>CAUJLY010000001.1:8066289-9312770 GCA_963281155.1 Rhabditophanes sp. KR3021
AGTTTAGTAAAATTGGGAGATTTTATTATAAATTGATAGTATTTTTTAATTTGGGGTTTATGTATGTGAATGTTTGTACGGTTACTTTGATTGTTATTTGGAGATACTTGCGAATAGTTAGGAAAAAACAATTAAATTATTATCACATTGTTATGGGAATGATTATAATATTATCAATTACTCATTTATTAGCTTATGGAGCTTTTCTATCTTTCAATGATAGCATACCTTCAAATATATTATCACGTCAATTCCCAAATGTCGTTAAGGGTAATTTTCAATTGGAGCGAAATCCAGCTTCAATTGCAATGTATACAGTAAGTTAATAACAACATTTATAATATGTATTCAACACAATGTGTATAATATTTCCAGAAAAAGTTCCCTTTTTACATATCTTTAATAACATACATAACATTTTACCTTCTCAACTACACAATTATATTTATAATCTTTTACCGTTTTATCAAATACACCCAAAAAAAGGCAACTTCCCTGACTCTCAAAACAAAACAGATGTCTGGTGAGTTTTCTCGAATTCTATTTTTCGAAGCCATCACACCCATTATAATTAGCGGCATACCTGATATCATTTATTTTGCCATGTTGTTTGTCGATGTAGAAAGGAAGGAAAGAGGTTCTATACTGATACAATTGTTATTATCAGTATCCTTTGTCAATCCAGCCCTGTATATTTTGATGTCGACAAAAAATAGAAAGTTAATGAGTAGGATATGGGTGAGGAATATTCAGGCAGACAATTCTTTCTCATCACATTTCAGTACAAAATGCTTGGAGAAAGAAGTGGCATTATGAAGGACATGTTTGTGTTGTATACGCTTGTTTCTGTAGATTACACAAAATTAGTTTGTACTTTGCAAACAAACATCACCCTCATATTCAACTCAAGATATCACAAAATTTAATAAATTTAAACAACATTGCTCAATATTCGAAACTTTTTATTCTTAACAAATTCAGTTTCTATGAATTAATCATAATTATGTATTCTTTTTTATCGGCATAAAAATAAAATAAATAAATACATGTTACGTTTTAAAAAAGTATATCTTTACCTCTGCCATTTCGTTTGCATCTATTACATCTACTAGCACAACTTGTTAACAAGTTTCTCCAAAATAGCACATTTTAATATCAAAATTATATAGATTTGGAAACGAGGGCTGTGCCATAAATTATGATATCCCTGAAACATCAGTCTATTGAATGGCATTGCCATAGGAACGTATGGGTATATAAAGGAGAGATTTTAAAGAAATATCACATTAATTTTTCATTTTTATTAATTTTCTTTATTTTTCAGATTTACTTTATTTTCTCTACCTGATTATGTCTTGCAATTTGATGCCCGCGGTAAGTTGCTTTTGACAAACACTAATACAATTAATGTAGCCAGCCAAGGAGCTCGAACCAGTGATTGGGGCTGCTGCTTTTAAGAAACTCAATGAGATTCACGCTCAATGCATTCCTCCTCGCCAAAGAATGAAGCTCGCTGATGAGGTCATTTCTGCCTTACCTGATGACGTCCAGAAGAAGCTTCCTATTCCTGTGTTCATGAAGGCTTTGCCTGGTGATGTCCAAGAAAAGATGCGTGCTATCTTCAGTGACAAGGGAAATACCTTTGAACAAAAGTTCGAAAAGGTCCATCAACTTTTCAAGGGTATCCCTGATGATTTGAAAATCAAGTGTGCCCCACCACCACCTACAGGTAATAACTCATATCTTTAAAAGTTGGGAAAAATTATAATATTTTGAAGGTTTGGAATTCGTTGATGCTGCTACTCGCGAAAAGCTCACCGCTCTCAAGACCAACTTCGACATGGGGATTCTTGAAAAGCTTGATGCCGTTTACAACATTATCAATGCTCTCCCAGCTGACGTCAAGGCCAAGCTCGGACCACCAAAGATTGATTATTAAATGGTGCTGGATTTGGGAAAAAGCTTCAGTGGAAAAACTGACTACATATATTGAATGAGATTATCGTGTTTTTATTGTATGATTTAAAGAAGGAAATAAATATGTAGAAAGCATCTTTTGATATTTAAAAAAGGATTTAAAAGTACGTTTAAAAATAGGTTGTTTGTTGGTATTTGAAAATGGATTGTTTGTCAAAATTGGCATTAATTATGTCTCGATTAAAGCAAAGTTAATTGTGTTTACATTTGCAAATAAATCTATCCCATTTCCAAGACAACCAAAGTCGTAAACAGAAAAAATACTAAATTGCACTGATTATGTAAGTTAATGTGATTGAAACATACGTAATTAGATAAACAAATTAAGTTGAAGTGATTAAATGAATAACCAATTATAAGCTTAAACTTGACAATAATTGGCTCGTGCTAACAAACAACTTCTTAAAAAATTAATACAAAAACATCTTTTGATGTAGCAGTCAATTTCCGTCGAATTTAATACACTTTAAAGCAATCATTAGTAGCTTACACCATTGCTTTTTAATGCAAACTAAGTTAGAGTCATACTTGTATTGTAATACAATAAATTAACCTTCTTTACACCAACTATACTTACTCTCGTGTTAACAAAAAATCAAAGTGGTTTGTTAGGGACTAGTTATTGGTTACATCGTTACCGAAAAATTGTTTAGACAATCTTAAACCACTCCAAGTCTTTTCTTTCAACTATTCAATTGTAGAGTTGTTTGTTGTGAAGAATAGGATAATTTGGGATGGCCTATAAAAAGCTGGGCAAATGATTTCACTTTTAAGTTCAGTTTGGACGATGGTCGGCAAGGTTATTTTGATTCTAGGCTTTTTGGTTGGAGTTAGTGTTGGGGAGGAATGTATAGGGTTTTCAGCCGAGGTAAATTTAGTTTTGTTGCTGTATAATTTATTTATAAATGCTTAAAGTTAATTCGAGGCTGCTTTGGTGGATATCTAAAATTCTACAACCAGTCCTTAATTGAAGGAGGCAAATTACCTCCACATAAATTCATCACTGACACCAGGTTGCATTTTGAATATTATAATAAAAAGAATTCAGTCAAAGCTCTGTGCAAGAATGAATTAGAATTGGCTATTTGTTTGGCCTCAACTGTTGCCTGTATAACTAGTGAAAAAATCCAAAAAGTTTTCTCGACTGATGCTGACAATGCCTGGCTGTATTTCATGGATTACCATGCGAATTCGTACCAATGTTCATTTGCTTTAGATTATGTTACAGAACATTATGACTGCATTAAATCTATACCTTCTACTTCTGAATATAAAAGATGTCATTCTGATTTTGAAGAAAACTCAAAGTCCTTAAATGAATGTTTTTCAGTAAAAGAATTTTTGGCTTGCCGTACAAGAGTAGAAATTAATCATTGCGGTGAACTTGCTGGTGATTTGTATTGTAATATGTACGAGCATGCATACAATCAAAAGTATTCATCCTGCGATACTAAAATGCTGATTTGTAGTCAACCAAATTTTAGAGAAGTTGGCTGTGAATCATCCTCTTACGATGTAAATTTTGTTAACTTTGAAATACTTATAAATTTGTTTAGAAAGTAACGAAATGCTACGACCAATATCTGACCAATTATTATCAATCCGTCGAAACAAATGCAACTTTACCCTCCTACACAAAACTAGTTAGAGCCAAAGGTGCCTTTAAGAAATTACATCTCACAACAGCCGTAGACAAAATGTGTAAAATACATAGTAACCTAATATCCTGTTTAGGCGACGAAGTAGCCTGCATCACGGACTCGACAATTCAATCTATTTTCAAAGTAAACGAAAATGATTCAAAAAATTATGTTACTTTATTTGTGTCTGAGGAATTTCAATGTAGAACAGACCCGGTATTTTTTAAAAATAATTACCTTTGTCTCGAAAAAGCAAACAATGTTCTAAATTTGCGGTCAGATAAATGTGTTGATACAAGAAGAAATGATATTATCAAAGTTGGACTATGTAAAGCACATGTTAATTACATTGCTTGTGTTCAAGATCTTAATACTGACTTATGCGGAGCAGATGCTGGATATTTTATGTGCAATATGTTAAAGAGTATCTATACTTCTATCTTCTCGCATTGCCAGGATAAATTTTCTATTTGCGAGAAGAAATCAACAAAGCATTTTGTAGGATTGGAAGAGGAATGGATTTGAATATATTTAATTTAATAATATTAATAACTTTAATAATAATAAATTTAATAATTAAATTATCTCTTCACAGTGGATAATGCGTTTACTTCCCAATTTCATCGTAAAACAATTACAACTGTAAACTACCCAGGAATTAGATTATATTCAAAAGATTCTTATCAATTAGATATAAATTTAAAGAAATATGGAAAAGTTTGGAGTATACAATGTCAGGGTGGTAACCTTATTAACCGTACAGGAGAGGAACCAGAAACGATAAGTAAAATGAATGTTTTCAAAAATATACTCATGAAACAGAAAAACTGCTTTTTCTAAATTTGAAATATTAGAACAATTAAAGTATCATATACAATATAACTATTAAAGCAATCAACAAAGCTGGCATAATTGATCATTCCCTTTGCTGGTGTTATTGAGCTGTATAACTATCATATGTACAAAACTTTAAATAATTCTTAAATTACAGTACTAAATAATACTATGAATGATAAAAGTATGTTTAGGTTGAATTTCACAAAGGGAATTCATCAGGGATTGTCAATTGTAGCTAGTGAGATGAATTTAAATCACACTGGATCTTACAAAGATTTAGTTCAAAAGGAAGATGCTGCTCATCAAAAGCGTCTTCAACAGGAAATGAATGCTGGTAAGTTGTTTTATTTTAAGTGACCTTTTGAATTAATATTAACTTTTTTTAGAGAGCTGCTGAATATGTCTTATTATTGACGAAATTTCTCCACTTCGAGGGCTTGGTAGTTTAAACAATTTAAACGTTACTGAGTATGTCAAAGACTTGCCAAGGGAAAAGAATTACAAGAAAGATTACTATCTCTCATTGAAGATTTTAACTGCGAACGTCACTTTGGAAAAGGAACCGATCATAGTGAAGCTTCTAAAGAATCCTTAACAAAGGCATACAATGTCCTTACTGGTTCAAAAAAAGTCGTTGGTGAGGTACATGGAAGAAGATGTTCTGAAATTATGTCTGACGGGCTCCTAAATATCCTGCCTTTAATGTAGTTCCTCGCCTTTCTATTTAATTTAAGAATTCCTCGCATGAATCTACAGGTATAACTTTAACAAAAACTAGAACTATCCACGTGATAATTAATTTAATTGGCATAGTTTCTCAAATATACCTTTTAATGACGATTCCTAACTAAATGTAACAAGATATAAATAATAATTAAACCAATAAACTTTTATTCGTTCAATATACAAACATATTTAGGCTGTAAAATTTAGAAGATAATAAATTCGACAAAATAAAATTATTCTGATTCTTGACTTTCATCAACATTAGGCTTGACTGATGCTGACTTCCCTTTTTTGTTGCTCCCAAAACCGTAGTAGGCGGCAGATGAGAGGGCTGAGAAACGGGGATACATGTAAGGTGAAGGAAGAGATAAAGCTCTGAAGCAAGCTGGAATTACACAGGAAGGCATTGGGATGGCTTCATAGACACAAGCGGGAATTACACAAGATGGGGCTGGCTGGTAAACTGGCATTGGCGGTGGGGCAGCCATTGGGAGTGGTGGGCATTGGCAAGGTTGGTAGACTGGGACTGGGACGACTGGAGGTGGGAGAGGAGCGTATTGAGGACATGGAGGACATTGAACTGGGAGTGGTTCTGGAAGTGGGGCTGGAATTGGTTCTGGAATTGGAGCTGGCATTGGTGGGGGTGGTGGTGGAGCTTGACATGGTGGCAATTGAGGCATGCATGGAGGTAAGTTGCAGCAATTGCCGATTGGTTGAGCCATTGGTGGTGGTGGCATGACTGGCCCGGGTCCGTAAGGGTTGTAAGCTGGTCCTCCACGAGGAGGCATGACTGGGCCAGGTCCATATGGGTTGTAAGCTGGTCCTCCACGAGGAGGCATGACTGGGCCAGGTCCATGAGGATTGTAAGCTGGGCCACCACGAGGAGGCATGACTGGGCCTGGTCCTCTTGGAACATATCCTCCAGCGGTAGGACCACCTGGGAATGGCCCTGGAACGGCTCCTGCTCCAATAGATGAGAACCTTTGTGGATATTCGTATTGTCCAGAGGCGGTAAGAGCAAGTGTGCTAATAATGATACTAAAGAATTTTTGGTTAATTATCAAATCACTAGAAACACTTACGATTTGAAAAGCATATTGAATTGCTGAGTTAATAAATTGGTGATAAACTATGCATTCATTAAGCTTTATATACTAATCAAAGTTTAAAAAACTAATACTAATCCAGTTAAAAGATAAATAGAAGTTCCAAAAAGTTGCAAATATGTCAAAATTAGTTGATTGTTTCCGAGATTTAGTCATTTTCTGTCACTTTCATCTAGTTTCGCTATAAAATGAATCTTGTAATTGTTTCATTGTTTGGCTATTGTTATTAGCTTGATCGACGTACTACTGCTGATTCGGAAAAAACATTATTATTCAACATACTATCGAGGTTGGTCAAAATATATATGCTGGAACTACCATTCTCAAAATCCAAGTTGTGATTGAGATAAAAATGTTTGATTTATTTTCACAGTTTTTTAACAATAGACATACTTCATACAATTTTAAAATCTATTGCTTTCTTTCAATATGCATGCTTAATAATTATGATTCTTTATATTCAAAAATATAAAAAATTAAGAACTATGCACCTGTACAGAAATTACCAAAATTTGAATAATGAAATATAAATGGTGTGTAAGATAATTTAAAACCAATTCTACTTAAGTTTCTTGATAATTTCATTTTTTCTTCATCTTGTCAATCGTATGGTTATGGGAAAAATGTACGTTGAACAATATCTATTAGCTAATTATATTGTTTTTAGCTACTTACTTACCCATAAATGGGAAATAAGCTGGTGAGACTCTCTCAGGGACCATTTTGGTAACGCTTTCTCAAAAACATCATTTTCTGAGATAAAATTTGGGAGAACAACACTGAGTAAGTTCGCCTTAGTTCTGACTATTTCATAGTTAAATTTATTTCAGATATTACTTATATTGGGGGTTGTACATTATCTGGATCATTTAAATGCCATTAATTACTTAAAGGACAAACAGTGCCTCATTTTACACATTTAGTGTTCTATCTTAATAATTACTAAATAACTTAACAATAATATCTATTGCCATATGTAATACAAACTTTTTAATTTATCAATAATATCTATTGCTATATGTAATACAAACTTTTTAATCTATCAATAATATCTATTGCTATATGTAAGACAAACTTTTTAATTTATCAATAATATCTATTGCTATATGTAAGACAAACTTTTTAATTTATCAATATCATGAAAACACTTAATAAATCTACTTCTAAACAACAATATCTTTTACTGCATGTGTCTTAAAACTCTATTGAAACTAATTAAAGGTTTGAGTTTAGATAATTTCTTTTTGATCTAATAATTTAGACACATTCATGTCAAGCAACTTTAGACAATTACATCAAAATCATTTATTTTCCCACAAAATATACAAATTTATACACTAAAATTATTTACACAACTCCGACCAAACTGCTAACCTCACTTTCATTATACAAAGATTCGAATAAGTTAAAAGTCTTTGCCGCCATCACTGTTTCTCTCAAATTCTGACAATGTTTAAAACACACCATTATCAACTTCATCATCTCAGACATCCTAAACACATAGTCTGAAATCTTCTTTTCATAAACATAATAATGATGCATTTCGGTATTAATTTCTCGAAGCAGCCGATCCATCATCTCTTCTGTTGCTGCACTTAGACCGGGCTTTTTCTTTTGAGACCATAATATTTGGAGGGTGATGTAGGCACATTCCGTGCGATCAAGGTTTAATTGTTTAATTGGGTTAAATATTTTATCTATTAAGAAAGCTAGCGGTTTCTTGAGTAATTCTATTGCTTCCGGGGCATATCCTTGAAGATAGCTTAAATTTGTGCACACATCTGAACACGTGTCGATTGCCTTATTTTCAGAAACGATATAATAAAATTTATCAGGGTACCGGGCAAAAACTTGCATTGACACGATTGCATTAGCAAATGTAGAAAACTGTGGCCAAAAATGTCTAAATAAAAACATCTTCTCTCCACATTCCAACTTTGCGAAGTCAGAAAAGAACATTAAAATATCCGTGTTCTGGATGAAAGCTTTCTTCCTAAATTGCATTTGCTCCATAAACTCTACTTTTGCATTAATTAAAATTTCCCC
Source organism: Rhabditophanes sp. KR3021 (assembly GCA_963281155.1). Lineage (NCBI taxonomy): Eukaryota > Metazoa > Nematoda > Chromadorea > Rhabditida > Alloionematidae > Rhabditophanes > Rhabditophanes sp. KR3021. The sequence goes on from CAUJLY010000001.1 coordinate 8,074,622, forward strand.
AACTGGTCTAATTTCTCTTCTTTGGATGTATAAATCTATAGCCATATTAGCTCTTTGCAAGTGATTTAAAGGAACTTCTGAAAACATTTCAGGACTAGTAAATTTCGAAGCAAAAGTTGCTTTGACTTGATCAACGATTAATTTGACAATTTTTTGGTAATCACTTGTGCTTAGAGATGCTTCTTTTATGACAGCTCGATCTGATGAACTTTCTAAATCACTACACTCCGATTGCTTTCCTAAAATTTCATCATATGGCGGTGCGATCATTTTTGTCTTAAACATTCTTGAGCTGCCTTTTAGGGACATTCCTAAGTCTACGCAACGTTTGTATCTGCAAAACTTGCATTTCCTCAATTGTTCTAAATTTGATTATATTTGAGAAGACTTTTTGGCTTACCTTTGTTATTAAAGCAATCGTACGTATTTCTGCGACATCGATAGCTTTTGCCCATAAGTACGCTACGCTAAAATAAAGAAAAATAATAAATTAAATATATGAAGTAACATGATTTTTACAAGTCTAAACTCAATAGATTAAAGTACACACTAAACTATGCAACATTTCCTTCATTTTTTACAATTAAAATCCAAACATACCTTAAAAAACCCCGGACAACTTCGGCATGATTTAATGTTAAAGTGAATTCCACTCGCGTTTTTATCACATATTGCACATTGTTCATAACTCAATGGCTCCATGTAACTTATTTTCAAGTCAAAACTGTGTAGTATGTGCACTAGAAGGGTTAAAACTTTATTAAAATGTGGTACAGGATAAACGTCACGCAATTAAAACACAAATTTGCACCAAAAAGGGAAAGACGCATTTATGACTAAAAAAATGTGTAACACCAATCATTAAATATATTTATTTAAGTGCTTCAGATCTTTTAATAGAATTTTCATTCATCTTAGCATATCTCGATGAAAGTGTTGGTTGCAAGTGATGAAAAATACCTCTAAACTTGTAGATTATAAATCAAATAAAAAAGTTTGCAACGTTAATTGTGTTGTCAATTATTAGTCTTAATTTTTGATGATTTAATGGGATGCATTGGAAGTAATGATAGATGATTGTTTGCTTTTGGACTTTTATTTACAATTTTAAGGCCGACAAAACTTTTTAATATGTGTGTAGTATTGAATTTTGTGGTTGTAGAGTACCTAAAGTACCTTCTACTAATATAAATATCTATGAGGATGTAATTTATGTTATGTAGTTATAAAGAAATTACACGAACTAAATGAACTAATATGGCAGAGACCAACAATCTTTGGTATGAGAACAAGTATAAACTGAAGGAGATTTTATTAAGGCAAAAATGTCGTATATACTTTGATGCCCTTAACAACAGAATAAGACTAGTCGTTTTTCATTAATATTAAAAAATGGTATTTTAATCTACACATACTATAAATTAGAGCTCACAGCCCAACAAATTTAGTATACTGAAATGACGCTGAAGTGTGGTAGTTTGTACATACACACATTTAAGTGAGAATGACCTTTTTATTGAATATGTTGTATAGGTTGTCGTCTGATTAAATAGATGAACATATAAATAGTATATTCTCCCGTTTTTCTGTCCAACATTTTACACGCGGAAAGGACGATGCTTAAAGATATACATTTTATTTCTGTGTCCTACAAACTCATAGAAAATAGACCAATATAATAATAATTTTATTCATAAATACACTTCCTCTTAAATTAATGAACTTATTTGACTGTCATCATAAAGTGACTCTAAAAAGCCAAACATTTTACCTATCATTATTTCATTTTTACAAATCAAACATTGTTCAATGGCTGCATTAATAAGTTTAGTTATTTCAGTTAATCTGAATATATAATTGTCTAGTTTTTTGAAGTAAATGTAGTGGTGGTGTAGTTCTGTGCCAATCTGTTTGAGGATTGACTTGGCTAGGGCTTTTGTTGGGTCGGAGAGGCCTTGGACTGTTTTGGGAGACCACAGAATTTGAAAGGTTAAGTAAGCGCATTCTGTGTTGTCAAGGTCCATTTCTTTTATTGGTTTGAGGATATTGTTAATTAGATAATCAAAGGATGTTTTCACAATATCTCGACACTCTCTTGACATTCCTTCTAAAAAGGTCAGATTCTTAACTTCGTCTGAATTTATATCCAGAATAGTATCCTCATCCGCAATGAAATACAAGTTTTGACTTTTCTCACCGAACAGGTGTAATGTCAAAATAACATTAGAAAAAAGAGAAAAGCATGGCCAAAAAGTTCGATAAAGATAAAGTTTCTCCTCATTACATAAACTTGAATACTCCGGAATAATTAGCAATAAGCTAGCGTAATTCAGATACATTTGATTTTTGAATTTTTTCAATCTTTCAAAAGTGGTACTAGTGTTTATTTTAAGATCAGAAGGTTCCTTGATATCGCAGATATGAGCAAAATATGTCAGGGCAATGCAACCCCGTTGAAGCATTGTAAGGTCAAAGAAGTTTATATTTTGCTTATTCAAATCTGATTTAAATAACTTAGCCTTAACTGCACTAACCACGACTTTTTCCATTTTGAAAACCGAAATAACATCGCTTGAAGATAAGAGATTGGCCGCGTTTTCTTTAGGATCTTTGATGTTGGAAATGATTGTGTGTAGGAAATTGTGAATTACCGGGGTACTTGACTTAGTTTCTGTTTCTTTTGCTTCTTCCTTTCCTAGCAAACCACATTTTTTTAATGCAGCTTCCTTCAAAACCATCCCAAATTCTTTGCACTTCAGAAAACGGCATTGTTTACAGACCCGTTTTTGATTTACTTAACATTTTATTAATAAATGGAAATTGGAAATTACCTCTATTAATAGTACATCTTGTTTTGGTATCTTTACCTCGTTTACAAATATACTTCTGCTTTCCAATGACAGATCGTTTAAAAAAGCCTAAATAATAAAAATGAAAAATGAAATGAACGACCAGACAAACCTGCACATCCACGACAACTACTAATCTGATTATGAACCCCGGCACCGGAAATATGGCAAATACAACACTCGTTATCTTGATTCATTTTAAAAAAATATGGCGAAATTTCAATCACAATACGCTTTATTTATCAACCACACAAAATTAACTATATCCTATTACAACCACTCGAAATCATACAGGGAAAACACAAAGAAGACTAGAATAATTATAGATACTCTCCTAGTCATACCCACACAACCAAATTTGGTAAAGTTTGTGATTGCTTATACTCTTCAAAGGTGGGCAAACTTTTTATTAAGATGTTACGTCACCAAAGGTGTGATATTATAAATTTCAGTGAAATTAGTTTAATAATTTTTATTTGGTTGTTTAGTTGTATGAATAACAAAAAGCTAGTTTATTTAATTTGACAAAGAACATTTAATTCAATATTTATGTATGATGAAAAGATGGTTAAAGATCAAATTAATTTGGTCATGCACCTACTACTCGATATATAACACAAAAAATGATAATATGATTATCAGGAATTATAGTTAATTTATATTTAGTCCGTTATGATTGATATATAACGGACTGGTTTATTATGTACAAATAGGAAAGGTAGACTATAATAAGCTGCCGATTTTTTCGTCGTTGTAAAGTGAATCGAAAAAACCAAATAATTTGGCAACTGTCACGATTTCCTTGCATTTTGCACTGTGATGGAAAGCGTTCGATAGTAGTTTGGTGATTTCCGATATTCGGTAGGCGAAGTTGTCTATTTTTTGATGTGAGTAGTAATTGTATAAATTTGTTGAAGATTCTATTAAGATGTTGCGGAATGCTTTTTGTATTTCCATTGATAGGCCGTCCATGTTTCTTTTTGCAAAGATTATTTGTATGGTTAGATAAGCTACTTCATACATATTTAAATTTAATTCACGTAATGGTTTCATAATAAATTCTATTCGAAATTGTAATGCTTTGCTGATCATGCCTAGAGTTTCTGTAGATAAGCCTTTTGCACTCTCGAACCTAGACACCGTCTCTTTTTCAGCATTTAAGGCCACTCTATTTCCGCACATAAAGTAAATATGTTGCTTACCAAAAACACGATCAGCTAGCAAAAAGTCTCCGAATACAGAAAACAAAGGCCAATAAGTTCGGTAGACAAACACTTTATCCTCAAATCCCAATTCAATGAACGCATCAAAATTCATTAGTAATTGGGCATTGTAAATAAATGAATCTTGGTGGAAAGTTTTAAGTTCAACGAAATCAAATGGGGCATCTATTTCCATATTCTTACTAACATCTTTGAATCTTAAACCAATATAATGTTTCAAGGCAACAACGGTCGAATTCAATATATTATTTAAAGGCATTCCCTGACTTATTTTTTCATTTCGCCTAAATATATTCAAAACTTCATCAATCGTAAATAAATCTCGATCCAACATTTCAGGAGTCGATAAACTACTATTTTCAGGAATAGAGATCGTCGGTGAATTAGAAGAAGTAGCTGAACTAGTAGATGTGCTAATCCGCTGTTCATCATCATTCTTCTTCCCAAAAGGTTTTTCTTTAATAGACATTCCTAGTTGCTGACACCTCTTAAATCTACAATATTTACATTTCCTACATAATTCTGGATATCCGGAGCAATCATAAGTCCCCCTTCTACATCTATACTTCTTATCTAAATTAATACTTCTCTTGAAAAAGCCTATAAAATGAAAGATTAATCAAGATAATTAGCCACAACAATAACCACAACAAAATAACTGACCTGAGCAAGCCCGACAACTAACGATTTGAAAATGGACACCACCCTGGGCAGATAAACATACTAAACAAGTATTATTATTATCTTGTCCCACAAGTTCACTTTGTGATTCCATTCTGCAATGAAGTGTTTCCTATGACTAGATCAATACGCACATACACATAAACCATGAACTTTCTTGAAATTATAATTAAATATATAGATTCACTACAAAAGAAAAAGTAAAGTTAAGCTACTTTATATGTACATATTCTTTTTGATTTAAATGTTGCTAACAAAACAAAATATTATATGTTTTAATAATGGATGGTTGTACAACTTTAGAAGATGATAATATAACGGTATGCAAAGAGATGATATTTGGTGTTAGAGTAAAGTGGTTAGTGCATGTAGAAATTTAAATATTCAGGTAGTGGCTCTAAAATGTTCAATTTATGTGTTAGAAGTGTGGAGGAGAGAAAGTTGTGTAATTTGGGGAAATTTAGTGGAATGTTGTGTGTAAATTTTGGAAATGTGTGGAGATTAGTTAAAGGTTGTGATATGGAAAGATTTGATGGTCGTAGTTTGGTTTGTTAAAAGGTCCTTTGTTATTTGTTTTGTAACGTAATAAAACAAATTTCAATTAACAAAATAACGAACTATTTTATTAAGAATAGACAATATAGTTGAAAGTACACCATTATTTAGTAACAACAATTTAAGAACTTTGTAGTTTCAATTAAAAAGAAGGGATGTGTCTAGTTTGAGAGAATGATTCTTTTATTAAATATTATATACGTCGAGTATACTAAACTACACAATATCCTATGTTACCACCTGAAGATTAGTTTGGGGGATGATGATGCAATAGGAAGTAAATGACTGAGTAAACTATCAAAGATAGGTAATTTCTTCTTTTTGTACTATATTTGTGTGCAATTTAATATACACAGAAGATTATTTCCACCGAAAACTTATTGGCACAAGTGAATATATCTTATTTATTGTAGTTTGTGTAAGAGGTATTATAAAAGTACAAGGAAGCAATGATTACTAATCAGACCAAAGAACTAATTTCACTGTCGTTTTGAATAGACTTGAAATTATCAAATATTTTTATGACAAGATATGAATCGCCTAGACTTAAACTTAATTCCATTGCGTTGCCGATAATTTTAAGAATTTCCGAAATTCTAAATGAATAATTGGCATTTCCTTTTTCGTATAAATAATAATTATGGATTTCCGTTGATATGATTTGCAAAATTAGGGAAGAAACATTATTTGTGGATTGAGAAAGGTCGTCTTTACACTTATGCGACCATAGTAACTGCAATGTCATATAGCTAAACTCCATAGCATCAATCCCAAGTTCTTTAAAAGGCTTAAAAATATATTTGATATTAAAGTCCAGATCTTTCTCAAGTTTCAATGTTGATCCTGCAGAAAAACCAGTCAAATATGATATACACTCAGCTGCAGATTCGCCATATGTTATGGCTGTTTCCTTTTCATACACTAAGTACAAATTGCTATCATCGTAACCAAATACATTTAATGAGGCTTGTACAGATGCTAAAATTATGTATAAGGGCCAAAACTTTCTGAACAAGTATAATTTTTCTTGGTATGGCAAAGCTTCGAATTCTGGGATTTCCATTAATAATTTAGCAATCAAAAGCAGGTATTTTTTTCGGAATTCTAAGACCTTCATGAAATCTACTTTTTGATTTACTTTTATCTTTTCTTTTGGTTCAATTTCCAAAGCCCTAAAGAATGTTTTCAAACTATTCGCCGTTCTTTTCAACCGAGCTAAAGTAAAGGTAGGCATATTTGAGGAACACTGAGGTTCAACCGAAAAAAGACGTTTAATCTCAGCAATTGCAGGTTCAAAAAAACCAATCATATCAAAATTCTTTAATGAATTTGTTTTTTCCTGTTGTTGCTGGATGGTTTGGGGGATGATAAAATTATTTGAAAAAACACCAGCCTCATTATCGCTTTCCTCAATTTGAGCCAAGTTCTCGTGCGAATGATGGCCATTTCCATCTTTTAATGTCATTCCAACGCGCAAAGCTTTCATATATCTGCACTGCTTGCATGAGTAACCGGATCCTAAATAACAAATAAATTTATTCATCACGTTCAAATTAATTCACCTATCGTCACATCACATTGCCCCATGTCTCCATTAATACAACGATATTTTTTGTTAGCTTTAATACTCCTCTTGAGGAATGAAGCACATGCTCTAAAAAATGACGTCAAAGTCAGACATGAAACGACCTACCGGCAGGAATCCACCTGGAAATAAACGCCTAAACAAGATGACTTTATTAACTATTCAATCAATTAAAGACATACCCGTGCTAGGTTTACTGCAAATCAAGCAAAAACTCTTCTCACCCTGCTTGTCCATTACACACACCAAGCTATAAATAAAAGGTGTAATTGCAAGTTTATTTAAAACCCATCTAGTCTTGAAACTTGACTACCTACAATATAGTTTAAAACAAATATTTATGTGAAGTATAACACATAGGGTGGTTTTTGGATGTAGTTTAAAACACAAATATAGAAGGTCAAAAGAAGTTTATCTTGTTTGCAAGTAGAAAAGGGAATAAGAAGAAAAAGACAGAATGAAACATAAATATATATAAGAAATAGGAATTGAGATATAAATATTATTCAAAAAATATCTACAAATTAACCTCAACGTGCATATACATAATAAATCTGTTTAAATTCATCTAAACTGAATAAATTGAACAAATACTAAATGAATTGTGCAAAGACTGAATAAACCAACAAATAAGTTTGTGTCATTTGAATATATTCTTTTAATCATACGATCTTTGTTATAGAAGTGAACTTATAGCCGTTGACGTTTGAACAGTATCAATTACTTTGAAAATTTTACCCATTTCACACGTTTCTTTTAATTGACGTGAATGTTGATAGGCGGCTGATATTAATTTATTTATTTCGGCTAGGCGAAAGATATAGTTTGGTTGGTTGGCTTCGTAGACATAGTAGTTGTGAATTTCCTTGGATATTATTTGTTCGAGATTTTCAAGGGATTTGCCACTTTTTGGGGTGAGATGTTTTTTGTTTACCATTGTACAGAAAATTTGTAGGGTTAGGTATGCGAATTCAATTTCAGTCGGCATAGTTTGTTTGTATGGTTTAAGTAGATATTGGGTATGAAATGCCAAATCCTTTTCCATGACATTTAATGAATTTTTAGGACATCCTTTAATATAGCTTAGTGTCTCTTTGGGTGGAATATTGCAGTTTAGTGCAATTCTGCCTGTGAACATACTATAAAGGGGAAACAAAGTACTTCCGAATACGTCAGCAGTTATTTTTACTCCTACCAGTGAGGATTGAACAGGCCAGAAATGTCTATAAATAAATAACCTCTCATTGACCTCTGTGCTAGGCATAATTTGTTCAAACTCAGGTATTCTCATAAGTAACTCCGCATTCGCAACAAAGGTAAGTCTTTTCCACTCAATATATTCATTCAATTCAAAAGACTGATTAATTAAAACGTTTCCCAATGGAGAGACATTTAATCTGATAAAATAATTTTTTAAACTTTGGGCCATCATTTGCAATCTATTTACAGACAAATCAAAATAATATGGCTGAGGAAATTTATTAAAAAGGAGATTTATTTTTTCAATAACTGGATTGTATGAATCATTCCCAAGAAAGCTAACTTTTGATTGGTCCTCACTTAAGAGATTAGGTGTTTTTGGTGATCTTCCTTTCTTTAGAATCATACCTAATTTAATTAACTTATTTAGACGACAAGCTTTACAAAATCTTGTTGAACCTGAATTTATTTATAGGCTATTTAATTAGACTAATTATTTATTTACCAGTTTCAGTAACACAATTTTCTTCGTATCGACACGTATAAACCTTTCCCAAAATTTGACATCTTTTAAAGAAGCTACAAATTGAATTAATTAATCGATTTATTTTGAAGAAATTACCTCGAACAGCCTCGACAACTAAATAAAAATGTTAAAAAAATAAGCACTACTTATGTAATTTACCTATTTATTCCAAAATGTACACCTGTACTCAAAGCCCCACAACATAAACAGAGATCATTAACTTGAGAAGTTGCCATTTAAGTTACATGAACCTTTAATTTACATTAATAAAGAAAGTCAACTAAAAAACATAACTTTATACATTTATTTTAAAATATTAGCGAGGAGCAGATGAATAAATACATTTATAAGTGACTGTTGATAAGAGAAACTTAAGTGTATGTACTTTTTTGATAAATATGATGATATTTTGGCTGGTTGCTGTGTCGTAGTCGTGTCTGATAGGAAAAGGGTATTGTAGTGTGATGTTTGTCGTGGTTGCATGAACAGATTCTAATAACTATATTTTAGTTGAGGGATTTGGTTTTAATTGAACTCTTATTAGTCAAGCTATTTAATTAAATATATACTCTGAGATTGAGTGTTATACACATGGTTTTAGCTTAGCTAAAATTAAATATATTAGGGATAAGTTTCTTTTTAAATTACGAATCGAGGGAAAATATAAGATTTAGCCGTAATATAGTATTTACTAAGACTTATTTTGAGCTTTTTAAATCCAACTTAACTTAATGAAATGGCTTCAATGTTTGAGGAATGATTTTGGTCTTCCTTTCGAATGACTTCATTTTAAATGTTGATTTTAATATGCATTGCAGCAACTTGACATAAGCTCTAAAATGAACAAGTTGTTTAAATAATTTAGTTATTCATTTCTCTATCGCTGCATACTAATTAAATGCGTACCGCGAGAATAAAACAGATCATGCATTAACCATCATTATGCTCATTAAAAGACACATCATGCAAGACATCCACATATCACCATCCAGCTAATCAAATAACAAACGTTTATACAATCATCTTCGTCTCATCCCAAATAAACGTGGGCCCAACACTGTCAATCAACCTTTCTTGGTAAGATTACTCTCCAAAAAATAGACTGAATAGACCTAGAACAAAATCAACAAATATTATGTGTGAAACTTTCAACAACCGGAGCACATTAAAAGCATTTCATTATTATAAAATATTTATTATTAATAAAATTTGATTGATTTGACGTTGAATTTTAGTTCACAAAATAAATATGACTGTAATTTATATGTGCATTAATTAAATTTAGAACATAGTTGATTATTCATCTTTCGAATACTATTTAAACTCTCTTCTTTGTATTTTTTGTTATAGATGTTACATCTTGTGTTGATTCTTATCATGAGTAAGATTCCGCAACTTGTCCGGAAAGTAAGTTTATAATTGCAGAAAAAGTTTTACTTGAACTAGTTTTGTTATTTTATAAATATTTTGATCAAGATAAGCCTTTCCTTCGTGATATAGTTAAGTCCTATGAAAAACGCCTCTGTTAATGAAGGCAAGAAATTATCCCGAACAATTAACGGCATTAGATTTATATGTTCTGATAACATTGTTTTACCTAATGAATAACTTATTTTGGTTTATTTAATGATCCGTAAGATGGAAATCAGATTGATCAGTTCATCTGGTAGATCATCAAACGACCATTTTTAATCTTTATAAAAAGACAAATAAAAGTTTTTTTCATTATTTCAGTGAATCCCAAACTTAAACTATTATTCATAGTTTCTTCCTAAAGTGGATTTTATCAAGCAAGCAAAGCATGATAAGGTAAGTACCAAATAAAATCAGGAAAACCATGAAAAAACACATTAATCACCAGACGATTCTAATCTTTTCATCTTCAAAACTTCTAAACAGAAAATAATTTGCACACCAAAAACATTCACACAACAAATCTCTGTATTTTCTATATCCCCTTTTCAAATACAAATTTCTTTTTGATTCTGACGAAACAAAATAATAATACATAACAAATCATCAACACACAATAAATCAACAACTTTGATTTATTGTAGATAATTTTGATCGTTGCTAATATCTTTTTTATTATTTGTTAAGACATATTTTATTTAGATTGCGTTTAATGTCATTTTGACATTCTACTTTTTGACTATATATGTTTGTAGATAAATGCAAGACATTTTTAATATTTTATTCATTTTTTCATTTAGCGTCATTTGATATAATTTTTATCACTTCCCTTTTAATTAAACTACCTAACGTCAAATGAGCATTTTAATATTTTTACAAGTTATAGTAACTTCTAGAGCCTAGGTTAATAATTAAACTTGCATTTCAATCACTAAGCAAAATCAAGCCCACATCTTTTGGTATCAAAAGACGTTAAAAAATGATGAAATATAGTACATTAATAAAGGTCAAATCAAAAATTGATTCCCCTGATCACATAAAAACACACATTCCTCAACTCGTGCCTAAACCCACTCGCCTAAATTCCAAAAATCAATTTGAGGCATTTTGCCCAACAAAAATAACTTTCATTTTATTTTCAGAAGCCTATGTCCAATTACTCAATAAACACAACCACCCTTCTCGAACCCTCCAACTCCTTTATCAAAGCTGCCTTCGCAGGAAATTTGGCTTATCTAATGGAAAACTTCTGGATGATAAGACTAGCATTAATGCTGATCGGCTACGGAACCGTCATCATTCCCTGTATCTTACTGGTACAAATAATAAAAAGCAGATACATTAAACGAAAAGATTACAATGGAGATAATATCTTCTGGAAAGGATTACGTTTCTTTGCAATCGGTCAACCTGAATATGCATTAGCTGTGGATTTATCAACGCAAGATCCTAATAAAGTTAGTGAAAGACCAGAAGACAGGGCAGCTGCTTTGAGAAAGCGATTCGTGGATGATTGCATGGTTTTGTTTCTCTATTTCATTGGAATTCAAACTAATTTTGTTATAATGGGTCTTTTGCAGGAAAAGATTATGACACAGGGATATTCATTAGTCAGCAATGAAAGTATTATAGAAAAGTTTGGAGATACCCAATTTTTGGTTTTTTGCAATAGAATAGTGGCTTTGATTATTAGTTTTGGTATTTTAGCTAAGTTATGGTCTAGATTGCCTGAACATGTTCCCCCATTTTATTCGCATTCATATATTTCACTCTCAAATACTTTGTCATCGTGGTGTCAATATGAAGCTCTTAAGTATGTTTCATTTCCTACTCAGACAGTTTGCAAGGCATCGAAGCTAATACCTACTATGCTGATGGGTCGATTAGTGAGGAAGCAAAAATATACTAAACAGGAATATGGAATGGCCTTTTGCTTAGCTTTTGGAGCTGCTCTCTTTTTTCTGTCAAATCACACAGGCAAAAGTACTCACGTTGACTCCACATCCGTTTCAGGAATCCTCTTAATGATAGGTTACCTAGGTTTCGATGCCTTCACCCTAAATTGGCAATCAAAACTCTTCGACACCAAGCCAAAAGTATCAAAATATCAAATGATGCTAGGAGTTAATTTGTTCTCAGCTATATTATGTATAGTTTCTTTGTTGGAACAAACAACTTTGTTTTCAAGTATCAATTTTATGGTTGAGCATCATGACATTGCAAGGGATGCTTTCTTTTTATCGCTTTCAGGAACCATTGGGCAGATATTTATTTATATGACAGTGGAAAAGTTCGGACCCATTGTGTTTGCTGTTATTATGACGATTCGGCAGATTATTTCAATCGTTTTGTCTTCACTGTATTTTGGACATGGATTGACTTTGTTGGGAATGTTAGGGTTGTCAATAGCATTTGGCTCTATCCTATATTCAACCTATAATCGTTACTTCGCCACAACTCAGCATACTAAAAAAGAAATTCTTTAATTTATAAGTTATCACAAATTAGTTTACCTTCAAAACGTGTATTATTTTCATAAAGTAACCATCTTAAGAATTATTCTTTTTTTATTGTCCCATAAATAAACTTTCAACTATATTGTTATTTGACTAACAAAAGAAACACTTCAAACATCAAATATCTTAACTTTATAATATCAAATGATGCCACAAAAACATATGAATATATCCAATTGTGAATATCAATAAACAACAAATAAGTATATTAAATAAGTACATTAAATGTTTGCAAAGAAAATGAGATAAAATAAAGAACTTCTTTTATAAAATATCAAAACAATTCACACAAGAAACTTAATAATAAGATCAGACTTTGATGGTTAATGTGATAAGATTTAAAAAGTAGTAAGCTTGTGTAACAAAAACAGCCAAAGTTTATTTTTGTAAAGAACAGGTAACAATCGACACACTTTTAGAATTTATTCCGCTTTGCTTTCTTCCTTGGAAGCTTGATCAAAGTTTTCTACCAATTCTGGGACGTCATCGCTGTTGTCCATTTTGTATGTGGTAGTTGCGTTGTTAGCGAGTTTCTTGAGGTGTGCAAGAGACTCTGGACCGAGTTGATTGAGAATTTGAGGGAGCATGTCGGTGATGTCTTAAATGTTTTAAAGTTATTTGAAGTCTATTCATCTTTTTAAGTTACCTTTAAGTTCACCTGTTCCGGTAATAGCGAAAGTATTAGCTGGCACGGAAGCTTGGACCTTTGGGTTGGTGAAATGAAGGACGGTTCCATCATCTTTGATCATGTTAACCTAAACCAACTTAGCATCAATCAAAATCATTGTCGCCTACCTCCTCAATTCCTGGAATATTGGTTGTAGACAGTTTTTTTAAAGAACCTTGAAGTTTCTTGTCATCTCCAGCAGCCGACTTGTGAACAATCTTCTTCTTTCTACGTGCGGTTCCGCGACCTCCGATTCTGACATTGTCAGCATTAGCTTGGAGCTTCTTTAAAAGTTCTGCATTCATAATAGACCCTGAAAAAATTTTTACATTAATATTTCATCAAAATAAGCCTTATTTATTGATTGATTTAATAGAATCAAGCAAAATTGAAGTTGAATATTTTTAAAAAAATTGGGATTGGTTCGGCTTGGTAGTTGAAGAGACGCGACACCCCAACGGTAAGGCTCCTCAAACGAAGGAACATTGGAGAGAAATGTATTGGGTTGGAATGAGTTTTGGTTGATAAAATTATTGCATTCTTGATGGTTATTCATTGTTGTTATCAATGGGTTGGTATGTTTTAAATAAACATGTTACAATTTAAGTCTCTTAATCATTTCGTTGGAATCGCATTGATGATCTGAATAAAGGTGCAATAATTTAAGTCATTAAATAAGTCTCATTTTGCATTTAATAAGGGTGAATGACACATCACATGAAATTATTTAAGATTTTCGGGCTGCTAAGTCATTTGTATTCAAAGCCTTCCTATAATTGATTTATATCATTGGCATTAAATACAATATATTGTGCCCGGACCTGCAAGAACTCCGAATACAATATTTTCGCTGGGCAAACCACGGAATTATTGACGACTGATGATGAGGCTGTGAGGTAATTCTAAGCAATTATTTGCAATTACCGATGTATCTAATGGAAATTTAATAGTAATGTAATTATGTGATATCTATATAATTTGACCTTCAATAAACTACTTATTATATTTGTATTTTTTTCTTTCCACATTTCTTTCTAGCAAACACAGGATGGAAAATCCTTGCAACACATTAAGTTGTTTACGAATAGATTGCTTAGTTATGTTCAGAAACATTTAACTGTTACTTTTTGTAGTCTTTTAAGAAAAATGCTTTTTAAATCGGCTTAATCGTATCAATTTAACTTGATTTTCGAGATAATCAAGACAAAAAAGCTTACACCACTACGGATTCCCAGGACGTCTCCGATCCAAGTACTAAGGTAGCTCGAAGTTGATTCACTTCTCAGATCGAACGGGATGAGGTGCTTTCAACATGATATGAGCGTAAGCGATAATGCATCTAATCAAAATCATCTTAAACTAAAGAGACATTCTGATACACCACCTCGAATGGGTTACCATCGGTTGCAAAATAAATGTGTATGTAAGTCATCAATGCATACTCATTTGATTATTAAGAAAGTAAGAATACTGCAATTAATTTACTTTGAAATTTTGCAAACAGTTTGCAATTATCATTATTAGGCATCAATATGTACACTAAGCAACTCTTTTCTCATAATTAAATTGCCACAATTAGGGTTCGGTAAAGGGCCCTGCTTACGTACACGTTAATAATTATTGTTGCTAATTTCACCTATAATATTATATATTTATCTCGGTAATTATCTACAATAAATGATTGGTTATGATTCTAATTGTTGTCACTGTTATCGTGATTGTCCTCGTAGGGTTCCTCCTCGGGCAAACTACTGTTCCCTGAACAGACTCATAGTTGATTAACAAAGTTTAAATCACAATAAACTTAACGATCTTTGCTCGTAAAATACTGAGTTATAAAAAACAATCAAAAGCTGATTTTTGGAAACTTATCTTTAATCGTAGTAGCAGATTAGAGACTATACACGTAAGCATAATAATTTTATTCGGAAGTCATTACAATGACCCACTTCCGATTCTCATATAGTTGAGTATAAGAAGAGAACTAAAACAAACTAAGACGGTTTAAAAAACCCAGTTTGAGGTTAGTATGCGTTCAGGGTTCTATAAGAATTCTGTTAGCAAATTTTGGAATGAGATTTGAAAAGGTCTCTAATAAACAAAAATTAGTTTGATGTTATTGTTAATAAACGAATACATTAAAAATAAACTTAAACCAACAATATTATCATTATCTATTCCAAGCAGATATTTAATAACTCATTTAATCTGAAAAAAAGGTAACGTTGAACATATTTTGAAGTTTATGTTATTCAGGTTACATTAATTTGAAGCCATCGACAGAAAGAACTTATTTTTAAAATGTACATCTATTTCATATAACCTTATTCCAAACTTGTTAAACGAATTTTGCTTTAGAAAAAAAGCTTTATTAAATTTAAAGACTAACAAAGATAATTATATTATCAACAAATAACAATAAAAATAATTAACAAAAGGAAATAGTCAGTATTGGGTGCCCTGGAAATGTTTATATCTAGATGTTTTCGCCTTATAAAACACTTTGAATAAAGGAAGGTAAAAACTTGTGGCATTCCTTGTTAATTTCCTTGAGAACAGGCAAAAATTTGATCTCACAATGGTTGTCAGTGTCTAACAATAGTCTGACTACTTGCTTGGCTTGAACGTTGTTGTCAAAGAACTTGTGTCCTTTAACTTCTTCTGGATCATACAACTCCTCCATAATTTCAGCAATCTTCTTGTAGATGTGTTGACGAAGGTCATCGGGAATAGCTCTATCAAACAAGTATTCACTCTTGGTTTGTTCCAACAAAGCTCCGAGCAAATGAACTGATCCTTTAGACTTGAAGATATCCCCGCAAAATTGCTTTACATAATCTAATAGGGAGTCTTTAAGACCTTCATAAACTTGGAGAGCACGGTCGGCCTTGGGTTTCTTGGAATGTTCAGAAGATTCTCCCTCTTTCAAGAGCTTGATAGTGAATTCTCCAACACTTTGAGTCTCTCCTGGCTGAACAATATGTTGGATGACTGCACATCCACGACGGCTTTTAACCATATCAGGAAGATGCTCAATTATTTCAGTAATAATTGTCTTGTTCACATTGACAGTATCGTCAACTCCTTCTACCAAAGCAAGGATAAAGTTACTTCCATATTGGTCCATAGCAATTGAGGAAACTAAAGTCTTGGTGCCCTTGATGATATTTTTTCTGTCTTTAGCATTACTAAGGTAAATGATCTTGGCAGCAACCTCACATCCGTGTTTTTTGTTGGTTAGGTCAAGGATTTTGTCTCTCAAAAGCTCAGCAACCTCTTTCTTTTGTTCTTCGTTGCAATGGTTTAGGTACTCATTGATTAAGACATGAGAAAAGTCGTTACTTAAGGTTG
This sequence comes from Rhabditophanes sp. KR3021, assembly GCA_963281155.1. Lineage (NCBI taxonomy): Eukaryota > Metazoa > Nematoda > Chromadorea > Rhabditida > Alloionematidae > Rhabditophanes > Rhabditophanes sp. KR3021. The sequence continues at coordinate 8,091,188 of CAUJLY010000001.1, forward strand.
ATTTAGGGATGAAGTTCTTGATGGTAGACAACATATTTTTCAAAATTAAAGGTTTCTTTTCTGGATTCTTGAGTAAAAGCTCATTCAAGTCCTTGAAGTTGTCAGTTTGTCTGAAGATGACGTATTCTTTTCCGAAAAATTCACATAGCAAGTCGAATTTTTGGACTTCATTAGCAATTTGGTTGTAAAGAATGTCGATGACCTTAGCACTGTAGATAACGTCATACAGTTTGGCGACATGCCCACGAAGAGCTCTGAACAGATCGTCACGTCTAGCGGCGTCAGACTTCTCGAATAACAAAGTAACGAAAAAAGCAGCGAACTTAGATCTGCACAGATGAAGAAGATTAGGAGTTAATTCATCCACAATGACTTTGTTGTAGTCACTGTGGCCCAAATAAAGTATAGATTGAATTACGCGAGACGTATCTCTTCCAACAACCAATTTCATCATCTGTCCTTTCATCTTTTCAAGAGCTTCTCCAGCTAATTTAATCTTTTCTTCCTGAGTAGTCTTGTTCATTCTCAATTTCTCCCAAATTTGCTTGCATTCAAAGGCGAGATGAACGTGGGGCTTCTTCTTCATTCTAGATTCTCTCATGAACGCTCTCTTTTTCGTTTTTGGTCATTCCTTTGCAAGTTTCATAGTAGCGAGCATTGTAGAATTGAGTCCTTTCTTCAGGTGACATTAACTTGACACGGTCACGTTCTTCAGCAGTTAATGGAGTGAAGAGTTTAGTTTCTTTGGTAGTTTCAGGAGCAACGCCTTCAGTGGATGTTATTTCCATCTTTTCATCTTCGTCTTTATCGGCTTTCAGGGGGACAACGATCACAACTTGCTCTTCCTCTTCGACTTTTGCAGTCAAGGCACGTTTAGCTTCTTTCTTTTGCTTCTTTGTCATATGGACTTCGTCGGTATCCATCTTCTCGCTAGCTCCAACAGACGAATCCCCTTTACTATTTTCCTTTTTGTCTTCTTCGACTGGAGTAACAACAGCAGCTTCCTTCTTCTTTTTCTTAGGAGTTTCTTCGACTGGAGCAACAACAGCAGCTTCCTTCTTCTTTTTCTTAGGAGTTTCTTCTACTGGAACATCGACACTAGTTTCATTCTTCTTTTTCTTAGGAGTATTTTCAACTGGAACAACAACAGCGGCTTTTTTCTTCTTAGGAGTCTCTTCGGCAGGAACAACAATAGTTGGGTAATCTTCCTCTGCACTGCTTTCACTCGAAGTTTCATCTTTCTTAATAGGAGTCACATTGGTCTTCTTTGGAGGAACAACCTTTTCAACAGGTTCGTTTTCACTATCACTAGCGTCTTCGATCTTCTTAGGCATTTTCTTGGTCAGTTTCTTGTTTTTGACAACAGATAAAGGTGTCGAAGAAGCTGACTTGAGGATGCTTCTGCCAGGTGAAGATTTGCTAGCACTAACAACAGGTGGCTGACTTCCTTTCTCATAAAGCTTAACCAAAGTCAAGTTCTCACTAAACTTAATTCTCTTGGATCCTCCGGGAGTAGTTGGTGTCTCCTGATCAACAATCAATTTACGTTTATTCTTGAGCATCGGTGTGGCAGGGAATTTTTTATTAACGATACTGTCATCAGCAGATTCCTCCGTACCATCACCATGTCTAGCAGCAAAAGAAATAAATTTTTTTGGGCTCTTTTGAAATTTATTCTTAGGAGAGGAGTTTGTTTTAAAACCCATGTTACAAGTCTAAAAATAATAAGTTAATTAATCAGGGTATTTAAAGATGATATAGGGAAACAAAGTAGTGAATTTAAATTATTATTACAAATTGAAGTTAAATATATTTCATACTGAGTGGAGACGAAATTCCAATGGCTTGCTTTTTTTGAAAGATAGTCGGTGTGAGATTGTGTATGTTTGACGGAAGTGAGAAAGTATGTGTTTGATAGTGTGGATTTTTTGATAGGTATGGTACAATATTTGCTTGGTATTTGGTCAAGAGAGCCTAATTACGACAAATAAGTATACAAATCGTTTACACAACTACATACAATTTCCCGATGCAAGTCCAAGGGTCGAACACAGCTAGTTGGCCATGTACAATCTTTGTGAAGTTAATCATCTTTTTTCAAATCTTGTTGGCTTTGGAATAGTGTTATTTTAAATTTGAAAATTAATTATGGGTTAACTTTTTGTGTTTAAAGATCGACAATATTAAATTGTTAACTTATTTAGTTTCGTTGAAGCTTCAAACGAAATTTTAAACAAAGGTCAGGATAATAGAGGTGAACCGGAAATTGTTCTATGGGAATATTTTAATACATTTGGCAAAAACAATCAAATATATAACATTATCAAGAATAAACCAAAAGCTAGACAATATCATGAAAATTATTTTACTTTACGAAAATTAAGAAACCAATTTTCGCATGGCGGTCTTGTTGGTAATGAAAATATTGGCGTTCTAAGACTTGTTGAATTCAATCTTGAAATAAACATAGATTATTTACAAACGGTTTTCTAAAAAAAATAAATTTTCATCCAAAGCTGTCGAAAAACGTTGAAGCTCGCAATGAATTTGAAGGATACGCTTACAATCTCGAGAACCAAATTGGAGATAATGAGAAACTCGGAGGAAAACTTTCTGATGAAGAAAAAACCACTATCGAAACAGCTATTGGTTAGACTACCAACTGGTTAGAAGCTAATAAAGAAGCTGGTGTCGAAGAATTCCAACAACAAAAGAAAGATTCGGAAGCCGTTACTCAAACAATCATTTCTAAGCTTTATACGAATGTCGAAGGTTTCTAACTCAAAAAGAACAAATTTACAAGCAAAGGTGAACTTTAAAATGCTATAAAATTTGATTCACAGTAATATTTTATGGATGTTATTTAAAAATTTCCCGATTAACAGACAAATAAAACTTTATTTTATATTTTTAAATTTCTTGATTTTGTGTTTATTTTACATGTAATGTTTTGATAAAAGTTCAAAAATATACTGCAAATTACATAAAAACAAACTGGGATGTAAACAAAATAACTTTATTTATTCAAAAAAGACAAATGTTTTTTTAATATAAAAATTAATTAATTTATAAAATATCTCCTTTGATATCTAGTCCCACCAACAAACAGGCTTATGAATATTTCTGCTTTTGGCACAAAATCTTCAATTCCAAAAAACAAATTCGTCTGCAACAGAAAAAGTATAAAAAGTAGGATGAAAGTTTCTATCCAAAAAATATAGTACCATTCTGCGTAATCATGGATGTCTCTAAAAGTAAATTATTACTATGCAGTTTATTTTAACGCTTACATATATTTTTGCATTTAATTGCATAGTGAACGAAAATTGCCATTATCTAAATGAGATAACACAATTTTTCTTTGTCTAACTCTGAATTTATCTGAATACATTTTTTTTCAACATGGCTAATTGAGTTTTTCTATTCACGCATTGCAATGGACTTTCAAAACCAACTTCTCTGACAATAGGATAACTTTCACCTCCATCTACCTTGATGTTCTGTGTAAGGATCAATGCAGATTTTTCAGATGTTCCTAATATTATGGCAAGAATCGAAACTTTAGGCTTAACTAACGTTAGTTTCATAATATTAGCGGCAGTGAAATAAAATGATCTTTTGTTAACCACCCAAAATAGATTTGGTGAGGGACATTGAAATAATATATCTTATTTCCTAAGAAATAAACAAAGTAATATCTCTTTACATAATAATGTAATGAAAGGCGGCATTAATTTTTAATGTATCAAATTAATTATCTTAGTCTTTCTTATTTAATTCTGAAATACCTTAAATAATAAGTTAACTTTGTAACTTGTTAATTATTTGCTATAAAGCATCTTGCGCCGGGGACTAAGGAATATTAAAAATCTTTCTGGACGACGAATTCACAAAAAACAAACATAGAGAATTTACGCATACATTCCGATTGATAATTTTTAATTTAGGTATATATTAAAAGATTTACCAAACGATTGCAATTTAATTTCTGAGAACTAAAAATATACGAACTAATCAAATAAGCGTAAATTTCTTCTTACTTTTTGACACTTCTCAAACAATATTATTTGCGACATGCACACTTTTTAACTTCTAATCATGTAATTCCAGTTTTTAAACAAACTAAATGATTATATTTAAGGAAAGTGATTTTAGGAATTCAACATCATTCAATTCACACTACGACATGAACTTCAATACAATTGCTGCTCTTATTGCTTTCTTGATTGCTTCAGCTTCAGCCCAATACTACTCTCCTTATGCTGGCTACGCCGGATCAGCTTATGCTGGTTACCTCGGAGCTGGATATGCAGGATACTACCCAGGAGCTTATTCCGGATACTACGGCGGTGCTTTCGCTTCTCCTTATTATGGATATGGAAGCAACCAAGGTCAAGCTCCTGTTGGAAATGCACCATCAAATGTCAAGCTCACCAACAACAATGCTTAATTAACTGTTTGCACATACCTCCATTCAATGTATTAAAAATAAAAACTTGCATTAAAAATTGTGTATTAAAGTTTTGCAAATTGGCAATTAAATGAGAAGCTTCTCAATATTTTTTCATCTTTGATTTGAGATCCTTTATTTCGCATAATTGACGCAGCAATGACTGATTGAGTAACTATAAAATCACGCTACAAAACTGCCTTTGTCATCACAAGAACATAAGGATTGTTCTTATCTTTACACAACAATGGAAGATGGGAATACTCTCGAGAGGTTCAGCGTCGGTACAGGAATATTGAGTTATGAATAGCACAATTAAGAGTCTTGATGGTTTCATTAATTCATTTTTTAGTTGTTTGTAGTTCATAGCGTTTCGAAGTACTACAAGAGTGCTTGGCTCATTTTAGCATCTGCAAGTGGACATTTTAAAAATATAAAATTGAAATAAAATGTAGAACTAAGTATGAATTTTATTACTATATTTGAACATGCCTAAAATAAATCATTTTTAAGTCATTAAAAACGTAATTCTATTTGCGTTTTTGTTTAACTTAATTCAAACAAAGGCGGTAATTCACAATCAAGTATATTTGTCCAAACAACGAATGGTAAATATTTATTTAACATTTCTTCGCATCGATTTAGTCCAATTTTTAGATATTAAAATGAGGAAAACTAATTATAAGATATCTGCACAATCTCATATTCTCGAGGCATGCACTAAAAATAATATCAGTCACTTACTCGAATTAAGCAAACTTAATGAATCTTTGAAACAATTATTTAACAAGGTTAATCTAGACAAAATTGAACAACATGTTCCAGTAAGAAATCACACACTAAATTTGAAAGTCAATTCTAACTTCCAAGGAGCTCACACCTTAATGGGATCACGTTTTAAATCACATAAAGAATTAAAGCAACTTTATTCAATGTGGCGAAAATTAAAGAATAATAAATATGATACGTCATATTTGGATCTTTGTTTTACTGAGCAAGAAGAATATATTCCTCCAGATTCAGTTAAGAAATATGACTATATTACATTTTTGTTCATAATTATCCAAACATAACAAACTTTGTACTAAGATTAACCACCAAACTACACATTGACGACCTAAAACTCCTATCTTCAACTCACAATTCTGAGTTTCCAATGGGGATGGAAGTAAACGATTTATCAATCATAACAAACTAATGCAAAGTATGTTTTTTGCTTGCAGTTTTTGTCCCATGTCAATCTTTAATAGTTTAGTTTAATATTATTTATTTACTTACAAATAAAACATTACCACGGAAGTAGCATTGATTCCTTTGCAATTATTCACAATAAATCATACAAAGGATCTAACATAACTTCATACGCGGTAATCTCTGAAGACAAATGGAAGAGAGATACATACTTTTAGTACAAACATTTGTAAGTCCAAAGAGTAGTTCAGGTAATTTTATTAAACCACCTATTCCATGTGCTCCAAAAAATGGTAAAATGAAATTTTATCTTGACCCTTCAATGTCAAAAGCAACAACAGAAGATAACTGGGGACAAATTGAAGGAAAATGAATCTTCCTTTAAGAATGTATATTTCAGCTTGCCCGCTTGCAAAGGAATGCCATATTATCCAGATATAGCAGACCCAGAGTGGCAAGTTACTTATGGCGAACGATTGGCTATTAATCGGTATAGTTGTCCTAGTGATAATCCAATGACTATTTGCACGCCAGAAAGGAACTGTTACACATCAAATGATCCATCTATGAAAGTAATTATAGTACCACTTTGTACAAAAGGTAAAAATATGTTGATATCCTTGGTAAGGTTAATTTGTTACAGGAACATGCACAGCTTATGCAGTTATATCAGTAGATACAAATACAAGGGGATTCAATTTTGCTAACTCTGCTGGATCTGTTGTTTATGACGTAACGGATCAAGAAGATTCACAGCCTTGGTTAATCAAACCGATTATTGAACTTCCTCCTGTTGCTGCTATTTCTTGTGGAGTAAATCCAATTAAAACTTCTTGCCTGCCTAAAAATAAGAAAGCTTAAAAGTATTTTGATCGATAAAACAAATTATTTCCTCCAAATTGTTGTTTCCTTATAATAAATCCTTACTTCCTTAAATCCGTATGTAACTTTTCTTTATAAATGTGATCCACTGATTTGTAATAATTTTTTAAAAACTCTTTTCATATGTAAATGGCAAGAAATAAACGCTCATTTGAGTAGACTAAGGTTTCAAAAAGTGTATTACAAACCCAAATAACGGTGTTTAAAAATGAATCATTGTTTACCCCATTCCTTACCATTACATTATGTGCCTGTTTAAAGGGCATTCGTATAACAACATTTTTGTATCTTTCAAAGTTACTAATCTGGGTTTAATCAGCTTTTATTTAAAACATATCTATTTTGCTAGCAAACGGAACATCAGGATCCTCGAAAGCTCTCTCAACCCACCAATCCCAGAAGTTTTCTTTTCCTACAAATAGTCCTCGCAATACTCTTACTACTATTGCCTCTTTTCGTTATGTTGGATCGTAACGTTGTATGTAACATTAAACATATAAATTATAACCAATGCAAGATTGTCGAGATATTAATGAGATGTTCAACACCAGATTTTTGAAAGAATCAATTTTTACAGCAACTGGGCCTGTAGCTTCGTTGAAATGTTCAAAACAACTATTTTGTTTATGTAATTCACCTTTAATCTTGTGAAATGAAACTTGAAATATTACGCTAATTATACTTTCATTACATGTTAAAGTTGTCCAACTGTCTAATTTTAAATATGAAACGTTTTAAAATTTCTATATTTTTCATTTACTTTAATCATATTGAAGTATGTTTCTAAACTAACGCAAAACTTGATATCCACTTTCAATGTTTATTAGAGATCATTTTAAGTCTCTTTCCAAAATTTACAAACAGTATTCTGATAGAATCCTGGGCGTTTACAAACCTTAAACTGGGTTTTTTTATAACCATCTCAGTTTAATTTAGCTGACCTTTTATAGTTTACACCTGATAATCTGAAGTGGGATGTGGTGTCTTCTATAAATAAAGCCAAAACAATTTGTACATTATAAATACATTTTTCGAGTCTTTAAATTGTTTTGGATGGTATTTTAGGAAGTTGCGCGAACGCAGACTTCCAAACGCAAAAATTGAAGTATAGGCGAACTTCGTTAGAAATTGCCTCGAGGATCAACTTCAACCTAAAGTGCAATGGTGAAGCCTCATCTCGGGGTGGAATCGTTATTGAAGAATCCAAACCCAATACTCAGGTAAGTTTATGAGCTACAACAAACTACCCATATAAGCATATCCATCTGACTAGGACGACTGGGTTAGGAAATATTGTTTAAAGTATATGTCATAAAAACAACTACTGTTGAGAACACGCGAAGTGTAAATTACAATGCTTGAACACATTGTTTTGCATATAGTAAACAATTATTGTGATTTTCTTTTGAATGATAATTAAGTAACCACAAATCTGAATTAAAATCATTTATTTGATATTTTATGACTAATATTCAGAATCAAACGCAGACAACAGAAATTTTATTTTCAGTAGGGAAAAGCTGCCAGCAATAGTGATTGTCAAAGAGAAAATGATTTTATAAATGTGGTAAATCATTTAAACCGTCATACATAATAAATTTTACACCTTTACTTTTGTTTAGTTAATTCAAACATAGATGAATTTGATGCAATTTTATAATTTCAACGAACTTTGATAGCAATAATTTATTTATGTAATATCCATATAATTTTGTATATTCTAAACAATTTAACTTTTGAGAAACTATTTCTCATATTTTTTCACTTTCCAAATTCCTTCCCAACAAACATAGCATGAAATCCCATAGGTAATTGCATCGGCACATAACATCTAGCCAATTCCTCCAAATTGCGTGCATCCAAAATTAAAACAAAACATTTATCACCAATACTCAAATTAGTAATAATAGGAACAACCAAACATCCATCATCTTCATCTTTTCCAACTGGATTCTTAACAAAAATAGGTTCAGTTGTAATAAATGATTCTTTATCTTTTTTCCATGAAATAAAACTTCCGTCAACTAGATTAACCTTTACAATTCCATCTTTATTTAGTTCGTTCTTTTGCAAAACACTCCCATAAACATATTTGTAAAATTGGCCACAATAATCATAATTAAATTGGGGAAATTCAAATGGTAATTCACATTTTAGCTGAGGTCTTATGATAACTTTGCCATCGACACTCAAAGTTGCTCTGCATCGATGCGATTTATCTGGATAATATTTTAACAAGTCATCACCGGCTTTGGCTTCAGGTGAAATTTGAGTAGGTATAATCATGCGATGGAGAAAGGATCTGAAACCATCTCCAACTTCTGTTACATTTCCTTCTCTCATTAAATCTAATTGGAAATTGTCTAAAGTTCCAGGTTCATCCATTGAACAATAGTCTACAACGATGTAACTATCTTTTTCATAAGCATTTGCATGATGAAAGGTAAAGAAAGCTTCAGATGTTTCGATGCTCAAATCTAGAACCTTTCCATTTCTCTTATCCATAACGTGGATTTTATTGATAGTCGAAGGCAACCATTCAAAGGTATCTCTATATGATTTGCCAGTAATTCTTTTTCCTAAAATAGCCATAACACCCAATCTAAGAGGTGATTCAATCAAAATCATATAATTCTCCGTCATTCCAAATGAATGATAATAAGCTGGCTTCAATTTATCTTTAATTGCAACTTTGCCAATCACCTCAATTGAATTTAATCCATTGTTGAAAAGCGTATCATCATTGTGAGATGGATTTTGAGTTTTTGTAAACACAAAGAAGCTATCTTTGCCGAAAGATGAACCTATGTTGTAGATATTACCAGCTTTATCATAGTGATGGTGAGCAGTGTTTGAATGTAAAGCAATTACCTTTGTCAAGTCAACTAATTCTTTAGTTTCAATCGAATGAACATCAATTTCTCTTAACATTGGAGTCTCAGTTGTTGCATAAACCTTGTCCCCAGCTTTCAAAAAATTGACCAAGCAGTTGTCTGTCATTGGTTCTGGTGTGAAAAGATTAAAGAACTTCCTAAACATATTTTTGCAAGGGTCACTGAAGGCAGAAGTCCCAAACTCAGATACGACTATTCTGTTAGCGGCTTTATTTTTAAGATACGTATTTGACTTTAACAATTTTGCTTGGTATGTCATAATGCCATCAATAAAGGCATATCTCTGAATATAGGACAAACCGTCAAACCAATGTCTATAACAAGTATCCCCAATCGTAAACAATCCCGGTCCATTTCTTAACAAAGTTCCACCATTCAAGTAAGAAGGAATTGTACCTAATATAAAATATATTAAACAAATGTAAAAAATAATTACCCTTAACATTACACTCAACCGCAACCTCAACTTCTTCAAAATTAGAAAATAAACTTTTATAATCAGGCTTGTCGTCAACACTCATACCTACAACCAACAAAAAATATCAATAAACTAAATAAAATTGCTAAATGTCATTTGGTTATCATATATTTGCAACGTAGCCAAATAAATATTTGCTTATCAATATTTTGATATTCATTGGTTACGGGTATCTATAGAATGTGGTTATCATCAAAAATTAAATACAAAAATATACACACAACCTTATGTCAAGATGAATTTATTCGAAAAGAAGGTACACAACACCATAAATTACTTAGCGGCCTGAGCAGCCATTTCTTTTCTTGTGGCGTTATGGAGGATTTGAGTGTCAACGTAGTTGGGGTTGAGTTGGATGTAGCGAATCGTTGAGCCTCTGATGAAACAGTTTTTTGTAGCGATCAAATGAGGAAATCTTTCTTGGTCTAGGACTTCGATTTTATCAAGTTTGACGTTTAGATATTGATCTACTGATTGCAAGGTTCCTGATAACATGAGATCATTCTTGAGTTCGACGATTATGTCGCGGCCGACCAGGGATTTGAAGAAGGAAAAGAATAGCATTGTCTAAAAGAATATAAAAAATTAAGTCAAATTATTTGGTTTAAAAGATACTTAATCAGATAAAAACTGACTCTTTACAAAAGACAATTACGAAAAAAATTTATTCATATTAAAAAGGCATTTCTGTTTTTCTTATTATTAAATTAAATTGTTTCACCTTTCCACCATTTCATCTTCGTGTAATGTGGATTTAAGTCATTTCCACTATCTATAGCTAAGAGTAAGTCTTTTTTCACTTGAGTTGCTACTCGTAATAAGCTAATAAGATCTAGTGCGTTTATCGTTTCTTTATTACCAGTAATCGACACCATAAAAATTGCATGAGAATGCATCGGATTTTTGTTGTATGCCAAGTAGTCACACCCGAATTTCGAACCTTCAACAAGCCAGAAGCCTTTTCTCCAGAGATCGCGAAACACATTTATGTGCCCAGTGCTCTGTTCTTGATCCCCCCAAGTCAAAGAAATTTCCGTGTAGACAGATCCATATAAGATATGTTCAAGTGTTCCCGGTATCAACCGCTTTCGTTTTTGGATGTATACCTCCTTTAGCTCCTCAAACGCTGCATAGATATCTGTCTCACCAACTTCAATATTTTTCAGATCACTTGGCCTGACTTTTCTTTTCTTCGCGTTGCATGTCTCATCAATGCCTGTTGTCCCTCGCTTCAAACTTTTCGCTTTTCTTCCTTTAACAGCCTTCACAGCATACTCCAGTATCGTTTCATCGGATGGTGCTACCACAGGAATCTCAACAACTCCGCTAACATTCTCCGGCATACTTCTAACACATAGCTTTGCTAATTTTTGTTCTAGTAACATTTCAACTTGAATCCTAGAAACTTCCACTGGACATCTTTCAAAAGGTTCGGTACCTTTGGTGTAGATTGAATTGAATTTCCCAAAAATCCTATACTTCTCAAACAGCGCCTTAGCATCTAAACAACTTTGACTAAAATTAATTTTACTTTTATTAAAACATACCTTCTTTGTTGAAGATTAAGTATTTACCATCTTTTTCAAGGCAAATTGTCAACACTCTGACCTGTGTTGTGTGCTCTTTTTCTCCAAAAATGAAGCCCATTCATTTGAGTCATTTTTTATATGGTTACCCGCCGTCTCTTCTGTACCAACATCAACAAAATCATCCAAATAGGAAGCCATCAACTAATTTAATTTGTAACAAGGAATAAATGTAATTAACAAATCATTCAAAAAGCTATCAAACAAGTGACGTCTTGCAACGCTGTTGGTTCAGACTATATTCAAATAACACGACTACCATCCACTTGTTATGCCGTCTCACATGGCAAACATAATATGACATCACTTTCCATCTATATCTACTAATTTAACCTTTTAAAAGCGACAGCCTCTTAAAAACATTTGCCCATATGCCGTATACATCGTCACACGTTACCCATTCTATGCAAACCAGTTGTTTTTACTAGTCATTTGACATAAAAAAGCTAATCACATCCACTTTTATAATATAGATTTTTCATTCAATATAATAAACTATATTTATTAATTCAAGATGCAATACAACAAATTGCCTACTCATTGGCATGAACCAGCAAAACAAAATCAAGATCCTTTCTATAAAAGTGGACTTTCCTACTTAACTAAAATACTTAAATCATCAAAACCTAAAATTGTTAATATTCCATCTAAACCAAAGCAAAAATATTCCCATTGCCATTTTGCAGCAAACAACAATCGTTTTCCAGTCATTTATAATACCTGGAAGAATCTAAAAAGCCCATTTGTCACTCTTTCCTTAATCATCTCCATCCTAACCCTCTTTTGGTATTTAGGCCAAACTTTACCTAAACTAACTCACCCACATACCCCCCCAACAACATCTTACTCAACGGCCCAACTAGAAACACTAGTAAACGAACTCCGCTCCATGGACAAAGACGCTCCAACCACCACTGACATAACTCTGGATTGGGGCAAAAAAATAACACCTTCTCATGGTGGCAAAGGTACTGGTAAACCGTATGTTTATACCCAATAACCCCTTCTAATAAACTACACCTTAAAGTTTCATCAGCCATGTAAATGAAACTTTGTTTACCACACCAATTTATCAAGCTTTGATTAATATCTATGGAGGAAATGTCTTCAAGCCAGAGGTTTGCCAACCCGAATCACTCATTGAAACGAGTAAAAAAGTGTTGATTGATCAGTTCTTTGATTTATATACTAAGTCAGAGATGTTTCAGAAGGTTTATCTTTTTTTGACACAAAATAAGATTGTCAAGGAAGATGGCTTTTATGAGAGATTATTCACTTGGTGGTTTGGAACTTATACTAGGTGTCATGGTCCAGTAGGCTCTTCTGGCTTCGAACACGTATTTTCGGGTGAGCATAAAAATGAAATCGTTGATGGACATCATTCATGGGTTAGATATTATCTGGGACAAAAAGCTGGTTTGATTGAATATCATGGATATGAATCCAGAGTAGCTAATTTGACAGGAACCATTCAGTACAAATGGCAAGGCCATCTCAAGCTAATTGGAGGGTTCCTGATGCAAACTTCACCTTTATTCGATTTTTCACTATACACTTTGTGTTCGATGTTACAAATAGAAAATGGTGGCTGTCACTTTAAGATTGACGAACATCCATTGTCTGTAACATCTTTCCACGAGAAGTGCCTCGATGGAGTATGTCTTACTACTGCTTATCCTTCGGAATAAAGTACACTTCTTTTTGACTCCAACCTACATTATTTCCTTTTTATGAGACAAGTAATTATCTCCTTTTTAAATAATTAATTATCTCTTTATTCGTTTTAAATAAAATGTGACTTAAATAAAAAATGTTTCACCCACATGTGTCCTATTGATAATTTATAGATATTATATTTGATTAGCTACAAATATAATATGTCTTAAGCATCTACCTTACAGCGAGATGGTTCTTAGACGTCACTGATAAGACCCCATGCATCAGGCCCAGCAACACCACAACCATCCTCTTACCAAACTTGATATCGCATCCTAACGACCGGAGACAAAATCTGTCATTTCACCGTGAACTTAATATTTTATCAATGACATAAATTTACCAAGATAAGAAACGGAATCACATACCTCCTTCCGCTTATAAAAGATCCCTTGACATCAAGAGAAAGTCATCTTTTATTTGATTCCCCTTAAATAAAAGGATCTAAAGATGTTGTTTGGACCTTCCGTTATCATTGCCTTGTTCGCCGTTGCCACGGCTCTACCTATTGATCATGATGCCATGACACAAAGTGACGTCAACAACGCCCTTGACTCGATGATCAGTGGCGATGCCAATGGCGCTGCTCCAGGTGACATCGTTCTCGACTACCAAAACGAAGCCAGTCACTCTCATTTCGACCATGACAATGCTAAAGACCCCTTCTTCAAGTCCATTAGTCCCGCTCTTTTGGCCAAACCAACGTACGTTGCCTTCAATGCCTTGACAGCTACTTATACTACTCCATCCATTGATGCTGCTGACCCAAATACACCTGCTCGCAACACTGCTATTGACGCTTGGTTCGCTGCCATCAAAACTACAGTCCCTTTCCAATCCATGTGGACGTATCTCAAAACACAAAAAATAGCTTCTTCTGACTACCCTACCTTTGTTACTGCTTTAAAGGCTCTTTGGTTTACTCCTTATGGAACTGGAGATGCTGGCTTTAAAGAGGTCTTTTCTGGAGCTGTTAAGGGAACTAATGTCGTTGGATTTGCTAACTGGGTCCAATTTTATCAACTTGAACAAACGAAGGCTTTGAATTATCATGGATGGTTTAATAGGGATAAGGTATGTTTTGATTACGACATTTTTTCTTCTTTTAAATTTACAAATAAGTACTATTTTATGATCTAACTTTACAAATAAGTATTATTTTATGGTTTAACTTTGCAAAATTTATCTAAATATATCAGGCTGCCTCTGAAAGGTGGTCTTTCTTCTTAAATTAGAAGTATTAGTAGTAGGTGTTCTTTTAAGAATAGGTTCCCCAGCCCCAAAATTCCTTGGTCTACTTGGTGAAGGTGGAAGTTGGGCAGATCCCGTCAAAATAGATTTAAAAGGCGACACGAGAGGGGAGTGCGGTGGTTTATTAGAATCATAATAACTCTGCCTTTCCATCATAGCTTGCGTGATCAAATCACCTAACTTGGCAATCGTATTAGCTTTGTGCTCCATTGAATCCAGTCTCTTTTCACAAAATTCCAACCTCTGGGTGATGTTATGCTTGGTAGTAACACTATCAGTAGCCATCGAAAAGAGACTAGGTACACTTTTTCCTATATTGGCTTCTAATCTCAATTCTAATTCTTTTAAAGTCTGCTCGTGTTTGTGTTTCATGTCTTGCAACTCTGACTCAGCATCCATAACATCATAGGGCACGCGGACTCTTTTGAATTTCTTTTTGGTGATGTGGAACGTCACGCAATAACACATTTGGATGATGCATCTGTACTTTATCATCTGTGTGTCGTCTATTTGGTTGGTGGTGAAAGATTTGGCGGAGGGTGAAATTGATTTGGTGTCTTCGCTGGGGGCTGTGTAAGGGTTGTAGTAGAAGTCGAGGTACTTTTCTTCGTCTGAAAATTCGAGGGACACTTGGGAGGTGTTGTCCATTGTGCATTCGGATCTGGCTGATTCGATGGAACAGGATTTTCTCAAGGGCCCAGGGCGGAGGGAATTATTTCGTAGCATTTGAGTTAATCTTCTTTCCCCGCCTAGACCATCGCTTGAATTCGTTATTGATGCACCTTTTTGCAATTTTGGTCTAGTTTGAGGAGTAGTGGCTATATTATCTGTTGACATAGATCCAGAAATGTTCCTTGTCAAAGAAGGTAAGCTTTCTATAATTGAGTTTCTAACCGACTCCAACCCAGCCTCTAACCCCAACTCACTCGACCCATAAAAAGATTTCTCAAAAATGTTGCTAGAATTCCTAGGTAAAAAAGCCCGGCTAGCCTTTCTTTTAGCTTTCTTCGAAATAGCAGCCTTTTTAACAGTCTTTTTAGCGGTCTTAATTCTAATTTCACATTGCATAACAGCCTTAGCTTCTTCTCGATACTTAGAGATATCAAAGTACTTATCGTCTCTTCCTATCAAATGATGTCTATACCAACATTGAATGACGGTAGCTGCCAAATTCCTTAACCTCGATTTTCTATTCATTTTCTTTTCATTATCTAATTGCAAGGCTAGACCAGTCCCTATCAAGCCTGTTCCAGCAAAAAACATACAATAACATAGAAAAGCTAAAAAGCCTGTCAGCATTTTGGAGACCCAATACCGGCAAACGATATCACCATACCCAATAGTCAAAAAAGATACTAAGCCAAACCAAAAGGCATCTCCATAATGTCTAAAAGTAGGTTGAAAGTCCTCCACATTCCCAGATCCGTTTACAAAAGTCCCCGTAGCAGCAATATAGCCAAATGTAACTTCTTCATAATAAGCTTCAGTCGTATAAACAGACAGACAAAAAACCAAATAACCAAACAAAGTAATATAATAGACTGCTCGCATAACTCTTTTCGATTGAAGGATAATGTTTTTCATCATCTTCCAAGTAGTCATCTGTCGATCTATGTGGAATAATCTTAAAATTTGCAGAATTCTCACTTTCTCAACTGTGTCATGATCTAAGACATCCAAATTATCTAGTAGAATCAAAAAAATTGTCGCAATCACGATAATGATGTCAATAATACAGACGGGTCTTCGTAAATAATCTAGACGTCCTTTGATTCCTATGTAACGTGCATCTGAACCTACGCACCACATTCGCACTATGAATTCTAAAATAAAGTAGATGCCAACTATTGTTTCAAGAGCATGGATACTTGTGGAGAGGTGATGGTATTCGGGAATATCTATCATTGCTGACAATGAATGTACGATCACGATGATTATAAATATGACTAAATATTTAGACCATTAAAAATCAATTTTTACTTACCCATTTGGTAGAAGAAATTAAAAACACCGTATGGTTTCTCTAAAAAGTTATAACACTTTGTCTTTAAGTCCTTCATCATCTGAAGCTTTTTATTTCTTTGATATTCCTGATTAAATAGCTTCAAGTCATTTAAATCATCTATCCCAATCGAGACATGGTGCTGCTTTCTTCGATTAAGAATAGGCTCATTAGAACCTTCATCATCTTCCTCCACATTAGTTAATCCGAAGACCATTACAAATAAATAAAAATATTTGAATACAAGAGATTATTATAATGTTAAGCTCAACACAAATGACTTTACAATTTGATAAAGGGACCTAACCATTACCTTTTATACAAAAAATTGGTCTTATCAGGAGATTAAAAAATTTAATGGTCTTTTATTTCCGTCTTAATTTGACCTTATCTTTAGGCTGCCGAAATCGCTTTGCAATTTGCTTGGGGAAACTTTGAAGCTGTTGAGCAATCTATGCTCATTGGAACTTCCCCAGAATTCGAATTCAGTGCTTACACTTTGATGGCTTTGTCTGGGCATTTGACCGCTACCTTCAACTATGCTTCTTATTCAATTGACTTGACTGTTAAGACTGTGTCGGACAGTGGATTTGTACGCATGGGAGCCGCCTTCCCTGGCCATGGATCCGGAAACACCAACCCAACCTCCCCACCCCACAAAGGTACCACCAAAAAGTCTAGTCACGGATCCAATCCAGGCCTCCAAGCCTTGATCGATTCGATGGTAGCGGCCGATGTTGATGCTCCATCAGCCACCGACGTCGTCATGAACTGGGGTAACAAAGTAAAGGGAACCACCGATGAATCCAAGGACCCACTCTTCACCCACGTCAACGAAGACCTCTTCAAAAGACCAGTCTACTCCAAACTCATCGACGTATGGAACGCAAACGTCTTCAACCCACAAGTCTGTACTGCCGAAGTAGCTATGTCTGGAAACAAAAAAGCTTTGTTAGATGCCGTCACCAAAGTCTTCGTCAACACAACTGTGTTTGGACTAGCTCACGATTATTTGGTGAAAGAAGGAGTCACCAGTGGAACCATCGACGCCTTCTACCCAACTCTCTTCCAATTGTGGTTCGGAACATACTCCAGATGCCACGGAGCCCTAGGTTCATCCGGGTGGGAGCATGTCTTCTCCGGAGAATGGAAAGGATCCGAAATTGACGGGCAACACGACTGGCCTAGATACTACCTCCTGGAAAAAGCCGGCAAAATCAACTACCACGGATACGATTCCCATGACGACAATCTGATCGGAACTTTCCAATACACATGGCAAACTTACCTCAAGAAAATTGGAGGTTTCTTCACCGGAACATCACCAGTCTTCGATTTCTCTGCCTTCACCGTCTGTGCCTTGACTTCATCCGGAGCCAATGGATGTAAATTCAATGTCAAGGGATTCCCTATCGGCGTCACTTCTTATACCCAATCTTGTGCTGGAGGAAGTTGTCTGTCTACTTCTTACCCTAGTAACTAAATGATTAAGTTATTTTTTAATAAATTCAATTGTTTTTCATTTTGTGGTTTTAAATAAAGGTTTTACCAATAAAGGGTTTTGAATGGATTTTGAGGATGCGGAGAAGAGACCGCCTTTTTGGTGGCTTTTGAATAAAGGCTGCTCCAATTCGTTTTCTTGGGTGGATTGCATTAGAGCAGCTTTTTTGGAAAGCATTCTATTTCTTTATACTTACCATTAACGAGGCAATTCTGCTACGATTTCAACCATGACTGAAACACACAAGCCCTCACCCGATTCAGAAGAACCTTCTTCTCCTACTATTGCTGCCGTCAACAACAAATACCAACTCAAAGACTTCCACGCCTACGGTTCAACTGTAGGGGTAATCCACAACCCTGAGGTCGTCTTACGAGCCTATAACAACGGGCAACGCACGGCAAGTTAACTTTTAACAAATCAAGTAATTATCATTCTTTAGATGAATCTAAACGATCGTTGGAGTTTCATGAGACGCGGATACTCAGTTGCTGTTAAAGCTGACCCCAAGCCGGTTAGAAGATATGTTGTTGGGTTGTTTAAGAAGTGATTTGCGGATGAAATTGTGTTGTGGTCATCCAAATTCATCATCAACGATAGTTGAGCTTCTAATATGTCTATGTTTTGGTTAAGAATCTTTCCTAAAATTAGGTACATTTTTTTACTCATTTTCATCACTTTTGTTTAACATTTATCGCCGATATGGGGTTTCTTTATCGTAATTAGTACTTTTGTATTATCTATTTATTGTATGAGAATCTTCCTTAAGATGGGAAGTAGCTCTACCAAAAAGCTATTCCTGTCTTTTTATCATACGTCTTTATTTATGGAAACAGTATCAAAAATATGTTACCACCTTTGTCTTTTAATTATATGTTTATCATTTATGGGAAGAACCGTTGCTGTTAAACACCATTTCTGCCTTTTAATAATCTATTTGTTGTAAATAAAATTCTTTACTTCACATCTTTGCTTTTCATCTAAATAACATTATTGCACACATTCAATTACCAACGACAATTATCCTCTTCATTGATAACTTTTCAAACCAACACAGACAGGCTTCTCACCTAAAACATACTCTCCCATATCACAAGATAAAGAAGATTAGCATTGGATGGAAAGAGGTGTGCGTGTGCCACATATACACATACTCATTATCTATACCTTCACGTAAAAATATAAACCGAAATAAATATCCTTTTATTGACAAGAAAATGCGTTTGCTTCTAATATTATTTGTTCTCTTAAATCCAGCGAAAGCAGTAAACGTAGCTATTTTGGATTCAGATCCAGCAACTATCCTGGCTTGTAAAACAGCTATATCTCACGCTACCACAAATGGTGATTGTCTAAAAGACGTAACTTTGATAAACGACAATGCCTGTAATGCACAAGATATAGCCGGTGGGACCTCAAACGGCGGTGCAATGGTGTATGAAAACTACTCCAAAGCCATGATCGGTCCTCGATGTTACGATGAAAACTACGACTTATCACGTCTCTCCTATTTCTGGAACCTTCCCTTCTTCGATAGAAACGGAAACGTCCTTTCAACCTACGACAATAGTCTTAATCCTACTGTTTCCCACGTCTCGATGACAGCTGCTTCCACTATGGCTCTCTCACTAATCCGCTTTATGCAAAGTTATAAGTTTCGAGATGTTTTGTTTTTTGGGCCAGTTGCATTGTCTGACCATTTTTTATCTAGACATGCAGTGGTAGCGCAGTATATGAAGTCCTTTGATAATACTATTAATATTACGACAATATCTGTAACTGACGAGGATGCTAGTGGGAGAGGTGTTGTTGACTTGGAACTAATCACACCTACTCAGTTAATTGTCATTGACTCGAGTTTTGCCAAGTTTCCTTCAATTGTAGCAAACTTGAATTTACCTGATTTATTCAGTTATGGTTATCTGGTTGTGATACTTTGCGCAGAAGTCCCCACCATATGCGGCAAACCATCCCAATCAGCCTTCGAAGACAGCAAAGCCCTTTTACTAGGACCTTACATTGAAAACTATTCCGACATCTCATCCAAAATAAAAAGCTACTCCGGTGACTCTTTCAACAATGCGACCTGCATCGACTACATGACAACTTACTTAAGCTGTTATTCCTTATGCATAGGAAGCAAAGAAGTCACTGATTGGAATGGGAAATCCTTCACAAATGCTTTAAAAGGAAAAATAATGAAGACAAATTTAGGTTCATTCACATTCGATCAAATGCCAGAGATAATGACTAGTCAGGTTTTTCAGTATTTTACGAAAGGGCAGGATACCATGGTTACGGTTGCTGTGTCTGTCCCGCAGGCTAGTAGTTGCCTTAATAATAAATGCTTTGACATGGTAAGTGTTGTAGATTAAAGAAGTAACTAAATATAAATGTAGGTAATTAATATATCGAATGTGACAAATAATTTCTGGCCATCAAAAGGGCAATTTCCTACTCATTGTGGGTTGTCGGGCAGTTGTGCTTATTACTGGCCGTACATCTTAGGAGCTTGTATTTTTGCAACTCTTCTGGTGTTGGTTATAGCAGGTTGGTTTTACTCTCGCCACCGGAGATTACGCGCCTACCGAAATAACTGGCGAATTATGTCTGCAAATATGAAAATCATCGAAAATACTGCTTCCAAATCGAGATCCAAGGCTACTGAGGGAGTCGCCAGTAAAAGGCGTGTCATCAAGGATTATGCAATCATCGAGGCTGCCAAAGCTGAGTATATTGAAATTGATCAACATCGTTTCATTTCATGGGCCAAACCTGAATTGAAATATTTGTTTGAAATGAAGAAGTTGAGTAATAATAATTTGACTTCCTTTCTGGGGATCAATTTTAATGAGAATCAGAAGTTGAAGGTTTTTTATTCCTTGGTGGAGAGACATACTTTGGACGTAGGTTTTACTATGTAAATATAAATGTTCTGTACAATTAAATTTAGTCTATTAAAAATTGTTTTGTAGAATTAAAATAAGTTTATTAAAGTAGTTTTCTAAATGTAGATTAAAATGCCTTTTGTAAGCTCAAATTAAGTTAATTGGAGATGCTCTGCAAATTTAACTTAATTTAATTTCATGAATTAATCTAGGTTTGTAGGATTTACTGGAAGACACAGATTTTACCATGGATGAAATCTTCAAAGCAGCCTTCCTCCGCGATATAATACGTGGCCTAGAGTTTCTGCAAAAATCATTCATCGGTATCCACGGCTTATTGACTCTTGACAATTGCATGATAGACAATCATTGGGTTTTAAAGCTATCTAAATTCGGCATTACAAACATCTTCCACAATTTAGTGACAGACAAAGTTCTTGAGATTCGTGAAACTATTCCTATCAAAACATACACTTTTATTGCACCTGAGAATTTAAATAATGTCGAGGTGTTTCGAGGTTTTCCAATGGGTACTATGCCAGGAGATGTTTATAGTTTTGGGATTATTTTGTATCACTTGTATTATAAGCTTTCGCCTTACCATAATGCGGATCTTAGTAATAAACGTAAGTCTCAATCATTAAATGAAAGTAAAATAGATTTTAGCTTTATACGAAGCAATACAAAAAGGCCAAAGGAGACCAGAGTTAGACAAACATGACAATTCAAAATTAGCAAAGTTAATAGAAGCCTGCATCCACCCCACTCCACATCTTCGCCCAACCATCAAAGAAATCTCAAAAATTGTAACTGACGTCTACAACGCCCACCAAGGAACCCTAGCAGAACAAATGATCAGCGTAAATGAAAAGTACGTTCTCAATCTGGAAAGAACAGTTGCCGATCGTACAGAAACTCTTCGCGAAATGAAAGACCGAGTAGATGCAATTTTAGGTGGAATGCTACCTCCTTCCATCTTAGCAACACTCAAAGAAAAAGGAAAAGTAATTCCACGGATGTTTGAATCGGCAACTGTTTGCTTCGTTCAACTTTGTAACTTTGCTGATTTTATGGAGCATTCAACTCCATCACAGGTGACTGCTTTTTTGAATGATTCTTTCAATATGTTTGATGAAGTCATTGACCAAAGAGATGCTTATAAGGTGGAGACAATTGGTGAGACTTATATGATTGTCAGTGGTGTTCCCATTGAAAATGGAGATAAACATGTTTTTGAGATAGCAGAAATTGCTCTGATGTTGAGAGATAATTCGTTGAAGTTTGTGTTGTCAAAGTCACCGGAATGGAAGTTGGAAATAAGAATTGGTTTTCACATGGGAACTATAGCTGCAGGTATAATCGGATTGAAAGCACCTAGATATTGTTTATTTGGGGATACAGTAAACTTTGCTTCACGTATGCAGTCCAATTGTCCACCTAACCAAATTCAGCTCTCCGAAGTTACTGCTAATATGCTGATGAAAAATGAAGATTACAAATTGACTAAAAGAGGAATAGTTCAAGTCAAAGGAAAGGGAGATGTAAATACGTACTGGCTAAATGAGCATCTTCATCACGATATCAAGGACAACGATTTTAAATATCCGGAAGTCACAAAGCAAGATCAAGAAGTTGCTTTGTTGGACTTCTTGTCAGGACCACGACCCACCACCATGCACAATTTAAATGAGATCTTGAAGGCTAATCCGAGGATAGGCACTTCTAGAGCTAGGAAGGCTTTGCTTCAACATAATTAATTAATAAGCTTATTCACAACATTTCCCACTACATACTTGCTTTTACATTTTTTCTGCTACCTTATTTCTATGAAGCATTTTAGACATAAAATTTGCTTTGCTTGATTTATAACTTTGTTTAGGAAATATATCGTTAAGAAAAATGCATGTAGTAAATTTAAACCACTCAACAGGTCCATTATTTGTGTAGGATTTCATTAAGTTCATTGATTTTAAAAATATATTGCGGAAATATTTGTTGAGTATAGTGTAAACGCAACAATGTTGGAAAGAGTTGGTCTTTTTAAACAGTTCCAAGCATACAATTTTAGAACGGGATTTGATATATTATCTTACAGATGCTTTGCATTAGGCTATTCTGTTTAAATTTTCATTAAAGGGTGAATTTTTAATTGGACAGACATCATTTTGATTTTCGAATCTTGTATTGCCTAATCGGCTTCGTACTCCATTCTCATCATTTAAATAAATTTTTTATATAAATATCTTCCAAACATGATCCATCAAATGAATTTAGTTTATTCAAATCAATGGAGTTGTGAAAATAATATTTGCTTTTGCAAGTGATGTTACGATAGAGAAAGATAGTTCATACAAGCTTCGCAAATATCAGGTTAACTAAAGGCAATTAGCATGCTTTTTTGTTTTCAATATTCATTATAAAGTTGAATAGATGGAATGTAAGTAGGAAACATAAAAATGGTCGGAAATACTACAACAAAAAAGTGTGTTCAAAAACAAAAGCAAATGTTATGGCGTATATGTGCTTAATTTTCTCGTCTTATTATATGAGACGTAATTGATAATCCCATTACTTTGTTAGCTCAAAAACAAAGCAATCAACGCTAGCTATTGTTTGAAATAGTTAACAAATGTTTTCAACTTGTATTAATTAATAAATTTTGGAAACATTCAAAATTGAACATTAATAATATGTATTTTTACCTACTAGACGAATATGTGGCGTCGCCACCGTATGCCTTATTAAAGAATAATTATTTGCGACTGTAAATTAAAGCTAATATCATTTGAAATAATCAATGAAATGGCAAACTCAAAAAGTCTCTTTCATTCTCTAAAAAACCGTCTTGATGCTTTTAAGAATACCTTCCATTTGATAAATGTTTGCCTTTGCTTTTATCCTTCGTATCTCCTTAATAACCTACACTCTTTACATCTATTAATTTGATAAAAAATGTGTATATAAAAAAATGGTGTCTTAGATTTTTCTTCTTTTGAATGCGTCTAATTTTAGAAAATGTAATGCGCCCACTAAGAAGGTGAAGTTTTATGCCTATATTTATAATAGATATAATGAATCAAGTGATTAAAAGTTTATTTACAATCACAATACCCACAATGCGAGCCTTCAACACAAGTACTTTCAATATCCCTTCCACATTTGACCCAATTTTGATTTGATGTATGACATGCTGGAAAGGATCCATTCATTTTAAGGTGAAATTTATCATTTGTCATGGTATCTTGGTATGTTCCTATTTTTGTTACATCTAAATGTCTAAAGACGATGTTAGGGTCAGTAGAACATTCAGTTGATCCGTGGTTGGCACAGTCGATATGGACTGTGTTTTTGTGACATGAAATACCAAGGTAGTAGGTAATATTTGACTCAGTGTGGATTGTTCCCGCGCCTACGCATATGCCTGCTAAGCATTGTGAGCCAACAGCACATTGTGGTTTAATCCATTTCTCGAGGCGAATTGACATCTTTCGACCACATTTGACTGGTGTTCCGTGGTTTCCAAGACAATTTGACAAGCATTTGCCAGTCAAACAATGTGCATCTTCAGTACAATGTGAAAATACCTTACAAGTACATCTGCATCTTCTATTATAACAAAATGAAGCCCCACCTCCTGGACAATCAATATCAACTGTGCACGTTTGGTCATTGACACAACTAGTTCCATTACTAGCCATCAGCAACCTCAACTTCTTATTGGCTCTTAATCTGTCGATCAAAGCCTGTTTAATCGAAATAGTACCACTAACTGCTTTAGTCAAATTAAAAACTCCTTCGACAATTAAAACATTACATATCATTAATATTAATACCGATCTTACCATCTCTGAATAAAAAGATAAAACAATACAAAGTAAAATAAAATAGTTTATTCTAAATTTGACATTCATATTAAAAAGACAATGAAACTGATTTAGGGTTTCGGGGAGTTAACAACAATTATAACAAGTAAATAAAAATAATGAAAGGTTGTTTCATTAGGTAACAATTTCGGATTGGTTGAAGGAATAGAAATGAACACTAATTTTGAAGGAAAGAATTGAAGTTTACCAAAACAAATAAAGCGAAAATGATTGGATCAATTGGTTTGGTTTTACCAGATGTAAAAGGTCAGGCATAATTTTCGGGCGAATGCTGTTTGTACTTACAAAAAGTCATTCTCTCTCAAGCAAAACAACCCATTCAAAGTGAACAGTCTGCGGAAACATGTCCACCGGTTGAATTTTCTTAATAACAAAAGGCTCCCCCTCATACTTCTTCGAAGTAACTCGACATAAGTCAATCAAATTCTTTTGAGCAGCTTTTGGGTCACAAGAAACATACACCAACTTCTTCATTTGATCAAGTTTACGTAAACTGATAATGAGTTTATCGTTCATTCCAGCTCTTGGCGGATCAAGGATACCAACGACATTCGTTTGATCTTGAGAGAAGGCGAATTTTTCGGGACAATAATGCTTGAGGTTGCGAAAGATAATTTCAGCTGAGCCGGCCACAAAATTTATCATGTTGGAGCTTATCCCGTTTTCAAAGGCGTTTTTGTGGGCATCCTCGATTGCTTCCGGGACAATTTCAACACCAATAGCCCCGACTTTGGATTGTGAGATGAGGGTTGGGTAGTTTTTTAGGATGTTGTTGAAGATACATAAAGAGATCGCACCAGCTCCACAGCAGATATCCAAAAGAAGTAGGTTTTTTTCGGTTTCTTCGGCAGTTAAAACTTTCATTCCAGCGAACTCCATTATTGTTTCAAAGAGCACAGCTGCCCCAAAAGAATTAGTTTGAAAGAAAGAAGCTGGTCCTAATCTAAATTTGGTGTCTAATAAAGTCTCGTAGACAAAGGGAGTTCCAGCGATGTGTTCATAAACTTTTGGATCGAAGGATTCTTTCGAAACTTGCCAATAGAGACTTGTGACGTGGCAAGTTTGATTTTCGAAAGATTTCAGGTTTCCAAAGAACTTATCAATAACGGCATTTTTTACCTCTCCAAGTTTTGCATCAAATTCTTCCCCTTGAGGATAAGTCGTAATAGTAACCATGGTATCCTGAGCAAAATCCTTGACAGTCAACATCTTCCAAAAGCCACTGTTGTCAACTTCATCGTAAATGGGCACCCCACTACCAACGATAAAAGCTTCAAATACTTTGACAATTTGCATTGTATTCTTAGAAAGCTGCATGCAAGTATCAATCGGCAACTGGACTCTTCTGCCATCTTCTAATCTTCCACCAGTAACACCAACACAAACTTTCCCATCTTTATCCAAGCCGATATTGAATTCATTTTTGTTTCTGTACCCAGTCGATTTAGGCGATTCTTTAATCGTGGATAAGATCATTTGGCGCGAGTCAATGCCAAATTGTCTCATTTGATCCATCATCTTTCTCATGATCTTCTTCGAATCTTTCTGCTTCTGCTCCAATTGCTGCTCGTAAGACAAATGGTGAAGAGGAGTAACAATATCTCTAACATCTTTATTCAAATCATAAGCCTTTCTTTCTCTCTTGATCATCCGGCTGTCAGGTTGAGGAGCGGCTTTTTCGGCATACAACTTGTTTCCTTGGAGAGTCATGTTGTTGAAGAGGCAGAGGGCCTTGTCGAGGCAGTCACTAGAGTAAACGTTGATGTAACAAACAGTGCCGTCGAACTTTAGTTTGTCGAATTTGACTTCTTTGAGAGCTTTCTTTACGGTCACTTTTAGACGTGCATGGTTCATGTTCTTTGGAAAGTGCAAGATTTTTAGACGGAAGCTTTCTGGCTCGGATTGTTGGTTAAGGGGATTGGCATCTGCCATTTCAACTAAGTTCTCCTCAGTTGTGACATCGATATCTTTCTTGCCGTCCTCTACTATACTTGAATCCCCAGTTAACTGATTGGCATCTTCCATTTCTCCAGTCACACCTTTTACAGCTTCTTCTTTTCCAATACTCTCATCCATTTTTAAGCCAATTATTTCCTAAACTTATTAATTAAAATAAATGAACAAAGAATCAAAGATATGAAACGCCTTTAAATTAGCGATGACAACACAAAAGAACATTCATTAATGTACAAAGTTATATTATACAAAAAAGGAAATTAAATAAAGTGCAAAAAAGAATTGTTGTTAATAATTAGAAGAGAATAAATATGTACATTTGGGTTTGACAGATTTAAATTAAAGAAGGAGGTTACTCGGTGGATGGTCGGGTTGAACGGATACCATCACACCTTCGAAGTTCCAGCCTCACTGCCGGCAGCAGCCGCCTCTCCGAAACCTCCACTAAAAGAACTGCCACACTCAGGAGCTTCTGCTTTGATCTTCTTCGGTCTGCCGCGTTTCGACTTGACTGGATTCGGAACACCCGTATTTCTTATTACAATAGGCGACTTCATCACAATAGGCGAGGAAAGAGCACTTCCGTTGCCGCCTTCACTTCCATCCCCAATATTCAAATACAAGTTGGCAGGTTGCGCACCTCCACTCAGATCCATCTTCTTCGGAGGCAAAATATCTTCCATGAGAGTACTCAAAAAGTTGAACTGTTGATTGACTGAAGCTGCATGTTTCCTACAAACCAAAAAGTCAATCAAACAAATATGATGATACAAACTTACATATGACAAGGTGCCATCGTCCTTGCTCCAGAACTAGTAACACTACTTAAAGTAGTTTCCAGAAACTTTTCACAAAAGTGTTCCATCGCTCGCCCGATAGCCACAGGCACAGATGCCATCATTCTTCCTATGTCTTCGTCTGACTGCATTATCTTTTTGACTCTGGAGGGTTGAATTTTGGCTCCAATGAACTTGCGTTTGCGTGGCTTAGATAAAGAAGCAGTGGAATAATTGTAAGCGTAGGGCTCCGTAAAGACATTGTTTTGCTGAATAGAAGGCGAGACGACTGAAGAAGTCCCCGGCTGAGGATTGTCTTCGCTCGATGTGCTCCCACTACAGTTCATACCTTCCCTTAGAATAAAATAAGTTTTCTGGTAGATGTCTATTTAATTAGATATTTCTAAATTAAAAAACCAAATTAATTAGACTCCTCAAAATTGAAATTATGGCGATGGGAGAACCACTCTTACAAAACATACACACAACCACGTTCCTTTTTTCTATATTAAATAAACTATGATCCAAATGTCGGTCCCACCAATACATTCCTTTCCAATGTTTTTTCGTTTGAAGAACTTTTTCGATTGGGGTGGCGCATCTTCTTGTGGTGGGGGGTCATTTGCTTTTTTGATTGAATTACATTTGGATTAGGAGATATTTTTAGTATGGAAAAGAATTGCCGAAAGATTGTCAAAGTGGAGACACTTTTGAATGGTTTAATCTACTGGATAAAATTCGAGTTGCGGATAAAATAAATGTTCTAGATTGACGGCTTTCTTTACCTTCCGTCAAACAAAAACTTATGAAAGGAATAGTTATATTGGCTTGGATTATTGCTTAATGGACAAGTCTGGCACTTTATACGGCTTTCAGATATAATTGATGAAAAAAGAAATGTAAATAAAGTTAAAAACAGTTTTAAATTGGTTCTATCGCATGTTTGTGCCTATTCAATTTCGGTAGAAGTCAAAAATGGTGATGATTTATCGCAACATTATCCAGATAACCACATTGAAGCAGAGCAACTTGAGTATTTATGTTGAAGTATCACTAAATCACAACTAATATATGCATTTTGTTTTGATTTTCCCCAATTTATTTGGGATCTTTGCCAACAATTTAAAAAATGTGTATAAAGTGTTCCGCGAAAGAATGAACTTAATAGGGATGAAATTATAAAGGATAATGTCTTAGATCGAAGTTTTATTCCATGAAAGGATAAAAACATTTTTCGCAACTAAACCTATTTGCTGTAAAACGGGACTTGAATAAGATTATGCTTATTGATACTACAATTGTTAATTCAGCATTGAGGGAAATTGTACCTATTATTTAGTATTTATATTAATAAAATCACGCATTGATTCAAAACACTAAAAATGGTAGCATTGATCACTAACTAAAGATAAAAGGAAACGGAATACAGGAGGCTTGAAAATGAATTTATGGGCTATCAACTGAAGTCCTGTTAAATATTTCTTTTCTATTAATTATGACTAATTTTAAATAAATTCAGTGATATCTCATTTTTTATATTATTCAACTTATTTTTAAGCAGTTTATTGTTGTATAATAAATATTACAACATAATTTCTTTTTAAATACTGATTTATAACAACACACACTTATTAAAATTAATAATCACAGTTGCTTTTGCCATTTTTGGCCAAAGTTTTCAAAAATTAACAAAATAGTTGGTCTTATATTTCCAATACAAATTTGTAATTTCGCTGTTTTCATCAGAATAGTCACCATATTCGGCATCTTCAGCAGACATGGTTTTACTAATTGTTGTTTATTTACGTTTTGGCGATGATGATGAATCCATGGAACAATCTAAAATCAATGTTTACTATGAAGTTATTAAAAATTCAAATAACAAATTATTAAAGTGTCTGATATCTCAGGAAGATTAGTGGAATTATATTCACCCACGTCTCCTTTTTTCCCCCCACTTTTTCTCCTTTTGTCCCGACTCTTATAAAGAAATAAAGTTATTCATACAAATATCTATCATAAAGTTTGAAGTGCAATTATCGGCAAAAAGTAAATGTTCTGTAGCTATGAGATTTGCCACGTTAATTATATTAATTTCGGCTTTCTAAGGATTCGACCATATTTTTACTAAATAATTTCATGTTAATGATCTTACTTATGTTGTAGACACATTAATGGATTATCAAATGTACTCGATTAGATAAATACATACTTACATCTATTAGAGAATTTTGCAGACAAGAGTTTATGATTTTAACAATAAAATATACACACTTAAGATTTTTTAATGATGTAAATACAATTATACGTCACATCTTGTCATCATCATGTCCTTTATCATTATCCAAAAACAAAAGTTCGACGGCTTTATAATGTTTGTGTCTTTCCATTCCTACCAAGCTGTCGTCAGTTTGTTTATTTGGACATATAAAGATCACCTGAAATACTACAAACGTCTGGATTAAGTGGATTAGACTTGATATAATGGTTCAGTATATAAGACTTACTAGTTTCAAAATTAGTATCAACTTCTTAATAATTAATAATGCAATTCTTAGTATTTTGTTCTATTGTTTCAATGGCAACTGCCAGGTTTAGTTACTTTGTTGGAGATTCATTTGTCCATGATCATAAACATCAAGTGTAAGCTAAGCAATAAATTAAACTATGTAATTTTCTAGTAAATCACACCTGCAACCTGTTCATCTTCATAGTGAGGATGAAGTAAATGCTCACAAGGAGTGGAATGATTTTAAGAAACTTCACCAAAAAGTATATCTTCATCCAAGACACGAACACATCCACAAACTGGAGTACTTTAACAACCTTCACATCATCAACAAACACAACGAAGACTTCAAAAATAACCTCACAACTTTCGACATGGCAACAAATGCCTTCTCTGACATCACTGAAATGGAGTTCGGAAAATTAAGTGGCTCTGCTCAGTTTAATTCAACGCATCATGATCTCTATTATAAGGATAATGAGGATGAAGATGTTGAGAATTTGGCAATGGCTCCATTTAGTGTTAAAGCTGCCCCGGCTAAGTACAATGCTTGTGACAAAGGATTATGTGGGCCCATTAGATATCAAGGAGCGTGTGGATGCTGTACTGTTGTTTCGTAAGTTGGTAAATTAAAATTATTATTACAATAGTTTAGAGCTCTTGCCGTTCTTGAAGGTCAAGTCAAGAAAAAGTCTGGAAAACTATATAAATTTTCTATTCAAAATGTGCTTGATTGCCAAGGTGGTGATGGCTGCAAGGGAGGATGGATGCCAACAACGTAAGTCGCTTTTCAAATAAACTAAATAAAATAATTATCTTTCAGTTATGACTACGTCAAGAAAACTGGCGGAGTCGATCTAGACTCAGATTACCCATACGTTTTAAAGGACACAGGCAAGTGTAAGCTAAACCAAAAGAAAAAGATCAAGTTCGGAGTGAAAAGTGTTGTCAACCTAAAAAGCAAAGATCCAAATGGACTTGCAACTAAAGTAGTCTCGGTGGGACCTATTGCAACTGGAATGTATGCGTCTTCCAAGAAGTTGTTAAATTACAAATCCGGAATTTATTCTGATACTGCTTGCAATGGTAAAAATATCAATCATGGAGTTGTTGTTGTTGGGTACGGGCCTGGATATTGGACAATTCGTAATTCATGGTATGTTGTTAATTGCTTATTTATTAATTGAATAATGTAGGGGAAATACTTGGGGGATGAAAGGTTACTTTAATATTGTCAAGGGAAAGAATATGTGTCAAATTGAAAAATCACCAAATTATGCTACTGTTTAATACTCTTACTAAAAACTATTAATTATTAATAAATTATTTTTGACAAAAATGTAATTCTTTGTGTGCATTCTATTTTAAAAATATACTCCAGAAAAAATGTGCGTATTATTCAAAACATGGATGAAGAAAGTTTAAAGCATGATGATAATTAGAATAACACGTAATTACATTTTAGTTTAATAAAAATATCAATTTCAACTTTTTATACTAGCTTAATGATTAACATTATATAATTCACATGAATATTTGAATGTGACAAATAATACGTTACAAAATCAAACCTGAATCACCAAGCAAACATAATATTTTAAATTGAAAAATGAAACAGGTCGATTTTCAACTGAACAAAGAAATAAACCGAAACTGGACTAATTGTTTCAGTTTGAAGCTCTGCGGTTCAGTGATTGTTGCAGAAACCTGGCAAAGCTCTGTCAAAAATAATAATAATAATATTTTAAATAAATACATACGGTTAAAAGTATTGCAAGTTGCTAATGGATCAGTACATGGAGTTATCGAACAAACTGATGTAAGAGCAGTTAATGCACAGGCTAATTTGGGTGCTCCAGCTGGATCATTCACATTGGCACATGTTACACCAGTCCCACATTGAATTTCTGCAAGAGCCGGATCACAAGTTGTGGTGCAAATGAAGATATCAGTACCGGCGGCATTTTTGTATGAGTTGCAAGACAATCCGGCATCACAAGCAGCTTGGTCAACGCAGGTAAATCCAGGACCCACTGCATTCGTTTTACTGATAAAAAGAGAAACAATGGCGAGAAGAAAAACAATGTGAGTTGAAGTCATGATTAGTCAAAAGAATTTGATATCTTTTCTTCCATTCCATCACTTTAAATACCTTTTAATGTATCCGCAGCTGAATAACTTCTAATTATCAAAAGAATATTTCTAGAAAACAATAATAAATTTATCACTCATCCATTCATCATTTGTTTTATATTTCTAAAAGAAAGAAATTTACCACCAATTTTCATGTGTATATTAAATAAATAAAGGTATTTGTTATTAACGGTTTGGTGTAATACTGAATGCAGGTGCTGCCAACTTAAGTAAGCATATACCTCATGTGCAGTCAATTATTCATTTAATAGCAATTTGTATTGTGCTCATTACCATTAAAACACTGATTTAAACTCAACTGCAGTGGAAATGATAATTTTATAAACTCATCTTACTATGGACATTATTTCCTTACTTCGAATTTAAATAAATTTATATGCCAACATTAAAATGTGCTAATTGATCTCTGGGAACTTATTTTTCTAATAGAAATCAACCAGTAAACGTGTAACTAAATCGAAATTGGTTGATGACTTCATGTTCACAGATGCATTTAACATTTGATAGTTGGTATTGACCACAAGATCCTGTTTCTTATCAACAATAATGTAGGAGCTGATTGTAATGATCGCAAATAAAATTAAGTTTTTCGCTATTAGTGTTAAAATCTAATATTTATATATCAAAATGAAAATATTTATTTTACTATTTTTGGCAATTCTTGCCGATATTGTCAGTTCAGCGGATTCGGATGGAAAGGAATTTGTTTTTAATTTTATGCAGTCTTATTTTTACAATAGCAGTGTCTCCACCACAAATGTTATTGTAATCCCATCATTCAAAGATAGTGTTTGCACCTTTAAATATACACAGCAATCCGACAATCAAGTTGTTACATTTAAAAAAATAGCACTGTTTGGTAAAACAAATGAGGTAGATATTAATATGCAAATTAATTATTTATTTAAAGATTTATTTTGATCCCAACGAAGTCCTTTTATTAACAGAATATGTTTGGAAAGAGTTGAACGTAACTTACATCACAGGTAAGTATTTCGCAGGACTACTTAATTATTAATTGGAAACATTTAAATTAAGATTTCCGAGTATTTGTTTCATGCACAGAGGAAATAAAACTTATTGGTCGCTTTAGTGACCCCCTGAATGGGTATGGAGATCTCTTTGAAATTCACTCCATTACAAATGCTGGAAATAAATATGTTTTTACTACTCCATCTTCCAACAACGAAGTAAATGTAAGAGTTTAATTATATTATTTTATTTTGCCTTTTTTAAGGGATGGATTTCCATATTACCTATTAGCCAAGAAAGTTCCATTACTCTAAGTATCGAGGAATATATAAACAAAGAATTGTATTCTAATTTAACACTTAAATACGATACAACTCTTGGTCAAAATCAACTTTACTTATCGTTCTTTCCAAACAAGACATTTGAATTTCATTATAATAATGCATCAATAGTGATTTCAAGCACATCAAACTTTTTTATAATGTTTATGTCTCCGTGGATTTCTACTTCAAATATTGAAGATGCTTCATGCGGAATTACATGCAACGATGATTATGTGACGTTTATGCCTATGCCAGTAGTTTCAAAAGACTGTAATAGTAATTTATCCCAGCCTGATCAAAGGCTGATCACAAATACCTTTACAACAAGACTTTATGTTTCCCCACCAAGTGTAGGTAATGATTGTAATGACACATTCACATTGGATGTATACAATGGAGATAATGCTAATAAACAACTAATTTCTCCCATTGGATTCAATGCAATTGAATTGGCAGATAAATCAGACATTGGCTCAACAACATCCCAAGGGCCAATGTCAATGTACCGGCTTGGATCTGTCCATTCTGGCCAAGATAACATCACATCATACGGTCAATTTGCCCATTATCTTCCAAGTATCCAAGAATGGGTAACTGGAAAAACTCAATTTTTTACTTTAGCAAAAAATTGCTCCATTGAATTGTACTCACACCAAGTTAATTCTAATTTTATGAAATTAGATGGCATCATTTTAAGCAAAATTAAGTACACTTTAAATTACTTACATTACTTCAAAAAAGTATTCGGACACTTTGTTATACCAGTAGACGGATACGGTTTGCATACATTTGAAACTAGTGGAAAGTATGTATTTTATGTAATTTGTCAGAATGTTAATGGTGCTTATAACGGTGCTGGATACGTTGCAGCATTCAATCGTAGGATATCACAATAATGTGGTAACAAATTAAGTGTGGAATTGAATAAGTGCAATATTGTGTGAAATGATCGAATAAAAATTATTTTGTCTTTAGTATGATCTCTTAGACTAAAATAAAGTACTTGTACTTCTCAAAAGGTTCCAAATATTAAGTAAATGTTTGAAGAAGTTAAGATAAAACAAGTACAGATTATATTTGTAGATAAGCAAACAAAATTTCTTTATGCCATTCAAAATTAAATCGAATGACTCATATTACAAGAAAAGGGACTAGTCTTGAGGATCCAGTAGGAATCGACAAATACAAGCGGAAGCATCTTTGATATTGTTATTACTTAGACATATTTGATTAATGGTAGAGATAGGACTTACATATAAATATGTAGATATTTATGCTACTAACAGAAGGTAAAAGTAAACAAATTCTTAAACAGTACAAAAAACCATATTCCACCCACTGTTTGCAATTCATAAAACAGTCAAAACACATTTACACAAGTTTTAGCTAGCCGTGAAGTAACTGTCTGATTTGATACAATTTAAATAAATGATTTCGGACATACATATTTATTTACTCACAAATAAAACATCAAAAAAAGAGTGAAATGAGAGGGTATCTCTTGATAAACCTATAACTAATAAAACAGGTATCTTGATAAACAACTTATTTCTCACCTATTTCGCAAAAGTCGTCCACCAAAAAAATACAGATATTGGAATGTGCTCATGAAAAAGATGTTTTCCACATAAAATATATTGAATAGAAGGCCTCCCGCACAATTCACAACTTTTTCTGTTTGTTTTAGATATTTTTGAACAATTAAAATTTGGGGTAAAAATAAAATATGTTTGACAACTTTTATTTTGTTCTGGCTAGTTGAAGGACAAGAGATAACCATATGAATATTGGTCATCATTCAAAAAGACGAAAGACGATACTCTTTAGGCCTAATAAAAAAGTTGTTTGGGCAGGAGGTGTGGAGTTATTTATGTTTGTGCATGGTGCCATATATTGTTAAATTAGAGTATTTAAGGGTCTTTGACAATTGCAAATCATCAGTTCTCAAGCTTTTAGCTTTTACTACTACACTTGCATCAAACAACATGGTTAAGGGACTTTTTTCTACTGTTTTCATCATCGCTTTGGCTTTCGGAGTCGCTGTTGACGTGAGTTTTTACTTCATTAAATTGATATCAATGACTTTAGATGGCAACTATTCATAAGCGCCAAGCTTCCAACAACTGCAACTGTCAGCAACAACAAGCTCCCGCTTGCGCTTGCCAACAGGCTCCCCAATCCCAAACAGCCAACTACCTTTCTCCAGTCCAAATGTCTTGCAACTGCCAACAAACTCCTCAACAAACCCAGTCTAACCAAGATTGCGGATGCAACACACCCACTGCCCCTACAATCAAATCAGTTTCCGTTTGCTTTGACAGCTGCGCTTCTACATGCCAAGATTCCTGCCAGACTTTCGCAACTCCCGAAACTCAAGCTCAATGTGCTCCAGCATGTTCTAACAGTTGCAGCAATACCTGTCAACAATATTCTGCTCCTTCTACTACCACCACCACCGAAGCTCCCCAAGTTTACAGAATCTCTATCCAAAGAATTTGCGAAGATAAATGCAAAGACCAATGCGCTCAACAATCGCCATCATCTTCAAACAATTGCGGTAGCCAGTGTTCAAATGCCTGTAGCCCAAGCAACAACCAAAATAACCAAATGATGCCACAACAACAAAGCAACAACCAAATGATGTCTCAACAATGCAACACCTGCCAAAACCAATGCGCTCAACAAAGCACACCTGCCAACAACTGCCAAGTCGCATGTGCTCCAATCTGCAACCAAGAACCATCAACCACCACCAAAGCCCCAATGACCATCAACTTCCAATTCTGCATGCCCCAATGCAAAGCCGTCTGCGAAGACAACTGCGCCTCAACCCTATCAGCCCC
This sequence comes from Rhabditophanes sp. KR3021, assembly GCA_963281155.1. Taxonomy (NCBI): domain Eukaryota; kingdom Metazoa; phylum Nematoda; class Chromadorea; order Rhabditida; family Alloionematidae; genus Rhabditophanes; species Rhabditophanes sp. KR3021. Next base: position 8,127,444 of record CAUJLY010000001.1, read on the forward strand.
ACAATGCGCTCCAGTCTGCAACGACCACTGCGCCAACCAATGCTCCGACATCACCACAACCACTACTCAAGCTCCAATGAACTTCAACATCGTCATCTCATGCGACAAGAAACAACAACAAAACAACCAAGAACAATCTTGCAACTGTCCTCAATCATACACTCCATGTAATTCTGGAAACTCATGCTGCAGAAGATAAACTAAAGCCAACGCCTTTATTTGTACTATAGAAAAGATTGATTCAATATGTTTGTAAATTAAAGTTGAAACAAATAAAATTATGCATACTTAAAAAGTTTATTATTATATTTTTAATTTGTTTTCTTTGCCTTTGCGACAACATTATTTTTTCTACAACAAAAGTACTTTAGACTAGCAAAGATTAAGTACACAAAACTAAAAACGACCACAAGCAACAACCCATAAATATCCAAATTATTTTTTTGAACAAAATTTTGATCGGTACCTATCATTTGGAGCATCTTTTGTGAGCCATATTTGGCGGCGAAATCTACATGTTTTAGGAAAAGATCTGTCTTATTGATAGGTTGATTTCGGAGAACTTCGCGAATCCGCAAGGCATTAAGTTTGTATTTATCTGATTTAGTGAAAACTTCTTCAAACGTATGTTTGACAATGTCGAAATTGTCTAAATCAAATTTGGATAAAGGCATCCCGATGCCGAGTGCTTTGGCTGCTTCGGCATTCCTTGAAACAAATTATTTAGACTACTATATTTTAAATTTACCTTGGCTGGTCTCCGAACAATGGAATCAAAACAAGGGCTTTTCCGAAATTCGCACTCTCAACCAGTGAATTTAGACCCCCATGGCTGACGAAACCATCCAATTGCGGATGATTAAGCAAGTCAACTTGTGGCAACCATGAATTAATATACATAACATTACTCACCCCTTCCTCGATCATATCATCTTTCTCGTACTTGAAAATAAAAGTAGTTTCTGGCATTGCCTTAAAAACAGCTTTTAAATTCTTTTTACATTTATCAGGTAACAAATAAGCCTTGGCTACAGATCCAAAGCTAATAAGTATAGTATTTTTTCTCAAATGTAAGATATCTTCCCATTCTTTATTTAATGCGTTGGCAGGTTTGATATTAAAGCCACCTAACTCAAGTATTTTACTCAAAACGGGCTGCCCGAAGTTAAGTAAAGGTTCGGCATTTGTTATCCAGTAAGCTGCTTCTCCGATATTTTTGTCTATATTGATGACATTTTTTCCGTACTTTTTGTCAAAAAGTGCTTGTTCAATACGCTTTGGTCGACCGAGAAATTGGTCTGTAACAAACTCGTAGTAAACATTAAGTAATCTTTCCTTAAAACCCATTCCATTTGATCCGAAATCAGCAAACACTGATGGAGTTTGAGATGTTGGGAATGTTAGGCCGAAAGCTTCGTAGAATGGGCTGAATGCGTAACCGGATGACAAGGCAATATGATTTTTGATTCCCCATAACGTATACATCCCAAAATGACAACTATCAAAGGTTTCAGCTAAAGCAAGGTCAAATTTTTCATTTTTTATCCAGTCTGTCAACTCCTCATCGTCCATTAAGGATTGACAGTGTAGTGAAAAGATTTGTTTTGTCATACATGTGATGTGGAAAAGTCCGATTGGGTCGGCTGACGGGTTAGTCCACATCATTTTTTTGAAATCATCACGACCTTCTGATATCTCCTTTCCAACGGAAGGATTTTCTTTTGCGACGGATAGTTTTGGCTAATTTAATTCCTGCTACGTTTGCGTCTTCAGGGTCCATTGGGCTGATAATGGCGGTGACATCGTGGTATAGAGATAGGAAATCTGCTATTTTAGCTAGATGCTAATAATTTAATGCATAAACTATTGTTTAAAACTACACTTACCTTTTGATGACTCTCCCCAAACTCAGGAATAAAAACGAGTATCTTAGCAGCAAATACAAAGTCAACAACCCCAAATAATATGAGCAATAGTCTCATTTTCTCTATAAAAAACAACTTTCTAATGAAAACAATTTATAATAATAAAATGCAGATATATCGACTCAGGAAGAAGCAAGTAAAAATGAAGTCATGTTTAAATAAAAGATCTTATTATATACACTTGCAAATAAACGCTGTTTTTAGTACAATTAATTAAAGGTAAAAGTATTTGGTAAACCATCAACAAACACAATTTGATACCAAGGTTACCCACAACTTGCTACAATTCAAACACAAATTTTCATTTCCAACACCAATGAAGCCTAATGTTAATCAATTATAGAACAAAATGGAACATATAAAGTTTTTATTGCAATTACGAAAAAACACACGCTTCTCTCAATACAAAATTAAACTTTTCATTTATAATTGTTTCACCTTTAATTAAATCATGGTAGCGACACAGAAATGATAGAGACAATGAATAGTTGATTTTTGTGGAGTAGAAACAGTGCAGGCAGGAGAGAAGGTCCAATTATGGTTTAGGCCAATAAGCGATTCTTTTTATTCTTAGTGACTTGATTTGGACTTGGATTTAGAAGTAGAACCTGTCTTGGGCATCGCACTTACACTTCTATAAGCAGCTGTAATTGATTTGCCGGCAAGGCTAAAAGTACGACTTCTGCTGGTTTGAGTTCCTTGTTTTGACTTGCTGCAGTAGGATCTTGCGCCATGGTTGGAAGGAAACGTTGAAGTAGGTGGTTTTGAAAAGTTGCTGTCTTGATATGCTAATTTGTTGAGTAAAATTTGAATTTATGCCACCTACATTTTGTGAATTCAAATTTTATTTGACTGCCTTAAATTGACAACCCTTGTCGTAGAATTAGAATAAACACCTTTGAGATGAGTTACCACCTCTTGATGTAATACCCCAATACAAATACTAAAGTCAATTAAATTATTAAAATTTAAATAACAAAAACATACCCATCCATCGAATGATACAACATCCACGAACACGTCGCACAAACAAAATGTATATTTTCATCATCCGCCAAAATCAACGGTAATATATGAAAACAAATAGCCAAAAAAACTAAGTAAAAACTCGTTGACATTGTTTGAATAATTAATCTAATTTCGATATTATTTTCTCTTATTATATGGATAGCCCTGTTTCTTAGGGAAACATGAGGATATGACTTTTTATTTCTTTTAATTAGCCAGATGATGAGGATGACGTCTAGGACAACGATTAAAGTGCATATTGATATCATGAAAATAAAGTCCCCGTAGAAAGCAGCTATGGAGCAGAAGGGTGTTTTGAGGTAAGTCCATGTTCCATTTATTAAGGTGAAGGAGCAGTGGGTGGGAATTGAGAAGGGAATGGTTGCGCATATGGCCAATGACCAGGTTATTAAGATTATGAGTAAGGTTTGTCTTTTGGTGAAGATGTGTTTGTAGGATCCGGGAAGTATTATGGCCATGCAGCGGTTCACTGAAATTATGAGATGGGTACCAACGGCGGCAAACCACCCAATTAAGGCTGTTGTACCGAATGCGGCGTTTAAATTGGTGTTGAGGGTGAGGTGGAGGTAACTTGAAGGCACTGCAATCAAGTTGACCCCCAAAACTAGGCAGTTTCCAACTGAAAATGATGTCACCAAAAAAGAAAAGGGGTTTCTTTTCTTTGATATTCTATTAAAAAAGTAAATCGGGTAAAGATTGCCAATTAAGCCAGCAATTTCAATAACCAAAAATAAAATTAACAGTAATACGTACATGACTATACTTTAAAAAGAGCCTAAATGAGTTAAAAAAGAGTCAAAATGAGTATAACTAAATTTAACAATTATTAAAAATAGGAAAAGTTAATAAAAGTCCCATAAACTACTTTAACGACACAAACACAAAAGGATGTCTGCAATTATTAAATAACCTTTGCATTTCTCCCTTCTTCCCCTTTTTATTTGTTTGTTTGGCGGTTTAGAAGAAATAAGATATAGTGGCAGTTGGAGGCAAAGGCTATAACTCACATTTTGTATATAGCTAAATTTAAGCACACACTCAAAATTCAAACTATAAAAATGTATCTCCAAGCATTTTGTGACAAATTTTGATGACTTTAATTAATGATGCGGTTCTCTTAGATGGCATTTTCGGCTCACAAATTGCAATATCATTTATTCTATATACAAACAACACCACTTTTAACAAATATTATTCCAGACAACAATATCCTCCTAATTTTTTGATTACTAAATCATAATAGAAATTTAACATTTTAAAACAAAAGTTCAAGTCTCAAAAGTATCCTTGTTTATTAGATTTCCAAATCCTTTAGACGTTTTACCAGAGACAAGCACAATTATTTTTAATTCAGCCGAATAATATTTATGTCAACTGGAATTGGGTGCAACTAAGTTCATCGTGTGATGAAGATTTGCTATTAACCATAGGCAAACAAAAAATGAATGTTGGGTAGTCATTAAGCAAATTGGTAATTTTGTGTCGCTTCATTATTGTAGTTTATGGATAAATGCGCTAAGTTGTGATTTTAATGATGATGGAATGTTCATTAAGCCTGGTTATTTCAAATTACAGCATTTAGGTTAAAATTATTATAATAACTAGTTTTGTTCTTGAACTTTAAAATAAACAGGCCTTTTTTGGACAACCCAACTATCAATTTTACCTATTTAAAGGTGATCGTTTTTAAATAATCATATTGTTAAGTTAATAAATTTAATATACACGAGCAAAAATGACTACTCAATTCATTTTAATCTGTTTGCTTGGTGCTTCAATCGGCATTGATATCGTTTATGGTTGTAAATGCACGCCTCAATTGCCGGATATCCAATTCTGTAATTCTGACTGGGGTAAGTTTAAACTTTATTAAACTTTGTAATTGATAAAATTTAACTAGTTGCTCACGTCAAGATCCTTTCAAAAGAAAACACAACCCAAAAAGCTCCCTCTGATCCAACTATTTCAATTCCAATGCTCAGATACAATATCAATCTTATCCATATGTTCAAAACACATAACATGACAAACGTACCCCCACCGACTCAAATTTTTACTGCTGATTCTGCGGCTTCATGTGGGATCGATGGATTGGAAATGAATACTGAATACTTATTATCCGGCAAAATGTCTTCTACGATGACATACGAAATCTCAAGTTGCGGACAAATGGCACCTGAAGGGGCTGCGACATTCGGTGAAATTCCTCAAAAATGGGCTTCAGTTCCAGAAATTCAAAAGAAGATGATTCATTCTGATGCTTACATCAGAAAATGTGGTGTTTAAATTTAAAGTTACTGTTGAGGATTTTTGTGTAATAAAATATTTTAAAATAATAAATCGTTCTGTTGTTTAAACTTAGTTCTATCGTTATTAAGTAAAAGTACATAAACATTTATTTCACCCACAAACAATTATTCACTTTAGATGTTCATCAAGTTTTTGTAAAAAAATCATGTTTTGGTGAAATGTTGTAAAGTTGTATTTGTTTATAATTTGTAAAAGTAATTTTCTCATCAAAAGAGTAAAGTAATCCACTTGAATAGTCAAATTTAACACCATCCAAATTACTTTTGAAACAATTCACACTCCACAAACTTTAATAACTCAAAAATATTTATTACCTAATGACATGCACTTTTGCTTATTGCCATTGACTAATGTGCATAGTTACTCATATTTGAAAAAGTTAAAATAAAAATCAGATTGGCATAAACATATTTTCCTTGTTCGCTCATTAACCTTATCATAGCAAGTGTAAACATTGTGACATTTACCTCGCCTCAAAATCTATTTAATCCGCCAAAAGAAGATTACCATATTCATTAATTTAAAAATGCCTATTGAGTTACCTTACATCGGAAGTATAGATTGTTTTTTGCCATGGATAGTAATTATTCCTACTACTTTTACTTCTTCTCTTTTTTTGGCAACAGTTGTACCTTCTTTGTTTATGTTGATCAAGAAGGAGAATTGGCACGTACATTTTCGGTGGTGCTTCGGGTATTTCATGGTTTCCGTTTTTTGTAGAGCTTCAGCTGACATTTTTATGAGCATTGTTTTGGCTTGCATTTATCTTTTAAATGTGAGATTGTTTGACAATCAGAATATTATAATTAGGGAAATTGAATTTGTGAGAGGTGCTTCGCATTTGTCGGCAAGGTTTTCGATTGGTGCTATTATGATAGAGAGGATTTATGCGACTTTGTCGAGATCTAATTATGATAGATCCAGAAATTCACTCCCTCTTGTTACGGCCATTGCTTTTATTTTTGTGGCGGCTTTTGCTATTGAAAGAGAGAAGCGATCCGATGGCATATCCATTATAGTAGGTAATTGTTTTGTGTTGTAAGTGCCAATATGATAAAATATATTTTTAGATGATTACTGGAATATCTTCATTGGACTTCCGATGATCGCAATTTACTTCATTCTATTCAGAGCCAATGTCCTTCTCAAAGCAAGCTGCCATCCCAACGACAAAAAGTCGGTTGTGGAACGTTTTCAAATCGAAGAAAATATTATCTTGATCAAAAGAACTATCACGTAATATTTCCCCTAATCAACCACATAATAAAGTTCATTCATTTAGATTAATGACTTTATGCATCGGCTTGCATTCAATAACCAACATCCTAATGATAGTAGTAACCTACAACTTTGGCTACTCTGACACAACTATCCTCATATACCATGCTTTCTACGGAGTTCGTGATTTCGCATGCTTCTACGGAGTTTACTTTTTTCCTACATGAACGTTGCCCAGTAGTTACTTTGTTAAAAAGAATCGGCAAAGTCTTTTGTTGTGGCCAACATCGACGACCACCTATCCAGCCGATTAATAAAATGGGGGGACCAAAAGCTCCCATTCACATTATTGATACTGAATTGAGGAAAAATGAAAACAAAATTATGCACGAGAATGTTTATTCTGCTTGGTATTGATAGATATTGTAATGCCATTAACAACATATCTATTATAAATAAAAATATGCGTAAAGTTTCAATTTATTCAGAGCTGTGTGGAATAAACACAAATTTGAGTTATTTAAGATGCATCTTTGTTAATTCGATTTTAAAGGTAAGGTTAGAAAATAAAATGTTCGTCTCTGATGTGGTGTTATAATTATTACTAAGAAGAAACAAAATTAGGGTTAATGATGCATTTATAGTTTGAGATGTTTATGCCTATTTGTGACACAAAATAACTTTTGATAGATTTTATCCCATTTTTAGATGTTAAAGTCATTCGAAAGACCGTATACCATATCTAATGTCAACAAGCATTGTAGTTCATTTCGATAATGGGCGATCAAATTGGCATTTGTCGAAGGAATGAAAACAAACTATACAATGGAATGACAAAAGTATACTCCTTGGATCGGAAATCTAAATATTTTAATAATTTCCATAGCTATTTGACAACAGCTCATTAATGAGAATCAGGCAATTAACCAGGAAAACTCAATATTCTTGATAAATAAAATAAAAATGTTTGTAAAGAATGAATTCTAACAAATAGTGTGCAGTTTTGTAATCATACGAAGCATTGTCATCTCTAATTAATTATTTTATTTGTTGTCTATTTTTTAATCATGCGTTTTATTTGGTTGAATTCATAATTAAAGATTATTATTTTTTTAAGAAGCTTATTGCGTTGAAACCACAACCTCAGCTGGTTTTTAAAAAGCTGAACTTTTTAAATGGTAACATATTAATTCAGGCATCACCCTAAAGGGGACAGCACAGTCGAATCTGAGTCTAACAGACACCTTCGGGACCAAGACTTCTGTCCGTTAAACTCAAATTAAAACTACATAAAGCCAAGCAACAAATGTTTTGTGTTCGTTAATTTCAGATTTAAATGTATATTGAAAAAGATTGTATGTAAAAAGTAAGTAGTAGATCTCGAGAGCTGAATCATCAATTTTACGTATAAAAACTGATATTACTTCCAACAGACAGTAAATAAAATGTTTTAAAATCAATTAACTTTCTGTTATTACAATTGAATTCTATTATTATCAAATTAAAGTACATAAACATCCCCCTCAAAAAATTACTCCTTCAAATGTTGCCAATAATTTGTAAATAATTATATGTGTTTTAATGAACACGTTGCAAAAGCGTAAATGTTAATAAATTGGAATGAAATTTCAATTTAAAACCATTAACTAGTATAGTTTAATCCGAATTTAAAGCCATTTATAATACCTCTTTATACTAAATTTAAACTTGGCCAACTTTAATGAACCATAAATATTTACTACTATCTCCTTTTTAAGTGGCACCAACCTTATCTATTTTTTAAAACAGAAAAATATAATCAAGTTATCAAAAACATATTTTCCTCATTCATTAACCTTAATTTGGCGTCAACCACCAACATCCTAATGATAGTAGTAACCTACAACTTTGACTACTCAAACACGAACATCCTCATTTACCGCGCTTTCTACGGTGTTTGTGATTTTATTTGTTTGTATGGAGTTTATTTTTGTCTATATGAACGTTGTCCAGTGAGTACCTTGTTAAAGAGAATTGGTAGGTGGATTTCATGGGGCATCATCGCCGCCACACAATTGAACCTATTAATAAGATGACAATACCAAAAGGAAGAAGATAACATTGGCATGAGATGATGGTATTGATAAATATGTTATTAAGGTTATTCAATAAATAAAAGTTAAAAAAATGTATTATTAAAAGACAGCAGTAAATGGTGTAGTAATGATTAATGTGTTTCCCACAACATAAAAACAGTTACAATAAGATCATTCCTTAGCAATATTTTTTTCGACGAACCCACGAATCTGCTCATAAGTTTCTTTCCTAGCCGGTTCGGGAATAGACAACTCGGGATTTGTTCTGATAGACGTCACAAAACCTTCAAAGTCGATATCATTGATATTCTAAAAACGCATTAATAATTTAATTAGGCCCAAATAACTTACTCTTTTTTCGATATATGCTTCAGCTAATTGCTCCACTCGTTTGACAAATCCCGATGCGTTTAACTCTTCAATCAATTTCCCTGTAATAGCATCTTTACTTCCACTGGATTCAAAGAGAGCTTCTAATTCGGCCGAGGTTTTAAGAGTCTTGGGAATATTAGCAGAATCATTTGTCGTAGATATTTGGGGGTTCCCATTAGTCTGAGGCTGTTTAGGTAAGAATGAGAATGATGACATACTACTTGGATATTTATACTACCAACTGTATGGTTTAAAAAATAAAAGTGTTTAAAAGTGCTTGTCGTGAAGATGTTGGAATAAAGTATATTAAGCAACTTTGTAGGCATCAGAAGACTTATGATATGGGTGGTTCAACAAAAGATATGCGATTTTTAAATTGCTTTATTTGTTATTATTTAAAAGTATTAATTTATGTATTAACTTTGTTTGATCAAGAAAATAGGTAAATTAACATAAATAGATGTAAACAACTTTTCTAAGACTCAAACTTGATCAAAATTAAAAGTAAATATGTTACTTCCTTTATTCACGATCGATTTGTTACTTGCAAAAAATATATTTTACATTTACCAGTCCTTTCAGACAACAATGCAAAGAGACATCATCGAGGTTCCTCTTGTAAACACAGGTTCCATTCGAATGGATGAATTCAGCCCCGTTATAGAACGAATATCCGAAGGCTCGTATGGTGTTGTATTCAAAGCTACGTGGAATAGATTCGGCGTCGAAGTTGCCATCAAACGCATCACAGTTGAAGAGTAACTTTATTTATATAGTACCTTTTATTAGTCTTATTTAGTATGGATGGAATTCCTTCAACTTGCCTGAGAGAAGTATCCATTTTGAAAGAATTATCACACGTCAATATAGTTAGACTTTATGATGCGTTCTTTTGCGAAAGGAAAATGTATCTTATTTTTGAGTTTATTGATGCTGATTTGTGGTACGTGCTGAAGTGGAGGATGCAGGATCAAAAGTTGCCGGTACCTTATATTAAAGTATGTTTTGTATCACTTTACAATCATCTATTACATTTATTTAGCATTTTGGAATTCAAATCTGCGAAGCTTTGGCTTACTGCCACAGTCGCCGAATTATTCACAGGGATATAAAATGCGAAAATATCTTAATACGAAGAGATAATGTTGTCAAGATGGCCGATTTTGGATTGGCAAGGACGGCGTCTGCTCCAATGAGGCAATACACAAATGAAGTGGTTACAATTTGGTACAGACCACCTGAACTGCTGTTAGGAACTGAATTTTATACATCTAGTATAGACGTGTGGTCTGTTGGTTGTGTGCTAGCCGAATGCTATACCGGATGTCCTCTAGTCAAATGCGAATCAGCTATCGAACAATTATTGAAGACATTTGAATTATTTGGAACACCAACTGACGAAACCTGGCCAGGTGTTGAAAAATATCCTGACTATTCCAAGGACTTTCCATCGTATCCTGTCAAGTCATTCGATCAAATAGTTCCTGGCTTATGTTCTTCGTTCAAAGATCTACTCCAATCCATGCTAACATATATTCCAAGGCAACGAATTTTTGCCACAAACGCAATTAAACATCCCTTTTTCGCAGGTGCAAAGAATGAATTACCTCCAATAAGTACTATATTTTTCAATAAAACAGCAACCACATAAAACTCATAAAAACTAATATTAAAAACAGCATATCATTATTTTGACATTTTATTGAACGCCACAAGTATCTAATAAATAATAAGATCTCAGGAAAGATCTATTTTCTTAGTATAAAATAATAATGTCCTACTTTATCATACTTTAAATCACTTTTCGTATAAAGCCTTAAAAGGTACTAAGAGGTAAGCGTCTTATTAATGTCAATGCAATCCTTGCCATTTTAGGTGAAAGTGATAAAAGCAGATTCATTTATAAATAAACTTTTGCCAGATACCTCTTTTCTTATTTGCCTACTATTATTTTTTAGTTTATTATTTTCATATGTAGATGTTTTTTGAATTAACATTATTTGTTTGACTACTACCGTATCTTTCTCTATATGTTGATTTTTTGACAATTTAGTGGATACAAGCGTGCAGTTTAAAAAAAAATATCACAGTGTTTTAATAATATTTGTTTAAATTTAACCAAAGTTGTTATATTTAGATATTACTAATTTATAGTTTCAGATGATGAATTTTTGTAGATGCCAAAGTGGATCCTTATCCAAGTTCCTCCGGGCCGATGATACAGATGAAATACTCCAACGCGAAGAAGATTTCGATGCTCTTGAACCAAGACAGCAAGCCAGACAAAAGAACGGTCAAACACTAAACATTTCGAGGTTCTCCAAGAATCTTGGGAGAAGGATTCTGCAGACGTATTTCCAATAGCGGACTATCTACAAACACCCATAACTCATTCTACATACTTATTCCACCTACAATAACCACTTCAGATTTACTAAGTTTAAATCTAAATTAGCATACGAGAAAACCATTATGTAAAATTTTATTTCTTTACCGTCCGAATAAAATCTTTACATAATTTCCATATAAATTAGTCCCTCTATTTCAATATATAAATAAACTATCCAAATGGATACATGTTATTAATTACTTGTTTACGAAAGATGCCTCCTTCCCTTGTACCTAGTAGCTTGGGGAATTTAAAAAGCTTTTACCAAACGAGTCGTCAACATTTACAAAGTCATGGAGGGTTACAGATTGAAAGAGATGAAGTGGATGTGGGTGATACGACAAGAGGGGGAGAAGTTGTGACGAGTAGTGAAGGTAAGGATGGTTTGAAGATGTTGGGGAGTACTGGAGGTGTTTTTAGAGATAGTTCTATGGAGCCTGTTGTACGCACGACTACTTTTTCTCCGCAAGGAACAACTTTTAAGGAGACCGAAAGTAAAGGTGGAGGAAAAGCTGGTAGTGATTCTATTCGGAATATAGATATTACCACAACAACTATCCTTATTCCAACAAGTGGCAACCTAACAATTGTTTCAAAGAATGAAGCATCCCTAAATATTGCTCCAAACACAACTTTATCTCTTGCTGAAAAAGTGACCACTCAACCATCCAAAAAAAAGTCCTACAAAAATGTCACCAAAGCCAGTCTAAAATTCTCCAAAAGACACCACGAAGAACCACCCTACACTTCAAGACTACGTCAAAGGAATAATCCTGTTGAAACGAATGTCGATGTTCCTGGCGAAATAAACCTAAAAGCTGCTGATATAAACAACGTGGAATTTAAATCACGTCCAGACTACCATGCCCGCCAATATATGAATGGACAAGGTGATGTTAGTGAAACTACGACCAAGAAAGGATGGTCGGGAGGTAATACTGAAACGACTATTGTTATTATTTTGATTACTCTTTCTATTATTATAATTGGGACGAGTAGCATTTATTGGTTTTGTGGCTGGAAGAGGACGAAGGACAAGAAGAGGAGAGTTGCTAAGTCAAAGGGAAAGAAAAAGAAGTCTTCTAAGAAGAAATCTTCTAGGTCTAAGAGAAAAGCTGGTTCATCTTCAAAGAGAAAATCTTCTAAATCAAAGAGAAAGTCAAAGAAATCGAAGAGAGGAGCAAGTTCGTCAAAGAGGAGTTCCAAATCAGGTGGTTTAATTAAGGATGCTGCCAAAAGCTCCTTCAGGCCTTCCACTTCCTCTATCGTGGTTCCTTTATCAGATGTCCCTCTCAAAGGCAACACCACTTCTGATGCTGCTTTTGATTACCGTAACTTAGCTGTCAAGGACATTCCAACTATGTATGGAAACTTCTTACCCACTACTCCATTGACTGACGGAACAATCCTAGTTGATCCTGCCCGAGTGAATACTATGGCCATCCGTCCTTGCGACCCAACATCCAACTACTCAATTCGTGTTCCTCACAAATGTCACTGCACCTGCCAACCTCCCAAACCCGAACAATTTATCTACTGCACTTACGGCAACAACAACTGGTACAAGCCAAGAGACGATGAAATAATTAGTAACTTCTCCTTCAACATCAACTCCACTTATTCAATCGAAGAGCCTTTCGACAAACCCTAAGTTCCTTCCAAAAATATCCTTCTCAAAGTCAATGCAATGGGGAGACTTTTATTTTATATACACCATTAAATGGTAAAGTTATGGTCAAATTAAAATGCCTAGATTATATATGTATATTCTAAAATGTCTTTATCTTTTATAGTAAAAATTATATATAATTTGATTGATACAAAAAATTAAAAATGAAAAGTCAACATTTTGTTTTCTTAAAAAATAGAATATAGGTCTTAACTAATTTATATCCAGGAGCATAAATTTAATAATATTGTGTTATATTTCTTTGATGCACTTTATAAAACAAATGGGAAGTTATTAATATAATTTTTACTAATGAGTAGTATATATTGTTGGCTTCCTGGTAGTGAGTAAGGCATTTTATGTCAATGTTCAACAAATAAGTGTCATTCTTTTTGACTGATAATTAACGTGCCATTTATGAGATTCGGTGAAAAAGACACTTATGGCTTTTAATTACATCATGATATAACTTTTGTGAGGTATTATGATTCTTAAAATTATTATTTTAAATAGTGTTTGTTATGATGCTTCATTTTTACTTTGACGACCATATTACGTTTTCTTTGATTTAATTAATACTCACTATTGTATAGTTCGCTTAATAATAAACTACCACTAATTATAAGTTAAGGAAGTTATAATTTTATGTTTTTGTAGCCACTAATGCATGTTCCAATAATTGTATTGTAGAAAAGGAAACTCTGTGACGGTAATTGCATGTTATATTGGTGCATTAATTTAAATGGTGTCTTACCTTATATTCTGCTTAATTTGTCTAAGCCTTTAGTCATTTTCGATTTTTCAGATTGGTGACTCTTTTTTATAAAGTTTATAACATCATTTTGACATAATTGTACTATGGCTATTATTAATCTTGAAACATGGACCTTTTACGCTAATATATTGGATATTATTTTTGCTACTACCTGTTTTGCGGCTTCACTTCCTAACTTTTTTAAGTTAATCAAAAACAAACCATACCATATGCATTTTAAGTATTGTCTTTTGTCGTTGTTTGTTTTGCTTAATCTTAGAGCTTTGTCGAGTGTTTTTCATGGCACAGTTTCTTTGATTAAAGCCAAATATTTATCTCCAAATAATGAAACTTTTGCTGGATATATAGTTTATTTTATTGACCCACCAACTCTCGAAACATATCATTTCAAAATATTTGTGACCAAATTCCTTGAATTAATTCAAACGGTTCGTTCAACCCTCCAAAACACCATTCGATGTGCAATGGCTATAATTATAGTTGAACGTCTATGTGCCACGCGAATGCACAAATCCTACGAAACTAAGAATCTAGGCGCATTCTTTTTTGTTCTCGTCACCACTTTAATTATAATAATTAGCTATGCAGTACTGGAGATGAGGCAATTTTCTGCTGTATTTTCATACTTCTTCTATTATGCTTTTTCAATTTGCCTCGAATCACCTATACCATTACTTTATTATTTTTTATGTCGTCAAAACAAAAAACTACAAAAGAAAGCAAATGCCATTACAAGGAATTTGAGTGAGAAGTATCAAAACGATGAAATAATTAGATCCATTAATGAAACTAATGCATTCCTGACAATCATTGTTTTTACTCAAGTTATCACAAATATCATTTTGTTAATATCCAGCATCTTTTCGCATTTTGCTGAGTATAGATTCTTTTTAATTGTGGCTAGTTATGCCTTTCGTGACGCCAGTACTACTTGGTCTTTTATTTATCTTTATTTTAATAATTGTCCTGCTCTGTATGTAATTAGGAAGGTAATCAGATGCTTTAGATCAGCCAAAACGGCTCCTATTAACATCGCCTTTATTAAAAATTCAACAACAACTGGTTGTCGTCGTGTAGTCGTTGCCCAAGTTCCACCCACCCCAAAACCAACTAGACTACCAGAAGCTCTCAAGCATGAAATCCAAAATCTAGACACTCAACAAATTGCAGAGACATACCTTAAAAATCTCAAATCACAATGGAATTAACCCCTTTCCTAATTATAGATTAAAGTGCAAACATCACACACTGATTTGCCATCGCATAAATCAACACACAGACACAAACTTTAAGATCATTTAATGTATCAAAATGGTAACGATAATGTGTAATCGTAATTTGTATTATTTATCATTGCCTTTCCTTGAAATAAAACAGTCTTATATAAATAGGTTTGTTGATATTTCATTCAATTGCCTTTACTAGAATGAATAAAGAGTTTTTGTCATTATATCGTTGATAGTACCTTTAACGAAGGCAAGACTTTTAAATGGTGTGGCCTTTACCTTCGAAGGAGGCTACTCGCACATCGGCAGTTTCATGCCCTTCGCAAAAGATTTATCCTCGAATGGCTTTAATGCCACTATTTTTGGAACGAATGCATTTCCATACCATAACCCCAACAAGGAAACTCTGCGTCTCCTGACTAATGTTATTGAATCTAATAAGACACGCGAATATCTGTTGCCAGAAACAAAACCTTTCTACGACACTTTAGGGTCCCTTGACTTTTCGACACATCAAATCCATCTTGTTACAACAAATAAGGAGCCTTTCCATAGTCTTCGACCCAAATTATCATCTTATTAATGATATCAGCCTTAACCAAGAATGGGATTTAATCTCAATAAACGAAATGCCAACTGATTCAAGAGAAAGGTTATTCCCAAAGGGAAATTTATGCCGATGCTCTTTTTCTATTAGAGTTTTACCGGAGACGTTGTTTTTTCCTTTTACTAGGGGACAAGATGCTATCAATGCTGGGAACATTGCAAGAATGTGAAGAATCCAGAAATGGCGTTGGAGTTGGATCATCTTTATAAGAATGAAAGTATAAAGGAGATTGTTTATATGGCTTTTGGTGGTTCAGTCCGCTCTTTTGATGCGCCTAAGAATGTTGTTGATAGTTTTGTTGGTATGTTCAAGGCACTTCCGGAAATTGATTTTGTTTGGTCGTACAGGGCCGAAAATTGAAAATGCACATCTTTTCCAATGGGCAAATCAAGATGCTATTTTAAAGGATGAAAAGACAAAATTGTTTATAAATCACGGAGATTTTAAGTCAATTAAAGAAGGTTTATGTGGTGGCAAAAAGATGCTTTTTATGTCTGTGTTTGTTGAGCAGATTCGTGATGCATTGTCTGGTAATATTTTATGGGGAGCACCTTTGTTAATAAGTTGTGTGTTAGTGAAAAGGAATTGATTTCTAAGGACACTACTTTGCCAGAAAAAATTGAACGGACTAAAGCAATAATGATTGACAAAGTTATGGATCCTCTACAAGAAAGTGCATGGCAGGCAAAGAAATTTGTGAATCAAAGGAATAAAGTCAAATTCACAAAAAGAAAGGGTATTAATGTTAGTTGGTTAACCCATTTTTATGGTCTCGAATTATCGTTGGTGATTGCATTTGTTTTTATACTATGGAAGTAAAAACATTTTTATGTTCTCAAATTAGCTTTATTAATTTTAGCATTACTAAAATACTATCAATGCTGATTGTTTTAAATTTTTGTACAAATAAACTTTTAAATTCCTTCTGAATATCTAAATATCATCAATTATACATAACCTTCCAAGAATAAAATAGGGTATAGCAAGGTAATCTTTTATTGTCAATAAATACATATCATACACAAACAACCAAACTCTCTTAAAAAGGAAAACTAATTTTATCCTGTTCAAAATCTCTTAAAATGTCACTGGCCTTTATGCATTCCTCCACAATAGGTTGAAGTTGATCTCTTAATTGAATTAAGTAATACCCGTTGACCGATATTTCAGCAATCAAAAATACCGTCAAGATGTCTACTCTGAGGACAATTATTTGCTTTGAATTATAAATTAACGAGAGAGACTTGAAAGAGCCCAAAGAAAATTTCTTTACTTGGTCGACGACTGATTTGGTTGCGGACATCAAGCCTATTTGGTTGCGGATTTCATCGCCTACTTTGACGACGGTGGCATAGACTGGATCTAGAATCAGGATTGTATTCAGGCCGGGGACGGAATCCAGGAGTTGGTGTAGGTTTTGTTGTATTTTCATGGCTTGCAAATATGAATAGCTTATAAAAAGTTTGTGTGCAAGATAGATGCTTCCAAAGTTGTGGGTGCAATTATGACCTGGTAATCGTTTTGAGATGTTTGAACAACAAAAGTTGATAAGATCCTATGAATTAGGTGTGGTATGGAAGTTGCCAAAAATTGGATAGTTTTTTGGTAGTGCATGTTATGTAGATATTTTAATTGTCGTATCAATCATTGAAAGTCATCCATGTGTTGCATAAGTTTATAAAAAAGTTAAAAGATTCTTAATGCAAAGATATTCACTTTAAACAACTTTCAGAGTTACATAGACAAGCAAACTGCTAAATATCTTTTTGAACAGTTCAAGCATTGCATTTTGGTTTGACACATTAATAGACAACAAATTTATCAAAATGCAACTCTTTTAAACACATAACAATGATCAAACTGAAGTTTAAAATGAAAGTCTTGATAGAGTTCTAATACAATATATCATTTAAATATGTAGGTTCAAAACGACTTTCCTATAACATTGCACAAATCATTAATTACCACACAACTCACATATTTGGTCAAAAACATCGGACCTTTCTCCCAACAAATACAGTACATATCTCTCCAACTTTCGCTAATACGAGCATCTTTCAAACTTAAAATTCACCTAACTTATTTAAATGTCCGAACAACCACCCGCTAATCCAATCCCCTTAGGAGATGACCAAAAGACGGGCATAAAAGTCTTACTGGAACCAACAAGAGAGTGGTCTGTCCTAGAATATACAAACGATGGCCAAGAAATCCGTATTCCGTAACTTTAAACTCTTCTTGACTTGATTTGATGACTTTTTAGGCCTGCTACATACACATCCAATATTGCAGAGATAGCCCAACGGATCAATTGGAAGAAGATCATTGGGACCGGCCAAGGACTTGATGCAAAAAGCGAAAAAGCCGTTCAAATTCCAGCTGTGGAGAGTCCTATTTTGATTGAAAGTTTGGCCGAAGATGAAGAGGATGATAGGATACCTTCACCTGTTAGATGCAAAACACCCATAGGTCGTGACAATGGACCTTGGGGTGTAGTAGCCCATTATCTAAAGAGCTCCTTGGAAGAGGTTAATTGCTTACTCGATACTCTGACAGTCCTTCAGACGCCGTACGTGAAAGCTTTGACTGTGGCATCGGATAATCAATCAGCTGTGGATTATACTGCTCATAACAAAGCTTTTACTTGGATAACTAAACGAAAAGCCATTGCTGAAGCTGCTACGGTGTTGAATGAGGGTTTGAAGAAACGAAATGCGTCTTCAAAGCAGATGAAATGCCAAGAACAGGATGACTTCTTCGAAGAACTGAAGCTAATGCGTGAAAACTGGAGAATCCGCAAAGTCAACAAAATGATTATGGGCGATCTTGGGTATCGTATCTTTGGGACGAAATATGCTCCTCATGAGATCTTTGAAATTTACCGGAAATCAAAAACTACTATGGAGCAAGATAGGAGGGAGTATGAAAGGAAATGCTTAGAAAATCCTGGGCAAATTCACACTCCAGTTTCAAATATCCAAGTGACGGTACCTTGTGACTTGATGCGCCGGTCATTGCTGACTATTAGAATTATGAGGGATCACCAAGACAACAGGGCATTTATCACCGCATTGAATCAAAAGAACAAAGTCGATTTTCTGAAGGCAAAGCCAGAAGATGCTAAAAAGCTACATTGGAAGAATGCTTTGTATTGGGCACAGGAGTCGCTCATTGTTAGGGATATCTTCAATAGATTGTTTGGAGAAGCCGTTCAGATGAAGGATCGTATTGCAATTCAGTATGACGATACTTTGATCATTACACTGTACGATTGTTGGCTGCTGCAGATTCAAAAGGAATTTTATACTTTTGACGAGACGCCCATTAAAGAGTATGGGGATCCTTACTTGAACAAAGCAGTCAGGAAGTTGTTCATGGAAGATCTATGCCAGAGAAAGAACAAAATTCAATCGTTTGTGTCTATGCCGCTAGTTTCAATTTACAATCCCGCCTCAGTCAATTCTTACTCCGAAACCTCTAAAGCTGACTTGGATCTTTCGAAGGA
Source organism: Rhabditophanes sp. KR3021 (assembly GCA_963281155.1). NCBI lineage: Eukaryota > Metazoa > Nematoda > Chromadorea > Rhabditida > Alloionematidae > Rhabditophanes > Rhabditophanes sp. KR3021. Next base: position 8,146,544 of record CAUJLY010000001.1, read on the forward strand.
AATGATTGGTAGAAAAAACTTATGCGCCGGCTTGTTAAGCGTAGCTGCCCATTATCAATTAGTGAATACAGTATGCGATGCCATCACCTCCTTCCTACTCATCCATCCAGAACCTATCTTAAATTGGAAATGGTGCAAGATCACTGAAAGCCACTCTATCATCAATGGTTACTTCAGCATTAGCGGAACCTCTGATCCAAACAAAAAGAAACCTTTCTTCATTAAAATAACAGATGACAAGATCGAAATGCATCTCAACAACCAAGAAGTTGTCCATTGCTACAAGTACGGGAATAATCTTCTCCGACACTTACGTATATCTGCCTCTCATTACCTGATCAACACTATTGCGGAGCACTCTAAATTATGGTCATTTCAAATATTGGCTTGTAATCTTACACACTGTGAACTTGATCCTACGTATGAGCAGAAACCGATGCTGTTTATGTCCAATTTGAGTTGCTCTTGGTTGGTGGTTGTTAAGATTGATGTGGTCAAAACATTAGATCCTGAATTTTATGTGAGAGCTTGTAATCCGGGAGATACTATTAGTAATTTAGAAACAATCTTCCATCAATTCAGAAAACTAAATTATAAATTGATGGTTGGATCTTCTTTATTGAAGAAATGTGATTTATTGTTCTCTATGTTAAGGTAAAGCGTTCACATCATATTCAGTATTTTCGTTTGCTATTATCTGGTAACCCAAATATATTTTTATTATCTGACGAGAACAAATAAAATAACAAAACTCTTTTTAATTAAAACATTTATTAATTTGAAAATAAAATATTGTTGAACTGTTGAGTGCTATTAATTTTTCAAACAAATTAACCTTTAAAAGATCATTAGTTGATTAGATGATATCTACTATTTTGTCTTGGTATTGTGATCTAGCCACAATAAAATAATAATTCTGGAACATTAAATGATATCAGGATTTCCTTAAATAACTTGATAATTATTGTTATCACTGTTATCAATGCAAATTTTGCTTTACCAATCAACTCTTGTTGCCTTTTTTCTAATCAGTTTAATCAAACTAAATCCATTTTGGCCATGGACCAAACGAATGTAATATTGTACAATTGACACACAAATCAAATACAAATCCTAACTCAAATCAAATACAAATCCTAACTCAAATCAAATACAAATCCTAACTCAAATCAAATACAAATCTTAACTCAAATCAAAGTATATAAAGCTTCATTGCAAATTCAATATTCACAACACCTAAACATGTTCACAAACATTATAATATTCCTAACTCTATTAATTGCTTTGGCAAGGGCAGCTTCTTCAGATGGCAAACAATTCGTATTTACATTCGCTTATGATTATACCATGCCTGACATGTCAGCTGTTTCTCAGATAAATCTGATTGTCATTCCAACTTATAATGATTCTATATGTTCATTCAAATATAATTATCAAACAAACGAAGGCAGGGAAACACTCACATTTGCAAAAACTGCTAAATTTGGTGTTTTAAATGAGATTCCATTGAATATTTCAAATTTTGTTAAACGATTTGACTATTTTTATGATGCAGTTTTTGAAAACTATTATTATGATTTTAGAGCATTTGTTGATTGTACAGAGGAAGTAAAAATGATTGGTAGAATTGCAGATCCTTTGAATGGTAATATTTTGATATTCTTCATTAATAATTCTTTGTTTGTCAGGTTGGTCAGAAATGTTCTTAATTCCCTCCTCCTCAAACGCAGCCACTCATTATACTTTCGCAACACCAACTTCAGACACAGATAAAAAAGGTATTATTGCAGTTTTACCAGTTATAAATGAGGGTCCAATTACCCTAAACGTCTCTGCCTACGCAAATAATGTCCTAATCTCAAATATATCCATAAATTACGATGCCACAATAGGTCAAAACCAGTACTACATAAGCATTGAAAAATTTATAGGAGGCAACAATGGAATTGAAAATGATGACTTGAATACGTCAATCTCAATTACTTCATCTACACCAGTAATGCTATTATTTTTCAATGGATATGCAACAATATCTAATGATCCTGACTTTTGTGATATTTCATGCAAACCTAATTACGTTGCGTTTATGCCAATTGGGTTACCTCCAATTGCCTGTAATACTTTGTTAAAAGTACCTGACCAAAGAATGATAACAAATGATTACACTACCAGAATCTATGTATCTCCACCTAGTCAAACTGCTGATTGCGAATCACCCACCAAAATAACTGTTTTCAAAGATACTCAATCAAAGAGTGAATTAGTTGACAAAACAGGCTTCACGACCATCTCACTACTGGATTCATCAGAAGCTGGTTTTTCCTCAAATGCCGGACAACTTTCAGCGTATCGCTTTGGTTCGATTACCGAGGCACCAGATCAAACACTTGCTTTTGGCCATTTTGCTCATTATGTTCCCAGTACAGCTGAATGGGTGAGTGGCAAAACTCAATTCTACAGTTTACGTGAAAATTGCTTCCTTGAATTTTATGGAAACCTAGATGGTAGTAATCCTTACCTCATCAAAATTGATGGCGTTACATTGGATAAAATGCATTTTACACAAAAACATCTTACTATTCATAATAATAAGTATAATCAATTTATTGTACCAATTCTCAAGTATGGCCTACATTCAATCGAAAACTCGGGACAATATGTTGCTTATGTTGTTTGTAAAAATGTTGACAGTCCGTATGATAGTGCTGGATATGTTACAGCTTTCAATAAGAGAAAGACTTTTTAACTGTACATACTGTCATAAATGGTTTTTTATGTACATTAAGTTGAGGGACTATCAATTAGTATGCTGATTTATTTATTTTAAATGATTTTATGCTAATTAATAATAGTAAAATAGATTTTCTTGTAGAAATAAATTCGTCCTGTCGAAGGTTTGTTTTTATCTATTTTTAATGCGTGCAGTTATTTTAAAAAACAATAAGACCAAATAAATATAATAACAATTTTAAATTGTTTTTCACATTATAATAAACGCAGTAAAAGTGGTTCTGCTAACTATAATGAATAGAACATGAATGAATTATTGAATTGATATCAATTACAAATTTTTGTATTTAATATATGAAGTAAGTTATAATAATGAATGCCTTTTTAAGTTAATATATGTATTGTTCAAATTGATATGTCTATTCAACTTCTATACATCCAAGCTTTGTTAATCTTAGTCTGGAAGGACGTTTCTTCAAGCAAGCAATGAAGTATGTTTCATTGATTGCACGTGTATTTGTAAGCTTTTGATAATGGTGATAATGAAAAGACGTGACAAACCTATTACAAGGACTACGTTTTGGTTAAAAAAGATTAAAAAATCACTGTGGATTAGCTTACCTTCACTTATTATTGCTATTGTCTGCTATAGGGCGTATTCTTCTCCAAGTACGTTAAATGTTTTTTATTAATGTTATTATATTTAGGACATGAAGTTAAAAAGCACGTTCGACAAAATGAGCTTAAGAAGTACAACCAAGAAAGTGATGTGGATGTTGATGAAGGTAAATAATATGAATCATCAATAGATAATGTTTTGTTACTTCAGAAGATATAATGAAATTACAGGGTTACTTTGACAAGGGTAATTCATTGGACATTGATCGTCTGTCGGAAGACAAAGCAAAGAGCTTGTGCTATACTATTTTTTTGTTAATTAAAAAGTACAAAATGACTAACCGGCAATTCTCTAAACAATTCTTTACCAATGAGAATACTTATGAGTTCATTTGCTCAGATTTCTGGGACCAATTTCAGGATACGGATAGTTTGCCGCTGCAAGGCGTTTTTATTGAAGAAGTAATAGGACCTTTTATGAGAGAGATATTCACAGATGGTAAGAGCATTCTTCATGCATACTCATCAAATACTTTTTAGAGGAAAGGCAAAATTTAAAAACAACTTTTGAAAATGAAAATAGTTTGGAATTAGAAGCGCGAGTCAGACTGTGCAAATATTTATTAAAGTTGCATAAAATAGATAAAACAACAAATGAAGAATTTTCATTGAAACATTTTGGTAATGCAGAACGTTACTACAATATGTGCTATTCCTTTTTGGGCGATGACTTTATTCAGTGAAAATTTTAATTGATCAAAGCTAATACGAGTAAAATATTCTATAACATAAATAAACTTTTAATTTAAAAAGTACATTCATCTGAAAATATGGAGTAAACTTTTTCGATATTTGAATTATATTTGTAGTTTGAAACATAATTCATGCTTATTTCTTACAATCAGTCGCATGCTGTGATGGTGTGGAAATTCTTTTAATCACGTTTGTCTTTTTTTTGTCCAACTTCATCTCGCCCTTTAGCTTATTCGACTAGTTTCTCTATAGCTTTATTTTGAGTTTGGACGGCAGCAATTTGTTTATATATGTTAAAAAACTTTACTCAAAGGGTGGATCTTTGGTTCGACGTTAATTGAATAATTGAGATCAAATTAGTATAACATGCTTAAAGTTGATCCAAGAATGAGATTGTTGCTATACAAAATGTATTACTACGATTATTTTGAGATGTCTGTATGGTTTAAAAGAGTCAAAGTGTCCCAAAAGAAAAAGCTTCAACAAAAAGAAAATAATTCTTCCAAAAATTGGTATTTCCTTATTTGATGTGTGTTTACAAATCAAACTTACCAAAATATTTCCTAGCCCATTTAAACAACAAATCTAAAGATTAAGAAATTCGTTTATTAAAATTGCATGAAGTGTTCAGATATGATCAATAATAATTGAATTTTATTCAGCAAACGAGGCGTACTTGTTTCGTCACCATTAAAAATTTTTTGTGACGAACTAGGAATTTATGCATATATATTATATTAGTTCGTCATAAAAGTAAAATTTCATTATATGTGCAGATAAAATATGATTTTTATTTATTAATCTACAAATAAAATGGGTAAAGAATTGAATTAACACAGAGTACATTTTATAAGAAGGCATAATTATATTCATTAAAAATGTAATTAGAAAGAATAATATACTTGTGGTAACAATTAGATCAAACTTTGTCAAAATTGCCAATTATTGTAAAAATTGAAATGCTTAAAGTATGTGATTCATAGTAAAACAATAAAAACCCCATAATATGTATATTTAACACATTAAGAACTTTTTTTTGTTTAAATTTGTCCTGATAAAAACGAACATCTAACAAACATCTCCTGGCTATATGCTATATTTAAAGGTTGATATGGCATTTAGTATGTGCTAAATACCTATTAGAAGCTATAGATACCCATACATCTCCTATGGGAACTTTAAAATTGTACTTGACATTTTTTGATCTTTTTTGACATTTCTTGACATTTTCTGTGACAAAGAAGGTAGTCCTCTCAGCAAACACATTTAAAAGAACTCATCATTTTGATTCAATTGTACATTTCTAAGATGCTGAAATTTGTTCTATTGTTTACCTTTATCGTTCTAGTCGCCCCCGCTTGGTACGATTTCTTGATCCCAGAAAAAAAGTTGAATCTGTGTGGAATTATCATTTGCGGAGATCACAAACCCAGGAAAAATCATACTGTTGTTGAATTGTGGGATGAGAATAAATTTGAAGATGATGAACTGTTGCTTACCACCACAACAGACGGAAGTGGATTGTTTTGTATGAAGACGAATAGAGAAACTGTTTTTTTTCCTGGCTACTACCTTCGTTTCGAGGAGCAAACATGTTGGGGCTTTTCTGATTGGGTTAAATTTGAATTAGAAGATGGAACTCATTTTAATCGTAATGGAAAACAAATAAACGAAACCTATGTGCTTTTTAACCATAAAAAACGACCTGAAAGTCTTCCTTTGTTTCCTCAAACAAGCTAGATTGATAAAATTTTTTATTTGAATTTGACTTCTCTGAAATAAATAGAGATATCAGATGGTGGTATTTATATTTGTATTATTAGCCAAGCCGTGGATCACGTACGTTTTAAACAATTGCAAGTGTGATTATAATATCCAGTGACAATCTATTGCATACTAATTTAAAGATATTGCCTTTTCCAATATCTAGCATTTTAATTTTTTGAAAGGATCTTGAAAATCACTACCATATTATGGCAAACAATTGTTTGGTAAATAAGACATCCTTTAAAATTTTCTTTAGTTGGTGTTCAGTTACTTATCAAGAAATTAATAAGAGTAAAAACTAGTATGAAATGATACAAATAAATAACTTTCCAAGCATTCAACTTGAGATACAACAGCAGAGAATCACGTTTGAAAAGGTTAAAGTGCATGGTTCATGTTCCCCATATAAATAGACGTATCCAATGGAAAAAATCATTTAAGTCTTTTTAAAATATTTCCAGACACGAAATGAAGAATTAAATATCTATAAATCATGCGATTAAAAAAGTCTCACTACTACATATCATCTATTCTTGTTAATAAATCCTACGATTAGCAAGTGTTTTAAACTGAATACTAATACAATGTAAGCATTTTTTAAAATGCAGTTTTATTTTACAATAATGCCCAATTGCACACAAAGATATTCTTAGGCAGAAAGCTTCCAGCATTTCATCAAGCCATTTATTTTTACTTTACTCTCGTCTAAAAAATTGTGCGTCAATTATTTAAATTAAAATTAATCAAGTACCATTTGATGCAAAGATTACATAGGAAAAATCAAACGCATTTGTTGGAAAAAAGCTGAAGCAAAATTACATACTCTAAGCGTAACATACCCCAATTTGCATAAAACAATAAATCAAAAGCAAAGAAAGTGACATTATATTTGGGAATCAACAATTGTGTTCGTGTAAATATATAATATTTCTACTGCAATGGCGATCATAACGACCTGTAAGTTTAGAAACATCGCTTGGATACTAAATACTTTCCTTATTTTGTATTTTCTTAAATTAACATGGGTAACTATTTTGTACTTTTGATTTGAGACTATATTTAAATGAAGACATTATAATATCTTTTTAATTATAGCAAAGCATTTGAAAAATACTAATGAAACACGCATACAGGCAGCATTTTCAAGTTTATAAATAGAAATAATAAAGAACACCTTGTATTATTGATAAGTATTTAAACTAAGTCGCAATAACTACGTCAACAATAAATACTTCATGCATATCTAAATTTCACGTATTTACAATCATCATTCCAATATGAATCTAATCTGACAATTTAATACATTGTTCAGTTCAAATATTCATTCTATAAGGAGGCATTATCAAGTCGCATACAATTTCATGCTAATATCCTTCATTCAGAATTAAATCCTAGCTTATCATATCCATAAAGCATGATGTTATTCTAATGCCATAACAAATCGCGTTTTATATAAATGATCAATTAATAAAATGTTGCAATCCTAACTAACCTTTTATTTTTATTAATATTCAAAACATAACGCTAATCAAGCTTTGATATTTACTTTCTAACCTTATATATTCACTATACGTGTCTAATAGTTGGTTTTTTACTTGTGTTGCACTTACTGTAGGCAAATTACACTAAATTTGATTATTAAATTGAGTGATACTTTTAAATAAATAGCAAGAAAACACGATTCGAGCGCATATTGTCTTTTCTCATCGAGGTTATCAATACCGCTGTTTTATTATCCTTATCTCAATTCACTGTTCACTGCTGAAGTTTAAAATAATTTTTAATTATGTAAGTAACGTTCATGAGGAGATAGCTTTTGTCGTTGGATGTGGACAATTATATTCAAATTATTTGTTTTAGTTGCAAGCTGTCTTGGTTAGTACTCGAATTTAAAGAAGCACTGCTCAATTTGTATGTTATTATGAAACTAACAACATTAAGTACCCTCTGTTTACTTTTCTTCCATCCAGGAATCAGAGGAGGGGACGATGAACAAGTGAGAGAAATGAAAGTAAATGATATTTCTGAATCTGTTTTTCAAACACCGAGTACTCTACTAATCAATCACTGCAAAAAGGAATACCTTGATTCAGTACACAATGAATTTTACATTATAAATGAAGAGTTTGGGAACGAACCCGAAAATACTGCAGATTTTTCTGAATTGTTGAATAAAGTACAGAAATCAAGTATTGCTATTTCAAGTGCAAACATTTTAAGCTGCTCTCAAGATACTTCAGTCCTGATTGTATCTACCAGCTTAAAAGAAAATATAACAATAGCAGTCAAGGCTAATTTCATCAAAGCGGATAATACAAAGGCATATGCGATTAATCATGGTGGCAGTTTCCATTACAAGGACAGCTTTCATGGCATGCAAATTAAAAATAACGCAACCACTTTGAAACATCTCAATAAAAGAGAGTCGTTTTCTCCCGTATACGTGTTTAGAATTAATTTGGCTACTTTGAAATTCAAAACTGTGAGCGAATATGAATATAGAAATGATTTAGCCTTTGACAGTTACAAAGACGAATCTACCCTCTCTCAGAAGAAAATCGAGCACCAAAATATGCCTGGTAGTACTAGTAATTTCGTTAGAGGAGATAGTATGTCGACTCATATCACAAAAATATTCTTTGTTTCAAATGAACAAGTAATTAAAATGCCTTCACCGGAACCTGGAGTTTATTACCAAGAAAGCATTACACTTTCAATGAAAGATGTACTTCCTAAGGGTGATGGTCATTTAGAAAAAATTATGGTCTCCGGAATAGAATATAAGTATACTGATGATCCAGATTTACACATTGAGTATTCTGTTAGACATGACACTGTTTCATTCTCCATTAGAAAATCAAATTTGGATGATTGCGCAGTGGAGTTTCACTTCGATTTCGATCGCCTCCATTTTAGCATCCTGTACAAATATTTGGTGGAAATGAAGGGCGTTAAGTTGGTTACCAAAGAAATGTATGAATCACATTTTAAAGAGCCTTCATTCAACATTACTGGGTTAGTTGTACTTTCCGAAACAAAAGATCTGTTGAATGCAGTGTACTCTAAATTCAATAAGAATCCACTCACCCTAACATGTGCTTGCAACGAAATTGAAGATGAAGTCTACATAAACAATTACCCTTGCACTAAATTGACAATTACATCAAATTCTCTATCCACACCTACTCCTATTGTAAAGGAATCGAAACTAGGAGCGGGGGTTACCACACTCACATTTCAGCATTCTTTATATAGGGATATCGATGTTATGTCGGGAGATTTTGAATGCATCGCAACATACACAAAGAATGGTGAGAATGTTAAAGCTGGTCCAAAGGAATTCACAATGAAATCAAAGATTTCCTTATATGCTGATTCTCTTTCAATTACGATGCAACAACAACTGAATGCTACGGAAGGACAACGTTTTGAGTTTAGTTGCAATCTTCCTGAAACTAAATACGACTTTTTCTTCGTTTCAGTTAATTTTGTGAAAGAAGGAACTACTGATGTCGTTAAATTGTATGAAGCAAACGGAGTCTTGGGTGGTGGGGAAACGGGTTTTCTATCGAAGATGGCGTTGTAAACATGTCAATAAATGTTTATAAAAAGAAAATGGAAATGTCGGATGGTGGTGCTTACAGCTGTTTGTATGAACAGGACGGTCTTCCAGGAATCCCAATACATACATTCAAAACAATAAGCTTTGTGAGTGTCATCGGAGTACTCTCAGTGCCAATAGCTCCTTCTAATGCATCCTCTGATATTGAACCTTGTGGTAATGATGTAACAACTCTCCCGGACAACGCTTCTGACAATAATGATCTACATTCTGAGACTAATCAAAATAAAGATCCACAATCAGTTACTAATGATAGCAGTAATCCTGCTGATAAGAAAAGGGGAGATGCAAATCAAAACAGTGAAGATAATGTTACAACCAAAATTGTTGTGATAGTTGTTGTATTGGCACTAATTTGCGTTATCCTTCTTATTGTTTGTCTTGTAAGAAGAAAGAAGGAGATACAAGTTATGGATGCTCCAAATAAAAGACTTACTAAAAAAGCTGTAAATAAGAAATCTTTGAATAAAAATCGGAATAGGAACTCATCAGCTAAATCTCAAGTTAAGACTTCCCCAGTTAAAAGTCAAGTTAAGAGTTCTAAAGCCAAAATTCAAAGTAAGAAAGATTCTTCCAGTGAAAGTGACTACTTTGGGATGAAAAGACTTAAAATATAATTCTCGATGGTATTTGTAAAACAAATTCGATGATATCATATACTCGTATTTGTTTTGAATTCATTTGTGTTTTATTTAATCTAATCATTGAAGCAAAAAAGATTTATTATTTAACTGTTTTCTGATTATCTATTGGAGTTACGCACCACTTTGCAATGCAACCAAGTTTTTAATTCGTCAGAGCATAACTAAGTCAACATTTGATCCCAGAAATAAGTGTCACATTTTTATTCCATAAATACCACTAAAAATAAGAACCCATTTGTTGTGTAAAGGTTGATTTAATTGTGTTTTAAGGGAATTACTTTTTTATCTTCATTTAATTACAACTGTACTTGTTAGTACTCCTTTAATCAATTATATCTTCTAGCTAATCAATATTGCTTTACTTCATTTCATTTATTTATTTACAACAACAAAAAATAACATTGAATGCAAGATATTATTATTTACATTATTAATAAATAAATGTTTGAACCCTAAATATTTGAGTTTTGTGGATTCGATAAAAGTGTACTTTTTTCTTAATTTAAATTTCCCTCATAACAGTGATCTTGAAATATAAGCCTAAGGAACGGTTTTTTGGTAGCCAGAAGACACGAACAGAATGGACATATAGGATGGAATGAAGTAGTCCCATGAGGCATTGGGATCTTAGCCCAATACCGAACCGTATTCATGGAAGCCATATGGCCGCATGGATTGAAACAGTAATCTAAGCTGCTTGAGTCGAGATGAAAGGCACTTTCCATTCCCATGACCAATTGAACTACTTTTTCTGATTCTATCAAGCATATTGGACATTTGAATTTTACTGTTGCTCCAGAGGAACGGGACATTCCCCAATCGTGCTTGCCTTGGACATGCCCGCACTCTATATAGACGTAAGGTTGTCTCGAAGTTTGGGACTTGGCCTTTTTCTTTGGAATGACTAAGGTATTTAGATTTACTGGACATTGAGGTTTACCGGCATTTAGTTGATCCAAAACTTCTTCTAGTTTTTGGACGGAAGGTGAATTTGCTAGGCCGTCTGCTGATCTCCAGAGCAAAGTTGCTCCACACAAGTCGATTATTGTTCCGTCTTGAAGTTGATTTGACTCACTTTCTATTAATTCCCCCTTGATATTCGAAGATCTACTTTGCCTTAATTTGTGAATCTCCCCATCTACACTAATTTCACGCCACGTAAACAAACCAGACGAGTCTTCTTCACTCGAATTGTTGGGATGTAAAATCAAAACGCCATTTGTAGTCAAACCATCACACTCACCTTCATTCTTCGACCATTTAGTTGCCTTTTCACCCAAGAAAATATTTTTTCTCGAATCAAAACCCGCAGCATAAACATAACATTTTCCTGGATTAGCAAAACTCATTCATTTATATGTTTAAATATATATTTTTAATGAATCTATTAGATACATTTTTTATCAATCTTTTTTGGGAGGTCGTTTAATTTGTGGCGTTAACTAAAACCTATTTAGTTTCACGACAATAATTTGGTTACAAGTAAAAATCGTTCAGCATAGACCTATACCAACACATACTCTTTCAACGTATTCAAGGGCAAGTCTCAGAGCTATCAGTTTCCTGCTAAATAAATTGTGCAATCATGACTTAGCACTGTTCCGTAATCATATTTGAAAGGAGGATAAGGTTAAGAATACTTTTGGAAAGAAGTACGACGCAGATCCGTTTCGCAAAGAGTTTTGCCAATGTTGAGGCGGTTCTGGAGAGAAGAGATTATGGAGATGCTTTATGAAAAACTGGAAATCGCACCTGCTGACTTGAGCTTTATATTCAGTTGGCAATACTTAGTTCAAATATTACAATTGCTTAACAATGATGTACAGATATTTGCATTTCTTTTGGGATCCAAATGCTGCTAGAAAGGTACTAACTATGGGCAATGTCTTTGATGACTTTGAATCGGTTAAGAAATCAATCTGCTATGTGGGGAATCCGAAAAGATGTGAGAATGGATGCACACTACAACAAGCACGACGCTAAATTGGAAAGAAGCAATCTATTTAACAGAATTAATTAAACTATCAAGGCTGGACCCGAAATGATGTGACGATGCTGCCAGTTAGTTCTAAGGAAGTGGCCGAGAACCTTGAGTTCATTTGTATGAAAAGATACAAGTGGCAAATGTTTCATGAAAGAAAGGTATCTCCTTAACTCAGTCAACGGCTGTGCAATTGGAGCTATTTCGGCCGGAAAAGTCTTTGACGCAAACCAATTGCCTATACCAATTTTTGTCTTTACTATAGCTTCTACTTATTGTTTTTATGCAGTTTTTAATTGTCTATCTCATAGTAAACCTTTTAATTTTGTCCGATAATTACCTGAAATCAAAAAAATGAGTAAAGTTTATTTGAAAAAATGTTTACCTGGATTAAGGCGATCTGTAATAATTCTGCAAGCATACCTCGAAATAGTGGAAGAAATAGGTCTATTAGCATCCCCGCTCACACATAATTGATTCTTAACAAGAGAACGCGCACTATTTGCCGCAGAAGAACAAACGCCATTATTTGTCCCAGCAGCCAACCACGTATCCACAATTGTAAAGTCAATCTGATTTTCGGAAGACCTACCTATTTGGAACATATCTTTATTTGGATCTTCAACGTACTCGACTAGTATAGTTTTTGATCTATCTTGTGAGTAAGAGATTACATATTTAGTTGAGTCTGAAACTAATGGACATTCTTCTGGTGGACCGTCAAAAAGATGAGTCGTTCCTCGTTTGATGCCATTTGAATCTTCTTTAATGCAAAGAGTCATCTTGCTTTTATGTTTTCTGCCGTGAGTGGATGTTTTCATTGACTCTTGGGATCCATTATACCCTAGTAAGATTAATTCTCCGTAAACCATGTCCTCAGGAGAAGGATCTTTTTCAGGAAAATACGCCATGGTATGAGTAGGAACCATAGGAACCACCACAGCCGTTGACTTTATTTCGTTCTTGACCAGGCAAGCTGTTGAAGATGAATTTTTGGTGATGTGAAGCTTGCCTAAACTTTTCGAAACTTCGTAGTCCATCGTTTGAAGGCTGGAATAAAAAATAATTTAAAATGTGTATTAACTATGTTTTAGTATTAAAACAACGCAAAATAATTAGTTTCGTCAAAATATTCATTGATAAATTAGTCAAATTTAGAGTAAAACATTTTATTATGGATTATTTCACCTAAAAGTTCAGTTGTCCTTTGAATAAGTATAGTTGATGAATAGAAAAAAGTTCAACTCAAATAGTGAGACAATGTATTATTATTAAGAAAACAAGGTGAAGTGCTGCAGTAAGGGTATTAAATGTCATAAAACTTTTTTGTGTGCTATACAAATGAACATGTGTATTAGTATTTATTTTATGAATGTATCAATGGGTTTTAGTTGGTATGTGTGTAGGATGTAGTTAATAATAACAACAATTTTTGAATTGATACATAATTTTGTAGCAACTTATTGACAAAAGTTATACAAATACACCAAACATTTGATACCTAATGCGAGTTAGGTGAGGAAAAATAGTAAGTTTGAAGTCTTGTCGACAAATTTAAATTAAATTAACGGCACTACTACCACAACCACCAAAACTAGATGACATTGAAGTTTTATTATTGATTCAGAAGACAAGTCAAAAGTATATATATGCTTTGTGTGCCAAACAAAACAACTCACACACACCACTTACACACTCATTTCTCCCACATCACAACCATTTATACTGTTTAAAGGAGAAGATATGCTAGTTAGAGGTTTAAATGATTCTATAGATAGCTCTTTTTTATATATCAAAATTAAGATAGAAAAAACACTAGTATTGAAATTACACATTCGCTTTTTTTTAAAATCATTCAACCTAATACTAACCAACTAAAGAGTCATCATTTAGTAAAAAGAGGAAGCAACAACCAAAAGGCCTTTCACTGACACTTTTGCACGCCATTGCATTCTTACCCCCTTTTTTAGGGTGAACCTTTAAGCTTTTTCTTTTGTCATGGAAGGAAGTGAAGATAATATTTTGAATGGGAAGAAGAAGACAGGGTGAGAAGAGGCGACATCTGCAATTTTAAGGGCAACTTTTTAAAATTTGATTGGGAGGAGAGGTGGAAATTGATGGACTGGGGAAGGATGTTCGAAAGTTTAATTATAGATTACATCAAATTGTTTAATTTAGAAGTGGTTTACTAACTCATCCAGATAGCTTCCTCACCATCTTTGTCAATCTAACAAAAGTACATTAAAAAATGTAAACTTTATTAAAATGATCTGGAAACGGGACTAAATATATTGCAAGGATATTTATATGACTTACGTCATTCGTCTATCCTTTCCAGTCCAAAAAAGCCCCTTTAGTGGATTTAAGACAGGTGCAACTAAAGTAAGAAAGTGAGTGGTTGGGGATGGCAATTCAAATAATAATTGACTACACACCTCATTATTGGAAAATTTAGTTGGTCATTTAAGTAAATAAATGACGCGGCTTTAGATTAAATAAAAATTTGTTTTTGAGAAATTGAAGAGGAATTTAGTAAATAAGGTTTTTGTTTTGGTCAGTTAAAGGGAATGAAAGTTGTGGTTAGTTTGTGTGGTGAATAAATGACCTAAAGTATTATTTTGACAAATCGAATAATAAGTATCGAACATATTACTCATTTTTACGTTCTCATCAACATTTATGAATGTTGTATCATGTTGTGCTTACCCAAAAGAAGAAACTAAGAGATCCAAAAGCCATACCACCAAAAATGATGCTATCTTCTTTTGAGTGCAGGAAAAAAGTGAGAAATAGAGTTTATATGTTCCCGTTATAAGTTCTTCAAATGTATCTATGAAGAAATGGCTTTAACACAAAACAAGCCGACGGTATGTGTCTTTTAAACCTTTTTTGTATCTTCAGAACGAAAAGAAAAAAGTAGGTAAGCAAATAATTTAGCTGTATAAAAAATACGGGTTGTATTTTGACTGGTATCACAAATAAGGGTCCCTGATATGATGTCGAAATTTGATATGTATTACTTTTAGTGGTTAGTCAAACAAAGTTGGCATCAAAAAAGTTAGATTGTGACAGTGTATGCTTTAGTATCATCAAGTCGGTTCAAAAGAAGAATACTTAAGCAAATATTAATAAATTTAATGATCAAAGTTGATAAGCTTCAAACAAAGTATCTCATTCATAAAATTTATTGAAGAGTTCATAGATTAGTTAGAGGCTTTTTTAGTTTCAAATGGAAATAAAAAAGATGGTGTCTGACGTCATTTAAATTTAATTAAAGGAAGGAACTGGTGTCGATTAAAATTTTATAACCTTTAAGTCATTTTTTCTTGTCTAAGTTGATAATCTATTGTGTGATTATTGTGGTTAAAAGGTGTGTGGTGATGGCAGAGAATCAATTGTTTTGTGTACATGTGATTTTGACAAAGTTTGTTCCATTAAAATAAAATATAACGGCTTTGATTTATCAAAAGAGCAAAACCTTACAAGTCTAATAAAAATGTATAAATAAACAAACTTTTATCTATATAATACTACCACTATTCAATCAAAATAACAAAAAAAGACAACAAGTCATATTTCTATTTTCTTGTTAACTACAAACAAAATAGTAAAACCCTTAAAAATATTAATTACCTCCTAACACAAAAAATATCTCGAAAATGTGTAGACACAATTATTAAAAATATGTGTATATCTTTTGTTGTTGACAACTGAAAACAATATTATATTAATAATCTTTTTTAAATGAAAAAAGATAAAAGATTTTGTTTACTTGCGAGAATAATGTGTCGTCATATATGGCATATAACTAACTATATAGACAAATAATTTCCAATATTAACTTGTTAGGAATAAATGTTTAATAAGCATGTGAGAACATAGGCAAAGTTTATCGAAATGTAGACAAAAATGTTCTTGAGTTAATGGAAGAAATTTGTATGGCTTGGAGGATGAGATAGGGATGGTTGGAGATTGAGGTATAACATTATAATTCTATAGTTTTATTTGAACTAATCTGTTAAATGAAAAATATACAAAGTGAGCAAAAGTACATAGATAATGGATTTATTTACATCTATATTTAATTTCATTTAATGAGAACTACAAATAAAGTATAACAATAAGTGAACCGACACATCCCAACTCATTTTTTATTATTCTATTTTTAAAAAGAAAAAACAATACTAAATTAGGTGTAAGTGTCTACTATATAGTATTATAATAATTCTAAAAAAGACTATCATCACCTTCTATTCTACTTTTTCCATAACATTCAATACAAACAAAACAAATTAAATGATATGTTTTGGATGTATGCGTATGTTTAACTGTATTGTATTGTGAATGGTATAGAAAAACAAAAATTGTGAGATAATATAAAAGTGACGATGACTATAGAAAGTATATATAAAATATAACTGATTTGGTACATTAATTTCAAAGGCTTGTTTAACAAGTTTATCTGATGTATTTGTACAAATAGTAATAAATATAGACAGACACACAATCATAAATTGTGTGTTTTTTGTTTTGTGGTTTAAAAAGGGAATTATATAAAAAGAAGAAAGTGCTAGTTGTGTGTATTTTGTAAAAAAGGTGTTTTTAGTTTCATTTGGAGACAGGTGGAATTTAGTTCAAAATATATGGATATGCTTAAAGTTGTTGACTATTTTCAATAATTATTTGAACATGTGATTCAAAACAAAATATGTACACATTTAAAATTCATTTATTTTATTATGAATATAATTTGTCAATAACGACCTAATGATATTAAAAAGCTTTTATGGTTTGATAGCTGCAGTGGTTGATTTGGTAGTTGATTCAGTTGGCAAGGCAAGTCCTTGAGTTTCTAATTGATCACTTAGCTTCTTGAGAACAAAAAGTTCTTTTTTGAGCTCACTCATTAGACGGCCATCAGCTTTGTTTTCTTTCTTGCAGGAATAGATTAGATAGCTGAGGATGGAGATGATGAGTACGACTAATCCACCACCGAGAGCAGATAGGAGCATATGTAGATATTGGTCTGGATTGCTTTTACTGCAAATTTTACCTATTTGAGTCATAGATAGGTCCTGCCATTGAATTGGATGTTCAGAGCCGTATTTGGTATTGCAAAAATAGTCAATTACTTCAGGTGTCATGGGAAGACTGCGTTCATTGTTGGGTAAAACGTTGTGTTTACTTCTGTCATTAAATTCATCATCAAAGGGAGGATCGAAAATCTCCCGGCCATTAACGATAACCGGGCGGAAAAGTTGTGGCTGATTTTGAAAGAAACCTTTTTCCATAAATTTGCGATGTTTCAGAAGTCTAGATATTGCCGGTCCTTTTGTTGTCGTTTCCAAGGATTTGACGGCAACATCATTGATAACGGGTTGGAGAGGCTTACCAAACTTTGACCTGTCTTGAACCGGACCAGGAGGAGGAATATGAAGGTCAAACGACATTTCACTCCCAAAATAGCAAGACTACCAATTACTTCCAAATCAATTCTTTTTAAACCCCTCAAATTTAAACATAAATACATGTAAACAAATTTAAATGTCAAAACATTTAAACAAATTCATATTATTCATTTAATGGAAAAGGTTTACAAGACATTTAAAAATATACATATCAATTGAATATAATAACCTTAAATTACCAATGTAGTAAGCATTTGCTTAATTGCGTAAATGTGTGGACGATAGGATAATGCATTAACTATTAAATCCTGAGGGTCATAGACATATCATTCCCTTAAGTCAATCGGGCCATCTTAGATAGGTGACTTATGGTATAACTTTACATCACAAAATCAGCTATTCTTTGAATATGGATTCTATGGCATGCGTTTCGAATTTGAATGTCAATTGGCTTTTGAAAAATAATGTCTAAACCAGTGTCTTGGTCGATCAGTATGCAGCTCCAATGTTTACCAAACAAATGACGTACATCGATTCTCGGTATGATCAATTGTTCGAGATTTCATTAAACACTAGTAGATCTAAATGTTTGAATTTGATTAAGTATTTTTGATCTTCACCATCTTTCATACAATATAGACAGAGAGTATTTAGATTTGAAAATGCTATGGCAATTTCTTGTCCAAGTGTTGCCGTAACCCATTCCTTCGAATCATATGCCCTAATTTCTCCGAAGATTTATTACTGGTAGCACTAAAGGAAGTGATATGAGATTTCATTTCCAAGAAAGTTCTTGGACTAGTTATAACTGCTCGATCAATTACTCTGAATAAATTTCTACATGTCTTCCTTAAAGCCGTCATCATGTAATATCTTTGAACTCATTTTTCAAACTAACATGGAAGTTCAAAACGATTTTCAAATTCTGCTCTATGTTGTATCTAAGAATGTATAAACAATTAAATATATAGTTAATCAATTAACTTACATCAACAAAACGAGTTCAAATCTTTGATAACGTCTCCAAATAAAATTGATAAAATACGCGTTAAAGCGATATGATTGGAGGTACGCCCTCTGATTATACATCTTAAAGCAACAATTTGTATGCTTGCATTCAAATACTTTGGAACAACCCTTTCCAACAAATTTGATTACATATATGTTTATGGTGTGCAGTAGCGCCGTTATTTAATAAACTGGTTTAACTTATCTTGATTAACTGAACTATATTGAAAGATGGATTGGTTCTATTTGAAGGACCTTTATCCATTAAACCCATTGGCTGATTACAAAGTAGTCCTCAAAGATGGATTTGTAATGACATCTAAAATTGTCTTGTATGCAGAAAATTTCTACTTTCGAAACCACTTGACTACTAATATAACATCAAGTAAGTTTTATTGTTTGGGATGGTTTAATTAATGAATTTGAAGATGAAATTAACTGTCCGGAATTGACAGTACAAGAATTCGAACTATATTTGGAGTTGGTTTACACACGAGAGACTTTCCAACTAACATCATTTACTGTCGAATCTATGATTAACGTGTATAAGGTTTTTAGCATAGAAAGTATTAGAGTAAGTATATCTTTTAAAGTTTGCTGATCTGGATGATTAAATTTAGAGTTGTATATATAATTGGTTACTCACCCCGGAGGCTCAAGGGATGTACATCAAGTTGTTGGTGAAATGTAGAAATCTGTTTCTTCCGTCTGTCTTTTATGAGGTGAAACGACTTATCTGTATTCACTTTGACCAGTTACTCGCCTTCAATGCGTTTGTAGATACCGATTGGATGACTTTTAGAGAAATTTTTGATACGGGCTTCGTTGCGAAGAAAGACCAACGTGCATTGCTTAATTGTTTTTGTGCCTGGGTTCAGGTAGATTTCAACAATAGATCTCAATTTTTTATGGAACTTCTTCAAATGATCAACTTCAAATTCCTTCCAATGGCTTACATCACAGATGTTTTAGCTCACAATTCTGAAATACACTCTATCGACGGTGTTTCAATCTACTTATACCAAAAGACGATGCACCGAATGAACGTCAAAAGTCCAAGTTTCAAGGGCTCCGATATCCTCGTACTTGGTGGAAACGACGAAGACGTTTATGCTGGAACGTGTATCAGCAACTTTAATGTTTCGGTGGAAACGGTCACTGACTTTGGAAACTTGCACTTTGATAGAAACTACTTCGGCTGTGAAATGGTGGACGATAAAATCTTTGTGTTCGGTAGTGCTGATGTTAAATATATGGAAGCGTTTGATGTGGTTAAGCGTAAGAGTGAAATCCATAGAGGGGCTTTTAAAGATGAAAGAAGAGGCTTCTCTACTGTTTTGTTGGATAAGCGGATTTGGATGTTTGGAGGAATTATTGGTGATGAGGATGAAGTAGGGGCCACTGATGAGATTAAAATGTAAGTTTTAAGTTGTTTGACTAATCTACTCATGTTTTAGTTTCGATGTCGAAAGGATGTGTATTGTGGACACTAGACACATGTTGGTACCCAATAAGGGCCATGAAACAGTCTTGATTGGCAATTCAATTTACTGTGTTGGTGGTGAAGATACACGCATCTCAAGGTAAACTAAATCTGCGTTCATATTAAACATCTCATCTTAGATATGATCCAAGAGAAGGAGTATGGGAGCTTTATCCAAGATCACTCTTCGAAGGGTCTGAATCTGCGGTCTGTTCATATTCTGGGAACATTCTTAAATGCGGAGGTCTTAGTTCTTTAAGCGCTTTTGAGTCGATTCGTAACTGCGAAATGTATGACATCCGTGGTGGATTCTGGCAAGAAATACCCGAACTTCCAATGGCTTCTTCTGCCTCCAAATGCTGTGAATTAGATGATTGTGTGATATACTTCAACAACTCGCATGGAATAGACTTACAGAACCATCTTCTCAAATACAAAAAAGCAACCAATGAATGGGTAGATGTTGGGTTATATTCAGAAAGATTTATTAGTGGATTCAATATCCAAGTAGTTTAATGTTATTTTTATTCAAATTTTCTTTTAAGATGATGTTTTTTTTAATAAATTATTTAATCAAACAATTGTGTAGAATAAATTTATTTTATACTCCAAATTATAAAAGCGTTATGGAAATTGATAAATAAAGTCTTCACAATTGTATGGATGAGGCTATTCCAGTGCTGGCGATTGCTGATGGTGTTTATACACAATGCAAAGGAACTTGCTGCTGTTGATTAGCTTGAGGAACTGCACTTTTTTTGTTTCTCTTTGGAGGCTTTTTATTTTCATAAGCTTCTTCTGCAAATTGGCCAGCAATGTAATTTTCATCTTCAACAGGCATAACTTTGCACCTATTGTTGTTGAGAAGAACAAGAAAAGAGATGGCAAAGTTAAGCAAGCACAAAAGCATGGCCACCAACCATGCCTGAACAGAAACATTAAAATTGCCAGGAATTTTCGTACCCTCAACCAACGCATCATACTTCATATTGTATTTAGGCAAAATAATCCACAAAAAAAATTCAATCAAGGCAATAATAAAAGAGAATACACTTATCCACAAAAATATCTTTGGTTCCCGATCCTCAATACTATCTCCCATTGCTTTTTTAAAAAAGAATCCATACAGCATCAATGGCAATAACATCACAACAAATTGTAAATAAGTCCAGTTTGAATGGATACATCTGGCATAATAAGTGCAGAAATCGTTGCAGAAATCATCTTGGTCTTTTTCAATTGTCCCCTTGATCAATATGCGTGCGTCTTCTTTTGTCGTTGGAGTTGTTCTGAACCACTGGAATATAGTATAACTACACGGTCCCTCGCATTTCCCTCCATTAGAATTATTTAACAGATTGTCTCCTGAAATGTTGTATCCGTGACCTATACATAAAATAGCAAATATAATACCTGAAATTATGAACAGTAAAGCGAAGGCAATTTGGTTCAAATTGGCCATCGTAAACAATGCCATTTTACAAATTATAGTTATCTTATAAGAATAAAAAATTTGAATTTAGATAAAACTTGTTGTTACAAAGTAATTTAAGATTTGTTTATTAAAGTTACTAGCGAATATTATGCAAAATAGATAAATAAATACAGTCACAAAATTCAGGAATCTTTTTTGGTCTTTATTACAAGTCCAGCATTGATATTGGCACGATTGGGTGTTGTTATAGCTTCCTGATTACCAACAATTAAAGATTTCATTCTTTTAGCTTCATCTATGCCATTGGGATGTTTTGGATGAACTCTTAAATGTCTGACCAATTTGATCAAAATGTATAAGAAATTGTAGAGGAGTAAAAAGATGATAAGGAAAGATGCCTGAAATATGAAACTCTCCATAAGGATGTTACTCCCTCCAATAGGATTAATTTTCCCCTTTGACAAATTGTAGTCAGCGGTTTCAACGTCATCCATGGTACAAAAGTGTAAAAATTGTATTTCTCTACATTTAACTGTTTAATATAATCAAAAATCTACATTAATCTAAGAAGCAAATTTCAAACCACTGGTATGACTAAGATAATGAACCAATATTTATTAATACTTTAAAGTAAAAACACAATGATAACAATAAAGAATCCTAACAATTATATAGATCCAATTTGTGTTTAAGCTTAAAGATTGTAAAAATAATTAATTGGTCATTTTTTATCTTGACATAACAAAGTTGTAAAAGTAATGCAATTTAGTAATATTTCTTTTCTTCAACTATAAAAGGATTCTGATAATTGGATTAGCAAATTAAATTGAAGATGGTGTCAAAGTTATTGTTATGTTTAATTGTTGTTTTGGGAACAATTTTCAAATGCCATTCTATTCCTTTACATATTCCTAAACCAGATGAAATTAGGAGATTATTCCGAAATATAAATGAATCTATTGGCGATTTGACAATGCATTTAAGACATGTTGAAAAGGAATTTGAGAAATATATTGAAGAGACTGAGACTACTCTTAAAATGATTCGCCCATATATGGAAAAAACAATTGACAAAATTAAGCATGTTGTGAAAGAGGAAGATAAAGTTGTTAAGGCTGTTGAGAGAATGCGAGAAGGTAATGGGGGTAAATATTCCTCTTTTGAGGATTAATTTATTTGACATGGATTGAATATCAAATGACTAATTTACAACACATTTTAAGACGCTAATAAATAAAGAATTTTTTACGATAATCTTTCTGTTTTTGTGTGTGTACAGAAGCTATTAATCTCTCTATTTTTGCATCAAATTAAACATTAAACAAACAAAAGTGATCATACCAAATAATACCTTTTTAAATGACAATAAACTTAATTTGATCACATTTACGATGAAATATTCATTTATTATATTTATTGTATCACTAATGCTGGTGAATAGTGTAATCTCTTACTCTTTCGATGAAGGCGTAAGAGAAGGCTTTAGAATTTTAAAAGAATTTGGAGAGTCTATTAAAAACATTAGCCTTGATTTTAGTAAATTGGTGGTGATGAAGTCTAGTGACTTTGCAACAGGTTTCTTTAATTTGCTGTCACGATTATTCAAAGGAAAGAATACTATTAAGGTTAATTCTATTGAAACGGTTAGTATTTTGAACGCCGAATATACGGTTGCGGCAAAAATGTACGAAGATATGATATCAACGACATCAGCACCAACAACTACATTAACTGTCAACAAAGAAACAAAGCCAGGTATTATAATCAAATTAGCTACAAAAGTAGCATCCACGAATAATCAAATGACTTCTACCACCACACCACAAATGACCAAAATACACTTTAAAGTTGAAGCATACACCAATGGTGCTTAATCTGTTGTAATATTTTTTCTTAATAAAATCTATGCATAGTACGAAAGTGCGAATTTATTTAATCACAAAGAAAAAGTGAATCATTTACTTAGCTCAAATTTTTACAAATACTTTTATCGAGAATTGCGTACCTTGCAAGAACATTTTTGGCATCATTGCGAAGTGTATATTATATACTTATTTATGTATGTATAATAATAATACGAAGTTGATATCAACTTATTAGATACGCGATCGATTTTAAATTGGTGAGAAAGAATTTTGAAATTAAAAATATCAGACATACTTTAGAATATCGCAATAGCGGTCAGCCAACTAATCAGCTAAAATACTTACCTTATTCAAGTATTTTTTTCCCACCAAATAAATCGATGATCTTCATGCTATATAAGAAGGCACTTTCAAGTGGGGACGTCATTTGGTTTTTATCAACCCATTAATAGGTTGTTCAAATAAATTACTTTAAGACATCCAAATATTTGGCAATTCAACTTAAATAACTTTCATTTTTTAGAAGCTAAGCAATGTTGCCCGACTATTCAATGCTGATTGAGTCCAATCCCTTTGTGGATGCCAAACTGACTTTTCAAGACAGCTCAATCAAGTATCGAAATTTGCGCTCGTAGGCCATTCTAAGTTCTTTAGCGACCTTTTCTTGAAGGATACTTCTCAGGGTATGTTTCATAATATTGAATATTTATAATAAACTATATTTTTAGTTGATTTTAAATTAGATGGATTGTTGTTGAGTGATTTCAAGATTTTCTATCAATACATACTCGAAGGAGATTCTTTTGAAATTGTGGGTGATAATATCTTGGCTCTTATGGCCACTTACAAGCATTACAATGTACTTGATATCGAGGTAATTAATCTTCTTTCCATTCCTCATTTATATATTCATTCTTTTAGAACAAAGTCAAAACCTGGATCATGGATGAAAAGAATATAACTTATCTCGGAATTGCTTATGAAAATTCAATCGATACCAAGCTTCAAGTTTTGAATGACTCTGCAAAAATGATGGTCAATCAAAATTATGCGGTAATTAAAAGTTAAAACTTTATTTACTAATATGACAAATTGTTTTTCTTTGCTTTACTAGAATATCATTGTTTTATTATTTATTTTTAATTTGTTTACTAAACGTTATCCTGTTATACATTTTAACTTGTAATTTTACTTAAAATAACTAATATTTGTTATCTTGTACAATAAACTGCTCTAAAATAAAACAACTGAGACTTGGAGTTTGACCGAAACTGTAGTACCGAATTCTAACAAGTTTAATTTAATTACGTCTAATATTCTTTGTATTGTCTTGTATTTTTGGTAATATAAAAACTATATTTTATTTCCTTTCAATTGTTGATTGTTTTTAGGGCAAAAAATGTTGAAAAAATTTATTATTAAATAAGCATATAAATATTACAGAATCATTGAAAAAGGTTTTGATGGAGTACCATAACTACATTTCAGCAAAATGTTATTGTAGAGCATATTTTGCCTCTAGTTCATCACAAGCCCTATTCACCGCCTTGGTATACTTGCCCAAGTCAATCGGTTTGATATATTGAACATTCCAATTAACATAAGATTTGCCCTCAAAATCAGAAGTCTTCGTCTTGACCTTGAACATATAATAATCGGCAGAAGTTTTCTTGATTAACTTGTCGTACTCATCACTTTCCAGTTCCTTTTCATAAAGTTTGCCCAAAGTTTCAGAGTCACATTTGAAAATACGACTACATTCATTTTCAAACAGACTCACCTTTTTTGATCCACTCAAGTCACCAATGACAGCACTCATACGCATCACGTATCTGAATTCAGTTGTGTGCAGGTCACAAGCTTCGCAAACCCAGTGATTCTTTTCATTTTGGTAGACTTTTTTAGTGCAATATGTATGCAAACAAGCTCGGTAGAAGGGTTCACCGATGATAGTTTGAATTTTTCCAACCACATTGAAACTGTGAGCTTCTTCTCCAAAATCAAAGTCGAGGGCATTGGCGATTAATGTTGTGTGGTAAGGATCGGGAATGTCGACCATGTCGAAGCAATTGCTGTGGATAGTCTTAGTAGGACGAACACTTGAATTCCACATCTTTAGATTCCCAGTCTCAGCCTTGTCTTGAACATCAAAGTAAATCCTTGTATTGTAGTTGTATGATAGGACATAACTAAATCTAAAGTCATTCACATTTGCTCCACTGACAAAGATTACTTGGCCTTCCTTAAACTGGTCGGCTGAGTACAAATCGCAATGAACATCCCAAAGAGTTAGGGGTATCTTGACACAAGATTCATCAATCAAGTGAATTTCCATTCTTCTTTTGTCCCCTTTCAAGGTCTTGAACTCGGCAACGGGCACAACTTTGTCAACTAACCCAATGATGTCGACGACTTTGCTTTTAACAGCTCCTATGCTGGCTAATTTTGTTCTTTTCAATTGTGGGACAGGGATTTGAATAGTATGACAGTTGACTACCTCTTCAACAACGGTGTTTCTCCGGACATTCAACTCAAAGCTATGAGTAGTCTTGTTAAAGGCAGCATTAGTTTCCTTGACACTTAAATTATCTCCAGAGATCTTGAAAACCTTTCCAATCACTATCTTTTTATTCCAAGTCTCAGCAACATCTTCAAAGCAACTTAGCCGAATATCACTGCCATCTTTATCAATCAACACAAAGTTCATCGCTTTCATTTCTTTAGTTTCCGTAACTATATTTCTCAAAACACTTCTTTCACTAACGACTCCTTCAATCGTCCATGACGTTGAATAAAGAGAAATATCCTTTATGGGGTCGATGGTTCCTTTGGGTGAGAATGGTGTGCGGATAGGCGACTTGACATTGACGTCTGTACTAACCATCAGTTTATTAACATTTATACCCTCAAAAGTCTTTGGATCTCCGGTGTGCTTCACAGGATTACCAATCATACCCTTCTCCTGCCTTACCACATCACAACTTTTGACAATGAACTTGAATTTGGTTAGACCATTGGTCGGCGTAGGTCGCTTGATCTCATAATCTGTGATATGGATCAGAGCATACCCATACTTAGCTTCATCGTAGTTGTAGGATAAAGGTGGATCAAGGATGCATTGGTCGTAGGAGTAAATGCCATCCGACACTTTCCACCGCACTGTTTGACCTAGTGATTTGGCAAACTAAAATAATTAATTAACTTTTGATGTTTTATTAGCTTACCAGGACTTGTAAGGTTGGCTGAATGTTAGAGACGTTGTCAGATGCCATTAATTGGATAAAACCACGGCTTAGTTCAGTCATCTTTAATTATTAACTCCAATAAGTGTCAATAACAATTCTTGACCACCAACTTTAATTCTCCCGCAAAAGAAAGCGCTTCAAACGATGTAATCCTACCAACAACACATCTCACCACGACACAAATCTAGTGACACCTTTCCACACTTGTTCATTTAAAATTGAAATAGCTTTTTGATTTAACTACATTACAAGTTACATCGAATTTATTTAAGTTTACTTACCAACTATGGATTCAATGATGGATGTGTCTGAAGTTTCTTCTTCGAATGCCTTAGTCCAGGAAGTAAGTTTATCTAACTAACTCGAACTTATGACAAAAATTTAATTTTGCAGGCTGTAGACGTTGCTCCTATCAATAGAGTCTCAACACACTCTCATTTAAAAGGTCTTGGAATTGACTCAGTGACACATGAACCAACTGATACATCAGGAGGGTTTATTGGTCAGCAAAGTGCACGTTATGCTGCTTCAGTCGTTTGTGATTTGATTAAGGAAAAGAGATTTGCTGGGAAGGCAGTTTTGTTGGCAGGGCCTTCTGGGACGGGTAAGACTGCTGTTGCCTATGCTATGACATTGGAACTTGGAAACCATATTCCGTTCAATTCAATGTCTGCTAGTGAAGTTTACTCCACTGAAATCAAAAGAACTGAATGTCTGATGGAAAATTTCCGCAAATCTATCTCAATACAACTTAAGGAGAGAAAAAAAGTTTACGAGGGTGAAATTACTATGATTACACCTGTAGAAATGGAAACTCCAGTCCATAGTTTCGGGAAGT
Organism: Rhabditophanes sp. KR3021; assembly: GCA_963281155.1. Classification (NCBI taxonomy): domain Eukaryota; kingdom Metazoa; phylum Nematoda; class Chromadorea; order Rhabditida; family Alloionematidae; genus Rhabditophanes; species Rhabditophanes sp. KR3021. The sequence continues at coordinate 8,173,941 of CAUJLY010000001.1, forward strand.
CTATCTCTCACGTCAACATTACTCTCAAAACTACTAAAGCTCAGAAAACTCTCAAATTAGACGCCTCTATCTATGATCAAATCCTAAAGATCAAAGCTTCCGTGGGAGATGTCGTGTACATCGAAGCGAATTCCGGCAATATCAAGAGATTAGGCCGTTGTGACTTGTACTCAGGTCAATTTGACTTAGAAGCCGAAGAATATGTGCCCTTGCCTAATGGAGATGTCTTGAAAGAAAAGGATGTGGTTCAGTATGTTACCTTGCATGACTTGGATATGGCAAACGCCAAGCCTCAAGGAAAATCGGGTGACATGATGAATTTGCTGAAACAGATCGTCAAACCCAAGGCTACTGAAATTACTGATAGACTTAGGGAGGAAGTCGACAAGACCGTGGATCAGTACGTTCGAGATGGAATCGCTGAAGTGATTCCGGGTGTTTTGTTCATCGATGAAGCTCATATGCTGGATACGGAGTGTTGCTCGTTCTTGCATCGCGTCTTGGAGTCAAACAAATGTCCGGTTGTGGTGTTGGCAACCAACAGAGGTAGAGTCAAGATGGACAACCCAGATGACCCGGGTTTCCATGGCCTTCCTAGAGATCTTCTTGATCGCCTAATCATTATCTCTACTGAATTGAACACCCCTGATGAAGTGTACAATATTGTCAAAGTTAGGGCCATTGTGGAGGGTGTCCAACTTGATGAAAGTGCCCTTGCCGAGATCGCTTCTATTTCAGTCAATTCTTCGTTGAGATATGTGCTCGGTTTAATTACACCTGGACAAATCTTGGCTGAAGTTGCTGGAAGAAGTACTGTTCTTGGAGAGGATATCAAACAGGCCAGTACTTTGTTCATTGATTATAAAATGTGCAAGCAGAAGTATGTTACTGATACTGCGGCTGCTGCAGCTAAAACGAGAAATTGAGAGATTTTGTTGTGGTGTTACTAGCACTGTGCCTGCAATTTTCGGGCTTGGCAACTCTAATACTGATGGTACAGAAATGGTGAAAGGATCAATACTGGAGCTCAATATTTCCATCTCTACCAAGATTGGTCTCAATTCTTACACTTTGTCTTTTTAATAAATACTTTTTAATTTGTATGATTCCCCAACTAAAATGAGTTATCTTCTCATTAAAATACTTAATCCAATTAATCGTTTCCCTAATCCAAACTCTTGCAGACTTAAAAATGAAAATAGATTGGGACAATGTACCAGACAGTGACTTAACTGAATCCCTAACCGAAAGACTAGTAGGTCTTACCGAATTCCTGCCGCCCTGGGTGTCCAGAGCCGGAACCTGCACCATCAACGCAACCAAAGCCCTGGCCAATGCTTCCTTCTACTACGGAACCAATGCAATCTGGGTACTTTCAACTACCTTCGTCATCATCGTCCTGCCATACGCAGTCAGCAAAGAATTACATGACTTGGAGGTTTCTGAAGCTAAGCAAAGAAAGGAAATGTTGTTGGGACCACAAGGCAAAAAAGCACTAGTTTAAACTAAATTTGATAACTTTTTTATTATACAAAAAAGACTAGATGAATGGGATAAAGTAGGTGTTTTCCTTTTATTAATTGATGGTATAAATATAAATGTTATTATTATTCTTTTGTTTTAGTATAGATATATAGTTGTGTAACGATTAAATATTTTTAAATAGCATTTGTTTTCATTTTTTAATGTGTTTAGAAGTTTATGTATGTATCGTCTTATTAAAGAAGTACACAGGAATGGTTGTGCTGTGGTGGGGATGGGTCGGTTTTGTACGAAGGTTTCTAAAGTGGAGGATAAAGATCTCATCCAGGAGAGTGGATTATATCAAAATTTTATTGAAAAGTACAAAGAGCAAATATTTAGTGACAAAGAGGTTCAGAGTTCCAATTTATACATGACTCCGATTGATAGAGACAAAAAGACTACCTTCAGGAGTATTGTTTACGAAGGGAATGAATTCAAAGATTCTGACCTGACGAAGGAACCTTCTCAATCAAATTTACACCCATTCGACCCCAATTTGTATTTACCTCCAACGAAAGCAAGGTCATTAGCAGCTTATGTAAACTACTTGCCAGTACTTCAAAACTTAGTTGATATAGGGGTAGATTTATTGGATGTTGATACAAATACAAATGCCGGTAAACATATCATAAGACTTGATTGGGAAAAAGATATCTTACCTAAACTACAATGGTTAGTCCAGGATGTCGAGGTAGATGCGACTTCATTGGGAGATTATTTGACAAGGAATCCTCATTTTCTATTGCAAGATCTTAATGATATGAAGACGAGGGTAAATTATCTAGAATCGAAAAAATTCAGCAAAGCAGAGATTGCGAAGTTAGTTACTGACTTTAGGTATTGGTTGAATAATGAGGTTAAGACGATTGACAAGAGGCTAGGATGGATTCAGAAGACTTTTAAGATGTCTCCTACGGAGGTTAGGAAGATGATTGTGATGGAGCCACGTGTTATTATGTTTGGAACGGGGCCCATTCAAAGAATAGTTCAAATTTTGGGAGATGAAGGAATGATGGTTGTTGATCAGAAAAATATATTGAAGAATGATCCGAGGGTCTTTATGATGGGTAATTAATTGTAATAAATATCTCATAAATTCTAATCTTTACAGATCCAGGGTTCATTCAACTCACACTAGCATATGCAACCAAAAACATGAAACTAACTCTACCCCAAATTGTCTCAAATCCACTCCTACTAAGGTGCAGTATATCAAGTCTTAAAAGAAGACATTCATTTCTGAAAAGACTCAACTTGGCACAGTATGATCCAGAACTGCCTAATTGCATTCCCTTGGATCTTTTTCTCCATCCATCAGACAAAGTTTTTGCGGAAAGAGCTGCAATGGTGACGACTGAAGTTTATGATAAATATATTAAATGTTGTTAAAGTACAAATGCTTTCATAATAAAGTTTATTTCTTTTTAATAACTCTTTTATTTAAAACCATTAAATGTTCTATCCTAGACAAGTACGTAAATATTCAAGCACTCTTGCCAGCCAAATTAGCAATGATTCTAAGAACATCTTCTTTTGACGCATTTTCCAAAGACACTGCCTGTTCTATCCCCTTTTCATATCTAAATAAGTCTTAATAAATAAAAATAAATAAATTAGTTACCTGGCCCAAATTTTAGGTGAAACACCACTACACTCTCTGATCAAAATAGGAAAATCGAGATTAGCTTTCTTGAGGGAGACGTAGTCGTTTTCGATGAAAGCTCTAACACCTCCAGAAGTTGGTCCTTTCTGGCAGAGATGGACGCGAAGTTCACGTAGAGCACCGGCTCCAAGACGAATAGCGGAGGCCATTTTTGTGTAATTTAGTTTTGGTAACAACAATGTGATGTTTATTCGAAAGGAACTTTGTCCCAATCATTTGGGCATAACATTCCTTTCAGGACACTTAATATTTGAAAAATATTTTATTTATAAATCTAAAAAGTTGTTAAAACATAATTTTGTTCCCAAAAATACAAAGGCAAACTCAAAACAATAATTAAAAACAATGATCCTCTCTAATAGAAAGGTTTCAATTGAAATTGAGTATTAGCCGGTCCATCAGAATCAGCATAAAGACAAGTCTTTTTCAAAGTATTTTCAAATTCATGCCTAGCTGTTTCATTGAAAGGATCGAGTTGGATAACTTTTTTGTAACAAGCACGTGCCTGGACGAATTTGTTGAGACTGGCAAAGGCAATGCCTTGCACGAGGTAGCATTTTGGATTTGAGTAACCTGGGCAGCGGTGGCCTTCTTCGCAATCGTAGATACATTGTTTGTAATTTTTCATCTTTAGATGGCAGATGGCGCGAGAGATGTAGAATTGTTGGATGTTGGGGCAGATTTTGATGGAGTGGTCAAAGAATTGTAAGGCTTCGAAGTATTTTTCCCGGTCCCGGAAACTACAGCCTTGCCAGTGTTCGTCTTCCGCGTATTCTTCTTGGTATTCCAGTAAAAGTTGGCTCCATTCTCTTTTCTTGACCGTGGTTAGAACTTCTTCCACTTGGAGAATAGCAAGTTCATATTTTTTGAGATCTTTGAAGATAGAAGCCATAAACATCCGGATATTAGCTTTTACTAAACGAGGATTTCTGGTGTCATCAGCTATTTCAATTGCTTTCGAACATAAACTCAAACATTCTTTATGCTTCCCTTCCCTTCCTAATGCATCTATCAAAACAATTATTTCATTTAAAGCAGCTTAACTTACTAATGTGCTGATAATACCGGTCCAAAATGACTTCCGTATCTTCATACCTCCCCTCATCCTCGTCACTACTAATGTTATTTTTATAATCCGCCATTCTTAGATATTTATGTCCAGATAAATCTTCTAAATAGTCCAAGCAGTTGTTATTTGTGTCCTTAAAAGTAGGTAATAGATAGTAGTCTAATTTAAAGTAAGTTAAAACACGATTGGTCCAAAGCTTGAAGTTGGAAAGAAAAAAAGTGGTGGTAGAGAAGGCTTTGACAATTAAGGCGAAGACTATGCCTATGATATAGGTAAAAAAGAATAACATGGTAATGAAGTCGATATTTGGAGTGTGATGGATGTACGTGTTGACTTGGTTCATGTGCCAACACGAGATTGTTTTTGATGGGTTTGGAAAAAGTTAGCGATGCAAGAATGAAGGGTGGATTGTTCTTTTGTTGGTATGTGATGTAGCTTTGATCGTATGCTATTGTAAAGGTGTTGTCTGTGATTGTTGATACCTACTTTTCAATCATTTATATCTTCTTCTGTCGCAAATGGCAACAATTGATTGGGATTAAGGTATAGTAGCTGTAGTAATATGGAAAGTGGGTCTGTCTAGTAAATAGGTGTTCTTTAATGGTGTTTTTAGATGTTTAGTGGTATTTTAGATGTTTATTAATGTGAGTATACATATAGATAGTAATACGTTAATTATAGTTAAATGATAAATATGTAATTTTTTGGTATCAATAGACAACATATGGTTTGTTATGAATATGTATGTATGAATAATAGTGAATACAAACGACTGTGTCGACAGGATGTTTCATTCAAAATGGCACATGATTTTTACAAAAAAACCGAAATTGAATCAATGATCCAACATAACATATTTTTACTTCCTAATCCAAAAACAAAATAACACCAAACAAATTTCACCAAATTTTATTAAAAGTACCGTCATTATCGTGCATACAAAAATAGATATAAATATAAAAATACGATATAATTATAAGAAAATTATAATGTACACAGATTATTTTGATTTAGCTGAAATGCCGTTGATGTGGTTTCAATGTTACCTCATCTTTGTCCAACAACTCCAGCATCAATAAGTTTCATAATCTTAGCCATGATTTCAGGGTTTTTCATATGATCACGGGCAGCTGTAGGGTCTGTTGACATTTGTTGGAGGATAGCTTGCATGGCTGGGTCAGACAAGATCTTTTGAATTTCTGGGTCCTTGAGAGCTCTTTCTCTGGTCTCCTCTTCGGTGCCTGTAGCTTCTGAAGCGTATGATTTTGAGACTCCATCATTAGCTTCTTTGTTGTTAGGGTCAAGTTCAAGAGCTTGTTCATAAGCGTGACGAGCCTTTGATTTTTCTTTTAGACCAAGGTAAGCTGATCCTTTTCTGACGTAAGCCTTGATGGATTTGGGGTCGAGCTTGAGAGCTTCATCGCAATCGGAAATAACACGGGGGAATTCCATTAATTTAAGGTAAGCTGCGGATCTGTTGGAGTAAAGTACGGCGTTGTCTGGATCTCTTTTGATAGCTTCGGTGTAGGCTTTAACGGCTTCTGGGAAGTTTCCTTCCTTGAAAGCTTTGTTTCCCTTTTGTTTTTGTTCCTCGGCAAGTTCTGGATTGATGTAGGCTTTTCTATCGGCTTCTTTGACTTCACTAATAATCTGCTTTTGCTTCTTGACTAACTCCGGGTCACGGAATTCAGATAGAGACTTCTCGATCCATTGAAGGGCTTCGTTAAGCTTGCCTTGTTTCCAGTAAGCATTTCCGGCGCGCGCCATTGGCTTGGCGAGTAATTTGTATTCAGCCCGATGTTCACGGCCAACCTCAATTGCCTTCATGCAAACTTCAACACATTCATCATACTTTTGCTGTTCAAAGAAGACAGCTAAAAAATCAATTAAATTTAGTTTGTAAAATGTGACAACTCACCGGCCTTATTTGTGTAGTAAACAATATTAGTACCATCCAATTCAATAGCTTCGTCGTAATGCTTTAAAGCATCTTCGAATTGTTTCTTCTTGTAAGATTCGTTTCCGAGGGTTTTACAAGCTTCAGCACCACTATTGTCAGACATCTTTTATATATCAACTAAAATACAAGGAGATAAATAAATGAAATGGTTTTATAAAAGATTAGTGTAAGGGTGGTAGTCATAACGTCTGTAACAAGCATTTTCTAGAACTTTCTATCACTTTTTCGAAGAGTCGTTAAGATTGTGGGTTTCGTGGTAGGAGATTTGTGTTAATGGAGGTGAGGCCCGTCTAAATTTAGAGTTCTTATTCTTGTGCTTTGGCAAATTGCAAAAAGCCTGATCATGGTTTTCCGAAAATACAAAGCTATCACACACTTCTCAAAAAACAATACGAGGATATTTAAAGATATTTTAAATGCTAAAAATGTCCGGAAACTACCTAAATTTAGAGTTCCAGAGGCTTTAATTGGGACGGGTGTTAATATTGTTGATCCTAATGTTGTTAATTTGGATGGCCAACTAAAAAGCCCTACATCACAATTCGCGGACCTAAACAAAATGAACATTCCAAATCTACATGTAGAAGTAAGTCCAACCTAATCAAGCACAACATAATTTACTTTAGGAACACCCTCTGTACAAAGCCAAGTCTAGTCTAGTCTTTGAATCAACGGAGCCTTTTTCTGATGGAGTCGATCAAGCCTTGAACTTAAGTAATAGTGTCCAGGAAGCTCTTTGGCCAGATGTGTACAATAAAGCTTTGGATGGGGTCGATTGGGGAACAGAAAAGAAGGAGTACGAGGAAGTCATTTTGACTGGAGAACGGTACGATCCAACTTTGGAAAAATTACCTCGTCGCTTCGATCCAGTTATCTTTTGGGTTGTTCATCCTAGGGTTCATGGAACTCCTGTTGTCAAGAGAGGAAACATCATCTTAGGAAACCTCTATAGAAAAGTCCTTTTCTCCGCCGGTTCTGAGAGTCCCTTACAGAAGCTTAGATGTGATTGGGATGAACCGTTGTCTGGATGCTTGGATATACCTGGTGCTTTTGGAGGAAAATCGTTAGTTATGCGGGGTCAACCACACATGGTTTTGCAAGGAGATGGGGAGACGAAGGTATGGGCTGGGAGCAACAAGGTTCAGGAAACAGTAAACCGGGCTGTACCTGACATTTCGCCGATCAATCCGATTGGAGATCTTACAGAAAGTCACATCTACAACTTGGATTCTATCTTGGCTCGATCTCGTTACAACCTTCATCTGAATACAGTCCTCACAACAATCGAAAGAGACCAGAAACATCCTTGGACTATCGAACAAAATGCCGCAAATTCTGTGATGACTTGTTTTGGTGCTGCAGTTGCTCAAGCTTTTAGATCGAATGGGGATAACAAGAATGCCACAAGCATTGACCGAGTTGAAGAAAAGCTCAACGAATCACCCGTCATGGTAAAATCCGTCCAACTCTGCAACGGCAAATTAGACTTAGTAGCCTTCCAACTAAACTCCATCAAAATGAACAAATCAGGCGTCAAAAATATTGTCTGGCTCAAAAAAGCTCTTCCACTCTACACTCCTCTACCTTTCTGGCAAAACATGAATGAAGTCAAAGATCTCAACATGGAAACCATCAAGGAATTCGGGCGTTTGATTTTGTCCTAACCAAATTATCGCGTTGTTATAAATTTATTAGTTAAGTTGTGGTTTCGATTGACCTTATAATCAGAAATAGATGCCTTTTTAATATGAATAAATTTTTTAGTATATTGTTTTGTTTATGTGTCTTAAAATTAAAATTGTTACACACTTTAAAATATATATCCTCTTTATTTACAAAACAGATTGTTAAATTTAAATGGCCCAAAACTATTTACTTCTTACAGCATTGTGAATTTTGAGCACATGGCGAATAGTTTTGTGGACAGGAGCATGAATTTTGTTGTTGTTGTGGTTGAGCTTGGCACGAAATGACAATTGGGGCAGGAGTTTGAGCGTTGCATTGAGTGTTGCAGGCTGAATCGCATTGTGGAGCACAAACAGCTTGAGGAATTTGTTGTTGAGTACATTGGTTGTTGCAAGAGGTAGTACAACTTGGCATGCAGTCTTGTTGTGGTGGTTGAATTTGAGGTTGTTGTGGAGAACAAACTGGTTCGCATTGGGCGGCGCATGAAGGTTGTGGAGGAGCTTGTTGTTGGCACTTGTTCTGACAGGTAGAACAGGAGTTCGAGGTCGTACCTTCAGTCGGTTGGATGTTGATGGTTATTTGTTGGGGTTGTTGAGGAGCTTGGCAATTTGATTGACAAGAGGATTGACATTGGCTTGGAGGTTGGGTGGCTTCGCATTGGGATTGACATTGAGTTTGGCAGTTACACGTCTTGGTACATGAGCTTTGGCATGAGTTGGAGTTAGAGTTGCTGCAGGTGCTTTTGCATGCTGACTGACAAGCGGCTTTTTGGAGTTGGATCATGAAGACTTGAGGAGCTTGAGTAGTTGCGGGCATTGAGAACTGGACACATGCTTGTCTGCAAGTGTTCCCACAAGTGTTTCCGCAGTTGTTGTTATTTTGGCATGAAGATTGGCACTTGTTTTGGCAAGTACTCATGCATTGTTGAAGGATGATAGGAGTAGGGGCTCTTTGACATCCGCAATTGTTATTGGATTGAATTTGTTGGTTGCAATTGCAGGACATGCGCACGGGAGTAGCAAAAGTAATTCTAGGAGCCATTTGACATGAGCATTGTGGTGTCTTTCTTTGACATCCACATTGTCTCTTTTCCCTAGCAGGAGACATCTAAAAAGTTATTAATTTATAAAGATCCAATCTAATCACCTCAACAAATGCTCCCATGACCAAAGCCAAAATGATAACTGTAGAAAATATTCCCTTCATGATTGTTTCGAAATAGAAAGTAAAATGAATGATATATCTTGGTTGAAGTAAAGTTACCTTAAATACTAACTTCTTCTAAGATTAAACTCTTACGAAATAAAGAGGTATTAATTTTTCTCCTCCCTCATATTAAATCTTGTTTTTCCTATTTGCCTAAATAAAGTTTGGAATGGTATGTGTATTTAAAAAATGGGTAAGTATGATGGTTAGTCTTTTTCATGAGATAAGCTCCAACAAAAAAAGCGGGTAACAAAAAGAAGAGCATCACTGGTCAAGACAAAACTTGATAGGATGTTTGCTTTGAGGTGTGAGAAATTGATATCAATTCGGCTCGGTTCTAGTCAGTGGAGATGATTATTATGTGGTAGTGAAACAATTAGAGAAAAATAAATAAATTTTATATCTTTTTTAAGCAAGCTGTAAGTAGATGAGTCGGTGGTATAAACTTGATTTTTTGATAAGATTATACCTGAAGAGAAGCTGGTATGTGGCTACTACAAAACGTTACTATTTATTTTTTAATATGTTTTGTATGAGCTTCTTGATACTTCATAATTATTAGGTATTTGTTGTATGTGAAGAAGAATGCTGTTTGTAAATGATGATAATATTGTGTCTTCTTTGTAAATAATGATAATTATGTGACTCGTTTGTAAATAATGATAAAGATGATACAAATGTGTCTCGTTTGTGATATCCAGAAGGTGATGTTTTATTTGATTTCACTTTATTTTAGTTAAAGTTTATTTGCCAATTACCTACCAGAAATTGTCGTCATTTCTAAAAGCAAATGTAACTAGATTTAATGATGTCATTACACACCTTCTTAATTTGGCAATATCCAAATGATGCCATTGCCACCTTCAACTATGATGTCAACCAAATTAATAAATTTAAACTATGTTGAAAGAACACTATAATTATTAAATTTATTTTTGTGGCAAAAGGAACTTGCAACGAATGTGTGTGCGACATACATATTTTTTGTGAATATTCTCTACATCATTCCAGGCACACCTTCAATAATGTTAATTTATTGTGTATACACAAATATTAATAATTGAAAAGCTATTTTTGTTAATAGTCAATAATCTTTAACAATTAAGTTCATATTAGTAATGTAGGTTAAAAATACCTCTACATGTTTGACAAACAATAAGTTGCCATGGAGATTTATTGTTCTTTAACGAAACTTTTATTCTTCTCATTTATTTTACAAGAAGTGGTTGTATCTAATTTAATCAATTTTTAATATAATTTTGATTTTTAGGTTAGGATGGGAAGTTGCGAAACAAATGGTGTTTTCATTTATCTAGAGGGACAGTTGATTAATGTTAACAAGTTCTTCTTTTTAAAGTCGGAACCTTTTAGGAGATTTTATGAGGGTAAGTACAATATTTGGGAAAAAGTAGAATTACTTTTTAGACTTTTATATAACTGGGATTATCACAGGACAAGAGAAATGCTTTCCTGCAAAAAACACTCAAGAACTAATTGAGTTGTCGAAGCATCACGAAAGTTGCGAGAAATGTTTATTTCAAGAATCTACCAACCAAATAGTGACGTCTATCTTAGGGTTCTGTCCATTCCTAATTGAATATGCAAACAATTGCTCGTTCAGTCAAATCTTAGCTACTGCTGAAACTTGCCGTGTCGCCGAATATTCCCATTTATTCCGTTTCTTTGCTTGTACCTTACAACAAACAGTCTTGCCTGATGAAATTCCAATAATTGCTGACAAAATTAGAGTCATTGCCGACAGCATAAAACAAGATCCTAATGCTGCAAATGGGTGTAATATGATTTAGTCTTAAAAGATTTTATAACTCCGAAAGCATTCATTTTTGTAAAGCATTGAACTCTTAATCTATTTTTATCTATAAAGAGCTAATCATAAGTCTTCTAAAAATAAACTTGCTAAAAAGGTATTGTATTCAAACGTTGGCCTTACATATAACGACATGACCAAAATAATAAAAATTAAATGAATTAGATTGAACTTAAAAGTATAGTTATTTAAATGTCATTAAACTAGCAAAATTCGCTGCATCTCGTTATTAATTCTTATTTACATATAATATGATAAACTAAGAATATGTTTAATACGTCATTTGTTAATCTTGTATCAAATGCTTAATTTAAAAGTAAATACAAACATTTACATAATAACTTTTATTAATAAATTAATACCAAATGTATAATTATAGAAGTTTGTTCTAAAAACATTTGTTATGATATAAAATGTAAATAAATATCATTTACCTCAATGTCCACAATCTTATTATGAACTTGATTGTTCAAAAGTTGTACGAAATTTTTACGCTGATTTCAAAACTATCACCGTGAAGTATGTATTGATAAAAAGCAACAAAATCAGTGCGGTAAATTGAATCACAGCTGAATTTGGCTAAAATATAGGAGATTAACAAGAATAAAATTAGCATGTAAACATACTTTTCTCCTTATCCATCATGAAAAGATTGGCAAAAAATGTCGAATGTCCACAGAGTAATACTCTTGATATTACCGTCTGGGAATGTTAATTCCGCATCAGCAAATGGATTGCCTTCAATGAGCATTCAATAATCAGGTAACATTGCAAAGCTTCTAAAAATAAAACGTTATTTAATTGAATATAGTTAAAATGGGAGGATGGTGGTTGTCAATCTAAATATGGAACCTATTCGTGGTTTGATAAAAACTAACCATGCTAAAAATTTTAAAAGTACCTTCTTATATAGTATAAAAATCATCCTTTTAATTGCTGGGGAAAAAGATACTCCTTTCATTAGTAGAGTAAAATGATGCTAAATTTAGTGTTTTTTAGTTGATTAATTGGTTCACCACTATTGCGATCCTCTAAACCATGTATAATATCTTCTTGTTGTGAAAGTTATTTGTTGAAAATCGATCATAAAGAGTCAATTATCATTCGCTAGTAAACACATACGCATTTATGATTTTTTTAAGGAGGCAGGATAGATTGCATGAGAATATTCTTTACCGACCGTACTTTTAAAAAGAAAGAGTTGGGTATGTTTTGTTATTCGTGTATAGTTTGATTAAAGAGACATATTTTTTAATTAATCGAAATCAACGAATAATTTAAAAGTAAAAAGTATGAAGATTTGCAATAGTATTTTTATTAAGAAATGTCCATCTAATAAATAATTATAAAATATCAGATAAATTGTTAATCCAATAAGTGATTTGAAAATAAAAATCAGGATAAAAGTTTAAAACTTATTTTGGTGAAAAGACGACTAAAGATGATATCGGTTTAGTTTCACGACGTACTCCTGATTTCATCAAAATAGCCTGGATATGTTTTGTCGTAGGACACACAAAGATTTTGGTTTTAGGCTTTCTGGTTTCATTCACTAATATCGAAACCAGAAATGAAGATACCTTACTATTTTTGTAGATCTTTACATTACTTTTGACATGATCATAGGGGAATTCATCAGATACACTGACAAATTCAATTATCCTAAATAAATTCAACGATTCATTTTTACGGCTCAAGTAGTTGAATTCGACCCAATTTGTAATGATATCAATTAATGCATCTGCTTCCTTCCTTGATCGAATGCTTTGATAAACAGACTTAGCATAGTTACTTTTTTGAATGAATCAGAGCTTCAAATTCATTAATTGGCTAAATAATTTGATATTAGTTGAAGTTTTGAACTTTATAAATTACCTCATGATGTAGAGTAGTTGCATACAGTCTTATCAAAACTGTAATTATTTAAATTCTCGGCACAGTAGTCACAACATTAATTTTATTCTTACAAAACATTTGCTTACTCATTCTACCAAAACAGCTTTTCAGTGTCTTTCTATTCTGTTGTGACATCACTACAAACAATAAAGGATTAACTCCAGCTACACTGAATAGACAATAAAATAACAGTGTATCATATTCTCGAAAATGTAGACCAAATGTTGTAAATATGATGGATATAATATATGGAATACCAGTAATTAGCCATGGCGAGAGACCTTGTAAAACAAGGATTCGTTGTGATAATTTATTTATTTCCGCTGTTTTTATGGACATCGAGATTGAATTTTTCTTGGAGTGTTTTAGATATTTATAGATGATGACGCATATAATGGTATAGTTGATGCCGTAATATCCTATTATTAATACTACTTCCCGAACAAGTGAATAATGTGACTAAAAATGATGTATTACTTTACATAATTTAAAAAAATTACAGTGTAAAATATTGCGGGCAATTCAGTTCTATTTTTAAACAAATACTGATCTTTATAATTTAGCATTATTGTAGTAACTTCCTGTGCGTCAAATATAACTGCATTAACAGATGTAAAGGACATTATGTAGGCGCATAGAATAATTACGACAAATCCCAAAGCTATGTATTTCTTACATAACATAATTGAATGAACCATTTGCAAGTATCTGAATATTATAATTAATGTCACTATAGTAGTGTTTAAATAAACACTTTGGAAATTCCAAAATACTATCACTGCAAACCAAAAAGACCCAATTTTATTTAAATCAAAGTAAACAGAATACAATAAAAAGTCACGTCCTTGCTGAATAATTTCTAAATGACATACAATCATAACTATTCCAGAATATAAACCACAAATAAATTGACCATACAAGAGGATTCTGTAATTCTGATAAGACGGAAATTTATAATGAACTGAAACTAAAAAAATAGCCAGTGAGTTAAATATAATTACAACAGTTAAAATAAAAAAATACACCAAGTTTAGAAAATCAACCATAATAATTTTTCCTCTTCGAAAATAATAAATGCCGAATAATGTATTTTATTTTTAAGAAGATGAATAAATGTCATCACACAAAAAATATTTTTCATTTCCGTTTGTTTGACTAAATAATAGACTTCAAAGAGGCTTCAGAAAAGAGGAAGCTCTTTTTCCTAAGAGTACAATAAATCACATTCCGGATTTAACTTTTACTAATTCTAACGATTTTTGAACGGTTTATGTAATCCATTTGTAAATTAGAGTACGATTCGTCGGAGATAGAATTATGAATAATGTGGGATTTAGAATAGCTACGCACAAGATTAGGTAATATAATAGTGCTCCGAATAAGTGAATATCAACATCGAAAAAGAACAAGATGTTAAAAATTAATTCCGGGATTCCCTATAAAAAGCTGAATTAATTGTTCATGTTTATCAATTTACCGTAAAAAGCCATGGAGTAAAGCATTGATATTTGATGATCTTCATGAAAACTAAATTAAGTTCCTTTGTTTTGGATGTCATGATGTGAATTCTTTTGTTAACAAAAGTGCAGTATTTTTTATAGCATGTTATGATAACAATATAGTTAGCGGCATAAAAAACAATCGCTATAAATAGTGTTATCAAATTCATCTTCGGGTTCTAAAAATATTAATAATTGGAGGTGCTGTATATACTTACTATGGAAATCCCAAGCAAAACCTTCTTTGTACCAGTTATTATTCCTTTATTCTTAATTTCGAGATAAATTTGTGCTAGAATGAATGGATCGCTAATTTTATCATAACAAGCCGTTAATCCTGTTGCAAGAGTTATTGAAGCAATAATAGTACATATGATACCGGTACTAATTTGAAGATAGGACATTCTTTTCGAATGACAAACTTGAATATAACGGCAAATGACAACCAGGGTAATAGCAGGAACATTAATATAAATAAATATCAATGTAAAAAACAAAATAACCCTCTCAGTCATAACATCTTCCTTATCAAAATCAAATAAATCAGCACTTACAATAAAGTAATTATTTAATGAAATTACGCGTACTCTTGTAATTGCTGTCACCACAACACTGACAATTCCAAGGGAAAATTGGACTATCAGAATTTGTTTATATGTTTTGAATGACGAACCAATTTTTGCTTGGTAAGTTAAGACAATAGCAATTGCGTTTAAGATTATAGCTAAGGTGGTTATTAGAATTTGCATTATATTGATGTAGTCATACATCGCTTAATCGAACACTAGAATATATCCAAGGTTCTTTCTTTAATAAATAGTAACTCAAAATTATTGGTAAAATAATAAAATTGGAGTCTAAAAAGGATGAGTAAAATAGTAAAATGAACATCTTTTATAAGCGTGTTCAGAGGCAGAGCTTTGTTACAAAAAAGGCATAGTTCAGGGATAATCTATTAACGCATCAAATGTGATGAACATTAATATATTTTAATGTTTTAACTTCCGACTCAGAATTAAAAGGATAATTAGTATATCCGTAACATAATTATTCAAATCAATAGGATTAAAGATGAAAGCTAGACCAAATATTTAATAAGAAAATTTACACACAAAAACGAGGAACAAATGAATTTTAATATATTGGTCATGATGAAGCATTAATTCTTGCATTTCATCCGCAAAACAGGAAGCATTGGTAAAATAACTTAAAGCAGATAAAGAAATTTGTCTTCTTTTATTATAGATTTCGATACATGGTCCTTGTCTAGCACATTAATATTGCTAAAAGAATGACCGTATACATTGAATACTATTTTGATCCCCCGCCACATACCATGACCAATCGATTCATAATTAATTTGCTGAGTTATATTAGTATTTTCAAAACAAATTTCATTTGCTTCGTCTCTACTAATTTTTGGAAAAATTAATAATATAATTATAACAATGTTCACAATGACAAAGAGTTTGAATAAGAACCTATCAAGAGAATCATAATCGTAAAATGTACTTCGTCGAACAAAAATACTTAATTTTTCCAAAATATAAATATATTATTTCCATTATTTTAAGATTTCAGAAATTGTTACTTACTTTCACGTAGTTTATAAAGATTATTCACCTGAAATATCCATTAAACAGGGTCTTTCGAAATGCAGGGGCCAAATTTAGAAGTATATGAATGGCATCGTGTACAGAAAGTTAAAAGTCAAATGAAACGGAATTTTCTCAGACTTGGCTCCAGAAGTGCCTTAAATTATTTTTTTCAATCAAATAAATGCCAAGTTAAAAGATAGCAGAAAAAATTTCAAGAACAAAACAAACAGCTTTGAAGACTTATCACAAGATTAAAGATGTCAGCAAAGACTTGAGCGACCTGGAAAAAGGCAAATTTTACTCGCCATTTATAAAACCTTGTCTCACTTGCAGTTGCTCATGCTATTCCCTCAAAAAGTCAGAAGTTGAACTTAATATTGTAGTATAGTATCAGGCAGTATAATCATCTCACATCTTTTGTCTTATCGTTGGAGTTAATAAAGCGTTTGAAAGACTACCTATTGCTCGTCTGAATCCGAGGCACATTCACTACCTGAAAGAGCCATCATAAAATGATTACTCTAACTTTAATTTTGTAGTAAGCCACTAATATTTTACCCTTTGACACCTGCATACTTATATTTTATCAAGTAATTGCATACCAACATCACTCTTGAACAGATTTGAATCTCAGGCAAACTAATAGACCTTCATCCAACCTTTTCCCATTTTTGACGTATAGTCATAATTTAGGCATTGTACGTAATCGTGGCTTTTATTATGTAGTCCTAATAGTCGAATTTGATTCTATGCCATCCATATAAAGTTATTTTAATTCTTTATCGGTGCGTGCGGTCTATATCCAGCCCCTTTATTAACAACTTACTTTCATTCAATCTCTGATTAAGTTTTATTTCAGGGAACCTATATTTTATTAATTATGAGTTCACAAGAAACGGACGAAGACGACAAACAAGTTGGGGTCTATAAAATATTGAGAACCCGGGGCAGAGACCATACCTTCCAAGGCCTTGTTTGGTGGGAAAACGAGCTAAGAAAGGACGCAACTTGGGAGGATGTTGATAATAATCTAGACGTAAGTAGATATTTTGTCTTTCTAAGTTATTTGTCATTTAGAACAACTATGCCTTTAACGAATACATTGCCAACAACAAGAATCTTTTGAAAAAAACACGGAACGAGTTGGTCCACAGAAACGTTAAGGTTATATTAAATGAAATCAATCTCACGGGAATGCCCGAAAACTTAAAGCGCCTTTCCTGTCCGAAGACCACCATTCCCCGTTCGCCTCCAGATGGTATAACTTGTCTTTCATCTCCACAGAACATGGTTTGCCTTTCATTTCCACCAACAATCAGCGGCCATTCATGTTCCAGAGAAGAGAATCGTCCTCAATGCTTAAAAGTATCTGTCCCTCCTTCAATTTCAGAAACATTCAGTACCCAATCATGCTCAGAAGGGAAGATAAACCAGTTTGTTCCAAAATCAGTGGATTCGTCTTTAGGATCTGAAAGAATACGCCATTCTCGAATTCCAGAAAAGACAATAGTTGTCAGTTCTTCTGAGTCAGACTATAGCAATGATGAGGAAGAGACTGAAAAGTAAGTTCTTAATTGAAACTAATTGGTATCGTATTTATTCTTCTTTCAGTGGCTCTAAAATTGGGTACTTTAAAGAAAAAAGACTCAAAGTGAGGGCAATGGGGAAAATAATTAATCACAGATACACTAAATCGAAGATCTATTACCACGCCCTGCTTAAAGATGGACAAAATGTATGGATTACGTGGAGTCAAATGCCTTTTGACTATCTGGAGTTCCATATGGAATACATGATTGCCAAAGAGAAACGTTTGTCTTGTTCTAGTCTTTTGTTAACTTCATCTTAATTAATTACTTATGTAATATCTACTTTTAATTTTAATAAATTTTTTTGCATTTTCGTGTGTTTATGATGTAAGTTTTATGCAAAATAAGCATTTATTTTTGCCTGAAAATAAAAAGCCATTAAGTAGGTGACAATATTTGTTTATATTAAAAGCATTGCTATAAACAATGAATTAATGATTATTTCTTATGTAGAGAGAACCTTTTTATGATTACATAGGCATGTGTAAGAGATATTTTAGAGAGTGTAAATAATACCAACAGGTATAAATATTATGAGAAACAAAGTATAGGTTCACAGATATTGCTATTGTCGGAATCTATCTTCCAGGCAATTTCAAACAAACCTATCCAACTTCTAAAACAAAGAATTGCCTAAACGATGTACAAGGTTGTGCAATACCTATTCTAGGATACGTCTCTCTACCTCTCGATGGCGTTATTGTAAAATCGATTGTTATTACAAACTGCAACGAATCGAAGTGTTGATTGGTACAAATGCCTCAACGAAATCTACACTCCTAAAACAGAAATTACTTAAGTCGTTGGAAGAAACACAAATTAGCACACTTTCAAAAGAAGAATTATTTAAGGATACTATGCCTGTAAAAGAATTCAAATCAACTACAAAAGTCCCACCAATAAAGATTGCCCTTAATGACCTGACTCCTGTTGCTAGTAAATACGTCATATTCCCTTGCTGTAAACGAAAAAGTCAAAACAAATGAGACAGTAACTTTTTTCTGTGTATGTTTGATTAAATAGTAAACCTTATCAGTTAATTAGTTTTTATTATTTGTATCAATTTTGGATAGAATACAAACGATGATATCATTATGAATCAATTTGATTAAAAATTATTAAGATTGTACGAACAATGATCTGATTATGAATCACTTTAATTCAAGATTATTAAGAATGTATTAATTTGTTTTAGCTTTCTTTTTTTAGTGACTACAATACAACTTTAGAACTATATGCATTTGATACAAGTAAATGTATATTAAGAATACTCCATGTCTTGTCCTTTTTGTTGTATTTTTGTATGAAATCACTTTCTCCACCACTAACAATCAACGATACCTCATTTTCAAAAGAACTTGCTGCATAAGCTCGTTCCGGTAGATCCGCAATTTTGCTCCACGTGTTATTTCTTATATCATATACTTGACACAAGTTTTTGTAATAATTGCTACCACCTCCTGCACAAGTAATAGTTTGACCAAATGACGAAACAGCACTAAAATGAGTTTGAATCGGAATATCTGTTAAATAAGACCATTTTCCATCTCGTGGGTCGAATCTAAAGAAATATTTACTTAATAATAATTCGATTACCTTTGAAACTTGTTGCAATTTAGATCCCCTATGGTATATATAATCTCATCTAGAATTACTGAATCATGACAAAAAACACTTGTTAATAACTTTGGAGCATTTATCCAAGTCATTTTTTCTGGTTCAAAGCTTGAATAACAAATTAATAATGCAAATTCATTGTAAACTTACTATTCAACAGTATCAATTAAACGAGTCCCCCTACCACCAATAACATAGATTTTGTTAGAATAGACAACTGAAGAGTAATTGTATTTGTTTAAACTCATTTGCAAATGAATAATTTCAGATTTGTTAGTTTCTAAATTATATCTGAAAAATAGTTACTAAATTATAAAATATTATGTATATTTACTTTTCAATTGCTTTACTATTATCGTCTCCTAATACAAATACATTATTTCCTATTTTTTCTGAACAATGTCTCCATTTATCTTTTTGTAAATTACCAATTTCTTTAACAGTATTCCCAATTGTATCAATTTCAACGACAGACTGTTTTGCGTTACTTCCTCCAACTTGAAACAATAAATATTATTAGATATTTTGTTTATTAACATACATAAAATTAACTTAAAATCTCCGCTTTGTGGCACTACATTTTTGATATTAACTTTTTCAACATTTTTCGCAATAACTTTTTCAGCAATTTTGCTGTATAAAAATTTGATCAATTGTGGAATAGAAAAAATATTAGTATTATTTGTAAGATATTCATTTAACACCTCTGCCTCGATTTTGTCATAATTTATTAATGAAACTAAATCAAGCCAATCCGCTTTTCTACTGTTAAAATCATATTCAACCCAACGTGTAATAGCATCAAGAATAACAACTTGATCTTTACTTTCAATGAAATCTTTATTCATAAGACTCAAAAAATTGTCTCGCGTAAATGAATCAAATGTCTTGTTATGACAAAGAGCTTCAAAATTGAGACTTATTAATTTTCTCGACAAATCATTATATTCTTTAAGTGCAGCATTATTCGTCTTTTCTAATAAAACTCCTTGATGAATACTAAAATCACTGTTGCTAATCCATTCGTTTAATTTGATCTACCAAATTAATTTTTAGTGATACATAAAACAACTTACTTTTATATCGGGTACATTTAATTCAATTTGAACATTCAACAAAGATACTATTTTTTTACAATCAATTATAAAATCAATTCCTAAGTGAAGATATTCATAGTACATTTTAAAGTCACTTAACTTCATTTTTTCGATGTTAAACGTTGCTGAAGAATAGTATTTAATATGTATATATCAACTAATAATTTACTCTGAGTTGCATCCTTCATGAACAAATCATAAAAATATTTGCTATGTCCAGCCAAAATCATTCGTGATACTTTAATAGACCCATCGCTAAATTTTAATTCAGCGTCAATAAAAGGATTAGCTTCAAACAAACTAGGGAAATATTCATAATTCATTTTTAAAAAATTTATCAGTAACCAACCACAAAAATTATATTAATCGTTAGAATGACTTTATTTAAAAAAATGTTTAATTAAAAGGTAACTCTTATCAAAGATTCGGCCTGATTTTTGATCCTTTCTCTTATCAATTTTCGATAAAAACATAAACTGTGTCTTATTTATTAATAGACTTTTATTCAAAAATACTTCTAATTTGTCAATTTGTTTGGTTTTCTTGTTTTAGTAACTACATTACAATTTTAGAACTATGCTTATTTGATATAGGCAATGTATTACCAAGAATATCCCATGTTTTTCTCTCCTTATCATATACTTGTAACGCATCAGAACATCCTCCAGCAACAACAATAGATCGTTCATTTTCTAAAGATTTTGCTCCATAAACTGTTATTGGAATATTTTCAATTTTGCTCCATGTGTTATTTCTTATATCATATACTTGACACAAGCCGTGACTACCTCTATCACCACCTCCCACGCAAGTAATAGTTTGCCCAAATGAAGTAACAGCACTATGATAAGTTTGATTGGGAATATACATCAAATAAGACCATACGCCCTCTCGTGGATCAAATCTAAAAAATTATTTATTCAATTTTTGTTTGATTACCTTTGAAACTTAGAAGAACGATATCCTCCAATAGTGTAAATATTTTCATCTACATTAACGGAATCATGAAAGCGCACATCTTTTAATAATTCTGGAGCCTCTATCCAAGCCATTTTCTCTGGTTCAAAACTAAAAACATTCAAATAGTAATAGAAAGTTATTGCAAAGTCAAATAAACTTACTATTCAACAGTGTAAAGTGAACTTGCAACATCTTTTAAATAACCACCAATGACATAAACTTTGTTAGAACAAACAACGGATGAATAATCTCCTTTTAGGGAAGTCATTTCCAATGAAATTGTTTCAGATTGGTTAGTTTCCAAATCATATCTATAATAAAGTATTATTTAGGATTGCCATAAATATTAGATGTACTTTTCAATTTTTTTACTTTCCAAATCTCCAAGTATAAATACATCTTTTCCTATTTTTTCTGAACTATGATTGAATTTTTGTATTTGGAAATCTCCAATTTTTTTTGCTGTATATCCATTTGTATCAATCTCAACGACAGACTGTTCTGCGTTACTTCCTCCAACTTAAAACAATAAAAATATAATTACAAATGTGTCTATTAACATACATAAAACCAGCTTAGAATATCCGCTTTGTGGCATTGAACTCATTTCTTAAATGTTAAATACTTTAGCAAGCACACAACTTTTCTAATTGTGAAAATGACTTTATTGAATAAATGTTTGATTAAATAGTAAACCTTATCAGTTAATTAGTTTTCATTGTGTGTATCAATCTTGGATAGAATACAAACGATGATATCATTATGAATCAATTTGATTAAAATTACTAAGGTTGTACGAATGATGATCTGATTATTAATCATTTTAATTTAAGATTATTAAGAATGTATTCATTTATTTTAGTTGACTACATTACAATTTTAGAACTATATGCATTTGGTACAGGTAAATGTACATTAAGAATACTCCATGTCTTGCTCTTTTTGTCGTATTTCTGTATAAAATCACATTCTCCACCACTAACAACCAACGATACGTCATTTTCAAAGGAATTAGCTCCTTTAACTGATCTTGGAAGGTTTGCAATTGTACTCCAAGTGTTATTTCTTATATCATATATTTGGCACAATTTCTTGTTATTACAATTATCACTATTTCCTGCACAAGTAATTGTTTGATTAAATGATGTAACTGCACTGTAATAAGTGTTGGTTGGAATATCTGATAAATAAGTCCATTTGCCTTCGCGAGGATCAAATCTAAGCAATATAATTATTTAATCTTTATTTTGATTACCTTTGGAATTTATTGGAACACACATCTCCTATAACGTAAATAACGCCATCACTAATAATTGAATCATGACAACGAACACCTTTTAACAATTTTGGGGCTTGTATCCAAGTCATTTTTTCTGGTTCAAAACTTAAACATTCCAATATTAATAAATCATTTTAAACTTACTATTCAACAGTGTCAATAGAAGCCCTTAGATCATCGGAAAAACCACCAATAACATAAATCTGATTCAAATAAGTAACTGAAGAATAATCGTCATTATTTGGGCTCATTTGCAATGAAATAATTTCAGATGTGTTACTTTTTAAATCATATCTGTAAACAAAAATTAATGCAAATAGGTATGAAATAAATTTACTTTTCAATTTTGTTATTATACATGTCTCCTAATATAAAAGCAAAATTTCCAATTTTTTCTGAGCGATGTTTCCATTTTCCTATTTGTAATTTACCGATGATTTTAGCGGTAAAATTATTTTCATCAATTTCAACAACAGACTGTTTCGCATCGTGTCCACCAACTTAAGCAAATAAACATAATTATTTTTAGATAACAAACATACATAAAAGCATTTCCGAATATCTGTTGTCAGGTAATTGTGTGTAAGCTAAAATGAAAATGATTAATAATATGTTTCAATTCATTAAATTTGAGAAACATCCAATAGTAATGATATGGATATATTCAAATCATAGCAATGACTGATAGCACAATTGAAGGAATGAGCTAAAATTAATAATAGTTATTCATATTAATATCACTTTATGTCATTTGACTACACCTTAGTCAACAAATTTCGAGTCATACTTTTAATCTGTTGGTAGACGATCTATTTGTAAAGCAAAGTATTACTACTTTCACAATACAATTTAGAACTATTGTATTTTATGGGGGTATTTTGTTCTCATCAACAACAATAGATGCTTTATTTTGAGGTAATTAAAAGATAGGATATAAAATAAATTTGCAACTACAATACAATTTTAGAACTAAACTCATTAGAAACGGGTAATTTAAAATTATCAATTTTCCATGCTCTGCTCTTCTTATCATACATCTGTATTGTCTCGTATTCGCCTCCACCAACAACAATTGAACTTTCATTTTCTAAGGATTTTGACCCGTAAACTTCCTCCGGTAGACTTGCAATTTTGATCCGTGTGTTATTTCTTATATCATTGGGAAGTACTACTATGTCTAATATGTATATTGTATGCTAATTTTAATCCGTCTATTTATCATATATCTTTGCACCAATCATATATATAGCTATAGGAATCACACAAAAAACTATAGTTACCGCCAACGATAGTATTAGTCCAAAATAAAATTGTGTAGGGATTCGAGTATCAACACTACTAATTTCAAATGTTGTATTAAAACATTTCCCACTAAAATTAAATACATATGTGTAAATCGGAAGTAGTATTTTACTGCAGACATAAAGTTATACGTACACACTTTACTTATTGTTTATAAAATATTTGATCAACCAACGACAAAGTAAGATGCACATTGAAATATCAGAAAATTATTACATTGACTAAATACACATTATTTGACAGAAGTCTTTATAAATTTAATAATTTTAATATCATACGTGAGTATGCATGCAAATATTTGAAAACTATTTTTATTTTCTTTTATTAAATCCAGTTAAATATCCAGCAGCATCATTTGGACCACCTACATTTTTGCAAATGACATAAGCTACATAGTTACCGTTATTTACTAATGTATGCAAACCATGACCTTTAATTTTGACAATAAATTGCGAATATTTATTGCCGAAAATTGGCAATGGATTTTTATCGAATTTTAATGAACTTAATGGATGTCCATCAAGTTGGATTGAATCTGGATCACTACCATTGATATCAGCATAAAATTCAAGAATACAATCCTTCGCTAATGTATAGAATTGAGTTTTCCCTGTTACCCATTCTTGTACACTAGGAACATAATGCATAAAGTGGCCGTGAGCTGTAATGCCATCCTCATCTATAATTGATCCGTGTCTGTTGGTAACCATTTGACCAACATATGATGAAAAACCAATTACTGTATTGTTTATGAGTGAAATTTCTGTCAAACCTGACATATCAACAATTTGTTCTGTACCCTGAACATTATTTACATCGTTATAAACAGTTATTTTGGCAACATCATTACAAGTCGCGGGTAGATTTGGTGGTGCAACATGTAGTCTTGTTGTAAAGTCATTTGTAATCATTCTTTGATGTGGAGGTGTCAAAAAAGTATTACATGGGATTGGTTGGGATGCAATTGGCATGAATGTAACATAATCTCCGTAACAAGATGCTCCACATGAGCTATCTAAATTACTAGTTGTAGTAGATGGAGCTTCAAAGAATAACATAATAGATGAGGTTGCTGTAATAGATATTGAAGTATTAATATCAGTTGTAACTTGATCATTAAGTGAATCAAAATAGATGCTGATATAATGCTGATCCTTCCCAATTGTAGTATCATATACAAGTGTTTGATTTAAAACTAATACGTCATTTGCATAAGCAAGTACATCTATACTTATAGTATTCTCAATTGAAATGGGTAAAATTCCAACTACACCTTTAATAGCCAAATTTGTATCTGGAGTTGATAAAAAATAATGTGTATCTGCATTTGTTATTGAGGGAATCAAAAAATGATCTCCCCATGAATTAATTGGGTCTAGAATTTTACCAATAAGTTTAACTTGATCTGTACAATTTGCAAATATTCTGAAATCTTTAATTGCACGGTCTACGAATGATTCTTGATAATAATCAAGTGATGTCACAACATCATTTATATTAAAAGTAAACTAAATTGTTAAGTTACAAATTTATTAAAAATGATTTACCTCATTCGTAGCACCTAATATCGCCATTTCTTGAACTGTGACAACTTTATAATCTGAAGTTTCAGTGTATTGGAATGTGCACGCAGTGTCACCATAAATAGGAATTACTATTACACTTGCTATTGCAGCTGAAGACAATTGGAGTGTACCATGATCGTAAGGAAATGAAAACACAAATGCGTTTCCATCTGAATCTGCTGGTTCTCCTTTGTCAGCAAAAAATCCCACAATTAAAAGTAAATAAAAATATTTGTTCAACATGATAATTAGAATATAAATAGTAATTTTGACTTAATAAATCTGCTTATATAATTGTCTTTCATTGTATCATTCTTATCACAGCTATTATTAATGATAATTAAATTTTTTGTAGTTAGATGATAAAAAATATAGGTATATATTTAACATTGCTTTATTTTATTTTGTTATCAGACCATCAGTTTTTATAATTACTGTGGTGATTGGACATTTTATCAGATAGCTGTTTCCTCTCTGCGATCACAAGTGTAGATGATGTCGTTTATGTATATGGCAATCAACACGATGTAATTATATGCCTTATTTAACGACTATAATTGTAACAATGAAAGAAGTGGCCATCTTTGAAGGTGATTAATATGTTTAATTTAATCTCGAACACATTGGTTCTCGATCAGGTCGATATGTTCTCAAAACTCTAAACTAAAAAAATATGGTGATTATGATGTTATTAAATGAAGGAGAGAGAGTTGTCGGGCACGAAGTTATCATAATTAAATGCAGTAGATATTGGGGTGTCTGTTCCGCTTCTTATGCGCCGAGATACACGCACAACATTGCTATAATTTGCTATTATATTTATTCATACTATTTTAAAACCATTTAAAACTTATTTATTATAGAGAACCTTCATATTTACTTCGGTATACAAGAAAGTCAGTTTTATCCCTATCGTATGTGGTACAGTTCGGTTTTTCTAATTAGCCAAATATTATTATGGATCTCAATGTATACTTCACTTGCACTTATACTGTTTATATTCAAAAGAATTTCTTTATTTCATAAATAATGCTAAAATCGTAACAACTTTCATTAAATCATAACAAATTCCAATAAACACAATGATGCAATTTATTATTTAATAAATAAAATAATTTTTGTACAGTTGATATGTCAATTCTTTCTTTATAAAATCGATAACCTAACATGTGAAATATGGGATGATAATAAATAAGGTAAAATAATTTGGTAAAACACTTTACCAAACAGAATTGATGATAGATTACAAAGTTTTCAGCATTTTGCAAAAATTAAATTTGCCATGCATT
Organism: Rhabditophanes sp. KR3021; assembly: GCA_963281155.1. Lineage (NCBI taxonomy): Eukaryota > Metazoa > Nematoda > Chromadorea > Rhabditida > Alloionematidae > Rhabditophanes > Rhabditophanes sp. KR3021. Next base: position 8,200,568 of record CAUJLY010000001.1, read on the forward strand.
TAACACTTCTCAATTAGAGACACAATTTTTAATAATGCATTTAAGCGCTGCTATTTCATTCTGCTGTAATTATTAACAAACGTTCATTTATTTTAGATTATACACAATGCGGGAAGAAAAAATAGAAAGCGTAGTCCCAAAAAGCCTCCAAGAAATGATTGATGGCTTACCAGAATTGCATGAGAAAGTGATGCTTTTAATGCGGGGTGCTATTAGAGAGAATATTACAGATTATGCGTTAGATGAGTCTATTTTTCGCATAAAAGAAGCAAAAAAGACTTTCGACAAAACCTTGGTTTCATTTTGTTCCATTGCAAAAAAAAGTCAGAAAAATAGAGCACCAGTGATAGGAAACGTGTCGGCAGAAGAGATGTTCGAGGAGGAAGAAGAGATCTTGGATGAGGTTGATGACGAAATTATATCAGACAATGATGAATACTCTGATATTTATTCATCAAATGCGAATATGGGTAGTCTTTTGAAAGAAAGTCCTCGATCTACTATCATGGATGTGATGTTAGCCTTCAAAAATTTAGCTTCAACCAATCAAACAAATGTTGCGGAAAGTGTTTTAAGTACTCAAAAAGAAACTTCTAGCCCTAATAGTGTGGCTGGCAATTCAAATGTTCCAACTGAAAGTGTAATTCCTCAAGATAAGACAGACGACAGCATTCTAAATGATAATGCCTTCGACGATTCTTCAGATGAAGAAATAGACTTTTTTAATGAAGAACCCGACATTTTAGGTGATTTTATATCGGGTCGTCTAAAAGAAACTGAAGTTACAAAAAGAACAAATGGAGCTGTTAAATATACTTTGCAAGAAGACAGGGTGGTTTCTGAATCTGGCGTAAACATTGCAATTATTACTCCTGAAACATCAGTTGGGAATATCAAACCGAAGTCGCCAATTGCAAGTGGCTTAACTGAATCTTTGGTTGGAAGTAAAATCATTGATACGAATCAAGCAGTTCAGGGTACAAATGTTATTCAAGAATTTTCAGTAGATGAGAATATATCAAATGCCAATAATGATCCACTAACAACTATCGAAGATGTTCAATCAAGTATGTCTTCTGAATCAAATATCTGCGAAGAAAAAGAATTATATTCAAATACATTAGCAAATTCGGTAGATACTATATTATCCATGACAGAATCATTCAGCGATGAGTTTACAGCTGACCCTTCCGTGATCTCAGAACTTTTCGAGACAAGAACTGTTTCTCAAGAAGAAAATATTGGTGAAGATATGGAAAATTCATCGGATATGGATGTTTCATCAGATGAATCTATTAAATATGCATCTAAAAATAAGACAAGTGTTTTTTTAAGTTCAGATTCAAAAGATGAAGCACAATTGGAAAGTGTCGAAGAATTAGAAAATAAGCCTATGGATGCCGATGGAATTAAAAAAGAAACGGATTCTAGGAAAAGAAAGTCACTCAGTAAGTCTAATATCACAAGTAAAAGACTCCGAACAAGAAGCAATGCCGACGAATCCTACATCGAAGAAATTTTGATATCATCTGATGATGAACTACTTCCTGATCCTTTGAATTGCGTTAGGAAAAATCAAAGGCGCATCCTGACTGATGCCGAATTAGATCAATCGACTAAAGAGGCGATGAAAAATGACAAGCAAAAAAGATTGGCGTTTGGAGAGCATATCAAGCAAAGGGGTATCAAGTGCAAGCCACTTGGGGAAAATGAAACTGTTTATGATACAAAGCTTGAAGACATTATTTTGGACAATAATAAGGACAACCCTGTTTCTGTGCATCCGAATTTTGTTAAAGTTTTGAAGAAACATCAAGCTGAAGGAATAGACTTCTTATACTTTTCGACAATTGAAAGCGTCGATAAATTAGATCAAGATGGAACTGGGGCATGCTTAGCTTATTTTATGTCACTTGGAAAAACATTTATCACAATTGCCTATCTCCACACAGTTTTGACTCACAACTTCATATCAAAAAAATTGTCTAAAGCCTTAATTCTGGTTCCCACAAATGTCCATTTTAATTGGAAAAATGAATTCGAAAAATGGCAAAAGTTGTTGCCGCGAGATGTCCAAAAGATCAAGTGCGTCGACTTATTTGATAGACAACATAAATTAATCACAGCAGATAATCAACGGTTAAGGATAATTGAAAAATGGTTTGACGACAAGGACCCCTCTGTTTTGATAATGGGCAATGACTTGTTTCGTACATTGTTGAAAAATAAAAGCCAAGACGTTAGTGCAAGATATAAGAAGTACTTGATAAATCCTGGTCCAGATATAGTTATTGTAGATGAGGCACATACCATTAAAAATAAGGCTACTCAAATTACAAAGTTTGTTATGTCGTTCCGTACATTGAGGAGTAAGTCAAAACGCATTTAATTCTCTAATTAATTTACTTTAGGAATCGCATTAACAGGAACTCCGGTGCAAAACAATTTAAAAGAATACTACTGTATCATTAATTTCATTCGTCCAGGAATATTGGGAACTTCGAAAGAATTTTCAAATAGATACATGACACCCATCGAAAGAGGATCTTCGGGAAGTGCAACCCCTGCAGAAAGGACGTATATGAATAGACGATATGCCGTGCTTTGGAAACTCCTGGAGTACACTGTTCATCGCAAAGATGGCAAATTTTTAGAAGAAACCTTGCCTCCTAAAAATGAATTTGTGATTGACTTGAAATGCACCGACAAGCAGATAATGCTATTTGAGAAAATGAGTCAATTCATGATAGATAAAAAAGAACATTCGAATAATGCACACTGCCATCACTTTGATTTTTCGTCAAAGGCTATTGCGATTGCTTGCCACCCATTTTCAATCATTGCCAATTGCCATGAGTATGCTCAAATCATGTTGGCTGAAAAGGCGGCATCAGCAAATGACGATGGATTTGATGATGAAACAGCACAATATGAAGCGGAAATGAAGAAGTTGGATGGCCAAGCCAAAATTGCTGATTGTTTCGAGGATGTGGAAAGTTACTTCAAACCCGAGGATGAGTTTGATATTTCACTGAGTTCAAAGTTACTCTTTTTGATTGAACTACTGAAACAAGCTGAGACAGTAGGAGATAAAGTCTTAGTATTTTTCAACTACAATTTCACCCTCAATTATGTTGTCAAGATTTTGGAACATTTAATGGCAACTGACCAATGGTACAGTGAAACTCACCCACTTCCCTTAGGTCGTAAAAAGCGTTATGGTTGGAGACTTCACCATGACTATGCCATAATTAATGGTAAAACAAGTGCAATTGACCGTTCTCGTATTCAAGAAAGCTTCAACAACCCTAATCTGCCACGAAAAAGACTGGTTTTTCTAATTACGAGAGCAGGTGGTATTGGCATGAACATGGTCGGATTCAATAGAGCGGTTCTATTCGAATCGAACAGTAATCCAGCTTTAGATTCACAAGCTCTTCATCGAATCTACCGCGTCAATCAGAGAAAACCTTCCTTCTTTTACAGATTAATTGTGGACAGATCGATTGAGAAAATAATTCATCAAGAGCAAATTAAGAAAGAGTCTACTTCTTTAAGAACTATTGACAAACATAATATTAGAGCAGCTAATAATTCGGATAAAGCAGATTGGTACACCTTTACTCCCAAGCTGGATGATTCTACAATTAAGCCCATCTTGCAGGTTCCAAAGGATGATGCTTTTGCGCGAATTATGCTTGCAAATAGAGATATTATTGTGAATTACGTTTCAAAAGACTCATTGTTACAAAATAGAGCAGAAGAAGCGTTAACTGAGGCAGAAATAGAAACAGAATGGAAAAAGTACGAAGAAGAAAATGAAAGAATAGAAGATGAGAAGAAAGCCCATGCAGAATATATTCGTAAAAATCCAACTACAAATAACCAGCAAAACGGATTGCCCTCAAGATTGGAAAAGTTCGCACCAATATCTACCGGGCAACCTAATTTAAATATAAGAGATATCCTAAATGCTCTTGCCAATAATCAACGTTCTGGATTGGTAAATGCTTCAGCACATGATCGTCAGAATCTAGGTAGACCAATGACTACTAGTGATGTTCGTAATGCGCTTGTCCAGATTGGCACACATCCGAACCTTGCTAATAAACTTGGGAGTCTTGTAACTAATAAGACTTTGGAATCTTTTTTAAATGCTTTTTCGAGTAAGAACAATGTAGGTACGAATTTGCCTGTTAATTCCGGCTTTGCTAATATCAATCTAAATACGAATATTGCTCGTGTATCTGGCAATCCCATTTTAAATACTGCTAATGAACCTTCCACTGCTTCTTCAAATCAAAACATAAACAGACCTGTCAATAGCGTTAGATCCTACTCCAAAGTCGGTTATAATTCAGTGCCTCATATTGCAAATGGAAAACCACCTCATTCGGTACATCCTATTACTAATGGAAGACCACCTAATTCAGTCATTAACGCTCCGACCTATTCACGATCAATGATCTTGCAAGATCCAAATGTAAGGTATCTTGGAAGTAGACATCAGTTATCCAATGCTCCTGTTCTCCGTAGCACACTGACTCATCCTTCAATTAGTGCTAGCACATCAACTAATGGTACACAGATTGGCTATGATCCAAAAAACCGTTGCATGAACAAAAATTCCCTCCTGCCTACGAAAGACTTACAACAAAAGAAGTAGGTTCGGGCCAATTATAATTGCCCAAATTAATTACGTAGTTTAATTCGATTCTTTTTTGTTATACCTTTTTATATTTAAAATAAATTTTTTTAAAACACACTTTTCAAAATTTAATACTCACATGTTGTGTAAAAGGCTAAGATTAGTTTCGTTTATTCGAATAAGTAGGTTGAGAAGTAGCAACAAAGTTACGAGACACATAATTATTATCAACCAATTAGTTGGTTTCCATTTTTTCATTTGAATCCTCTTCTTCAATGGATTGTCTTCAAAACTTCTCTTGCTCGAATTGAACCAACTCCAATAACTCTCTTTTAGAGCTTCATGAAAATAATCAAGTCATTAAGATTTGAGGTAAACCAACTGTGTTTCTCAATTCTCTCAATGGTAGCTCTCTTGCTTTGATGGGGAAAAAATAATACCAATTATTAGAAATGCCTCCATCTTAATAAATTGTTGATCATTCATACAAAACTATTTTTAATCTTGGTTCAAACAAATTAGAAAACTGTACAAATAATATTTATTTAAATTTACTTGCGAATTAATTAAAAAGGCACTATAATTTTTTCAAATCGAACAACTTGTTTCTTCTACTAAATCTTTAATTATTTGAGGCATTTCTTCTTGCTTTTGGCTCAAATGGTACGATTTTTCAAGGATGCTTCCTAAGATGGAGGAGATGTCGATCTCTAAGTATGAATGAGACGCAAATTCGTTTCCATCGCCATAAGTCATGTTTAATCGTTTGGAAATATAGCTCCCAATTTTTGATTCACGTATTATTTGGTTCCTAGGAATTAATTCTTTATTCATATATTGAACCGCCTGTGATTCGAATTTTTCCAAACGTTGTACACAGACTGTCTCTTTTTGAAGTTCAAGACCCATATAACTTTCCAGCTCATTTAAGACAACGTCAGCTATTTTCTTAACCTCTTTATCACATTCCTCCTGACTTCTTCCCATTACAACAATCCCAATCTTCTCCTTCTGCACTGAATTAAACAAATTCAACCCCTTCATAGCAATAGGTTGCCTATAAGACGTTCCTTGAGCCATAAAACAAATCGGCCATTCATTTGTGTTCTCCGAAAAGTTTGTTTTAACAAAGTTGGCAAGAATGGTAGGTAGCGAAACTCCAGGTAAATACATTTTGCTTTCTTCTTTTCCTTCAGTGAAAGAACAAAAACTGTGGAGGTTCATATTGCATGCTTCTAGGATAGCTTGTCTGACCATGTAAGGTGGTGACACTGGTCTAGTCATAGTCAGTTTGTTTGTTATCCTTTCTTGGATAGCCTTTAATAAAGTAGCTGGATATCCCACCAAATGTATCAGACCATGTTTGGAATCCGTACGGCAAAGACCCATCATTTTTAGAGTTGATATGTGAGTTAGGAAGGTAGGAAATTCTAGCTCAGCAGTCGTTTTTGTTTTGTTTTTCATACCAGCAAATTCCAACTCAGATGTTGTTTCCTTCCCCACAACATTAGGCAGTTCCAACGCATTTAACAATCCGCAGCATTTCTCCTTTAATTCCCTTTTCAACCTTGCAGCATCCTAAACGAATCATATAAACTCCCAATTCATTCTAACTAACCTTTTCATCAGCTTTTTCAAACCTCCTAAAAGCATTCCACCATTCCATATAATCTTTCTCCACTATATCGATGTCGACGTTTTCCATTCCCCTAGAGAGTAAGTTTTGCCTTAGACTTTCTTTATCTTGTAATCTATCCCTCAGATCGAGGTGTGGGTCTACGACATGAGTTGTAGTTCCCATGTTTGGGACAAAGCGACATGCTAAATGAGTCATGAAGCGTCGTGATAGCATTATTCGGCTGGAAAGATGATTTACTAATTAATTTAAAGAAATAACAAGATATTTAATGACAAACGAACTATTATTAGCAAGAGAAAACCTGTTGAAAAATTTATTTACATTATATTAAAAGACGAACACAATGATGAAGAAAAACATTATTTACCACCCCCTGTTTGAGTGATAGTAGGAACCTTTGGCAGCGGCTCGACTCCATACTCCTTCAAAACATCCTCCAGCACATCCATTGTCAACGCATACTTCACTTCCTTTATACCCTTTTTAGTAACCCCTAAACCACGATGCTTCGTCTGTGCCATACAATCCAATAGGATGTCTGATACAAACTTTTGAGTACATACAGATATGAGCTTAGATATGTTTGGATCTACGGCGTCAACACCACTCCGGTTTAGGTAGTAGTTGGTGACGGAATCTGGTAGGACAGGATTGAAGCTGTCGAGTGTTTCCATGAATTGAAAGACGGGATCTATGTCTGGAGCGAAGGCTTGTTTACGGAGGGCAGATACCATTTCTGGACGGGTATCATTTGGATTGCTCATTTACCTGCAATATTTATGGTCTGGTTACCTAAATTAATAACATATGAATTGCTTAAGAGGAAGATTGACTTACCACAACAATTGACGACTTCGAAATATTTGACATAAACTAAAATAATTACTCATTCAAGCTAAACTGGGTTTCCTGCAACTAACCAATTGGAATGATGCGTCTTTAAGAATGTTCATTACATTAAATCATCTTTCAGATGTTCAAAGCAATATTGCAATTACATGATGGAAGCTAGAAACTTTAGTCCTAGAAATAGTTGCCGCATGTAACTTAATTATCTTTGTCTATAATCCGACTCAGGCAAGCAAGTGGGATCAGTTTATAATTAAACATTTACTTTTTTAGAATAACATAGCTTCCCGCATTTGATGACGTGTCTCTTGATTAACTGTTCTATTAAATGTATAATAATAAGTATTTAAAATTCTACAAAGTTGGAGTTAATACAGATGCAATCAAATTAGACAAAGCTCCTCTTGCCAAAGGATCTTTTACTTGCAATGCAATGAATTACTTTACTCATAAATATGTTCATGGAGTCGTTCCAATTAGTTCTTATGGCCTCCATACTTTCGAATGTAGTGGAAATTATATTTTGTGCGTTGTGTGCAAAAATGTGAATGGACCTCATAATGCTCTTGGCTATTTGACGGGATTCAATAAGAGATCTTAAATAATTATCGAGTTTTTGAAAACTGTTAGCTTTTAAGTAAATTTTTATATTGTATCTTTTTTGAATAAAGGAATTGAACGCCAAATTAAAACAGTTTACCTTAACTTCTGTGAAGTAAGCCAACATTTGGTTGGAACTAATTCATCGTTAAATTCTGAATTTATTTGAGCAGAAATGTGAAATCAATTCACCAAGTACAAACAACAATTATAATGACATGAACTTTATTCGATAAACACAATTAAAACTTAGAATCCTTACGGCTTTGAATGTAAGCCTTAATTTTAGGTTCACTTTCAACTTGTTGATAAAGTTTATTCAATTTAGTTGCCTCAGCTGGAATGGTAACTCCAAATTTGTGTGAAACAAGCCATGTGATGTGGAAAAGAGCAACATCAGCGAGGGTTAATTTGTTTCCAACTAGATGGCCTTGTTCGTTGATGAAGGTGTTGTATCTGTGGAGGGTAGGAAGAACGTGATCTTTTATGATTCCTCCCATCAGTACTTTTTTCTTCTCTTCGTCTTGTTCCAGGATGGCTGGTTTGAATTGGGCGAGGAGGTCGTCGATGCCTAGATAATAAGGATGATTATAAAGGATGTTTTTGTTTACGTACCTAGGATATATTGAGCGATTTCAGCATTTTCAATGTCGTCTTTTCCCATCAAATGGAAACGAGTAGCCAAGAAAATTTCAATAGCTCTAGATTGGGCTAGAATATGCTTTTTGCCATTTTCTTCGAACTCCAAAAGTGGAAGTTGTTGGAACAAAGGAGTAGAAGCTTTGTGTTGTGGCCATTCAGCAAAAGAATAACGGAAATCTTCGAATTTGGCTCCACCAAGGGTAAAAAGAAGACGAGAAACCTCGGCTAAATAAAACAATAATAAATATTTCCATTAATATCAAACACACCTCTTCCGTATAAATCTAAGTAAGTCAATTTGTAGTTAGTTGCAGACATATTCGCTCTTCAAAACTAAAATAAATCAGAATGAATAAAATACAACCGAATCTACTTATTTATATAGCAAAAATGTTTGTGTAAAAAGGAACAATAATAGTATATAGTCAATTGATTTCATTCTTACCAATCTCTTCCCTTGATTGACGAAAAGACATAAGTCGCACACAACAAAAGGGTAATTAGCGAGAGAGGTGACGCTTACTTTGTATTTATTTTATGTAAAAGTTATGACAATATTGTGATTATCTTTTCTATGATAAATATAGTTTTTAATGAGACACTTTCCGCAAGATTAATTTCATATCTATTAATGTGTTAGTTGTGATAGAATGCTTTTATAATCTGTTGTTTGTTAATAAATAAGTCATCTTCTATATTGCTAGTTATTATTTTGCAAAAAATAGTGCTTAACACGTGCAAAAAACAAGAAACAGTTAAAATTAAGTACTTCGCAATTTTAATTTTGTTATTTGTAGTTAAATGTAGAGTGCTTTAATCAAATTACGTCAAGTTTACGATGCTAAGATGTACAGAGTTGATGTTTTTTTAATTCTCTCTTTGATCCTTACAAAATAATCTTTATAGTGTGCTTTTCACATAACGTACCAAACATTATAACCACAAATTTAATACAATCTCGCTTTTGACATCAAAGTAGAGAATATTTGGGTTCAATAAAAACTTACTTTCAATTGACACATACATAATTAGTCTACTTGATAAGTCAAATCACATAAATAAATTAGTCAACTTGATAAATTACATCTCGTAATTTTAAATAGATTAAATTTTTTGCCATGTTATTGTAGCATTTAATAGGTCAAATTTATTAAAATACTCCATAAGCACGGAAAAACTTTTAACCATCTAAATAAATATATTCCAGCATAAAAGCAAGAAAGGTGTAGTACCGACTAATCCAACTAAAGCTGTCTTAAATGTCCACAACTGTAACATTGTTAAAAATATCCTTTCAGACAAATGACTAAAATACATTTATTTCAGCAACACAGTTCGAGAGTATGATTTAATATCCAACCAAATAAAGTAAATAAATGTGTGAATGAATTTATATTTATTCTTTTTAAATAATAAATTCAAATTTACTAATAAAATGAAACATATTAAGAGTTTAATGGTGCATACATTGAGTCTCTTTGGATTATTTTGGATGTGGCACTTAATTAGAATGGGGATTGCATTCTTGTCTCAAGATAATTCTTGAGCTTTGGATTTTCGGACGTTTGTTTGAAGAATTTTTGGAGGTGTTCGTATTTGGAGAGGATGGTTTTGTTGACATGAGTAAGGAAGTAGAGGATTTGGAAGATAGCAAGGTCGGCGTGGGTGGTGTGATGGCCTGGAATTAATTGTTATTCTTTCAATTAAATGAGTACTTACCAACAAAGTGATTATGTCTGTTAATGGCTAGGAATTTGTCATGACGTTCAAGGAAAGAAACAACGTGCTCATCAATAATGGCTTTCACTTCAGCTTCTGACTTTAATGTATCATCTTCATTAAACATCTTAGCAAAATGCTGACGAGTATCATCGATTCCACAAATAATTTGATCATTAATGGCGCGTTCGATGTCATTTTTTCCAACCAAGTTAAATCTACGAGCTAAGAATCTTTCGATGGCACGACTTTGGGCGATTTTTACTCCATCGACTTCTAAGACTGGTAGTTGTCCATATGGTTGTTGGGCTTTGAGAGCTGGCCATTCTTCATTAGTGAATGTAGCTTCTTCGAAAGCTTGACGAGCGTAGGTGAAAAGAAGTCTAGTAACCTAAAATAAATTATTATTATTCGTAAGAATTAATAAAAGCAGTACCTCTCCACGTCCGTGGCAATTGTTCCAATAAATAAGGTTGTAGCTAACAGTCATGTTGATATATATTAATTGAATGGTATGCTATTTTCTCGAAACAAAATCCTTATATAGAATTTAATAATTAGCCGCATTTGTGACTAGTTTCAAGATTATAAAACCTTATCATCTTCTATTCCCAAAACTAAGTTTTAAAGTTACTGAATGATATCAAATTTACTTCATTGATACATGCTTGTGACAAGATTAAGACAACCAAATTACATCTTTGGCTAAGAGGGAGTTTATTTATAGATAAGGAATGTATTTTCATTTTTATCATTTAAATGAAAGAGACAATTATGTACTGAATTTGTATTAATATAAAAAGATTAAATTTAGTTTGGTTGTTACTAGGAGCAATATTGTTATATTTGGTTTGCTTTATTGGTCGAACGTTGTATTCTTTCATTAATTACTTGTAAAATTTCAATAAAATAAGCCATCTGTTGTCACTAGTGTTGATTTAAAAATAAGCTTCAATTAACCTTTTAGGTCTACTTTCTTTTTAAATTTGCAATTCCAATTTTATCAATTGAACGTATACTATCAGAATATTTGAAGCTGAAACAAAGACAAGCTTCATTTCCCTTTCTAAAAATGACGGTACAGTAAAAGAATACTGATTTAAAGTCCTAATATGATAATGCCAACAAGGCGAAAGTGTATATAAAAACTTCATTGGTTCATAAAAAGACGACATTTGCCGCAAATACCTTCTATAAATCCGGTATTTGCTTAGTAAGTCTACATAGTATAATATTCTTAGTTCCCTAGAATACAGTGAAATCTGAGCTTAGTGAACACCGAGTATAATGAACATCTGTTTACAAGGAACAAGATATTTTTGGTATTGGGTTAGCTTTAGAGTTAATTTGCATTTTTTTAATCTGAGTATAATGAACAACTGTCTATAGTGAACAAAAATCTCGGTCCCTTTAGTGTTCACTAAACTCAGACTTGACTGTATATGCTCATCATATATTCACTGTACTAACGAAATTTACCTTATTTTGTGTCTCATTAAAGCGGCTTTGTTTTCCAAGTTAACTTGATGATAACTATTAAGAATTTGGTGTGCATTGCATTAACCTCTGAATCGTTCCATATTATATATTTTCAAATTCTAAATAATGATTGTACTTGTTAAGAACCTTCTATCCTATTTTTTCAGGTACAATGTGTTGGCGACGGAAATCCATTCCAGTATTTTGGTGTTGCTGATGACGTACATTTACTTCAGCGTTGCATTCCTCTCTTTGTAAAACAATAACGGCAGCTCTTCGGTCTTGCTCATTAGGAATATTAGTTTCTACATGCGTATTGAATTGATTAATCATTTCAATTCGTTGCATATTAATGTTAGTAAGAATATTATTTACAGTAAAAACATTAAAAAGAATATACAAAAATTCTTTATTAGCATTATTTGACGTTTCATTAAAATGATTTTTTAATAGTGGAATATTACAAATGATTGAAGATTCATTTACACCAGTATTCATAGGTTCAGCAGTAGAACTCTCGAAATGCGTTTTCACATTGGGATTCAATGATTTAGTATTGGAACTATTAAAATGTCCACTATTCAAAATATTTGAAAGACCACTCAAAGATGATTCAAAAGTGTAGCATTAAAATTATTGCAAGATCCATTTAAAGGATTATTCAACAATCCAGTATTAATTGAATCAAGACTACTCAAATGTCCACTATTTGAACTCTCGGAAACTTTAATAGTATGATTATGGACAGTTTCAGCAAGTAAAGATATGCAATAAATTGCGAATCAGAAAAACGTTGCATATATTCCTGTCTTGCAGCGACTCTTTATTATTGGTATAAATAAGTCAGTAGTTGTTTGGAAAAGAAAATTCCGGTATTCATGGTTGGTCGTGTTATAGATGCTTATAGTTGGTGGTTTAATAATAAATTTGATCCGAGCTTGTATTTATTAAAGTTTAATAAAAGTTCTTAATATTACATTCCTTCCAATTAATTATATCCATCGCCATTAATCTTTTTACAAAAATGAAAACAATAACCAATGCTCACAAAAAAAACACAAATTTATCTGATGTAATTAGAATGCAATTATGTAGGTATAAAGTATATGCAAAATGATCTCTAACTACTAATAAATACATATAAATGATGCATATGATAAATCTAAAGATAACAAGTCCATATAAAAGACTTTTAAAAAGAAATAATTCTACATCAAAAATGAAGTTACATATTGCTATTTTATTAATTGTGAATATTGTTTTGATTTCATCACAAGCTGTGGTACCCCCAGTAGATCAAATAACTACTACTGAAAAGATTCCAAATCTACCTTGTGTAGACATAGCTAGCAATTGCTGTACAATGGAGGAGTTGTGTACTTCACCACTGTGGAAATCTACTATGGACAAAAATTGCGAAAATACATGTATCTGTAGTCCAGATTCTTGCTAATTACATATAAACCCTATACTTAATTTTGACTCATGATTTCATTTTTAATGATAAATTATAATTAAAAAATATGTGTTTCTCCATCATGTAAAAATAAATTCAACAAATAATTAGCAACAAGCAAATAAAATGTATCTATCAAAAAAGATTTATTCTAAACATCCAACGATAAGTTTGTGACGACTACACAAAAGTAAGTCCGCAAACAAGTGGAGAATGGAAACGCATATTGTATAATAAAACATGCATTTGTAAACTGAATATAATGAATTATATCATTTGTATTGTGGCAACAACCCTACTAAATTATATATTAGAGTCTAATGATTGCATAAATGAATACCTTTTGGTTAAATTAACAACTGTATTAATTTCCCTCTCATTAGAAAAAGAAATTGTTTTAATTTATTATGTTCAACTTTAAGTTATGCTTGCAATAACTCATACCATTGTGTGTATCGACAAATTGAACGATTTTTTAAATCTGTACCTTAATAAAAACTACAAGAACGTCTTTTTTATCACTGTTATTTAACACCCACTAATTAATTTGGAGTATGCAAGAGATTTGGTTATTACTTTATAATCCTTACAGTTATATCAGTTAAGGCGAGGTAACGGAATACGTTATCAAAAGATTGGAGCTAAATTATTATTTTTTGAATAATTTAATCATCTTAATATATAAGTTTAAGATGATAAGAAGCAATATAAAGGAAAAACAGAAATATTTCTAACTTTAAATATTCGAAAATGAAGTTTTTAATTCTTTTATTCTCAATTATTAGTTTTGTTTCCGTTGTAAATTCTCAAACCACGACTACTATTGCTGGAGCTACAGTTACTGGAGGATCAACAACACAAAGTCTTCCATCTACAACTGAGGTTATTCCTGATTGTGTGAATATTTCTAACAATTGCTGTGCAATGATTTCATTATGTTTATCACCTTTATGGAAAGATATTATGGGCAGAAATTGCTATAAAACATGCGTTTGTGATGGAGGAAACAGCTGCTAATAAATTAATTTGTAGCAATTATTTCATGTTTTTAATAAAAGGATCCAAATTTATATAGCTATTTTTAATTTGTTTTAAATATTGGACAAAGATGATAAGTGTATCGGTGTTGGTTTTACTTTGTGATAAAAGAAAGTATCGGTTCACAAGATGGCTATTGAGACATAAACTTTTTCTACTATACCTTAGCAAAATATAAGAGGATGTGTAGGAGTCTAGAAAATTAAAAAACATCTCTTGTCTTGGTAGACTCTTTTGGCTCTACTCAATCCATCTTTGTAAAATAAATGCATTTTCCTAGCCTGAATGAGCAATCACCTTTTTAAATGACACCTCTAGCTTCTTTTTTTGCAACATTTTTTTGCACCAACACACACATTCTGGATGATTTGTTCTAGAACATTTCTATTTACCCCATCTCCTCTTCATTATCTCGCTTTGTTCAGTCACATTTGTACTTTACTTTAGTATAAGCTTTACAACATGCTTCATAAGGTTAACCGTACTTTTTTGACCAACTAATATTAGATAGAACAAACTACATTATTAATTCTCATAAAAAACGATGACATAGTATGGCCTATCTCGCTTACTCCCCTTACTAACTTTTGTGGTTTTTTCCCAAAATAATTAACTTCAATATTTCATCACTTAATTCCCATCATAAGACACAAGGTGCTTACTTTTTGTGGTTTCAATTATTGGAGAGGTTTATCAAAAATGTAGTCAGGTAGTAGTGCCTTTTTTACGAGTTTAAATGTCAATTTGTACGTATTTCACATTTAAAAATTCTTTTTCAACGCACCTAACAGATGTTTCGTTGTTTTTTTAAAAAATGTACACGATCATTTTAAACAGAACTTGATATTAAAGCAAATTAGATTCTTTTTTGGATACTTTATTTATACTACCATACAACTTATTTAACACCTTAAAGTAGATCTTTTTCATTTAAACGGTATACTGTTTTTAATCACCTCATCTAAATAAATGGCCCTTATAATAAGATTGAATTAAAATGGCATTTACCCACAATAAATTATCTCTTTCCAGAAAACTACCCAGCGATGTCAGAGGAAGACTCAATCAACGCTGACTTACAAGCCTTCCTTCTCAGCCAAGAAGCTCCTGAACCGGCACTGAATCAAGGAACAAAACGGAAATACGAAGGTAAGTGACACGTCTCCATACTGTTTATTGATATTAATTTCTAGATCACCACCAATCACATTTAATTCCTGGAACATCCTTTAGAGTACCGTTAAATTTGAACGAAATCTTTGTTTCGACGTTTAATCAGGTGATGGCATCATCTTCTTATGTTCCGATTTGTGAGACGGGAGTCGAGTCGCCTGGATTGTCTGAGGCCAATTCATCCCCTGTTTCGAAGAGGTCTAGGACTGAGAGTGTCGAGGAATTTAATGGAAATGGTAACATGGGTTTGGCTTTTCCACAAAATGTGCCACCTTTTCCGATGTCCATGATGCCTAATAATATGAAGTTTCTCTGTCTTGTGAATGTCTTGCAAAAGTTGGGAGTCCTCAATCCTTTGTTTGAATCAATGCCCTTACCGGAAATGCCAGCTGACCAAGTAATTGTTGATTTCATAAAAAATAGGTCTTTAGAATGCATAATTCACATTCAAACAGTCGTCGTAGCCCAAAAAAGCTACGCCACAGAGAGAAGATTTCTAAGACCTGCACCAACCGTCAGATTAATTAACGATCCTGGGTGGGATCATTTCAGGAAATTAGTGACTGCCGCAAACACCGAATATACCTCTAAGTTAATCGACAAACCACTTCACATTCCTCAGGGAAGTATTATAGTTGATTCGTCGATTGCGGCTAACCTCAAAGGGCAATTGCATACTATTGACGGTTTACCTGATGTTGACTTTGATTTGATAAAAACAAATTCCTTTTGCTTCAGATCATGTTATTGCCCCCAAAAATTGGATCGCAAGATTTTTGAACTTTCTGTCAAATTAAATACGGCGTGTGGTTTGATTTTGGGACGGTTTCATTCTGAACCAATTCATATCATTAGCAAACCATCGAGAAAGAGAACTGTTCTTAAGAGAAATGAACCAACAGGTTCATTCATCAAAAGTGGATCGAAAATTGCTTTATTTGCCAGACTTCGCAACCAAAATGGAATGGCTAGGTAATCGAAGATTCACTTTATCTAAATAATCCTTCTAGATGTGTGAATGCGTATGAAGACTTGTTTACAGGAATGTCAATTGATTGGGATTTACTCAGAATATACATTGTTGAGAATCCAGAAGCACCAGGCGATGAAATGGTTTACTCTAATAATTATTTGCACTATAATGCTGTTGTCAAGTTGGTTTCTTGCAAGACAGGCTATTCTTTGCCATTGGTCAAGATTATCAAAGAAAGTCAAAGTGAAGAGACTGGATATGCCCCTGAACTAGTTTCGCAATTGCAGAAGGTAATCTTTCAATTTGTAAACGATCCAAAGAAGTATTTGTGCTTCAATGGTGATTCCTTCCCAGCTCTCTCTAGCAGGGATCAAATCGACAAGTATACACTCAACAAGCCTTGTATCTACCAAATAGTATCAGCTTCCGAAAGTGTCTATAAGTTTTATTACTCAAATGGCCTCAGCACAATGCCGATTTCTCCCTGTCCAAGAATCAAGAAAATCGAAGGAACAAGAGACAACGACCACTTCAGAATATTCATCATCGGCTCTAACTTCTCTCCATTCCTTCATGTCTGGTTAGGGGCTAAGAAAATCGACAAAAGCTATGTTATCACCACTGAATCCATGGTAATTCTTCTAACTACCGAGCAATACGAATGGCTTCATTCTACCACTACCGAGGATAAGTCAATTTATTTTGTTCGTGAAGATGGAGTAATATACCCAACAGATTTATCTTTTCCTTTCAATGGGTAGTTTTTATAATTATAATGTTACTTTTTTTGAAGTCTATTTGTTAAGTATTGTTATTATGTTTATAATAAATGTTTGATATTCTGGCGTGTATTAGTTTTCTCTATATTCTAAAATGTATTCATGTTATTTTGAATGAAAACCTTTATTTATTACACCTTTTATTAAAAATAGTACTCATATCACATGTGTAAGCCAGATGCAAATGGCATCTATATTGCGCAAAATATTTAATTAGCTTTAGATAGGCATAAAACCTTTGTAAATTTCTTGTTTGGTTGTATTGAGTTTGTTTGAATTTTATGTTTAGTTTGTTTTGTTGTTAAGAAAATTTGTGGCAGTAGGCAAGCCTAATTGTGACGAAGTATTTGTATCAGACAGTATATAAATAGTGTCTTTGGATAATATTTTTCATTTTAATTTTAGATGGCTCCTAAATACACTTTTACTTATTTTAATTCTTTTGGAAAGGGTGAGGTTAGTTTGCCAATTAAAATAAAATTGCATTTACTGTTATAGGTTACGAGACTTGCATTTGCTTATGCCAAGGTACCTTATGATGACGTAAGAATTGACAAGGAAGACTGGCCTGCTGTTCGAGCAACAAATAAGTTTCCTTTTGATCAACTCCCATTTCTAGAAGTCCAAGACGACAAAGGAACTTTCTGCTTGGCCCAATCTCGTGCTATTGAAAAATATATTGGAGATGTGTTCGGTTTAATGGGAGTTGGAAGACAAGATCATGCTTTGATTGACCAGTATATTAGCGGCATTGATGATTTCATGGCGAACTTCAAGTAAGTAGTATTGCTTTATAATTTAATATCTTTTGTAGGCCGATTTATCTGGAACAAGATGAATCAAAGAAACCAGCTCTTATCAAAGAATTTTTGGAAGGTCCTGCCGTTGTGTTTTTGACAAGATATAATAATTTTGTCAAGAAAAATGGACATAATCATATTGTTGGTAAGCCAAAATGAGATCTTTTGAATAAATTCCTTTTAGGAAAGAAAATAAGTATTGCCGACATCGCACTTTTCCATATATTGTGGTTCTTAGAAAAAAAGATTGATCCAATGGCTTTGGAACCTTACCCAGAACTTCAACATTTGTACAATGATGTTTTGAGTCAACCCAACATCTCGGCTTATATTGCCGAAAGAACAGATCTTCCCATGTAATAAACAATTTAATAATTTGCACCAATCCATTCTTGATAACTTGTTTTGATGGGCCCGTAAGGTATACATAACTTGTATTATTTTCTAATAAAGTGTAACAGAACTTGAGTAACATTTTCAAAGTAACCCTTCTCCAAACATTGATAACCTTTCGTTGCAAAAGAATCGAGTTGTTTAAAATTACCAAACGATGTGCCTATATTAATGGTGATAAACTTTTATTTACCTTAATATGTTATTCATTAGCTGATAAATACTTTTATTATCCTTCAATAGGATTAATTGGTTGTTTGTTAGATTGTTATGTCGTATGTATCCAAGTTACGTGTTATTCAATTAGTTTTTATTAATGTGCAATATTAGTGATGGTTTGTGTTTTAGAAGTATCGATGATACGTAATTTGTCTACGCTATTCAAATTGACGTTGGATTTGAGGCCATCAATGATGGTGCCAAATATTAGCAGAGGGGTCTCTTCAGATGTACCTCCGGCGCCTGGTAGTAATACTCCAATTTTAACAGACTCTGGTGGGCCTGAAATTGAATTATCTGCTCCGGCGGAAGAAGCAGAAGCTGTGGCAGTTCAGAAATGTTTGAAACTTTACAACCAAGCCAACCTCTCAGACATGAAACTCGACACATACCCTTTTTATGTGGAACGCGAATGGTGGAAAGAAGGTAAAAGAATGACTTTTTGGGCCAATTGGAGACAACTCAGGGATGTACGTAGAAGAAATGCCGTCCATGAAGCAGGGCCAGAAAGACTCCGGCTCAAGGCACTAAAAGAAAATACCGTTCTGCCACAAGCTCTAAGGGATGAAATGGGGGAAAAGCTGCACGTTATGAATTCACACACCAGACCAAATCTCATATTGAATATGTGTATGTTCACAGGAAGGCAAAGAGGAAAGATTAAGCCGTATCGTGTTAATAGACATATCTTCCGTAAATTAGCGGATCATTCACAGTTAAGTGGAGTTCAGAGAGCTATGTGGTAGTCAGTTTGGGGTTGATCCTTTGGGAGACTACACAACAGATTTGCACCAATCGAGATCCTTTTATAAAACATTATATAGTTGCCTTTTTAATAACAAATAGAAATGATTGTTGTGTACCTTTTTGATTGTGTTTGAACCACTTCAATATTTTACATCAATTTGTCTTACTTAATTAATCATAACTTTTAGCCATCATGAAATTCTTGATTTTATTTGCAACATTAGCTGTTGCCATACATGCTTCACAATTAAATGACGAACCAGGTACTTCAGTAGTTGAGTCCGAACATTTTGGGGAAGCCAATGAACATACAATCACCAAAAGAGAAACGGAAGGAAGCAAAAAAAAGAAACACCAAAACAGAGAACATCTTATGCAAATCAGAAAAGACTACAATGTCTACTCCTTTACTCAACAAGATTATCCAGCAATGTTCGCCATTATCCTTGGAATCAGCTTAATCCTCGTCATAGCAATTGTATTCATCGCCGTTGGTATGTGGACAATGGACCCAGGCAAGGATTCAATTATCTACAGAATGACTACTCCAAAACTTAAGAAAGATTAATTAAAAATGTATAAAATAAGCTATGCTGAAGCATAATAACTATTTTGTCTATGTGAAGAACTATGTATGTAAAGAAATATTCACTTTTTTGATAAATTTTAAATACTTTGTGAAATTATATGTTTTTTAGTTACCTTCAGAGTGGAAACCCCGGCATTTGGGCTCTAAATTTGTAAATAACGTAAGAGTGCAAGACCTGAGTATTCATATAAACTCAGAGTAATTGCGACTATTCAGTAGGAGAATAAACCACTGTTGAGGGAGATATGACTTAGAGGTGGAGTAGTAAGAGAAAAATAGATTCTAGACTGTTTTACAAATGATAAATTATTATAAAATAATCTCAAATGGACATTATACTTTTTCAATTTTTATTTTTTGACTAACAAGTATGAACTGCTTGATTTATGAGGCCACCATCCATAATTTAATCAGTACTGACATTTTCTTCCGTGCTCATACATTCTCTTTTGGCAGCATTCTTTTCCTTTTGCTTAATATGCTGATTAGGTTTCCAGGGCTAGATAGTAATGATAGTTGGAGATAATATGTTTTAGTTGGGAAAGGACCAAAAGTAAGGTGTTTCGGGTCGACTGGGTGACTTTCATATTCATCTATTTCTTTTTTTCAAACCTTGACGCCACCTAGAAGTACTCCTCTTAAGGTTTCTGAAGACTGTCAAACTTGAAAAATTGGTTTGTTCTTTTCATTAGCACTTCGATGGAAGCAAAATCACCAACTTTGCGTGTTTCTTCTCTTAAAAGAGTATGAAGTTTAAGTCTTTGTTGGAGGTATCCATCAATTTGTTTTGCTTTGATGATGACGTCCGAATCAGTTGAGGAACTTGTTGAGCCTTCATCGTCGATAAGCTTTCCTTTGATCAGGTGTTCTGTGGATGGAGGGATGCACTTTGACAGACCAGAAGGAAATACAATAAGGTAGATTACCATGAAACATTTTGACTATTCTCATTTTTAAGGTCCAGGGGCAAATATGTGAAATGACATGTGCGTCACAAAATATCTCCTGATGTGGTTTTTAAAACGACCGGCACTTTTCAGCATCGAAAAGAGAATACACAAGTATAATGCAAATCTTTTTTCTTCCTAAGGCACAACCCACAAGAGGCCGATGTACCATATGGTGACCAAACATTTTTTTGAAAAATAAGAGGAAATCAAAGAGTTGATATGAAAAATTAACAAATAATTCAAATAGAATTTATAGAGTGGTTCCTAAATGAATTATTACCTTGTGTTTTAAAACGTAAAATGTTATTACACTTTTTCAAGTTGGTATGAAAAATTAACAAATAATTCAAATTGAATTTATAGCGTGGTTCTCAAATGAATTATTACCTTGTGTTTTAAAACGTAAAATGCTATTACACTTTTTCAAGATAATCTTAGAATGGTTTGGCTCCTAGCTATTAAATAAGCGAAGTAGGCACATTACGAATTCATTAAAAATTGTACTTTGCATGTCCTTTTTGTTTGCGCATTATGTTTTATTTCAAGTCAATTTTTAATCGCAACAAATAGCTGTGTAGTTTCGCTTACTCAATTGTCATTTTTAGAATACGGAATAAACAGCAAATAGATATTTAGTATTTTTGCTGATCTATTCCTATAAACCTATTATCAATCTTGATAAGTTTTTTACATAGGATAAAATGCACAAAATGTGCAATGAGATGATATCTCTTTCAGACTGTCTCAATATTGTAACAAGAGCTTTTTTAATAAAAAATATTACAGTAATTGATATTTTATATAATATAAAACATTGTGATGGAATAAAGTACCATATGACATCACATTATTGTTATATATGTCTTTTATTCTTATCTCCATAAAGTTAACTCATCTAAAAAGTATTCCATGAATATTTCCAATATTTTAAAACATTACTTTAGTATCGTATCCTTTTAATTTATCCCACCGAATAAAGAAATACTAAACAATATCCACTAGAATATGCTAACTAATTGAATCTCACCTATCAAGTTATAAACAAATAAAAGGATGCTGTTGCTAAGCATATAATTTATAGACTTATAAGTTTTTTGCTCCACACTTAAATTTGATGTAATTCACTAACTTTCCTTTTGAATTATTGAGTGCAATTAAGTCAAAGAAACAACTTGCTTTTCCCCTTAGACAAATTATTGAATTTTTAGTTTTTAATTTAGGTCTACGGAATGGAGATACAACAAAGGTTCATCTTATACCTGTACATATTAGCTTTCATAGGCATGTTCTACTGTCTATATTTGTTCGGGGACACAGAAATAACAAAACATGCCGATGTCATCGAAATACCTTCTTTTTACCCAAGAAGAGAATATATCAAGCATAATATAACAATTATTAGTTTGATGAACACCGACAATTTCGAGGACTATTTGCTACCTATTGATACAATGAAGTGCTACTCAATTTACCATTCCTACAATCATCATGTCTTTAATATTTATAACTATCCAGATTTATTAAAAAATTGTACTCAAAGGGATTTCATGTATCAAAGACATTGTTTTCTAGCTAATTACATGAAACTTTATATTAATCCAAATGAATACGTTGTTTTTGTTGATGCTGACATGGGTATTATTAATTATAATCATCTTTTGGAAAAATATTTGCCTTCTGGAAAGGAGGAAATTTTATTTTATCACAGACTGTTTAATTTTGAAATTGCTTGTGGTTCTTATATAGTGAAGAATACTAAGTATAGTAGAGATTTTCTAAATGAATTTGCAAATTACGATTTTCGCCACCCAAACTCATTTGATGGAAGTGATAATGTAGGGTTACATTATTTCTTATCAACCTTAGTCAAGCATAAATTGAAAGACATTAATGATACGTGTTTTAAAGTATGGAATTCGTCAACAAATTGGGGTGATACCTGGAATGTAGTAGGATGTTTCCAGCAAATAATTCACTCAGATTTACCTAACAAGCATAACTTAATTTCGACTTTCACCCTTGACAACGGCAAAATAGCTTTTATTGGAAAATATGAGGAGAGAAGATGGGTGCGCGACGTAACTTTAGCTGGCAAATATTGGTCTTTCAATGATTTTATGCTGCATGGACTTAAGATGTCAAAAATGAATAAAAAAGTATATCTAGGATGGGCGAGTCCGATTATGTATGATAAATTCAATTTAACTTTGTGTAAAGAATTAGATTTTTATAAAAATTGGAAATTCAAAATTGGCCAAATCGGTAGTAAACAGTTTGTAAAAAAAGAACTGCAAAATCTAATTGAATCGGTTGAAGAGAATAGAAACGAAAGACTCAGGAGGATGAGCTTATTGTAAAAGATTGTTAATATTTATTCCCAAATAAATAGATCTTCATTATATTTTGTGTGATAACGATATGTTTAGGAAACGCTCTTGTGTCCTTTTTGTGACGCCAGATGTTCATACACCTTCTAATGGTTGTATATTCATTTATGTTTATTTGTGCCCTTAACGAATGCGTACAATTATTTACCTCTCTCTAATTTAATATTTACACGTTTATTGAAGAATATGCCATCTAATCTTTTATACAAATGTTATGAGAGTAGAAACTTTCTTTAATGAAACATTCAAAATATAAAAATGACTCATATTTCATTTTTTATATTTAAAAGCCATTCATGATGCTCTTCTATATTTTATAAATAAGATCGGAAACAACTAATTTTGTCCAATTTTTTGTATTACCATGCACTGAAGTGCACATTTTTACAATCTATAATACTGAAGCTTGTAGATAACTCATTAGAGTTTCTTGATTTATAAAAGTATGTTATCATGTAGCCAGTATATACGTGCATGTAATAATTACACGCCTATAAAATGAAGTGGCTAATAACTATACTTTGCATATATTAACAAGAAACCTAACTTTACACATACGTTGTCAAGCTTAAATTTGTTAATTTATAAAGAGAGAACTTATTTTATTTGTGAATATATTGATAAGGTGCATATTATAGATAAGCTCTTACGCATTCAGTAAATTAATTTGGTCATGTTATTAATGATTATTCGATGAGTGTTATATAATTTTTTATTTAAATTTCAGATGCATATAAAAATTTCAAAATTGGATAAATTGATACATTTGAAATTAAACAAATGCTACATATATCTAATTTATTTTATATTTTTTGTTCTTTTAATTTCCATCTTCTATCAAACTTTGTATACCAAGCAACGTCATATTATAGCAAGTGAACAGTTATTTAAAGATGAAAAAACAATAATACTTCTATATACAAAAGTTTTCGATGATAAAAATCCGTATTGGATTAACTATACAACAGAAGATTGCCTATTAACATCCGACTTAAATTACGCGCCAATCGCCAATGCATTTCTCTTTCATAGCAATGATTTCAAAGAAACAGACATGCCGATTATAAGTTCACCTTATCAAAGAAAGATTTGGTTTTCAGCTGAATCATCGAATACTGTTGTAAATAACTTCAGTCCAAAATCTTACTTTGATTACACATTGACTTACCATTCAAAAAGTGATGCTATTTTCAGTTATGCAAGAGAACTTTATAATAAAACAATTTTTCTACAAACTGATGGAGATGTTATTTTAAAAAGTAAGGGAATTTTAAGAATAGCTGGATTTATTTCAAATTGCAAAACACAATCGAGAAGAGAAGATTTTATTGAGAAATTAGCGAAATATACACAAGTTGATATTTATGGGAAATGTTCAAAGAATTTGAATAGAATATCTTTTTGTGAGAAGTGGGATAATATTTGTGTTCGTGAAGTTATTGAGGAATATCCTTTTCATTTGGTTTTGGAGAATTCAATGTGTGATGAATATATTACGGAAAAGTATTATGACCGCTTTTATTATAATTCTATTCCGATTGTTTCGAGAAGAAAGTTTTATTCTAAAATAGTTCCAAATGAATCTTTTATTGCCCTCGATGATTATAATACGGGAAAAGAAATGGTGAATCATTTACAATATTTAATTGACAATCCATTGAGGTACTTAAATTACTTTGAGTACAGGAAAAGTGAATATATCCCGATGCTTGACCAAGTTAAATTAAAGAGTCAGAGAGGTGTTTATGGACTATGTGATTTGCTGAAGAAAAATAAGTATAAAAGAAGTAAAAAGAAAATAGAAAATGTTGTTGAAGAGTTTGGAAGAATGAGTGAATGTGATAGTGCTGATGCCATTTCGAAGATGCTCAATAATTGGTAAATAGGTATAATTTGCAGATATAACTTTTTCGCCACTTTTCAAAATAAAAGTGTGGCGAGGGGTTAAAAAGTATGGCGAGTTAATATAGAAGCCGTGGGTATTATTTCAGAACCCCTTTGATTGCTTTAAGCATTGCAAATCAATTTGCTATGTGTTGGGAGTGATTTTTTTAGTGGAGCAAATTAATTATTTAATCAAATATATCATTATGTTACTTAAAAAGTTTTAAACCACAATATAAATATTCATCATATTGTTCTTCCTTTACTAACCAATCTAAACAAACTAAAATTTGACCAATTACTTAAAGCAAGCGGCATGTTGGGTTTTAAACATGTACTAATATATTAATTTAAATGGATTAGAATGTACTTTTATAATTTGACACTCCTGTGTGTATTTAAAATGTATTTGATGAATGTTCCTTAACAAAGAAACAAAAGTGCAACTATGGAATTAAGCGTTATAATTTTAAATTTTTGTATGCTAAATTAATGGTTTTGATTAACTTAAAAAGGCTAATCTTTCATAAAATACGTAATAAATATCATATATTCTTAAATTATCAATATGCCTCCAAATTCTCCTACTCACTACTTGGGTTTCCATTTAAGAAACTTTGCTTTTCAATGAAATATAATGATTTCATACAAATGTATAATAGAATGAACAAAGCATGTAAATATATTTTAAATTTTAGCTTTAATTAAATATTGTTAGGTGGTTCTACTGATACGGGAACCTTAAGGAATTTAATAAATCATATTAATAGAATATCGATATGGTTTACGCACGTCATCAAGCGACTCCAACAAACCTCTTGTTCATATTTATGGCGCACCAATTGATGATTTTATGTTGTTTGGCTCAAATGAATTGGGGAACCTCCTTCTAAATAGTATTGCCAGATTATCAGATGGTACCTTTTTTGTTGCTCCAGATGGTTACATGCAGTTGTATTTGAAACTATCGACGGTGAAACTCGAAAGAAGTATATTCCTTGCATCTGGCCAATAATGAAGGGCAAAACTAAGGAAATGTACCAAAGAATTTTTGGTGAGATTGATAGACTGGCTGAAAAGTTACGAATTGTGGAGAAGGTTCCCAACATTTATCTTACTGACAAGGAAAATGCCGTTATTAGCATTATAGAAGCTAGGTACAAAAATGCCTTTAGTGACTGTTACTTCCACTATTGCCAAACAATTATGAGAAAAGTCAATACATTAGGTCTCATGAAATTGACCAAGCAGATTAATCGAATCGAAAATGGTGAAGAAAACATGAGATCCTTTTACTATGATGTCCGAAGAATATTAGCTTTACCGCTATTACCACTCAGATTAATGTCAAAGCATTATTCCAAAATTACGGAAAGCATGACTAGAGAGTGCCGAAGTTAGATGGGAGCAAGAGATTTTAATTCAGTTGAGTCTCTTGTCAAATATCTCTCTAAGAGCTGGTTTATGGTAAAAGAAGGCTCCTCCAACAGTGCTGCAAGTCGTCAAGCTGGTGAAGATAGTCGAAGGAGATTGTGCAAATGGAGAACAGAATACCGCAATACTAATGGAGCAGAATCATTTAACCCTAAGCTACGTGGTCTACCTTCATCAAAAAAGCACGGTTCAATAAGAAATACTATTGAGACAATTCTTGGTGTTGATGGAGAAGAGCGTGGAAGAATAGCTTTGATTGGAAGCAGTAATTCAAAATTTTATTTGGCGAAAAGTCACAAGAAAGACCTAGCCAGAGAAGAGATGATTAGGGAAGCTCAAGATGTGTTTGAAAATGGAAACTTTAGGAATGTGGAAAAATACTTAGCCTCCATTATCAAAACATTGC
This sequence comes from Rhabditophanes sp. KR3021, assembly GCA_963281155.1. Classification (NCBI taxonomy): domain Eukaryota; kingdom Metazoa; phylum Nematoda; class Chromadorea; order Rhabditida; family Alloionematidae; genus Rhabditophanes; species Rhabditophanes sp. KR3021. The sequence goes on from CAUJLY010000001.1 coordinate 8,227,372, forward strand.
TGCCTTATAAATTTGAGAAGCTATTTATAGAAATCAGTGATAAAATAGTATCTACTGGTCTAACTGATGTTAACGATGAAAGAGCCATTCAAGATGTAATCAACATTTACTCGCACTCCGACTACATTGCAAGGTTCAGTTATTAGGCCACACACTGCTTTTTCATGAATAGTGAAGAAATTACAGATGAATAGTAAGCTTTTTGTGTTAGTCCTTTGTCTATATATTTTGTTATTTAAATTTGATTTTGCTGTTTGTTTTTCTCAAAAAAATGTGTCGTAATAATTTTTATTTAGTATTTACAATGACAAAAGAAGCAGTATCTTCAAAAATAACACTTGGAATTTCACAATTATTTGCAGCACTTATAAATAACGTGGATACAAATTTAAATTTGGTTGAAAATCTTAAACTCAAGATATTAATGATTATAAAGAAATATCTCATTAAGAAGCAGAATGCCATGCTTCAGAAACTGATCGCAAGGATTGGGGAGAACATATTATGTCTCTACAATTATTCGCAATGTCTTTTAGGTAGCCCGCAGCATTCTCAAGACACTCAAGACATATTGAAATAATTATTACGTTTTAAATAATTTTTGGAACCCCTTAAAATCACTCCCAACATATTGCAAATCAATTTGCAATGCTTAAAGCAATCAAAAGGGTTCTAAGATAATACCCACGGCTTCTATATTAACTCGCCATATCGCGAAAAAGTGTACACTCGTTAAATCATTCTTTGCCATTGAAAACCTATTTAAATTTTTATGAGATAGATAAATAAATATTTTTAAAGGAAAAAATAACAAATGAAATAGCAATTTAACGTTTATGCAACTAAGATTATGTACATAACTAAACCAAATTTTCATTCATATTTAATGATTAGACTAGCACGAGCAACCTTGCATTCTCTTTTGCGGACATTGCGATTTTGATCTGGAATCATTTGTTCGAAACCATGCCCATGTTGAAAAACAACGCTGTCTAGGTCATTGTCATAATCGTCACAAACCATTTCAATCTTCTTCCATTCAGATACTTGGCTACTTGGCAAAGTACATTCGAAGTTTTTTGATGCTACCGATTCTCCATTCTTACGAAACGCTATTTTCAGTTTATAATTTAATGTAGATCCTCGAAAACATCCATAATATTGGGAAACGTGGATTGATGGTTTCAGCATATTCAATTGGTTTTGGGTAATTCCAATTTTTTCGAAATTAATCGTTTGAAACATCTGCCTATTTAAATATCCAGCATTAAAACAGGTGGGAATATTTTTTGATCTGTTTATGCCAACAGGAGGACGTTCCACAATTGGATCTTGAATTTTAGCAATTTTCCAATATTTGGAATCTGAAGTATCAATTACTTCCTCGCCTTCAAAAAACTCCCAGTGTTTTCTGTCCTCCTGGCCTGATCCATTTTTTATCAAGTTTCTTTCAAACGGCTTTAGAATATATATTTTTTCGCAATCCCATTTATATTTTTCAATTTGCAACAAATGTCTCGGGGGTAATAGATGGCGAATACCTTCTCTTTCTGCTTTCTTAATCCAAAAAGAAGACCTGCTTACTACTGAATACCAATTCTTAGACACCTGAAATACAGTAATTAAATAAATTAAATTGTTTTAAACTTACTAATTTGCAAGTTCTAATAATTTCCTTTCCTTCGATTCTTCCCAGAATTTGTATTAAAATATCATAAGGAATATTGTTGAGTTGAACGGCCATATTTGTAGAGAAGATAACTGATTGACAATGACTTTCGAGTCGCTGTTGTCTACATTAGCATAAGCTAACTTAATATATCAAAAGATATAAATAGTACGACTGGGTTATGAATCATCTTCCGAATCACCATGTGCATCTTGAATTAATTACATGCTTTGCCATGAATAGATTAACTTTAGATAGAAAACAACCCAATAAAGTTGCCGTAGATTAGCAATTTTCCTAGATTATAGATATATAATTATTTGTTCTCATCATTTTTTGAGTCGTTTTAACAAGACATCTACAAAATCCGGCATTACAACCAAGCTAAACATTAACCTAATCTATATTTTAAAACTTCCAAGATTTGGAGAAAATAATTTTTTTATTCCAAAGAACTTATCCACGGACGTCTATTTAGTTAACGGGTTTCCGGCATTGATAATATAATTAATGCAACATCTATTTGTTTTAATGAAAGTAAAAGTACTTTGGTATGTTTTAATAATTAAAATAAATGCACAAGTTAAAAATAAATAATATTTATTTAAACTACATCCATATGTACGAACTTAAAATGCGTAAATAAATGTTTATCCACTCTGTTTTAATACAACTTATAGATTGTACTCGATTGGCAAGTTTTTTCTACGAACCATTCACGTCTGAAGGTCTTGGCAGCACCATTTGGTGTGTTGGACCATCCAATCGTGATTCTGTCATTGTTGATGTCTTCTTGTCCATAGATGAAGGTGTCGCAAAAAACAGCCATAAAAGTTCCTTCCTTTGGGTCGAGGACTCCACATGGTGGGTCAACAGCGAGTCTATTCATGTTGATGGCTCATCCAATTCTTCTTCCACCTCCATTGATGCTTTTGATGTGGTAGTGTGCTTGTCCTCATAATAGGCGTTGAAGACGATCTTGGCGTTTGGAGCAGTAGCGGTATTTATCATACATTAAAATACATCGTATAGACAATCACATTTAATATGAATAGTAATATTCTATTAGTGATTTGCATTAATCATGCTTTTTAAAGTGTTATGAACTTGATTTTGTGGACTAAAAGTTAATAACTAATTAAATAGTCCTAAGATAATTATTTTTATTCTTTAAAAGTATAACGCTATAAATAAATATGTATATTGATACAAATCATCGTCGAGTGTATTTTATCAATATACACTTTTAAACTTTCATATTGATACAAAAAATATCGGTGACTAAGGAAAACTTCAGTTTTACTTTTTCATATAAAGGGACCAAATATTAAAAAGCATACTTTTCATAACAAATAAACTAATTATACATATTCCCATAATGACGGAAAGGAAAACCCTTATTTCCATAAAAGGATTTCCCCTGGTCCTACCTATTCATTTTTACCAAATCATCCTTGGATAATATTTCATTTTTGATGTTGTTAATTAACTTTATTACGTATTATGTATGTCTTTATATGTACTAACAATTTCACATTTTTCTCCTTGACGATACACATTTTGTTACATGCAACTCGATAGTGTTCCTCGAAGTGCTTTGCTGTAGTTGATAATGTTATTAAATATTAATCACTTTTAAATAAAGTTTTCTCTCTTATCATTTCATTTACATGGTTACCTTAACTAGAAGGTAACATTCTAATATGTATCTTTATTTTACAACTATTAAAGCTATACGGTGATCACAAAATATACTATTTTGTAAAATTGAAGCACATATTTTAAAAATGATTTCCTAAAGATATTTCAGAAACTAGCCAAATATGCCGATCCGCCAAAAACGTCATTATTGCAAAATCGTATGTTATTAAATTAAATTTGATACAAAAATGTCAAAGCATAATTTGTGTTAAATTTTATGTAAATTAATAGTTCACACTCAAATACTTGTTACTTCTGAGCAAACAAAAGTATAGCCATAAATTTAAATGGATTATTCATATTCATTTTCATCAATAATGAAAATACTATCATTTTTAAATAACGAACTATTTCATGATTAAAAAAAGTATTATTTAACAAACAATGGCATTGAAATTCTTAATTAAATATCTTAAACAACAAAGTATAATATAATTGCAAATATTAATTTCAAATTTTTAGATACTTAAAATATTTTATAAACAAATTAATGCCATTGCTAAAATCTTTCAACGTATATGTTATTTTATCTCAACATTAATTTATTCTAAAAGTAGTACCAATGAATCAACAACATATTTTCTTGACCATTCAAACCAAACTTTAAAATACAAGAAAGGTACATATAAAATCTACTTTTTCTTTATGTTGTCAATAATAATGTTCTATTTTAGTGAAGAAATTTTTAACATTTGGTTTAGGTATTGGATCTATTTTATTATTGAGTGTCCTGATTATTTTTTCAGAAGGTTTGTTTCGCGATGAAAATTATTATAATATGAACGATTACGTTTGGTTCTTACATTTACATTTTATTCAAGCATGAATATTAAATTATTGTTACTACAAATATATAAATGACTTTATTTGTAGAAAAAATTATTAGGTTTAAAAAAACATGTACTTCAACCCTTTTTAATAGTCAGAAATTTCCTTTTGCTATTATACGTCACCAATTTTAAAATGTAAAATCAAAAATGAACAAAAAATGACTTTATTTCCAATCTAAAAATATGTTTTATTTTAGGAATATTATTTTCAAAGAAACGTACACAAGATCCTTATTGGAATTATTTCAAAGAGGATATTTATATTCCCAATGAACTTGAAATATGGGGCGAAGATGTTTATAATACCATTGATCTCAAATATACTGAACCAGTTTGCAAGTACAACTACACAAATGAGTATGTTATTTTTGAGAAAGGAAATTTAACGTTACATCCTTTAAATAAAAACTCAAATTGTAAATATCAGTGTTCAATAAAAGTAAGAGATTCAAAAATTAAGTTATTAGGATGGATTAATATTCAAAATGAAAGTCCTGATTGTGATACATTTGAAGTCAAATGTGAAAATAAATCAAACTACCAAGTTGTTTTTGAGGATCTCTTCATTCAAATCAAAAAGCTTGATAAGATTCCACAAAGAAAAGCGACTTTTTTGAAATCAAACTATACATTAAACGCAGATGGTCATAATTATAGCGTTCACATCATTATTATAGACTCTCTATCAAGTTCTCATTTGGTAAGAGGTTTGCCCAAAACCCGAGATATTTTGCTAGAAAAATATAAGGCTGTTGAACTAAAACAGGTGAATGTAGTTGGTGAAAATTCATTTCCAAATGCAATGGGCTTGTTTATGAACAGACAATCATTTGCCGTTGACGATAAGTTGCAAAATAGACCTTCTATTCCAGGGGACTATAGTAATGCCTGCAAGGCACAAAAGGAGTTATCTTTTTTCATGCCAAATCAGTATCTTGAAAGTGGATATGTGACAATGTCTAGTGATGATTGGCCAGAATCAGCTATTTGCTATGACAATTGTAGAGGCTTTGATGACTTGTATGAGCACCATTCAAGTGAGCCCTTTGTTCGATTGAAGGATACAAATAAAGTGTATAAAGATTCCTTCGATCAGAAATGCAAGAAAAGCCATCACTTTCAATTAAATTATCTAGAAGAATTTATAAATAAATATCAAAACAGGAAAAGATTTTCATACACATGGTCGGATGATCTGATTCATGATTCCATAAATAACATTTTTGCAGCTGACGTTGATTATGCCAAGTTTTTTACAGACAATCAAAAAGCTCTTGAAAATTCTTTTATATTTTTTGGTGGAGATCATGGCCATAGAATGTCTACATTTGGAGGTACTACATTAGGACAGTATGAAAAGTTAAACCCGGCTTTATTTGTAGCTGTACCGAAAAAACTCAGAGAAAATAAAGAGCTGATGAAAAATTTGAAGGATAACTCAATGAAGCATGTCAGTCATTTCGATACATATGCCACATTATTAGATATTAATACAGAAGCTGATCGTACTAATTTCAAAAATCTTGCGACATTCAATTTTTCAACTATAGTAAAAGACACCATCAAAGGTCTAAGTTTATTTAGACCGATTGATGATAAAAAGAGATTGTTACACAATGAGAATTACGGGAATTTATTGTCTATATCAACATCTATTTCAAGATCTTACAGTGAATGTTACAGGCATTACAAAAGAATTAAAATCTGCATTTGTTAAGGAACTTAATTTGAAAATTCAGAACAATAATTTAACCGAAAAATGTTCTGAAATGACCCTGAACGAAGAAAAGCCATTTAAAATCAAATTTATTATAAATACAAACAAAACATTTGTTTATAATATCGTTGGTTTTACTTTACCTGGAAACGCTAATTACAGAGGCTATTTCAATGAAGATATGTCATTATCAGAGTCTGATTTTTTCAGAATTGATAGTTATAGAGAACAAGCCGAAGTTTGTGAAAGAATGTCTCCTTTCAGAAAGTATTGCTATTGTAAATCGTTGTTGACAAACTAAGTTTCCTCCCTATTTATGACCTTAATAAATAACTTATTATTTGTGACACTTTTCATTTTTTAATGATTGGTAGGTAATACAATTTAAATTTATATACAACTTTCATTATATAAATTCAATAAAATTTACTACACAAATGAAAAAAAGCGTTGTTTAGTATAAAGAGATGAGCTTTACTTTTTTTCTGAACAGAACTTAGTCACAATATGATTATTTTTTAAAACTGTAGTGTTCGAAACGAAATGTTGGGTTTTGTGTGTACGATGTGTTAAAAATTTGCATTAAAAATTGCGTATTAAAGTTTTACAAATTAGCAATTAAATGAGAAGTTTCTCAATATTCTTTCATTTTTTGAACATCCTTGATTTGGGATCCTTTATTTTGCATAATTGACGCAGCAATGACTGATCGGGTAACTACAAAATCACGCTACAAAGCTGCCTTTGTCATCACAAAGACATAAGGAATGTTCTTATCTTCATACAACAATGGAAGATGGGAATACTCTTGAGAGGTTCAGCGTCGGTGCAAGAATATTGTGTTATGAATAGCACAATTAAGAGTCATGGTGGTTTCATTAACTCTTTTTTTAGTTGTTTGTAGTTCATAGCGTTTCGAAATACTCCATGAATGCTTAGTTCATTTTAGTATCTGCAAGTGGATAAGACTTGGGGTTGACTGCTTCATCGGCAATTTTTGCTGTTCAAGTGGAGATGTTGAAAATATAAAATTGAAATAAAATGTAGAACTGGGTATGAATTTTATTACTATTTTTGAACATGCTTAAAATAAATCATTTTTAAAGTCATTAAAAACATAATTCTATTTGCGTTTTTGTCTAACTTAATTCAAACAAAGGCGGTAACTCATAATCAAGTATATTTGTCCAAAGCAAAGATTGGTAAATATTTCTTTAACAGCTCTTTAGCAAGGTTAATTTGCTGTTGTCTTTAGAACAATATGGGTTGCGTAATTATGGTGAAAATGACTATACTTACCATGCCATCACAAAAGGTCACATAAAAGTGAGACTGTTTTCGCACAGCAGGAATGGCCAAAGAATCAATAGTGGCACGTTTTATTTGCTCAGCATTTAACACATATGTATGCCTTAATTGCTTTAAATTGTATCGTTTTTGTATATCTTTTTCTCATCAATTTAATCCAATTTTTTAGATATTAAAATGAAGAAAACTAACTATAAGATATCTGCACTATCACAATCTCATATTCTCAAGGCATGTACTAAGAATAATATCAGTCACTTATTCAAATTAAGCAAACTTGATGAATCTTTGAAACAATTAGTTAGCAAAGTTAACCTAGACAAAATTGAACAACATGTTCCAGTAAGAAATCGCACACTAAATTTGAAAGTCAATTCTAACTTCCAAGGAGCTCACACCTTAATGGGATCACGTTTTAAATCACATAAAGAATTAAAGCAACTTTATTCAATGTGGCGAAAACTAAAGAGTGATAAATATGATACGTTATATTTGGATCTTTGTTTTACTGAACAAGAAGAATATATTCCTCCAGATTCAGTTAAAAAATATGGCTATATATTCAATTTTTTGTTTCATAACTATCCAAACATAACAAACTTTGTACTAAGATTGACCATTGGAGATAATGTTAATGGTGATAGGTTGAAAATTAATCTAGACATTTTCAAGGCAATTATGTCAAAGAAAATAAGAAAGGTTATGTTTGACTGTGACCCTAACAAGATATCGGCTTTGTTCTTAGAGAATTGTCAAATGTATTACGACACACTTCTGCATGTTTCTTTTCCTTCAACTCAGAAACTGTTTATCCAAATACATATTACAAATAGGGAATATTATGAATTTATTGACGAAGACTTTGCAATTCTCAATTTACTAAGTTCTTTGGATAAATGCGCAATTGAACTTACTGGGACGTCTAACTCGAACTTTAATTCTATGGTTGATTATGTCAACAGAGCAAAAGTTGTCTCGGAAAAACCAAATTTTCGTCTATGCTTTGATGGATATATGTACACTTTACACAAGCTTGGGGAACTTTTAGGACATAGTAACATTCAGATATATTTAAAATGTGATATATTTGAGTTTTTTAATGTAGAGAACCAAAGAAGATTGAAACCTATGTTGAATACAATTGAATGTTTAACTCTACGTGTAAGTGATCTCATTGAAAGCCCCATTCAATTTTTTCAATCAACAAATACTACCAACATTATAAATCCAGATGCTTCCGAACCACTTAATAATAATCTTATATATGGAATTAGTGATACTACTATGAGAATACAGGAGTTAACTAATTTAAAAGTAGTTAATTTTTATCAAGAATCAAAAGGATATGCTAACCCTAAGATGCTTAGTTTAACGAAAAAGATGTTTTTCAAACTTCCAGATACAATTACAACTCTCACCCTTGAAAATAGCAATTACTCTTTTGAAAATGAAAGCAATCAATTGTATGAAGCGTTTCCAACTTTAAAAGCATTAAAATTGAAATATTCCAAAAGCGTTATGTATGAAAGTCATAATACAGATTATTTTATGAATTTTAAATGTCTCACACAACTAGCGTTGAATTGCATTGGCCCCAAACAGTTCAATTTTTTACCAACATTAAAATCCCTTCAGATTTCATGCTTTTCTTATCATGATTGCAAAACTTTAAATGAATACTATGAAAAAATTAATTCCAAAAGTTTCCAAATTTCATGTCATTGTCATCTCAGAATAGAAACTTTCAAAAGCAGAATTGTAACGTTTGAACGATTTAAGCCATTAAAATACCTTCATTTATCTAATTTGGCTAATGACATTGCAAGTTGCAGAATTACCTCTCCTATTCAATCTTTTACGTATTCAATTTGATCTAAACTTTTTTGACAAATACTCACTAATAGAAACTTATATAAACCATTTTTTAAACAATTCTTAAACTTAAACTGTTAATTTTTAAACATTCATTTTAACTAATGCTACAAAACACAAGATCCTGTTTTTTATCAGTAATGATATTTTTTATATAACTTAGATCTGACAAAGTATGGTTGGTTCAAACTATTACTAGCTAGATACATTCATGGTTTGACTTTATTTAACTATATTTACAAGCCGATTTGAACTTTTTGTTGAGTTAACTGAGGCTTATGACTTACTTCAGATCTTAAAATTAATTTGCTAATTATTATAGACTTGTCGACGGCAGATTCTAAATTCAGTATTAGATTTCTATTTTTGTCTTAGAAAATCTCAGAACGTTATATTCCATTAAAATCCTGATTAGATTAAAATAAAGAAACAATTATAAAGAACAATTTATTTAAAACCGCCAAATGATAAAGTATTTAAACTATTTACTTGTTACAATTGGCAGTAGAACAACTGCACAAAGTAACTGGAGTACTTTCATGACTAGCAACTTGGAGTTTATTCTTATTGCAAGCATTTGGCTAAAAGATATTATTAAAAACTATAAACAATCAAATTTACCTTCAAAAGTTCAGGACGATTAATGTATCCTTCGACATTGTCAACGTAATCTTGATAACATCCCTTATACACAACAGGCTTGGCATCATAAACTCCGATAATTGAAATACATTGGTTAGTTCCAGCACATGTCACAACTTTGCCACTGGTGTCATCTTTGATTTGAAGGAATCCTAATCCAACAGATTTGCTGGAACAAGTAAGAGCTGAAGTTGAGATGGCCATAGCAGCCAAAACAAGACAAATCAATTTAGTATTCATAGTTTTAGATGTAATAAAGTTTTTTAGTCACTATATGAAGATACTTCGTTTTAGTGATTTCTTAAATAGTATTTCTCATGATGTAGATTGCTCTTTTGGACAATCAAATATTGATAAGGTATCTTTTGAAGTCAAATGGTGGTATGTTTAATCTTATTTAATTGTTACTTTATCACTGCTCACAAGTTGATTTTACCCTAAAGGTGCGGCATATGCGTGGTTTAATTTGAATTTAGTTGAGTATGATGCTTGACACTTCATAGTGTAAAGAAAACGTTTTTTGTCGTTCTAAAATATGTCTTTTTTGCGAATTTGTATCAAACAACTTTTAAAATGACGTATGTTACGGGCAACAATATGATAATATTTTTCATGCTCCATATTAAATGTTCGAGGACGCTTTTTTCCAATGTCAGTCGTGCTCCCAAACAAATTATCATAAAAGACAGGTATTTTCTCAAATCAAGACAGTCGGTTGGATGTTTTCTCATCTTTTAAATGTACCTAGCTTTTGGTGATATTTTTTATAGCTGGCCTGATTTAGCTTTATCAAGTCAATGTCAGACGCAATATTTCAAGAGATGACTTAGCAATTGCTTTGATACCATCATTCTGTTTGATGTATAAATAGTTGTTAAAATTAGCATAGCAAATAATTCATGGTTTTATCATTTTGCGGAGAGGCTATTTATTATGATTACACGTGTTTGTGATATTATTATTCACTTTAGTAACTAAATCGGGTTAGGTATAGTATAAAGTATACTGTTTAAGAAAGTCTTGTAACATTCCCAAGGCATCATTTATTTGCAATACATAACTTTTCATTCGCTTGGTGTCGATTTGTCATAATTTTTGATATGACGGCTCTAACATTAATCTAAATTCGTCATAGATTCGGTATGCCACTTACAAAGATTCCCGTCAAAACGCAAGATGGAGAACACCTCCAAATCGATGTTGCCGTCATCAAATTTTCAGATGTGCTTTCTGACATGATTGAACGTATGTCGGATAAATATCTTTAATTAAACTAGATATCTTTAGACACTAACGTTAATATTCATGAGAATGATACTATGGAAGAAATAAACTTTGAGTGTACTGCTATTGCTGCTAAGAAAGTTGAAGAATGGTGTATTTTCAACACGGGTGGGGGTCATACTCCTGAAGATGTCAAAGCTTTCGAGAAAACTCTTGTTGATGTGCATGTGGATATCATTTGGGACTTGATCCTTGCTGGTGAGTTTCTTGGGATTAAAAGATTCATTGAAATCACTTGTGATAAAGCTCGTGTCGAAATGGAAGGCCTTTCAACCGAAGAACTAAGATCAAAATTCTCCATCGAAAATGATTTTGATGCGGATGAATATCAAAATGTAAGTTTAGCTTAGGTAATTCATTAACCTATTTTTTAGATCCTTGATCAAAACAAATGGACCCAGTGCTAAACTTACAAGTAATCTCAAAAAAAGGTTTACATATTTGGTAAACTAAAATTAATAATGTATTTATATTTTCTTTCAATATCTATTCCTATTTATAATCATATAAATATTTTTGCCTATGTGTTCTTTGCTGTAACCGTTTATTCAATTCAATACTTTGTTAAGCTAACTTTAATTAAATTAACTTTTAATTCTTAGATAGCATACAAAAATGGATAAAAGTGGCAATCTTGCCGTCAAAACAAATGATTTAGTTGATTTTGAACTAAATCCAACATTTATCCAGAATAGTGGTTTCTTGAGTGAAATGATTCAAGGTATCTTTCATAATGCCATCCACATGAACCTAATTATTATTAATTTAGATTACGAAGCCGTCTATGAGAAAATAACTGATATCCCGAGATTAGACTTGCCAAACGTAGACGCTGATTCACTTGGTAAAATTATCGAGTGGACAACATTTAATGTGAATCCTAAAGTAGGTTCCGAGCAAAATTGCGATTTTGAAGGTAAACCTCTACCAGTATCTGGTTCAGTCCCTGAGAGAGTAGATGAAGCAAAAATCATGAAGTTCCGGGATGATATCTTGGCTGTATCCACACCCTTTGCTTTTAAAGTAATGATGCAAGCTAACTTTTTAGATTGTAAGGATTTAGTCAGTGAACTTTGTAGTGCCGTCAGAGAAAAGATCACAGGAAAAAGCCCAAAAGATATGGCAGACTTCTTCGGAGTTGAATTTGATGAATCCAAGAGCAATCTGAATAAGGCAAGTTCATTTTAATTAGATGATTTATTTATTTAGTATTTTAGATTAACAAACTTAATGCTGTTAAAGATTGCGTTTAAGTATCTTATCTTGATGAACTTTTCACATAATATCCGTGCTACTATACTAAATAAAGTGCTTTCGAATATACACTTTTCTAATCATTTTCGTTCTTTGTTTTCGTACCACTTTGCCATTTAATAAATTTGTTCATACAACTTCTGTGTTTTAGAATGTCTTTGCAAAAGTTGCCTATTACGACCTCCGATAATGTCCAAATTGAAATTGATCAATTCGTTATCAAAAAATCCTGTTTATTACAACAGATGATTGCTGGTAAGCATATTGCTAACCAAACTTTTAATTTATCATTTCTTTAAGATCTTTGCATTGACTTCGAATCAAACGAAACAATAGATGCTCTTCCTTTGCAGAATCATAGTTCGCAAATTATGCAATTGGTTTCTAACTACTGCGCACATTACTCGGATAGAGAACCGGAAGCCAATGTCGATGACACTCAGTGGAATAATCAATTTTTAGATGCTCAGTCCCCTGCCACTTTACTCGAATTAATCTCAGTGGCTAATTTTTTGGATATCAAAGCATTAAGAACAATTGTGTGCCTTTATGTTGGAAAAGCAATTAATGGAAGGTCCCCTGAAGATATTGGTATTATCTTAGGCTATGACAATGACTTCAGTGAAGAGGATAAAAAGATGGTATGTCTTATCAATGCATGACAAATATTAATGTAATCTTTTTAGATCTCTGAAGAAAATGCCTGGATCTACGATTAAATATTTGCGGTTATTTGTAAATTTATTACTATCCATTAAAATAAATAAAGCTAATTAAAAAACTTTTTTGGTAATGTTAACAAATTTCCTAAATCCTGACTTGATACTATTAGACGTCTGTTTTTCCATAAATGCATTCTTGACATTTTGAAACTTGGCATTAATTTTAGAGGCTGTCTTCTCATTTTTTTGGTGATTCTTCTTGCCTGACATTGCTGACACAATAGCCATATCAAAAACTTCTTTAAGACATCTTTGTGTGAGGGCTGAGCATTCCAGATACTCAGCATTAATTTGACTTGCTAGGAACGAAGCTTTACCCGTATCAATTGGTTTTTCTCCCTTTCTTGACAGTTCCATGACTGTATTCATGTTGGTTCGTTGGTCTGAGTGAGTTCCAACGAGAATTACTGAAAATTGGTTCTTATTGTTCGTTTAAGTACAAAACTTACACGGCACATTCGGAGCAACTTTACTAATCTCAGGCAACCATTGCACCAAGATAGAGTTCAGCGACCCTGGCACCATCACATTGAAACACAACAAAAAAACATCTGCCTCTCCGTAACTTAATGTTCTGAGTGAGTCGAATTTTGACTAAAATACATTTTTACTAAAAATCAACCAAAATAAACTTTTGCAGAATGCCTGTCAATATGGGTGAAACGTGTGAAGGTGTCAACCACACAAAAGAGATCAATCACTCTATCTTTGAAATTATACTTGTTTGGGGTCTTTATTCCAGTTTCGGGCAGCTTAAACATTTAATTTTTAAAAGAAAGAACTTGAGACATTATTGTTTATGGTTTTATTAGACCAGTTTAGACCACACCAAACCTAATACTACGCATCTCGATAAAAAGAGACTTTGATTTAATTCAATTTTATTTATCAAACTTTAATGGCAATGTCAAGGACTATTTTTATTTATTTTTGCTTGGTAACATCAACAACTATTAGTGGTCTTTTCATAACGGAAAACAATAAATTTAATAGGTAACATAGCTAGTATAAAGGATAACTAAATTGATTTTAGCTTTGAAGTAGATCCTAATGGTGACGATCAACAAACAGACCGAATTTTGTTACCCAAAATTGTTATGAACAAATATTTAGGGCCATTGGCAAGACTCAAAAACAACTTTAGTAAGTTTATTCCCAACATATCATAATTTATTTACCTGACCAGAAGTATCAGCTAATTCCAATTTGACCGGTTTATTATCTACCCACACTGTTACTAAAAACATAATTGTCCTTTAAAATGAGTTATAACAAAAAAGATACCTGAATAATTGTCAAAAGCCGTTGGCGTATAATGGTAAGGATAACCATTAGTAGTATAAGCAACAATCAACGAAGTCTTTCCAACTAAAGCATCCCCAACAAAAACACACTTAAGTTTAGACATGTTATTATTTTCATAATGACTATTGTTATTATTAATAGTTGATTGAGTTTTTGCACGAAGTTGGTTGCTGTTGCTGGTAGAGTAAGTGGATGGAGTTACTGAGTAGGAGTTTGAGGAATTGGCGGAATAGTTGTTGTTGTACATAGCTTTTAGCTTGATTTTGTGATATAATGGTAGTAGGAAATATAAACAAATCTAAAATTATTAAACGATTATTAATGCTTTGAGCAAAATAAAACTTTATACAACACTTGTCGTAAGAATAAAAAAGGACTCTATCCTTGATCTAACCACTTAACTTTTTTAAATACTCTTTGATTGCTTCTTGAATCAAATTAAAAGTTACTACCCAATTCCACTAGATTCCAACAAATTATATTGAAATGAATTATTAATTAAGGCTAGGTAGAAAGGAATGTAAAGCAAACACTTGAAGTGCATCTACTTGAGATTATAAAAAAGAATCTACCTAAGTTGATTCCGATCATAAGATTAAAAAATGAATTATTTCAAATTAACTTATTAAGATGGAGTATAATTAATTAGATGAATGTAAAGAAAAATATCAAGTAACGACTTAACTATAAAAGTCCACTTAATATAATAAAAGATTGTTTAGCCAATTGACTGTACAAAGCACAAAATTCAAGTTTATCCTGTACGAACATTAACTTATTGTTCGAGTACTTATTCAATATATTAGCATGAGTATACACATTTACTGCTATTCAAATCATTTTTGTCACAAATTTATGTCATTACGTTAAAGATATAATAGAAAACTTCTTCGCATAAACGTTAGGAAGAACCATCTAGCTGAAATCAAAGTTATTGAACTAATTAAATAATATATAAATCTATGTTAAGGTTAAAAGTCATTAAGGAAATGTATAAATACAATAAATGTACAAAACTTTATTATCATGGGAACATTAGATCTAATTAATCCTTTGGGTCTATAAAATTAAAAGTTTGTAAATAATATAAGTTTACTTTCAACATCATTCATGCGAGATTACTTTTATTTAATTAACAAATACAAATAAATATAGGTACAACAATTAATTAACATTCTTTAAATATATACAACAACAACCTACTAATGTATGTGTATTGTCAAGTAATGCACACCATAATCATAATATCTTAGAAACAAAAAATTTTAATACTTTGGTTAATGCATTTAGACATATATCATTGTCAAAACCATTGAGCGAAACTTTATTTTTAACAATCGACCGAGATTTACTACACCCACCAAAATTCAGATGACTATTTCTTTTTCTATTACACACATACACCATCACATCTCACAATATCATAATTAATATTATTATTACCATTAAAACAAAACCATACATAAGATTAGATGTATCCTTTTTTGAAAGTTGGATGTCTCACCGTCTTCTTTTACTGCAACTTAATTATTATTTACCCTTTTATGCCTACTTACTTTCATTGACATCATCAATTTCTATAAATGTCTTTCAAGTTCTGTAACGAGTTATCATTACTAATAAAAGTTGATCAAATTTACCACCAAAAAAATAAAATCATATAAGCAAACTAACTCACACAATTATATATTTCTTTTTGCCGATTCAAGGTGATTATAAAAAAATACTTACCAAACTAATAATTCATTTTTTTACAAAAAAATATAACCTACATGAAGGTTACTTTTTAAACATTTTTTGCATAATTAAAATATTTTAGGTATACCAATATTAAATTGTTGTCGAGATACACTTGGATCGACATCGTGTGTTTCGTTGGCAAAGCTACATCCGGAAACTTTTGAAAGAAGGTGTCTTAATGATCATGATTTCCATACCATCGACTGTTGTGTAACTTGTCGAGCTTATATTCAAAGGCACCAGATAGATGATGAGCATATGGTGAAAATACAAAGAGCTCCCGCTAATTGTAAGGATGTAAAAAGTTTGAGTTTTTGCAAGAAGTTGAAATATCAAGGAATTGGAAAGTACAGTTGTGCGAATGCTCCTTTTGCCGTTAGGATGTGCAGAGACTCTTGTCAATATTGTGAAGACTCTTTATACTTTAATTTTCAACGAACACCTTTATGTTAACATCTAATGAATGGACTTATTTAACAAAAAATAAATTATTACTTTTTATCCATGCTTATTTTGAAACATAAATCACCATGGCAACCATTAAAGAATACTAATACATCAACTCTATCCACTCAACATTATCACATGAATGCATGTACCTTATGGATAAGCTATTCTCAAAAAGCACTTAAAGTCATTTTAAACGTAAAATACATTTCTTACCTTATTTGGGCTGTTAGTTTCTTAGAAATGTGCAATGTCTTATACTGATGAAATTGATCGTCGTTTAGATAGACTTAAAGATGAGTGTCAATATATTCAGAGTTTAATTGATGTTGGAAAGCATCGAAATTTGTCGGCTAATCAAAATTTGTCTAATAATCGAAATATGCCCAGTAAACACAACTATGTTTATTCTACTGCTGGTTCTGTTTCTAGTGATATCAAAGATTGTCCTTATTGTAATGATGGTGGTAATGAGTGGAAATATGCTTCAGATCTTCATGAGCACAATAGAAGTAGTAAGTTGTTTTTGATTTAAATAATTGTGATTTGTTTGTTGTTATAATACGGTGGATTGCTTCTTTTAGAATCTCTTAATAACATATTAAAAAGATTTAATTCTTCAACAACATCTCTATCATCCTCTAATTATCAACGATCCTCTTCTTCATACAAAGGAAAATACACAATCCCAGAACCATTTAACTTTATGGAGCGACCTACTCGTATAAACACCTACTCCCAACGATTCCTCCAAAAACTGCTAGACGAAAAGGAAAGAGAAGAACAATTGGCTTTGGCTAGAGCTAAGTTCTACCCTTACAAAGCAAGTCCCATCCCCAAGTCTACTTACATGCCGGATACTTCCTTCAAAATCGGTCAATTAAAACGGCCAAAGTCAATGCACACACTTTCTCATTTTAATAATAAAGACAATACGACAAGTCATGATATTCCATACAAACCAAAACCAGTTCCCATTACCAATTACATTGAGCCAACTTATTTGGAAGAAATGAAAATAATCCGAGAAAGGCAAAAAAATGAACGCGCCATTGCAATGCTACTCAACTCCCGAAGTCCCTTCTCAATGGAAGAACACGAAATCAGATGCAGAGTTCAAAACAAACTACGCCACCAATCAAAGTGTCTAAAAGAAGATGATGGTCAAACTAAACCAAAACAAAGTGCCTCCCTCCCTGACTTCACATTATTACATCGCAAAGAATTCGAAAGGCGACGTAACGTTAAAAAGAACGTATTACTTGAGACAACAATCGTGGAGCCATTCAAATTTACAGTGGAAGAAAGAATCCAAAAAAGAAAAGAAAGGAGTCAATCCAAAAAAGATTAACATACATATTATATATTATTAAGTATATAATATCCGTACATCCAAAACTAGCCACCTTTAATTTCAACTACCATTTGATATAAAAACCTACCATCTATTATCTCTCCTTTTCAACAAGTTTTTGATTTGGAAAAGCTAGTCTTTTCCTCCCCTCTCCAAAAATACTCCTCCAATTTTTAATTTCTTTTTCAAATAATGCCTTACACAAGTAGACTAAAAAAGATCTTCATACCCAATTGTCAACTAATTTTCGTTGTTTATTATGCAAAACATATCGTCTTTATTTGCAATCACAACGACCATTCCACAAACTTTATATTAACATATAATTAGACTATATTACTATATATACTCGCCTTAACTGGTTTTTTCCTTTTGTAAGAAATGACTATATTTGTCTATAAATATAATAAATTAATTCGTTAACAAATATTATATATATCCATATTTGGAATCGTCTTCTCTTTTATCTTTTTTTATAATTGAATCAATTTTTAACCATATATTTCCAACTTTTATAGACACATAAAAATGGCAATCCAAAGAGTGCTCCTACTTTTTGTAGTTTTTTTTACAATACACCAATCAACACAGATCCAGACGATACCTGCATCGAGAGTCGTAAGAATCACCCTCACCTACCCATCAGCCAACATCCCAGCAATTCCACATACCGAAAAATGGCAAACAACGATGCGCAAATCTATACTAGCATCTCTCAAATTCATAAACAAGCATTGGAACATCTGCGGCACAGAAAGTTCATCTATCTCCCAAAAGCCATCAGGTGGTGATTGCGGGAAACTTTATGTGACAGGAGAGACAATAAATCAAAAAGTATACAGAATAAATGGTACCTTCACAGCTGAAGCTGATCCCGTTAAAAATGTCAAAGTAGATGCAACTTCCTCCCTCCAATCAGTCATTCAAATCGGATTGAAAGGAGGTATTTTCCAGTACACTAACTCCTTAAAGGCTTTAGGCAAGCCATCGATGGATTTAACTCTCGAACAAGATTATTTCTGTTTTCCAGGAACACAAAAAATCACTGACAAAACATGCAAAATCATAAGTAGAGGTGATGCTTCTCCTTTTGTTGGATTATAAATTTTTTATTATTTACCTTAAACATTGTTTTTTCATTTAATTATACATATACAATTTAAGGCACCATAAACTAAAGTAATAAATAAGGCTTGATTTTGAGTTAAACTTGTAAAAGGAAGGGACATTTCCTGTCAGGGACTGTCAATAGATGAGGATCTTGGGTTGGTAGAGATGGTGAAGAGGATTGGTCTGGCCATAATTTAGTTAAGTAATTTGCTGTAGGAGAAGGTAAAGTTGTTGTACATTGAGGGATTGATAAAGATTTGTTTGTTTCCTTAGATGGAGATGTAGTAGCGCTTTTGAGTAATTTGTTTGATGAACCAGACCCAGAGACAGATGTACTTATTGGGATTCTTAAATAATTTTCATACTCTGCCAACAAATCTTTTTCATCCAAAGATATCTTGATAGGTGGCAATGAATATTTAGGATGCAAATAATCGGATTGTCTCCGTTCTGCATTGTATTTGGTTGGCAAACCTTCCCAATGAGCCTTTTCATATATCTTTGCTTTTGCTGTTTCATTCACTAATTTGAGGGTTAAAGATGGTAAGTCTAAGGAATTGATGGAATAATTGTAACTGTAAAGAAAGAAGGTCAATTATTATTTATGCAAGGATATTTTCATTTGGTATGGGATCCATTTTTAAGTAGGTGTTTTTTGGGAGTAAGATTAAACATTATTGTTGGTAGTAAGTATATCAAATTACTTGGAAATGAATAAAAATATGCCTTGTCATGAGTTGTTGTTGCTTCAAAGTCAAAACAAATGAAACATAATGAGTTTGAATGAAATGAATATTTTAATGGCCAAACAACATAATATGTATCTATTTATAAGTTCTGATAACTTACTTTGAACTCAAAGATTCCAAATCAGTCAAAGCCGTATTTCGTCGGGGTGATTTGATAGAAGCAAAGGGAATTTCTTTTCTGGGATGGCACATACTCGGGACTAGTGTGCAATATCCAACAAAAAATACCAATAATATAAGTGTGTAGGCAAATAGAACCACAATTATTACCATGAGAAACATTTGTTGTTGTTTTTCATTGAATGATGATCATCAGTCGGGAACTTCTTTCTTTGTATTTTTATTAGTTATCGGAGTATAAAATAAATCAAAATATTACAAAGTGTCACTAAAAAACAAAATGAATCATTTTAGACGATTAAATTAATTGGTACATCAAATAAAAATAATTTACTTGCACGATGAATAAAGAATTATCTTCCTAAGCACTTCTACATTTTCGCTAACCTCTTGATGATAGCTGTAACTATATGTATTTATTTAATTATCTTGGACTAAACAAAAAAGTATGTCCTTTTCGGAAGTACCCCTATACTTTTTGTTAAACTATTTATATAAAACAATCAAAAGCAAAATAAAATGTAAGAAAGGGCAATAGTCGGTTTTGTGTTTGTTGGAAGTGAATGAATATTCATTTAAATAATTTAAACATCACACATGCTATCTTCATACTCTGAACTTTTTTGTATTAAAAAAGATGCTTTTGTAGAAGAAATTGTTAGATTAGTTTAAATTTAGATTCTTATACTACACATCTAATTAGGAAGTAACTTTAAAGAGCGTCTCCTTTTTTAATTAGATACTACTAGTATATCAATTCTTTTCATATCATATTGGCAATAAAATGAGGGAGTAGTCCATATATATAGTTTAATCAGGAAAAGGAAATCATAACTTCTTATCTATCAATGTACGTGAAAGAATAATGCCAAATTTAGGTATCAACGTCACTCCTCACCACGCACGCCATTTAATTAATATGTCAAAATATCCCCCCCAAAAATAGAATAGTCTACCACCTGAGAAAAACAAAAAATATAAAATAAAGTTGTTGTTGCTTTACATAAATTGCTATCTAAAGAAGTTTCCTAGGCACAAAAAAGATTGGAATAATCGTATCAAATTTCGCATCACAACGGATTGTGGCAGATAGATGTTGTTAGTAGAATCATATAGAGTTGGGACCTATTATTGTGTGTTCAGTTCGTGACGTATGGCAGGGTCTGCTTTTTTGGGTGTGAGGACTTTATAAATATTATATTAAATTGGAGATTGTTTTAGATTTTGTTGTTGGGTAAGATGTAAATAAGGGGATAAAATAAGTTTTTTTGTGACGGGTAGATGAACAAAAGATATTAGGCCAGGGAAATGATGTAGAGGTTTACTTTTTGAGTAAATGACCTAAAGTGACCATATCCCTTATTACCGATGTGAGCTTAAATTAACGAAATGTTGTGGTAAAGAGATACAATCTCCTTAAAAGAGTCTCATATGTCAGTAAAGTATATTGTGGGGTATCAAATTGTGGTTTATCTAATGATACAAAGACTAAAACATATGCTTAGTTTTGATAAAAAATGATTTGTGAGTGTATCCATTACTAGGTTTAAGTTGATGATAACCAAATAAAGAATATTACGTAAAATAATTTTGTTTCATAAAAGAATGTTTGCAGTGTAAAGATAAAAATTTATTGTTTTCCAAAAAAGGAAGTAATTCAAAAAAAGTAATGGTCAAGAAGAATATAATGTAGTGAATAAAAATGTAATAAATAAATACAATAAATACATGTTCTCGGTATCTACCCACAATTTGTTAAGTAGTTAATTTAAAATTTATGAAACTAAGGGATTCCTACCATTTAAATGTCATCTTTTTTGCATATAAATAAACAAATGTATTCTTTAACTCATCAATTTCTAATGAATCCCACAAATTCTTTTTATATCTTCTTGGATAGGGAGCAAAAAAAGAATAGTTAAAGTTAATGGGGCAAAATATTTATTTTTGCTCTTGATTTTATACTTAATTTTATCAACAAAAATATATTTTACGATTTTTTGGGGAAAATCCCAAGATAGTTTAGTTAATGAATAAAAAATGAGAGGTATATCCAAGCCATTTTTTGTTTATTAGGATATCAGATGATATGAGTGTTTTCAGAAACTAAACTGAATAATAAGAAAAATATTTTATTAGTGAAGTCAATCTAAAAAATGGTAGAAGACATAACAATTTGCAAGTTGTATAGAGGATGATGAATAGGTTTTGCTTTTTTGATTGCTAACTTGAAAAAGGGTGGAATAGTTAATATCAAAATGCCGGTCATTTCGGCCACCTCAAACAACCAGCCTTGTCCCTGGATAACAAAAAAGTTACTAAAAGTAATAAACATAGCTATTTATTAGTTTGCAATTATGTTTGTTACACCTTAGTTACCAGCTGGCTATTAAATAACAATAAATAAAAGTATATAGCCAAAGTATACATCTTCTAACAATGACCATTGCTACTATCAAAAGCCCCAAAAGCAAACATCCCAAAAGTATACAATTTGCCCAAACTCAAAAATTACTTTCATTCTAAACAAATAAAAAGACTCTTTTTTTCAAATATCACTTTTTTGATGGAATTTTTAATTTATTCAATTCAAAATATTACTTTATCATCACACGGTTGAGACATGATAGCAGAAGGTGTTGAGTAATGATGATATTGAAAATGGTTGAAATAGCGTGGAATAAATAGCCTCCAAATGATTAACCTATTCCACCATCATCTTTTTTGCCTTCAAATAATTAAGTTGCTCAAAAAAGTGATTTATGAAGGGGAGCATGTGTGGATGTTTATGGAATTTTATATCTTTTGAGCATGTCATTTTTGTTATCTTGAATTAAGGTATAGTTAGTATGTATGTATTTGATGGATACCAGGAACCAAAAACAAAATATGTTTGAGTCGACATTTGGAATTATTAAATTAATCGTTTTTTGGTGGTAGGTTGTGTAAATACAAAATATTGATAGTTTGGAGGGGATTGTGTTTTGGTTTGAGTTATGAACAAGATAAAATCACAAAAATATGTATTAAAAAAGGTTATATGATTTGTATTCTAAAAAACGATAAGAACAGACGACATTTTGATGTTAAGAGATATATTTATTAGTTAACAAGTATTAAATCAAAGATAAATGAGATTTGCAAATGAGAGGGTAATGTGTCGTAAATTAATCAAACTAAAGGTTCTAATGTGTTTAATTGACGTCATCATCTTGATTGCTTAGAAACTCTTTTAGTCACCCAACATTTATCTGAAATAAAATACACGTTGAGATGCTTAAGAACTGTTCATCTAAAGAAAACAAAATTGTCATCTTAAGAGAACGTCATAAAATTATTACATTTGAAGTCTAGTCTTTTTTATTTCCCTAGACATTTAAAAGGGTGTTTTTATTTTAGTATATCCCAAATTGCACAGAATTAATGCCATAATATAATGTGTATTAAGGTTAATATTAAAAAAATCTAAAAACAAACCTTCGAGGAATGTAGTTTAAAACACCAATAAACTTTCAAAAAAAACCTCCCAAAGATTTGAAGCACCAAAAAAAGGAGATTGTTTTGATGGTGTCTGTCAATTTAGATAACATTTATTTATAGTTGTATAAATGAATAAATAAATAGAATCACATAAAATTTGACAACTATCTCAAAAGATGATTTTGGGTAAATAAAACATTGTTGGTCAGTTGATTGATGATAAAGAAATAAAGTAAGTTTCTTTTTTCGTAAATGCCGCTTTTACAAAATTGGTGGGAGGTGATTGGCAGTGATTTGTTTTTATAAAGATGACACGACATATGTTTTTTGTTTGTAAAAAATTTATTTAATAGGAGTGGATAAAATTAATTGAAATTGTCAATTTTTTTAATGTGATTGAAGATGGATCTGAAATGGGTATAGTGATATGCTGGTTTTTAATCTGATGGTGACATCTCTATTGTGTCAAATTATGCGTAAGTTTATTCTAATTAAAAAAAGGAGTAAATATATTCTATGGGAAAGTTAAAAATAGATCCTCAGCGAAATCTTGCTACTTTTAATGCAAAGGTAAGTTTATAAGAAATAGATGCATTAGAAAATATGACACCGTTTCTAATATAATAGGATAATATTTCAAGCTGTTCAAAACATTTTTATTAAAAATAGATAAAAACATCGTACTTTTAATGAGGTATAATTTGCATTAAATTTAATCACATCCACATCTCGTTACAAGAGGATAAGGTGATGTTGTCCTTCTTAAGTTCTTATTCTTATCAACGTAAGTTACATCGATACCCCTTGTTTCTATTGGGTGACAACATCTATTGGTCCTGTTTTTGTTTTCATAGAACTGTTTACTGAATTCACTATGGACTGTTTCGTCCTAATAAAGATTATGTATATTATCTAACTATCAAAGAACTTACTTTATTTAAATCACAACTTCCAACACAATAACCAAAATCAAGTTTTTTTGGAGAAATAATATTATCAAAAACTCCTTCTTCGAGGCTAATTATTTCCTTAATCAAGCAACAACTTTTCCTATTATCAACATTACATAAATTTAACCTATTCAAATATCTTTTATGTTTCTGATGTTCTCTCATTGTGAATTTGAAGTGTAATTGTGGTCGACTAATGAAATTGCGTTCTTTCGATTCAGATGTATCAACACGTAATCTGACTATGCCTGAATTGGACTCAACTTTGTTCTCAAACCATTCTTCGTCAATGGTAAACTCAATTTCCTTTGTTGCTTTATCGTAATCGTTCTTGATGTGCCATTTAGAAAGCACTGTAAATTCAAACATTTCATTTTCTTCATACAAAACAAATTTAGATGTATGTTTTAACAATCTATTATCTGAATCATCCAATTTCATGACAACAACAATTAGTCTAGAATTAATTTTCTTTATTGATTCACCAAAATTGAAAATAATTCTTTCTTCAGAATGACCTTCACTTGTTAGAGGGAATAATAAGACTTCCTTTTTATCAGTTTCTCTAAAATGTTGTTGTTCATCGTCTTGAAATAACAAACTAGACATTTCAGTAAAATATAATTGCTCATCAGGTGTGAGCAAGGATTCATTTTGTAAATTCAAATTACGTTTAATCTTGTCTACAAAAGCATCCTTAACAAATTCAAAATGTCTAGTAGTTTCTGTTTCACACCCAATACACGGATTTGATGGTAATAATTTAGAAGAGCAATTTACAGCAATCTATTATAATTAAAATTAGTTGTAATTTATGGAAACATTACACTTACTACTAGAAGACATAACAGCCCGAACATCTTTATCAAAGACACATAAAAAGTAAATTCAATCAACTTCTTTAATATAGTTTCAACTTAAAAGGCGTGCTAACACATACCTTTAAATCTATCTGATAAATTGATACCCCGTCCAAGTTGACAAGTAACTTCAAATCATATAAAAAGTATGCCGTCAAGAACCATATCAACGTTTCACAAAATTGTACCTACCAAACTTATTAGGTCATAATACGCTTAAACGACTTTCACATCTTCTAAAAATTTAAAACGGAGAGAGTTATGATAAATTGAACATGAGAACAGGCAATATTATTTTATCTACTCATATAATTGACTAAACACTTGGCAACGCAAAAAATGTTTATAATACAAAAATTTATCACCTATTAAGGTTAATTAAAATACCCTTGAAAAGGCGTATTGTCTGCAGGTCTTTTTGATTGAAGATGCAAAAAGAAAGGGTTTAGATAGGAGACGTTTCTTTGCCTTTTTTTATTCTCTGAGTTGATCATAAAATGAGCTTTCTCTTTAAATGTTTTATTTTTTATCCTTTCAAGTTTACATAAGAATTTCAAGAAAACAAATGAAGGTATTAGGATTTGTTGAAGGCTAAAATAATGGTATATTGGATTATGCATATCACAAAAAATAAGTATCCCACCACCTATTAACTTCAAATTCTGTCAATGGTAACAACTAATTCGCCATTTTTGTTCAATTGATGTTTGACTGACTTGCAGTTAAGAGACTTAGGAATGACATAAGTTCTGGCGAATTCTCTCTTAAGAGTACTGGCTCCATCGGCTTTTTCATGTCTGCAATGGATGTCGAGTTTGTCATCGATGACAGAAACCATCACTTCTTTTGGTCCAAAGTTTTGACAGTCAAAGGCAATTTCAATACCATTTTCGGTATCAATAGATCTGATTACTCCATCAGCTTCGTGAGCAAGTGGCCAGTCGGCAGTAATAACAGATTCCTTGGCTCTAGACATGTTTAGTAGTTTCAATTAGTAGTAGTATTATTCTCTAATGAATTGAACCATACAAAAACGCTTTCCTTAAATACCTCCCGAAAGCATGTTTATCCACTTAAAAGTTGTTTTGTTCGCTTCAAAAACATTGCTGATCACTGCCATCTGCCACATTTTGTAACTCCAAATGATAGAAAACAAAACGTGTACGTAGTGTTGAATGTGCAAATTTCTTATTTACAGTTCAATCCTATCTAAATGATCATATGAATAAAGTTAAAAATAAAAAGCCATTTGTTACGTAAACCTTTTTATGTGATTGAGATGTTTTTAGGATAATAAAAGTAAATTGATCAACTACGTTTCAAATAGGAAGGTACTTTTGTTATTCTGACTTTTCATTGTTGCCAATATGACATTCTTGGCCATGATTTGTTATGTGTTGTTTATGAGGTAAAATAAAAGGAGGACATCAGGTGATTGTTTTTTGGTTTGATGGGAAATTATTATGTTGCTTTAGGTTTGTTGGGGTTATAGATCAAATAGATCAACATGGGGGGTGTTTTTCGAAATGAGCTATCTTTTGTTGTTTGTAATTATAATGCTATAAACAAGTAGTTTAAAAAGTTGGTGCATGGAAGAGATTTATTTGATTAGTAAGTTCATAGTTAAGATTAAGGTTGTAACGGGTTCCAAGCAGGTCCCGACAAAAACCGGTTTTACCAAAAAATAAGTCTTTTGAGTCTTTATAAAAAAGACCTGTTTTAGCAAACACTATTCCAAGATAAGTAACATGTTTTTGGAGCCAAATGAAGCATTTTTATTTATGTTGCCGGTCGTTTATTCGATCACTTCTTTTTTTAAATGCGTACAGTAATTAAGTTAGGATATATATGTTTAAATGAAAAGTTTAAGTGCAACTTTTGTTTCGCTGAACTATCAGAAACCTCTGGAGCCAGCACTTAGGGAGACATCTTCAAACCCATCCTTCCTTAATAGAAAAATTGATTCGTGATAAGTTAACAAAAGGTCAAAACTCTCTTCAACCTATTCTAACTCAGGATGAAGTGCAATTAATTGAAAGCTCAACCAATCTCAATCCAACAACAAATTCAACTTTACCAAAAAAGCCATTCAATCTTTTTACTAATCTTGAAATCAAAGTTAAAAAAATAACGAAGCCAGATTGTTGGAAGTTATTAAATGTATTGTTTCTAGCCATTCATCCATACGTCTTGTTGAAAACAAATCCTTTCGAACACTTACTAACACAAGTTTTTGTCGTAAAACTGTAATGAGTAGAATCAAAACGAAGTATGAAAGCTAATTGCTATGATTAGAAATGATATTGGGAATAATGAATATTCTGTATGTTTTGATGGATTGCAAAAAATAAAAAGTAATGCTCAGTATTGTAGTTTATGATAGATGACAATATGATTTATATTCCATGATCAGAACATGCATAATTTTGGAGGAATCATATAATGCTCTTTGATTGGAACTACAATTGCACGTATGTTTTATTCAAGTCTTTGTGAATGATTATAATTATTTTATAAGTATTTCAAGTTCTACTATTAATATTACTTAATGCGTGTTTCAAGATCATTCTTTAATGCAGTGGTTTTCTTAATTACGTCTTGATATCTTCCAAATATGCTAGTTTTTGTAACAATGACTTTATTTCCATCGATAGACTTCTAAATTGAAATTAATTTCAATAATCATGCTCTCTCCTTTAACATAATTGCTTTGAAAAAGGATCTGCAACATTAACATGCGGTTTTTCCATTTGACTAAATGCAAGCATAAATTATTTGGAATGTTTCAAATTAAATGCGGGATCATTCCTTCTGCATGCTGTAGTAGGATATGTAATAGGTTTGATGAAAACAAATAAATTAAAATTAATTATTTATATACTAACTCAGCATACTAAGTCAAAAGTCCAAATACTTTTTATAATAAGTTAGCTTCTAGCAATAGATCACTTTCAAGTCAAGCTCAAAGCAATATAACTAAAATAAACAATTTTCTCTAAAATGAGCTCAAAGTACAATCAACTGCATACCCATTAAAATAAATCATATTTAATCCTGCACATTTAAACACTTAAAGAAGTTATTTATAAACATTATAATAATATTGTTCGAATAAAACCGATTGAAATAAACTACATTTTAAATTGACTTCAATTATTAAAACACCTTTTAAAGAATCATATTTTATGGCAAAAATTTCTTCTTACATTTGAACAACAATAAACTTTATACTATTTGTAAAAGCATTTGTATTATTGATAAGTCAAATTATGATTAAACAACCTAAAAATAAATACACTAAAAGCTTTGTCCTCAAAAATGTAAATTGTGAAAACCTTTTTGCAGCAATACGATCAGAGTGAATACTCTATAAACATCTTTTATTTATTGGTTGGTAACAAATTGGTGGCACTTTTAATTGAAATAATATTTTCTTACCACAACATATAATTCAACAATAATATTATTTTTAACTTAAACTATAGTTACTTTAATGCACTTTCACTATTTTCTAATGAACTTCCTTGATAAATTATGGCTCCAACTCTTTTTTTAAACTTACTTTATCAAAAGCGGAATATAATAACTAGCTACAATAGATTACCATCTGATAACAAGGCCTTTAGTAACTTCATATCACACAGTTTATTTATACCATGCCTACCAAGTTCATTTCAATATTTGCCAAATTCAATTAAATTTTCAAACTGTCGAAATTATCATTATCAAAGGGGGGTTTATTGCCTTTTGGCTAATTTTAAAATGGACCATTTCGAACTTTTTCAGTTTAATATTTATCATATTTATGATTGGTGACCATTTCAAACTGTACTTTTATCCCAACCCACTATTCCCAAGCCACCTTAAATGTTTTGTTTTGTAGACTTGACTTTTTATTTACAATATTCAATGTTTATTTTTGAAGTTTAGCAATATTTATTATTATATTTGTATCTTTGTTTTACATCTATATGTGGAAAAGCCCTTTTCTTCCCACACTTTTTCAAACCAAATCTCCTACTCAATTATTTATTTAGAACCAATTTTAGATTACATTTGACCACAACAAAAATCTTTTTTAAACATGACAAATGAGAC
This sequence comes from Rhabditophanes sp. KR3021, assembly GCA_963281155.1. Lineage (NCBI taxonomy): Eukaryota > Metazoa > Nematoda > Chromadorea > Rhabditida > Alloionematidae > Rhabditophanes > Rhabditophanes sp. KR3021. The sequence goes on from CAUJLY010000001.1 coordinate 8,256,584, forward strand.
ATCAAACCCCACCAATAGACAACTCATTCCATTATTTTGTACCAAATCCTATTTTTGCTTTGTACTTGTATGATGTAATTTTAGGAGGCTTATTGCTATTCCCGGGCAATATCACTCCATACCACTTCAACACAGACATATCCTTTTGCCTTAAAACCATATTTATATACATACTTAATCATCCTGCTCAGTTCATTTTGATTGTCTTCTTATTAAACTTAATTATATACTTTTTTGCTTAATTCATTTTTTGTATTTTTTCCTTTCTAGGAATTATTTGATGAAACTCATTTCAGATGAATATATTTAAACTTAATTGGATTAACTTTTTTCCTCTAGACATATTTAAACAAAAAAAGTTTAATCTTCAAAAAGCAAATTTTACTCGAAATGAGATTGCTTGTTAAGATTGTATAGACTTGTTTGAGCCTGAATAAATTCGCTTTTATTGAAATTTAAAATATAATAATAAACTTTAAAAAGTTAATATTTTTAAATAACTTTACAGATATGGTTGTTTTTTTGTTAGCATAAATAGATGCAGTCAATCTTGTGTTAATGCTTTAAATAGTTTGAACATCAAAGGAAAAGCCTGTAGTTGACAAGTTTGTTTATTTTACCAATCACTTTTATTATGTTTAGTAATTTTTCGTTTTTTGTTTATACATATTTATACTATTTACACCAATTCTGTACATATTTATACTATTTATACAAATTTGTACATATTTATGCTATTCATACTCATTTTGTACATATTTTGTTTGGATTGAGCAAAATATTACCACCAAAAACTTAATATCACTACCACAACTTAATAATCAAAATCCAATTATCTAAAGATATCCATGTTTAAATAAAAATAAGTATTCCGGAAAAGGAATTTTGCCGCCTCATATCATATGTATACTTTACAACTAAACCAATTAAACTTCTGCCCTTACGAATAAGTGATAAATGAAGATGTACCAGTACAAACACTAAATTCGATGATATTATTTGTGATTATTAAAGATTAACACGACATTATTGGGTGTGGACAATTTTATAATTCAATTAAATATTATTAACTTTATTAAATTTAATTGGTGTAAACTATAATTACTCTTGAATTTGTTTTTAGGCTCATCATTTATTTGGTAATTTTGACAAAATATTTATTCTATATTCTGAGAAAAGCTATTATTCTATATTATTTATAAATTCGTAAATAAATATCTGTTATTATTTTTAATGCTAAATGAAACAAATCAAATTTCTAAATGTCTTCTCGGCATGGAAGATAGACGTTACTCTGGATTGAATGGAGGTAAGACCCCACCAATAAATAGGAATGCCCAGAATATATAACAATCATTTTGGTATTCTTCATCAGGACTATTAATTAACAATTTAAAAGGATAACACACAAATGACTACACTTTTTTGGGTGGTTTTCCTTCTTACCAACACAAATTTATTTGATTCTTTTAATGTGGCAAGGCAAATATATTTAGTCATATAAATATTTGTATCTCTCAATCATTTCACATCCTTCAAACCCATGCCTCATTGTTTTTAAAAAAGACAACGTTTACATATATTTATATATCTTTCACAACATACCCCTTACACGTAATTTAAGGCAAGAACATGGTTTTAGATATAATAAATTTAATATTATAATCTTTTAATTCGAGAATCAAATTTCATTGCCTCATTTAATTTGATACTTTATTTATAACTGGTATTTATTATTGGTGGCTGCTTTACAAATGCTTAGTTCGGCCTTGAAACATACTTACTTTTAAAATTCATACTTTTTGTCAAATTCCTTTTTTGAGTTCATTAACTTAAATACATTTGAAAGGAGATATATTTTTTGTGGTGGTGGGAATTAAAATAAAGTTAAATCCTACAACAATAAGATATTATTTCCAATATATTTTTTCTTACACGCACTTTTCCCTTGCACTTGTTGACCCTCAGCAAATTAAACGTTAGCCCATCTACAAATCAAGACTCCTTCAACTCCAGTTCCCGGAAATTAAAACAAATGTAATTTTGGTAATGATGACACAAACATAAAAGATACTACTTATTTGTTTAGAAAAAGTAAAAAAGTATTTATTATACTTGTTCATCCTTTCCAACACATATCTAATATTTGATGATGATACAAGTCTCAGGCCCAAATAGTCTTTATAAAGATTTCATCTTTTTCTTATTTGTTAGTATGATTTTGATGTGGGACCAAATGATATAAATTTCGATTAGTTAAATGAACTTTTGTTGTCTTGCTTACATAAAACAATTAAACAAACAAATTCGGACCCATTTTTTAGTTACCTCACCAAAGAGCTTTTCGCATTTGTCTAAATTGGAAGAGACATCTATAAAAGACAAGTTAATTGCCATCATAAAATCCTAATCCTTCCTCCCTATTATTGGCTCCACTTTTTACTTGATTTTTAATGGGTCGTGTCTCCTTTTTTGATTAAATTTTTACTTCGAACCTAACAAATTATTAAGAGAGGCTTTAATCCGGACATTACACTTTAGGCTTTATAGTACATATTAAATAAAGTTGTTAAGAGATACATTAACTTTGATGCATTAAAATATGATTTTCTAAGTCGTATTTGTGCTTTTGATTTTTAGAAAGAGTTCCTAAAATTTTATTAATATTTTGTAGAAAGCATCCAATCGCCTTCGGTCTTGTCATCAGCAATGGATGAACGGGTAAGTTTGTTTTACTTCAAATATTTATTAATAAATAATTTATATTATTAGGTCATCATCAACGTTGGTGGAATAAGACACGAAGTGTTTCAATCAACACTCAAGAAAATTCCAGCCACTCGTCTCTCTAGACTAACTCCAAACTTAGCTAATTATGATCCTGTGTTAAATGAGTATTTTTTTGACAGACATAGTGGTGTTTTTAGCATGGTGCTAAATTATTATAGGACGGGCAAATTGCATTATTCAAATGCTTATTGTGGAGCTTTATTTGATCATGGTACGTTTTTTAGTTTATTTATTCTTATGCTTTTTTATTGTAGAATTAGGTATGTTTAAGAATGCTTAAGGATATTATATTTGATTCTCCAGAGTTTTGGAATATTGACAGTAATGAAGTGGAAGGTAAGTGATTCAAAAATCAGCTGAATAAAAATTATAAAATCAGAAAAACAGATGTTAATACTTTTGAATATCTTTAAAAAGGTTGCTATGAGTAAGATTATTTAAAATGTGTTCAACACCTGTGTTATTTAATTTTTATACTACTTAATATTTTTAAATTTAGCTTGCTGCTGGATCTCTTACATAGAGCATCGCAACACCCAAGAAACCTTGACAGTCCTGGACGAATTGGATTACGACCCCGACAAAAGTGAGGATCCCGCCACACGAGAACACGAAACAATGAAAAAATTCGGTTGGGAAGATGAATATTGGCAGGGTAAAATTACGTCATGGATGAAACTGAAACCCCAAATTTGGTCACTTTTTGACGAATCATGGTCATCTAAGTTTGCTAAGGCCATTTCAGTAGTTTCCGTTTCATTTATTATACTTTCAATAGTATCCTTCTGTTGCAAGACACACCCAAGTTTTAGAACTAGTAATTTAGCTGTAAATACCGAAGAAACGACATCTGGATTTATATTCATTGACAAAACCAACACCGAACCATTGTGGATATTTTCGCATATCGAATATGCTTGCAATATATGGTTTACTTTTGAAATAATAGTCAGATTTATTGCATGTCCTTCCAAAGCCAAGTTCTTCAAAAGTCCCTTAAACATCATAGACCTGATTGCAACTTTATCTTTCTACTTAGATGCCGTCTTAGTCAGAGCAATAATCAGTGACACTCCAAAAGATGTGGCTGAATTTCTATCTATGATCAGAATCTTACGTCTCTTTAAGTTGACCCAACATCATAAAGGTCTACAAATTTTAATTCATACATTTCGCGCATCGGCCAAAGAATTGTTTTTGCTTTTCTTTTTTTTGATGCTAGGTGTTATTATTTTTGCTAGTTTGATATTTTTTGCCGAGAAGACAGAGAATAATCCTAAAAATCAGTTCACTAGTATTCCGGTTGGGTTGTGGTATGCCATTGTGACGATGACTACTATTGGGTAAGCTAGGAAGTTAGTGATTTAATTTGATTTCATTTTAGGTATGGAGACTTAACGCCTAATTCGAGGTATGTTGATAACAATATTATTTTAATAGTGTTCAAATTTCAGCTTAGGAAGAGTTGTTGGTAGTTTGTGTGCGATCATGGGAGTCCTTACAATTGCACTTCCGGTCCCCGTTATTGTTTCCAACTTTTCGATGTTCTACTCGCATTCACAGGTAAACTCCTCATTAACTTTTAAATTAAAATAATATATCAGGCCCGCGAAAAACTGCCTCGAAAAAGAAGAAGAGCCCTTCCAGTAGAACAAGTCCGCATGCAAGTCCGCCGCCACAATCAAGCAAACGACAATGCTGGTCATGTGAACAGACGAAGAAATGCAATTGCAGTGCCAACAGAGACAGGTAACTAAACTGTAGTCACCCTAAAAATCACTATTTTTCCATGATAATTCGCCAAATGACTTTTAATGGATGATGTCACAAATAAATTAAATGCTTCAATCTAAAAATAACCTTTTCAGAAATGAACAATTTGATCATAACCCCGGCAGAACCAATAATTGTCCCCCCATCATCAGCCTCCAAACCTACATCCGGTCCTTCATCTCGTAAAATATCGAAACTTTCCCTCAGACAAAAGCTGTCAAATGTGGCTTCCAGCTTGTCCTTTGGAGACGACAAAGACCCTCCAAACCTGCATTACTCCCTAGCATCAAGTAAATCAAATTTAGTACCCCCAAAAGAAGAAACATCAGGCACCTTCCTTGATGAAGAAGAAAGAATAAGTTGATTTAATTGTGATTGATTGATTATATGACTTTTTACATTCAACAACTTGATTTGGTTACTATAAAAAAGAAGATTTGTCTCTTCCCATCCGACACATCAAACATTCGCAATTATTTAAAGAAACCTATTATTACCATTATAATATCAAATTGGTTTATAAATGACCAATAAATGGATATTATTTATTAAATCATCATAACATCACACATAACAAGCCCTTTTGTTGATGGAATTAACCAAACACTATTTTTTTACATGTTTGTTAGTCTCATTATCTTTGAGCACATATCATTTGAAAGTACATACACAAATTATTTTTTTAGTATTTTGTGTTTCAGTATATTTTGTACATTATTTTATGTTAACTGGTAACTTTAATAAATAAATTTAAATACATATCATTTGGGACAAATTAAATGTTTATGAATAGTCGATATGATCCTTTGACGTAATACCCAACATTTAAATTCTTTTAATAATCATCTAACTACAAAAATGAATAGCCTCGATGAATCATGTTGACGTATTTAACTCCTGCTTATTATAATAATTCAGGGGTGATATCTATATATAATTGATCATATTCAGTAACACTATAAAATATTCTGTTAAACATTTTTATCAATTCAAAATCATTTTAGTCGATATGATACACACAAAAACTATATTTGTGTCGGTATTTATTGGAGTTCTTATTCGATGTACAGATGGATTTTTGTTTAATTTGCCGGATAATCAATTTCCTAAATGGGCCTTGTATTTGGGAGCTACTTTGGGGATGATTTTGGCAGGCTCGATGGGCGCTAATGATGTTTCTAATGCCTTTGGAACTTCAGTTGGGTCGAAGGTAACACACACGCAAATATTTTAATCAAATTATCCTTTAGGTCCTTACTCTGAAACAAGCTTACTTTCTAGCTTGCATATTCGAAACACTTGGCTCCATACTACTAGGCTACAATGTAACTGATGAAGTCCGCAAAGGCGTCATAGACACAAATTTGTACATAGGTAGCGAAATAATGCTCTTTTTCGGGGAAATTGCAATTCTTGGTGGCTGTTCGATTTGGCTAATAGTTGCTACGATCCTGGAATTACCTGTCTCAACGACTCATTCTATCATCGGAGCAACAGTTGGAATGTCCTTAGTAAATAAAGGTTTCGACGGCATTCAATGGCATGAAATTGCAAGAATCGCTTTGTCGTGGGTGATTTCACCTGTTTTATCTGGCCTAATTTCAATGTCCCTTTATGTATTTGTGGATCATATCATCTTGAGAAAGGCAGATCCTTTTAAGAATGGAATGATTGCCTTGCCTTTTTTCTATTTTGCCTGTATTTCTTTTAATGTGTTTGTGGTTATTTATCAAGGTTCGAAGATATTGGGGTTGCATTCAATGAGTATTGAAATGGCTATTCCGGTTTGTTTGGGATGCGGATTGGCTGTTGGATTGGGAGTTGAATTTTTCTTAAAACCAAGAATACTTAGTTGGATTAAAAAGAACGAAGAAGAAAATGGCGTTGATTTGCAAGAAAAAGGAAATGCTCCCCCTGTTGCAAATGGTGGAGGAAAGGTCGGTGATGTTGGAGTTGAGCAAAAAAAAGAGGAATCCTTTATGAATTGGTTATTACCAGTCCCCGACAGACCTCAAGACTTCAAAGTATACAAAATGTTCGTAGTCCTCCAAACGTGCACAGCTTGTTTTGCTGGCTTTGCACACGGTGCTAATGATGTCTCTAATGCTATTGCACCTTTAGCAGCAATGATCAGTATATATAATGAACATAGTGTTTTGCAAAAATCAGAAGTACCCATTTCCGTTTTACTATTTGGTGTATTTGGTATATGTGCAGGGTTATGTCTATTCGGACATCGTGTTATCAAAACAGTCGGTCAAAGAATGTCAGAAATTAATCCATGCTCAGGATTTACAATTGAATTTGGGGCAGCGGTAACTTCTATTGTTGCCTCTAAATTTGGATTACCTATTAGTACGACTCACGCTTTATGCGGAAGTGTAGTTGCAGTTGGAATTGTAAGGTCCCGGAATGGAGTGGATTGGAAGTTATTCAGGAGTGTGGCATTGGCCTGGGTTATCACTTTGCCTGCTTCAGCGGCTTTGGCTGGATTAATTGCTTTTATATTTAAAACGTGGGTCTTTTAAATGATACTCTTCTTTGGTTGCTGTGATTAATAGAATATTGTGCATAGCTATTATTAATGTTTTAAATTTTATTCAAATAAATTTTATTATTGTGCTATGTAAATACATCATTAAAGAATTTGAGGAATGTTGAGCAATAAACAATATTGAGGATGAAGAATTGTTAAGAAATTATTTTCAAATATAATGGTTTGTTTACTCCAAGCCAAAAGAATTTGGACTGCATTCTTCTAATAATGAGACATCTTCAAAAATAAATGAGTAAGAAGCGACGAAGATTAATTAATAGGTTGGTAAATTGGTATAATCCTTAGTTATATATTCTCTTTTGTGATGTTCTTTATAGAGATTCCAATCTTTGGCATTTACAAAATAAATATAATATATTTCGTCTTCCACTGAACGCGAAATAGATACATTTTCAAAGGGTGTTTCTATATTTGAACATAAACAATCTCTATAATTTGGTATATTCTTGATTTTGGCTTTAAAATCTTCAATGCCATTATACTTTTCTAATATTCTTTCATAAATATAATCACCACATATTGGACGGGACTGAGTATGATCGCAATTGGCACGACAATTAATAATAAGTTTGCGCAATTGTTTTGGAAATGTGAATTGAACCTTATTTACACAACTAATTGAAAGGACTTCGATATTTTCAAACAACATAAAGAAATTAGGTTGAATGGGTGGAATATTTGCTACTAATTCACAATCAGGATATGCCTGAATAATGTTCATATTAAAATCAGTTGTATCGAATTTGTTTAATTATTGATGCAAATGTAAATACTTCATTAATGTTGGACTCTTTATATGGTTCATAATGATTGTCGCCAATAATAGATATTGAAAATAACGTGGGAAAGAATGTTCCTAATGCTTTAGGAATTCTGCACAAATCTTTTTCTCGATACCAAATAAACGATGCTCCCATTAGTAGAGTAATAATACATTGTTTGAGTTTCTTAAATGTTCCTAGCAGTTTTTTTTCGCAAATTTTGTAATTTTCAAGTATACTGATTGGAACTTCCTTCAACTGAAAATCATTTAATTCAATTTTTGATAGATTTTTTATTTTTAAAGAACAAATGAAGTTCATAATTATCTCTTGATAAAAAGTCGATGTCCTAAGAGAATCTTCATCTAAATATCTATCCAAACTTATTATTGTATCATCAAAGTCCATTTTAATTGTACTCAAGTTTTTTGTTTTGGCAAAGAAATAATTGAGCATCGAAATTACAGGGCCAATTCGTGTTTGATCCTGCATTACTTTATAACTTATTCTAAATATTACTCCTAAATAACTTATGTTTTCAAGATAAGTTGTGTCAACTTGGTCAATATAATTAACAAACTCATTTATAGATTCAAATTCTTTTAGCTGAATTGAACAACGAAAAGGCTCTTCATCAAAAAGTCTAATCTCCATTTTCTTATAAATAAGTGGATTAACATCATTTTTAACTTCGATCAATGGAGTGCCATTAATTATTTCTTGATTTTCTTTGTTAATTTTAGAGAAGGTTATTAGCTGATCAAAATCCATAAAACATTTTTTATAAATATGATTAATTGATAGTGCTTTGTGCATAAATACATCATTTGTAGAAGCCATAGTTTGCAGGGAAATGTAGACAGAGTAATAAATAAAAGCGAATGTTTCGTTAAATTACAATGAATAGATCTGATAAATCCACTGCCTAAGTATAGTTAACCACGCCTTTATATAATCTAATCAGGGTATATGGGCTAATAATGGCGCTAAAATATGATCTACCAAAACAGGGGTTTGCAAACAAGTAAAAAAGTTTTGTTTGTAGATACAGCTTTAATTGGCGTGTATTTTGAAATTATGACAGAGTTGCAAAAGTTTTCTTGTTGATGGAAGTTATTGAATGTTTTTGATGATGAAGAGTCATTGAAACAAACTAAAAAATCTTTATTAGGTAATACTGCCATGACTTTGGATGGAACTACTCCTATTTGTGAAGGTATCGGAAGACAAATTTATGTCATGTTCGTAGAACCTCTCTTGCTGAAATTTTTGTAGCAATGTCGTGACTAAAGAAGCAATAAAAAATTAAGCTAAGAAGTATTTCATGAATAAAAAAGGTGGTATTACAATTATTGATGGTGAAATCAATTAATTTACTGGAGATTATATTGAAAATACGTAAATTAAAGTTATTTAAACTGTAACCTGTTCTCAAACAATAGTTATGCGAAACAAGAATAAGATAACTAACTTTTATTAGATGTCTAACATATTTTAAACGTCATTTAACCTTAATAATTGCGTTTTGAATAAAAGTAAAATTATTTCATGACGGTGTAATCATTAAAAATTAGCATACCCTATTAAGGGGCACGCTTAACCAAACAAAAAGACAATAAATGTTGCATTTATTTATTTTGGTGAAAAATTATATTAATTAGTAATATGTTTTGGCACCGGCCAAGTTTATATTTACTAAAACCAAAAAATAGTGTACACATTTTTACATTGTATGCTTATTTATTTTTAACGATGTTAACTTCTGGAATATAATTGTTATGGTTATAATTAATAAAAGTATTTGATTTATTAACTCAATATTTTTACATATACCTTGTTTAGTACTCTAAACATCAATATTAATAACACCATAAATACCTAAATGTTCTATAAATAAATCAATCTATCGTGTTGTAATATCTTAGTTACCAAGATTGTTAGAAGCAGAGGCAAAGTTGATTCTATTGAATGTACTTTTGATGCTGCTAAACCGATTTTAAAAACACTTTGAAAGTAACTTGGTTAGCTAAGAGTTCAAATGAAAAGGCTGTCAATTTGTTTTGTTCATTCTGCGGCTACATCATCTCTAAGGATATTTTGTCCAAAGAAGGTGATTAGAAACAGTTTATCAACAAAGACAGTCATCATTTTGTTGAAATGATTGGTGAGCATTACTTTGATAAGATGAAGAAGAAAGATATTGTTCGAATCCAAAGAAAGAACTTCTTCATTTGTGATGAAGGTTACAACAACAAGGATAATAGTGTAAACTTATTGCTATTCCAGGAAAAGGACCTGTCAAAAATCAAGTAATTTAAAATGTCTTTTCTATAAAATTGTTGAATAAAAGATTTTTTATTATAATTAGATTAGTTTTCAATGTTTCTTCACAAAATGCATTATCAGCAATATTTTTTAAAGGTATAATTGTAATTAACATATTTTAAGCTTATTGATAAGAAACACTGTGATTGTTAATAAAATTATTGCTTAGTGACATTTAAATCTTGACTATAGTAATTTTAATCCTCATACATTTATTGTAAAAAATTATATGTAATGAACTTTCAATATTTTTTAAATTTGTTCGAAATAAATCTTTTCAATGATTCTAAATTGGTATTCAGTGATGGATCTATTAATGTGTCCAGAATGATTTTGGCTGGCCATTGCGAGTATTTCTTCAATTTGTTTACCAAAGATCCAAAACAAAGTAAGTTTATATCATTTAAAATAATAATAGACATTTTTCAGCTAAATTTAACATAAATGATTTAAATCTAACTGATTTCAAAGTATATTATGAATACATTCATTCTGGAATTGATTTTATTGTTACTGGTGATAAGATTATGTCGTTAATAAGAATTCAAAAAAAATTAAACGCATCTAATATAAAGGTGAGTTATTTATATTTGAAGTGGTAATTTTTTTAGTCTGAATTAGATAATTGGATGCATAACAAAAGCTTTACAATATATCAAGGAATTTTTTTCGAAGCAACAAATGTCTTTGAATATCAGGAATATAATAACATAGCTAGAAAAATGATATCTACTAACTTCAAAGCACTTTATGAAATTAAAGCATTCGATTCTTTTTCTCGTTTCAACTTCATGAGTCTTTTTAATCCAGAATTCATTAAAGATAAAGATCAAAAAGTTATTTTAGATATAATAACAAGATGGGTTGAATATGACTTTAATAAAAGAAACATTGATTGGCTTGATTTGATTTTAATGATAGATTACTCAAAAATTGAACGTAGTGTACTTAAAGAATACGTTCAGAAGAATGAAAAAGTTTTTTCAATGCCAGATTTAATTAAATTTTTATATGCCAAAATAGATGTTGTTAAACAAATAAAACACCCTGTTAAAAGCAACGTACCATCAAAAATGCTTTTATGTAAGTTTTTAAAAATAAATACATATAAGTGAGATTATAAAAACATTTAAGTCGGAGGACATAATTCACAACAATCAGTAGTTCAAATTGATATAAAATCAAAATCAGTTAAAACAATTGGAACACTATCAATTCCAAAATATAATCATTGCTGTGAAAAAATAAGAAACAATGTATTTGTATTAGGCGATGAAAATAGCAAAGAAATTGAAAAGTAAGTTCTATAATTTGGATGAATAATAATTATTTTGTATTTATAGATTTAATTTAGAAGTTAATAAATCACAGATTCTTTCTTTTAAAATGAAAACTCCTAATTTGTTTTATTCATCTGCTGCTATTTCAAATAAGATTTATGTAATTGGCGGTAAATCAAATGGCCAATCAATTAATACTGTTGAATAGTAAGAGTGATATTTGTAAGCATTTATTTTTTATTTTAGTTTTGAAGTCGAAAAAATGACCTGGATTAATGGTCCAAAATTATTGCAAAAAATTAGATCCCATGATTCAATTGTTGTTGATGGAATTATTTACGCTGTAGGAGATCTTGAATCTAAGAAGTTTCAAAGGTAAATTAGAATGGTAATAATTGAATAAATAAAAAGTTTAGACTTGATGAACGAGAAGGAAAATGGACATTCTTGCCCGATATTTTAAATCTTACTTGTAATACTGCTTTGTCAGCGTTTGGACAAACCCTTACGTGTGCTGGAAGTTGGACAGCTCCATCTCCTGGTGCGGTGGTTAACGGAATTTCTGAGTCATTTTGTCAAATTTATGATATAAGAAATTCCAAATGGAATCAGATGACGAAATTAGTAGTCCCAGTTTGGGGAGCGAAATCTATCGAAAATGAAACGTCAATTTTTGTTGCAGGTGGTTTAAATAACTTGACAATTCAGGAATACAACAAAAATAACAAACTTTGGGCCATTCTTAATATCAAGTTACCAAGCATGAAGCATAGGTGTTCGAAAATTGTGCTTTAACTAACAATTACAACAAATGATTTATATGATTAATAGGGATAAATTTAATTAAAAAGAATATTGATAAAGTTTTATTAGCAGTAAAATAATATAATTAAAGTGAAAGATAATTTTTAGTATTTAATAAAAGCTTAAAATGTTGATTCATCTTCAAAAAGATCTATTTTCATTGTAGTTAACACAAGAAAAGCGTCGAGGCCTTGAGTTGGTAGAAGTGGTATCGTCATCAAATTTCTCATGTTTTATGAGATATTATATGAAAAAATCAAATTGCAATTGTTTTAAATATGTTAAATCATATCTATTTCAGATGATTTATTAGGTTTTCAAAATTATTCTACGACCATTCTATTTTCTCAGTTTACTTTTTTAATTCATTTTGGATATTATGCAAGAAATTCGAACGAAGGTGATATTTTCTGTAAACGTATTATAACTACAATGCCATCCTCTGTAAAAAACTTTATTCTAAACCTTTATAATACAATTACTGTTGCTGATATAAATGAAGAAATTGCAAAAGCGTATCCAAACCTCACTTATCCAACTATTTTGGGTAATGGATTTCCTGAATCTTATTCACTCTTCAAAAAAGACTATTGCATGAGATTTACAAATTTGAATCTTTTGGAAATTGGCTGTACAGGAGATTCCGAAGAATTTGTATTCCCACGAAATCTACGTATTTTGAAAAGAAAATATAAAGAGAATAACTGATGCAAGGATTTTATGCCTTGATACATTAAATTCAGTTTCAGAGGGCGTTGTCCCTTCAATGACATTTAAACAAAGTATTAACAAAAGGCTGCTGGCAGCCTCCTGAACTATTCAATTTCGTTTATCCTCAAATTATTAGAACACTTCCCGACGGCATCTTAAGTAAAATGAGCAAGAATAAACGAAGTCCTCATTTTATCCCCTCCTCTTACATTTACTACCAAAACAACAACGCGTTGAACATTTGATTCAAGAATCTCACAAACAACTGCCTAATTTTCAATGAAGCCATTTTTTGCAACGAATACACTGTCCTGTTTACGTCTACGTTACTCCACGCTTTGGGTAGCTTCCTTTGTATTCAAAAGTCCACCTTAGAGCATTATTTAAAAACTAGATTAAGAAATGGGCGGATTAAGAAATCTCGTGCATATTAGTAAGTTTATTTGTATTATTACTTGATGAAAATAGTCTTTTAGTTGGTGGTTCAAATTCAGCCGGAGAACAATACGCTGATGGCGCCGCTGTGGATTTATCTACAATGAAAGTAGTTCCATCCCCACTACCACCTCTACCACACAAACTGATGGGTCACTGCAGCGAAGTGATGGAAGGGAAAATTTATGTATTTGGAGGCTTTACTGATATCAACGACATCTACAATACTACTAGTGATGAAGTCTTAGTGTAAGTTTGGTTTCATTTTTAGAATACATTCTATCCTTTATTCTAGTCTTGCTCCCAAAGCTGATCAATGGACTGCCTTAGAAGGATCAAGGATGGCTAGCAAGAGGTGTCTCTTTTCCTCGTGCATCCATAATGGAAAAATTGTGGTCATTGGTGGTTTCGATGGGCAAGCAAATGTTCAGTCATGTGAACAATTTGATCCCAAGACTAACAAATGGGAAAAACTACCTGCTCTCTTAGAAGGTGGGTATGGGTGTTCGATTGCTTCAAATCCAAATGGTAAGAACTTGTTTGCTTCGTTGGGGCAATGGGACAAGGAACTTCATATGCTTGAAGTTGGTTTGTATGAGCCAGGAAATATGAAACTCAGGTGGAAATCTCAACCACAGTGCATTTGCCCTAGAAATGGTTCAGTTGCCTTCTTTGACGGGGACAAGTTTTACGTTCTTGGCGGCGATTGCCGAAATGGGAGATCGAAGCTTGGATATCCAGTGGTGGAGAAATTCTGTACTAAAGAAATGGTCTGGGTTAAAGTTGAAGTAGAAAATGCAGAAGCCGACACTACATCTGGGAAAGGATTTTACTACGAAGACAGCTTCTACTATTATTCTGATGATAAGTTTAGACGTGTTACTATTGACTCTAGTGGCGATGTTATTATGGGTGAAAATATTCCAACTGGTGGAATAAGAACTCATGCAAGTGTTGTTGTAACTGACTTTCTTTAAGTGTCTATGTGGGAAACAAATTTAGTGTTCGGCAGTATTAATAGCTGTATCTTTGGGTAAATATATTATAACTATATCATTTAATCGTTTTTTTAAATAAACTTTATCTTTTAACATGTGTAAATAATATTCTACCTAAAAAATTGATGAACGACATTATTTTTTGTATCTAAATCATTTTTTGGTTTAAATACTTCATTACTGGTACAAGTTTCAGGTTTACCTAACCAAACTACTAAACAAAGTTTCGATAAACTCACTAAACACAAATTCTTGACAATTAATAAACTTGATTTATTAACAAAAGTGCAATCTAGTTAAGATGCGATGCACTATAAAATGGAAATATTTCCGGCAGCATTATAGTTTAATGAATATCTTAATCATTTGGTTTAGTCTGTTTTTTGTATTTAATTGCTGTCGGGGAAACGTTACTTTTTCAGAGAATGATGAAGGTAAGTTTTGATCAGACAGACATGTTTTCATCTTTATTTAGTGTATGACAAATTTTCAAATATCATCAAATCTAAAGTGACTATATTGTGTCTAGTTTTAACTGGCAAAGCGTACAAAACTAGTAGAGATATTCCTATGAAATTAACATGGCTCACTCAATGTAATGACTACATCTTTTTTTCCTCGGTTGAGGATGAATCTTTGCCAGCTATTAAAACGACTAAGTTTCACGGTTACCAACATTCATATGAGAAAGTAAAGAATGGAATTCTTGCGGCACATAAGAAGTTCGGAGACAAGTTCGATTGGATTTATAGACCAGACAATGATGTATTTGCTTCTCCAAATAATTTGAGGATGTTCTTGATGAATAGAGATCCTGAAGATGATAGATATTATTATGGTTGGAGGGCAACACCTCTTAAAATCGGACCTCCAGAGCTACTCTCTTTTACATCTGGAGGAACCGGGTATGTATTTGGAAGAGGTGCGTTTAGAAAATTAGTTAAGAAAGGTTTAAATAAGGATGGAGTTTGTCCCGCGCATTCATTAATGTATGAAGATAGAATCATTGGTGTCTGTGCACAAAGACTCAATATGACGATAAAAGATTCCCGTGATTACAAAGGAAGAGACGTCTTTGTGCCATCAAATGTTAATCACTATGCTACAGAAGATAGGAAAAATGAGAAGTAAATTTGCATTTTATAATAAGTATACATTCTTTTATAGATGGGTTTTCTACACCAAATACAGTTACTATAAGGCAGAAAAAGGCATCGAATTCCTAGGTGACTATCCAATTTCCTTTCACTACGTCGAAAAGGAAGAAAAATTCATCTACAAATATATTCTATATAACGCATCTGTCGCTGGCCTACAATCACGAATCTCGAGATACCAAGACAAAAGAAAAATGTCAGTAGAAAGCAAAGCAGATGAAATTTTTAATTCAATTGTTGAATTTGCAAAAAATAATTATTAAATGCAAATGGGTTACCTATTTTATTGTTTTTATCATCATTTTTTAAGACTTTATTATTTTTATTATGATTAGATTGTTTTGTTTGATTTTGTTTTGTTCTAACCAATTTTTTTGCGCTGATGATATTTCATCGGAAGAAGGTGTTAGTAAAGATGGCAAGACTAATTATTATAATTTCCTATATAAAAAGATGCGCGAAGATGCTACTGAAAAGATAGCTAAAAAGGAAAAGGAAGTAGTGATACCTACTGGCTATGGAGTCCCAGGTCCACAAGAACCTTTGCCAGGTCGTTCACATAATGGAAATTATTTCCCTTTGTTTCCATTTCATTCTGCGTATGTTGGTGGTGTTGAATTAGATCCATCTATTAGTAGACATATTGGCGGAGGTAAAAATTATCTTCTTTATAATTATTTAGAATTACTTTAGATATCAATATTCCTGTGCCTAGTTGGGGGATGATTGACTTCAATGGAGACTTTAACAATAGAATCCGCAACACTGTTCTAAAAACAGGAGTGTCCGCTGATCCTGTAAATAATTTAGGTTTACGACAAAAAGATTTCAATAGAATGATGGGTTCTCCTTCATTTTTGCATAATAGACAAAACCAACCTACTATTCCATTAGTCAAGTTGCCAAGGGAATTTGTTCCTAAGAGTTGTAAAGCACCACTTTGCAATCCTTATCAGCAAAGTGTCGGCTATGGCCTAGAATACGATTGGGGAGGTAATGATGGGGTTAATGGCGGTTTTGATTTCAATATGCCCGTGTCTAAAGAAGTTGGATTTAGAGTACCTGTTAGTGGAAATATTTACTATGCTTTAGAAAATATAACTATCACGTATGCTCAGAATTTGGGTGCTCTAGATCCAAAGACTTATTTATTGAAAGATGACATGGAAAATGATCCTTTTAACTTTCCTGATATTTATGTAGGAGGTATTCCTCGACAAAAAAGGACTATAAAGTCTTATCAAAAAGTTCTATTTAGCCCAACCGAATATAAATACAATTTCAAGCTAACTAAGCAGTCAAATATTTTTGATTCAGTTGATATTAGGAAATTTATTTTGGAAACTTTAAAGACGCAGTTATATCAAGTGGTTGTAACAAAAAACTTCGTTAATCCAATTAAAGTAGTTTCCCATATTAAGGACAAATTAGGGAGAGTAAAAAGAAATCTCTCAAATTATGATAAAATAGATTATAATAAATATTTTGTTGTGAATTAACTTAGAAATAAATACAATTTCTTATCTCAAATGTCCTATCGATGTGTAAATGATTATATAAAATATGTATCTTTATCGGAAATATTATAAAGAATTTAATTTATCAAACTACATAACCCATTCCTATCAAGTCTGTGAGCTCCACTTGTTCTTGGCGAGTGTCTGTAGGTGAATTAGTTCTACAAGTAGCTTTTACAATTACGTAAGGATTGATTAAATTATACCCTTTTAGAGTAATGATTTATCGCCAACTTTTCTAAAATCAAGATGAGTATCTTTTTATCCATAATTAGTAGTCCAAAGATCACCTCCGCCAGATTTAATGTTACGCCTGAACAAGTAAATTTTACTTGCATTTCGAATATGTCTTCTTTTGTGATCCATTCATGTGTTGGTAGAACCGAAATTGACAACTTAAGCATCTTGAAATAATATTATCATCGTGAAATTCCCTTTTTATTCAATTATGAGAATATTAATTAACCTAATCTAATTATAAGACACTTAGTATCCTTAAATAACATTAAAACCAAAACATAAAAAAGAATTACTTTCTGTTTTAATTTGCTCCTGAAATAATACATTTGGCTAGCCAGCAAATGTTTATAACTGTGACGTATTTAATGCGTGAAAAAATTTAATTAAAACAACTTGGTGATTCGGATATTCTTTATTATCTTGTCAACGAAGGTATTTTTTATGAATAAAACAAGTTTTGGAAAGGATCAGATGTTAATGACTTTTATAGATTAAAATGATTTGTAACTTATCAAAGCTATAATGGTCTTACATATTCATAATAATAAAGCATGAATCCAAGTAAACATTGTAACGTCGATTTTAGTCTTTTTTTAAAATATATTGCATAGTGGGTGTACGTTTATTAATTATCAAACAAAACCATTAAAACATCAACATATTTAAATAAATGCCAGCGTTGTAACAATTCCTAATAAGTGTTTACAAGAAATTCAAGTTCAACGTGTTCTAGAAGTAAATGTCCACTTTCCATTCTTTCAATCCCATTTGAATAAATGCAATTTGTATGGTATTTGCTGATAGTTTTGGTTACAATAAATCCCTGTGAGCTTATTCTTTCATTTAATTGATCAACATCTATCATTCGTAACATACCTCCAAATGTGCGGAGTTTAATTGAACCAAGTCTTTTGGCAGCTATATGTCTAAATAACATCATAATGAAATGATACCAATGACTCATACTCACTTTCTCCACGCAACAAAACCTAATTGAACTAAATTTATTATTACTAAGATAAGTATCCCACATCGCGATATCGTAGTTATCTTCGTCTGAGTAAGTTAAGAAATCTAAGTTAATTTGATCATGCAATTTTATAGATGTATCCGTTGCAAAGAATCTAAAAGAGGATTCTTCGGACGAGTATAAACAAATTGTTTTCAATTTTTCTGTCCAACTGTTGCACAATAAGTTGTAATGTGGATAATGACTTGAACCATTCTGATATCGAAAGTAAATTTTTTTTGGTTGGTGCAAATTTTCTATCAAATCTTTTAAATCAATTAGTATTTGCGAATGCGAAGAAAAAGTGATGAGTATATTACCATCCTCAGATAGTCTTACTCTCTTCAATTTAAAAAACAATTCCACTTTGGAGTTGGGCTGAAGAAATAAATGAGTAGAATAAAACAAAATTAGCTTACGTATATTCTCAAATGCTTGCTTTGATCGAATTCATCTGTCAAAACAACTTCACCAATCCTATTTGTTGTATCATCGTGGAATAGTGTAATATTAAAACATGAGTAAACTATATGTTTCATTTTCGATTCATTATTTGCAGCAATATCACGGAATTTCTTGCATGTAAGATCAATAGCATGCCTATCTTCATAATGGACAGAAGATAATAGTTTAACAAGCATTTCATCAGGAAGGAAAGCTTTACTGTTTGTTTTAGAATTGGAATACATTAAAAGATGTTAATTTAAAAGTCGTATATGGTATACTGAATTACGTGTATAAACGTTTGCTATTTATAGGTGCAAATCTGATCGAATATGTTCATTTGGTAAATTAGATTATCTAACTTCAAACATGTATTAGATGATCTATAAGTATGTACATTTCAAAGCTTAGCAATGCTGTAATAGTATTTAGATCGAACTTATTATTAAAAATATTAATTAATACAAGTATAGAAAATTATTTACCATTCTATTCTGGCAATTGGGATTGATGCAAAATCCTCTGCTACATTTGTATTAGTACATTCAATATTGATGATTGGGTTCCAAGTCATAAAAAACAAAAATATCCTCGTAATTAATTATTTCATGTCTACAAATATGGCATTAATTAGTTATCTAAAATATTGCAATCAACCTACCCATGCTGCAAACTATTGAATTTGGCAACGTCCTTGTTTTAAAACTGTGATTAATTTCTTGACTAAACAATTGATTCGAGTTACCAAATGTCTTATTAACTTTTCCAACACCACTAGTTGGTTGTGTCCAAATAATGAAGTTTAAATACATTTGTGCTTGATTTTTGAAAATGTGTTTTTAAATCAATATCCTAATATTGTTCTCTAGTTGAAATGCCCAATTTACATACTACGGTAGATGAAATTTCAAATTCTTTAAAATACCTAGTAATATAAGTTATATCTTTTGCCACTTAACCCAAAACTATATAACAAACCAATATAAGGAAAGAATTCGCACTATATCAACTTTTGATAGCTATCAATGTGGTAAAGCATTAAATGACAGAAATCAGTGTTTTAAAATATTTTTATACGTTAAAAAGATAGTTAAACAGAGACACTTACTTATTCTATACCAGCTATTCTAGAATACCCAAAATGAATTGCTTCAATCGAAGATTAAAAATTTAAAACAGAAACAAACTACTACAATGCAATCAAATGAGGGAATTCCACATTTAGATTGAACTGCACACATTCAATTTCAAGGCATGTTTCATATAATCGAATCGCAACAGCTTCCAAACAAGTTAAGGCACTTTAACCAGTTGACATAATTATGTTAATTGCACGTCATTGAAACCTTAACGTGAATGTATATACTAATACATTTAATTAAATTAATTGCAAAAAGTCATTTTCGATACACCAACCGTACTGGATTCGTCCAAACTGCAATTGGGTCATTACAAGACTTAGTCTGGATTATTATTAAAAATTGATTTTAACTGATCAAAGTGTAATGCGATCATTATTTTTGGACTATAAAATTTAAACACTACATTCATTCAATCTAGAAAACACTCGCTTTTGTATATTTTTATTTAAATGGCAAAAACTTTCAATAATCGGCCCATAGAGGGGATTCCCCATGGTACGACGGTGAAAGTTCCTCGCTGTGTGTAGTGGCGATAATTAGATTTCTGTTCTCTAATATTTCCCTGACCAGGGTACAAATCTTTGGGCACAACTTTATCATTTATTAAAAGTTATTTTCGTTACACCAAGTGGTGTGGGTTAACGCATTTGATGTGTGTTGCTACTACTTTAGACTTTTAATGCACTAGCATACAAATAAAGCTTAACAAAATGTTTCCAGATCAAGCATTTATATTGTACTTATTTAATATTATATGTTTTACATATTTCGCTGATATAACTATCTTTTATAAAACAACGACACTTCATGTAACATATTCATCAATAAAATTTATTGCATAAAAAATAAACTATAACTAATAGTTAACAAATTTGATACACGTTAGCACTTAATAAAATGAGAATAAATGAGAGTCGAACCAATTTATTAAAACTAATAATTGTCTCTCTACCAAGACTCTTTCGCGAGTTTGAATCTTTCTTCTTATCACATGCATACAAAAACACATACATAACTTTGGGTGGAGAAACATAATGTAATTTGTAGGCAAATTTTGGTTCCAAATAAAAGAACATAAAGGTAACAAAATGCGAGAAAGATGCGTGTTTTTATCAAGGTACCAACACAACTCTACTTCTCAATTTGTTGATTTGCAATGGTTCCTGCTAAAGAAGATTCATGGGCTTTCGTTCCAATCGGAGCTCCTTTTCCAGAGTTTGTAGTGCGTGCTAATGGGTGTCAAAATCAGTATCCAGCTTTGTGGTAAGGAGTTATTTATTTTTATGAGCAATAAAATTTACATTTTAGGTACAAATTTGGAGTACCAGTTTTTGGGTAAGTAATGTGTTGACGTGTCATAAACCATATTTGTAGACGTGCATGGAACAACAACGGAGTCGTCCAATGCTCCTTCCCCTACCTCAAGACTGAATTGACTGGAGCCAGAGATCTCGGTGGCCAAATCCAAATCCTTCAATTCAAAGGCAGCCATTTGACTGAAGGGTACTGGTACAACTGGGTCAAGTACAGCAACCGTTTCGGAGAAGGCAACGACGACATGGTCCACTGTGGAGATTCTTTGCCTATTCTTTGGAACAGACCAACTGGTCCAATCGTAGGGTCCCTGAACAACAAGACTGAAGTGGCCAGGTTCTCTGAAAAAGGAGTTTCTGTTGAGGTTTCTGGAGGTGCTCTTAAGGACTTTTTGATCATTACGAGAGAAAAGAAGAAGATCCAACCTGGTTGTACTTGCCCAACTTGCGGAGCTGCTCCACCAGTTCTCACCAAACGCAACTTGTGGGCTGATTACAGAGTTGGTGATGCTTGGCCATCTGCCCATGGAACTCCTTTGAAGGCTCTTGGAAAGAGTTTGAATACTGCTCCAGGAGAAAGTCCAGACCAGTACGTTGCTCTCTACTACGTCCAAGGTAAAGTCCAAATTTAAAAACTTAACTCATTATCTTAAGGCTCACCAGTTTATGGAAGAATTTGGGATGATGGTGGAAAGATCGCTGGAGTCTTCAACTTCGAAGGCAAAGTGTTCACCAAGAACCTCGGCTCCATCCAAATCTTGATGCAATTGCCCGATAACTTGTGCGGGTACACTTATGACTGGAGATCATACAGCGAGGCCGCTAGTTTCGACACCAACAAAGAATGGCATCCAGTCTACGTCCGCAACGCCAAAGGATCCATCTCTCCAGCTGTTCTCTCCCTCGACGGAGGCAAACAAATTTTGGGCAAATCTGATCTTGTCAATGAAAAGAATGGAACTGGCATCGGAGGTGTTGAGTACACTCAAACTGCCAAACAAGCCACCACTTGCCTCGTCTTGTGCCGTAAAAAGAAGGCAGGATACGAGTTGGAAGATGACTTCTAAATCAACCTCTAAAAGTCTCAACACTTCCTAAGCTCCCATTGATTGTATCAAATAAATGAAAACCTTCTTAATTGTATGTGTATTATTTTAGAAGTAAAGTGTTGTGATCGTTCTTTTTTAAATTACAAACAATTTAACGCAAGTTTGAACGTACCTTTTATTTTATGCACAATGAATAAAAATTTGATCAATTCTTTACGTATTTTAATAATTCTTTCCCTCACATAATTTATTTAAATTTGTGTATTCAATCGCCTCAAAAATATTACACTTCGAAGTGTATAAGAGTCTATAGAAGTGTATATCAATAACTGTTAATATTTTTGATTCTATATTTTTACTAACTTTTATAATGTACAATTTGTTAGTTAGTGATTTTTTATATAAACATATTTGTTTAATTAAAGTTGTTTTGCGGGTGTTAAACACTCTTTCTGACTTCAAGACGGCTTTAATTTAACCAAAAAGATAGCCATTGACAAAAATTGATCCGCGAAGCATATATTCGTTTTGTTAAAGATAATATATTATAAAATACGTATCTAGCATTTAACTTCCACCAAGTTCATTCTAAGGTCACTTACCGACAAATTTTAATTAATAATTGGTGATCTTTCCTATAAATATGATTAAGTTTCACCTCACTTATTTTGATTAAACTCAAAATATCAATCTATTTATATATTTACTTTGAATAAGCACAACGATCTGTTATCTATACTTACAAACAAACCGTTAAATACTCTTTTAAATAATTCAAGTTTGTTATTTGTCGTGGTCCCCCTTCACATCATATCACTGCACAAAAATGATATGTTCAACATTTAGCTTAACAATGTGATACTACTTTTATGCTATGTTTTGTTAGACACATATTGCTTTTGCTCCTACCACACAAATTATGTGGTGGTGATATCATTATCCCATCGGGGGCTTTTCAAGTAGCTGCGTTTGGTGTTAATTTGCGGAATCACTCTTGGTACTAATTAGATAAATACTTAAATATACAAGACTTTTCATTTGACGATAAATTTATAGATAAACATACTAATACTTCATTTATATTTAAATGATTTTACCTCAGGATGAGGTAATTGATCCGATTCAGGAAGAAAGGAAAGCTGAGGAATGCGTTCGGGATGAATTGAAAAAAAGGAAGGTTAAGCCAACGATGGAGATTTATCGGCCACCAGGTAAAAAAATTTAATTTAACAGTCCTAAATATAATTTAACTTACCATCACATAATTGCAGGCAGACGTACTCAACCAGACCCCCAACCAATTCCAGAACAATCTCCCATCATAATAAACACCCGTAAAGATTCAACATCCTCCTCCACTTCATCCAATCCATCCTACGAAAACAAGCAAACCTCCAGACTAAACCGAAACTCCTCCAAAAGACAATCCATGATCATCACCGGCATGGTAGCTGACCTCATCTTAAAACCCGACCCTAACAAAGCAGACAACCGCTCCCAATCTTCAAAGAGTAGCAAAGATAGTGGTAAGCCTTTGCAAAGTAATGCACAAGTAAGTGTTTGGCTTAATTACAATTTTATATAAATAGTTAAGTAGAAATGTATACAAGATAAAAATGAAAAGACTTTGCTTTTATTATTAGATATAAATTTGTTGTAACATCTTTTATTATATTTTTATTTCATTTTTTTATAGACACCCTCAACTAAAGTGAAGCAACCTAAACAACACCAACAAACAAACATTTCATCCTCAATGAAAGACTTTCCTAAAAAACGTACGTTTGGTTCTAAGGAATTCGAAGAATCCAAAAATGGCCTTAATCGCATCGCAGCCCTCAAAGACACTGATTTGATCGAAGAATTCATCTCCTCAAACATGACTGATTGCAAAGTAGCTTCCGAATTAGGTCAATTCCTAGTCAAATTCGCGGTAGAAGAAAACAGAGTTGAGGCAAAGAATGCAGCTAGAGTGGCAGCTATTTTGATCGACTGCCCTGCTGGTGAACCATTCCATCAATCTTTTCTAACTGGATTGAAACAATATTTTGAGTGCCGGGATCAATTAAGGGAAAGTCATTTTAAGATATGGACAACTTTTATTCATTTCATAACTGACACATTCGCCCATATTGGTTTTACTTATGAAGGTGATTTGGTTGAGATAATATTTGGATCTTTTGAATATTTGTTACTTCCACCTACTTTACATGCACTAAGGATTGAAGAACTTGAATCTTTGATTTCAGGGCTTTTGGCTGTTGGTTTCGATCTGGAAAGAGTTTGTCCCGAGAGGTTGGGACGGTTGAAAGAATTGATTAGAGATGCTTTGATTTACGCACAAGAACCGTGGGCAAGGAAAATGATTATGCTTTTGATGGAATTAGGTGCTAGTGGGTGGAAATTACCTAGTGAGGCTAACGAGTATTATTTTCATTGACTGTTCTATGACCCTTTGTGTATAATTTAAATAAAGTTATTTGTGGAGCATTTATATTTCATTTTATGTGTATTAATTTGCCTTTGTTTATAAGATCATCAAGACTTTTGTCATTCCATTTGGTTTTAAAGGACTTTTAGTAGTTGTTTCTTGATTACTTGAACCTTTGGAATGTTGTTTGTTGGAAATGTCAGCATTTACTTTGGTACTTCCAGTATTTGGGTTGAATTTGGCAGTCGTTCTTTGATTGTTGGGAATTATTTCACCAACAGGTTCTATTGAAATGGGTACATTATTGTTTTTTCTTTCCAAGTCAGATAATATCGTTGAGAATATATCAGATTTGTGTTCATTCAAAATCACTGAATGAATTGGAGTCTTATATATTCAAGAATATAAACAGTTCCCTGTCTAAATTTATCTGCTGTATTGTTTAAATATTTTTGACAAAATAAATGCCTATTAATAAATTCATTATTATTGTTATGGTTTTAGTTTATATTTAATTATTTATATGAATATTTTACAATGAGCAGTCGTTTATTAAAAAAAGAATTAGTTTATCATATATGCATATCATATCTGTTGGTAGGCTGGCCTGAAATTAATATATCTCAGGTAAAGAAGATTGAGTCAATGGATTCTGTTCATGATAATATTGACCTGTTGGCAAATCTGGTTGATTTTGTTCAAAAGAAAGATGTTGCTCATCAAAAGCGTCTTCAACAGGAAAGGAATGCTAGTAAGGTTGTGATAAGTTGTTTTACTTTAAGTAACCTTTTTAATCAATATTAACTTTTTTAGAGAGCTGCTGACATAGATTTGCATATCCTATTCTGAATACTAGGAAATATACTCGCTAATAATAATTTCCAATTATAAATAAGTTACAGATGTATAATGCTTAAATTCCTGGATAGTTTAATATTTCCATATTGTTGGACAAAATGTAGATAATTGATTTTATTATGTTATGAAACTACATGTTACATATAAAGGGTCGTAAGACAACATCAGTAGAATAAAGAAAAGAAGCCTGACTTGATCAAGGGCGTTTTCCACAGTTTTTATTATCCATTTCTTGTCTCTCTCTTTCAAATTTAAACAAATTTCTTTTAAACAAAGTTGGAACTCCATTTGGACAAGGTCGAGCTCTTTTTTCCTCAGGAATAGCAATTAAAAATTGATGTGGTTTGATAAAAGTAACGTCATAAATGTCAAACAAATGTTCCAATTTGTATCTGTAATGGCGAAGACTTTTCACAATACTTTCATAATAAAGGCCAGACTCCTCTAATAAGTACAAACAATTCATAAGCATTGGTACTACCTTTGCTTTCCACAAAACGCAATGGGCCAAATCGTGACCTGCTTCTAAATAAGTAATCATACTCATTGCCATTTTCTTGGTGATAACTAGTAAGCCTCTTGTCATCAAATCAGTCTCGGTGTGTGGAAAGACAATGTAAGTTTGAACTTTTTTCAAAATCTTTTCGAGATCTAGTGCAGATGATGCGGATTCTAAAAGAGATGAAATATCCAACTCATATTTCTTGGCATTTGATAGGAGAGTGATAAAATTGTCACGAGAATCTTTTCTTTCAAATACGGGTAAAAGTAATTCCTTTGTCAAACCAATGAATTGTTCATATGAAATATGATCAAACAAATGTTCAACACGAGAATAATCCTTATATCTAAGGAAATAATGCAAATCTGAATTTAAATTATCAAATTAAATATACCATTGATGATACTTACACTTCATGTAAGGATGTTGGTTCCTTTTTTCAATTCCTTCAGCAACTTTAATAATATTGTTCTCCTTAACCATAACCAAAAAACGAACAAATTGAAGTGGGCCCTTATTTTCAACTGAATCATAAACAATATCCATACCAGTAATTTGCTCAGTAGAGAAACATTTTCTAAGATGAGCAGCACAAGTTTGAATTGCAGGCATCTGATTATAAGTGTAAAGTTGATTGTTAGATTCGAATAAAGCAAGGGCAGCTTCGGCTTTTGCTAAATTTTGTTTTGCAACCCAAATTTGATCTTCATAAGTAAGTATGTAAGAACTACTGGGAGGTCCTTGATTTTGATGATTACCGTACTTTTGTTGATTCGAAACATCCATTTTGTTTATCGGCGGGGGTGGTTGTTGGTGATCTGGAAAAAGTAAATTACTAGGTACATCATAAGCAGCGTTATGAATAGTTGCAGGGAATTGGTATCTGACATTCATAGATTCATTGACAACTGGAGTTTGATGATTTGTTTGTAAGCAAACCAAAGATGTGGTGACATAATGGTTCGTCGTGGTTTGGATGGATGAATCATAATTTTGTTGTGGGTAGGTAGAGACCAAGTTTGAATGGACAAAACTCCATGAAAGCGAAAAAAGTAGATTTCGAAATTGGGGGTAGGAATGAGGAGGATTAAAATGATTTCCATAAGGATCTAAGTTACTTGAATAAGGGCTGTAATAATTGTTTTGGTAAGGGGCAGGCATATTATGGAACATGTTGTTTCCATAATAATAAGGGTGGATGTTTGGGTCTGGAGCAATAATATGAGACAAAATTATGTTTTCATTTGGGTCGGTGATTTGTTGGGGAGCAGCAACATGAGTAAAATCACTATTTTCATAAGGAATTGGCTGGGCAGTTAAGAGGGAAGGATAAACATTATGAGAAGCGTTGTTTTCATAAGGATTTGGAAGAGGGGAATCATAAGAGTTTGTGTCTTTATCAGAATGACTGCTAACGTTGGAGTTTGGAGGAGCTAGGGGGGAAAGTGGACCCATATACCCATTGCCCATCTCACCATCAGGAAAAGGAGGTGGAAAATCATTTGGTGGGGCATCATTAAGAAAATGAAGGTCATCGATTCCGTTAGAAACGGCATCGTGTTGAAAAAGATTATATGGAGCATTTTGTGTCTCGAAATCTATCAAGGAACAAAATAATTTAAGAAGTTTGGGAATGCAAACTTACTCATAACAGAATTTACTCCATTATATGGGTGAGAGCTGCTATTAACTGAATCCTTTGAAACAGCATGATCCAATTGCTCAATACCGTCCATATTCTAAAAAATAATAAATATTAAAACTACTTGTAGCTAATCAATGTAAAAGCCAAACCGCCATCCGTCAAAAAGAGACTTGAATGAATGATTGGACGTTAAGCGGAATGGGTCTGTATATTTTGTTTATGATTTAATGAAATGCAGAATGGCTCTTTATGTTTTGGAAATGAATGCACAGTGACTCTGTATATTTCGTAACTATCTAAAAATAGGATAGAACCACTGATTCACCAAAGTATCGTTGCTTACAATTTGTTAGGCATGCACTTTTTAATTATTACATCTCCTGTCATTCTTTATGCTTTCAATTCAATCCAAGTCAATCGCTTTTATCATAAAATCACATCTATCTGCCTTCTGTATCAATTTTTTTCTCCATACTAATAAATATCAGTTGTCTTTTTGTTTCTAAAGTTTTTTGAAAGTTGCACGTATATGCGAAGCAGTTAGTACAAATTTAAATGTTTCAGCCATGACAGGCAACATCCTGTCTCCATTTTTTGCATTAAACAAATTTTGTATGCATATTAATGGCCAATTTAATCACATTCTCAATTTTTATTGTCTCAAAAAACGATAAATAATAGTCTAATCATAAGTTATACATGTGGAATAAGGTAAAAAGATTAGTACAAAAATAAGTTACATTATATAAATTAATTGGAATTTCTTGAAGATGGTGGAGCATCCTTAGACTTAGGATTAATTTCAATCCATTCAGCACCGATATTTTTCCATAACTTAACTTGTCCATCTCCGGCAGAAGCGCAGATAGTGTCACCTAGTTGGGAGAAAGAAACATTTGTGATCATTTCATCCATTTGCCCGAAATCTTTTTTTGACCATACTTTCTCATCCTTGTCAAAGTCACAAGTCCATAGCAGGATGTTTTTGCCTTGATCAGCAGATACTATTTTGGCTATTGAGTCACAGGTGAAAGCACCCCAAGCAACATCTCGTACCCAATCGGTGTGTCCGAGTAACTCTGATTCAACTTCGTACTTATCAATTGAAGTGTTGAAGCTCCAGACCTTTACCTTATTGTCAGACCCGCAAGTCACAAATCTCTTTCCAATTACTTTTTGTTCCATTCCATCTCCACCAAAATTAGATAAGCCATACGGGGCCCAGGCGACACCGTTCACACCATTTTCATGAGCGTTTTCGATCGTGAAAAATTGCCATTTCCCATCTATTAATTCGAGGATACTGATCTTCCCGTCTGTTGATCCCGCCAACAGAGTTAGTCCATATTGATACGGAGCCCAAGCGATACAGTTGACGCTGTTTTCATGTTGCCCATACTCGTATGATTTGACCCATGCTCCGCCGATTTCTTTCCAGATGATAACTTTCTTGTCGTAAGAACAGGAAGCAAGCATGTATTCGGACTTAGTTGGTGCCCAAGCCACCTTCCATACTGGTCCATCGTGGCCTGCTAGTTCTGATATCTGGGTCCCATTTCCTTCCGACTTCACATCAAAGATACGCACCATCCTGTCCGATGAAGCAGTGGCCAACCTTGTCCCATGGCGATGCATCTGCGCGTCATGCACAATATCTCTATGACCAGTATCAATCTTACTAAAGGAAGTAGGCATATCTGAAATAAGCAAAAAATTAATTAACAGTCAAAAAGCTCCAAACAATTACTCCACCTAAATAGAACGCAACCCCAACTTGTTTAAGTATAAATCGCGGCAAGAAACGCTTTCAACAACCAACTTAAAGCAAGAACAATTAAACAAATTTATTTAAAATGATTTTCATATTAAAAGGCAGGTATATAAAAAGGCCGTTTAGAGGAGTTGACTGAAGCGGCCAGCCCAGATTTCGAGATTGGATTCATGGGATTGAGTGGATTTGACATAGAAGGAGTAGGCGATTACGTCGGATAGGCCAAATTCGTTGGTCCCGGTGAGGGTTGGGTTGCTTGAAAGGTATTGGTTGGCGGATCTCCAGATCTTGGCATCTTCTCCGCTCGATTTTCCTTCGAAGAGGTCAAGCCACTTGTCGATTGTATTAGTGACAACACTAGATTCATACGAGTACAACCCAATTGACGCTCCTAACATTTTCCAGGATGCAATCAACCCTTCGGCTGTGACAGTCTCGGTCTTTGCCAAATATACACTCGATTTACCACTTCTCACAACATCAAAAGCCAATCCATTCTTCTTAGCGAGTGTTTCCAACAAATTCAACCAATCACCGCAATCATCTGGCTTTGAAATCTCTATCTTCCCAACTGCATTTCCCTTCTGAGCTTTAAACTTAATAAGAACAGGTGGCATACAAACATCATTGCTAATCTTTGTATCCTCTCTAGGAACATAAGCGTTATCTTTAGGTAAAGGAATGACTTCGAAAGGTCTAGCGCCTTCAACGACACCAACTTTCTTTGGCACTTCGGTAGCAGCTTGCTTGGTTGGTTGTTTGACTGCGACAGGAGATGGTTCAGCTTTGAAGGAGGTGGATCTTTTTCTTCCAGCAACAATGCCTTCTCCTGCAAGTTTGATAGTCAGCTTTTCAAAGTTTTCCTTTAGAAGGAGAAGCTCTTTGATGAGGTGGGCTTGTTGTTGGACGAAATCTGTCTCGCTGAAGGTCTGGTGCACAAATTGTGCTTCCGGTCCTAGTGCAACGCCATTAGAAGTTGTAGGTGCTTGGAATTCCCCTTGGTGGTATGAAGGTAGAGTATACATGCCGTCAAAAGGTTTGACGTCGAAGGATGGAGGGAAATATGTCTTTAAGACGTACATTTTTACAGAATGGTGATGATTGTCCACAAAAAGGCTATAACAAAGCAAGGTGATTTCAAAATAATCGAAAATGGGACACGATTACTTAATCAAAGACTCGCCCTCCCAATGTAACTTTCCCTTCAAGAACTACCGTCAAAGCCAAAGTAAAAGTTTCAATAAGATTAATATTCTTTACACTTACTAATCAAATCTTTCATCCATTAAGCAAATAAAAAACACAATTCAATCGTATAAACAATTTATTCTTCAAAAATAATTAATCACATAAAAATAATACGCAAGCACAATCATCAATTAGGACAGCCAAAAAAGAGAGACACTTTTTTACCAAACTAAATGATAAGAAGAAAGCAAATAGATGAGATAACTGAAGATGTTAAGCCATTGTTTAGGTGAATGGTTATTAACAACCACCACGAAGTCTCAGAACCAAATGCAAGGTTGATTCCTTTTGGATGTTGTAGTCTGAAAGAGTACGTCCGTCCTCCAATTGCTTTCCGGCAAAGATAAGTCTTTGCTGGTCTGGAGGGATTCCTTCCTTGTCTTGAATTTTGGCCTTGACATTATCAATAGTGTCCGAGGCTTCCACTTCCAAAGTAATTGTCTTTCCGGTGAGAGTTTTGACAAAAATTTGCATTCCTCCACGCAATCTCAAGACCAAATGAAGAGTTGACTCCTTTTGGATGTTGTAGTCACTTAAAGTTCTCCCATCTTCTAATTGCTTTCCGGCAAAGATAAGTCTTTGTTGGTCTGGAGGGATTCCTTCTTTGTCTTGGATCTTAGCCTTGACATTATCGATGGTGTCAGATGCCTCAACCTCCAAGGTAATAGTTTTTCCAGTAAGGGTCTTGACGAAGATCTGCATTCCTCCTCTGAGTCTGAGGACCAAATGAAGGGTTGACTCCTTTTGGATGTTGTAGTCACTTAAAGTTCTCCCATCCTCCAATTGCTTTCCGGCAAAGATAAGTCTTTGTTGGTCTGGAGGGATTCCTTCCTTGTCTTGGATCTTAGCTTTGACGTTGTCGATGGTGTCGGAAGCTTCGACTTCCAGGGTGATGGTTTTTCCAGTAAGGGTCTTGACGAAGATTTGCATTCCTCCTCTGAGTCTGAGGACCAAATGAAGGGTTGACTCCTTTTGGATGTTGTAGTCACTTAAAGTTCTCCCATCCTCCAATTGCTTTCCGGCAAAGATAAGTCTTTGTTGGTCTGGAGGGATTCCTTCCTTGTCTTGGATCTTAGCTTTGACGTTGTCGATGGTGTCGGAAGCTTCGACTTCCAGGGTGATGGTTTTTCCAGTAAGGGTCTTGACGAAGATTTGCATTCCTCCTCTGAGTCTGAGGACCAAATGAAGGGTTGACTCCTTTTGGATGTTGTAGTCACTTAAAGTTCTCCCATCCTCCAATTGCTTTCCGGCAAAGATAAGTCTTTGTTGGTCTGGAGGGATTCCTTCCTTGTCTTGGATCTTAGCTTTGACGTTGTCGATGGTGTCGGAAGCTTCGACTTCCAGGGTGATGGTTTTTCCGGTCAAAGTCTTGACGAAGATTTGCATTCCTCCTCTGAGTCTAAGAACCAAGTGGAGAGTTGATTCTTTCTGGATATTGTAGTCGGAGAGGGTACGGCCATCTTCTAATTGCTTTCCAGCAAAGATAAGTCTTTGTTGGTCTGGAGGAATTCCTTCCTTGTCTTGAATTTTGGCCTTGACATTATCGATGGTGTCGGATGCCTCAACCTCCAAGGTAATAGTTTTTCCAGTAAGTGTTTTAACGAAAATTTGCATTCCTCCTCTGAGTCTGAGAACCAAATGAAGGGTTGACTCCTTTTGAATGTTGTAGTCCGAGAGAGTACGCCCGTCCTCCAATTGTTTCCCTAAAACACAAACTCATTAAAAGTTGCTTTAAATGGGGAGTAAACTTACCGGCAAAAATGAGTCTCTGTTGGTCTGGTGGAATTCCTTCCTTGTCTTGAATCTTCGCTTTGACGTTGTCGATCGTATCCGAAGCTTCAACCTCCAAGGTGATTGTCTTTCCTGTTAGCGTTTTTACAAAAATTTGCATTATGGTAGTTTGTTAAAAATAGTTAATCTGAAATGAACAAAAAGGATAATATTTGTGTGTCAAGGGTGGCTACTCGTGACAACCACCAAATATAAAGCGTTGTTGTTGAGTAAAAAATAGGCGATGGTGTAAACAAAAACATCACCACAAACATATAAAATCAATAAGGCCTAACAAATAAAGATGAATTGAGCAAAATCGAAGGGACTGACATAAAACCAGAATGATTGTCATACAGGTTTGAGACTTTATATACTAGTTTGGGTAGGAGGAAACTTTTCTCTCACTTTTTCGATAAAGCTAGATATGTATGGTTTTTTGTTGAAATAGTTGGTTTGTAGGAGAACATTAATGTCTGGCCAGGACTGTTACGCCTTTTGAGATTAGTAAAGATAGTAGAGTATGTGCCATACACACATACAGCAATTAATTTGAATCTATCATTTTTGAAAGTAAATGACTATTGTTGTGCCGCGGCAAGGGATTTAAACGAGGTCAAGCCGTTTCAATACATATGATATGAGCGCAACGCGGAAGTATAAGTAAATACTTTTTTAATAAGTAGTGAGGTTGACCTATTAGTCACGGGATAAAAACAGTAACACATCACAGTCATACGGACGACAATGATTCAAATGATCTAAAAGAACAAACTTAAGTAGTAATTTGTGATGAAGAAATATCAAATAGAAAGATAACGTCACCTCAATTTCGTTATAAACATATGACTCAATACTTTATTAGTGTGTATGTGTAAGTAGTGTCATGCTTTTGAAATAGTATTACTTTGTCGATAAAATACTAGTTCCAACAGAATCATCTGGATGGTTCGACGGATTTTGTCATTGTTATTAAAAGTTTGAGAAAAGACGCATAACAGCCATGCATTACAAAGAAATAGAATATCATATAGCTAGAGGGGAGGTTATATAGTTGTGTAGATTAATTGCCAATGTACTTTTTGATATTTTCTTGTTTAGTGCAGGAACATTTAATTCACTAAAGTACAAACATCGATATCAATTATCAAAGGACAGATTATTTAAAAAAAAGTGTTTTTTAAGGTCTAGATTAGTTTGGTGGTGTAAAGGTTATTTTTAGCTAGTGAAAACAAGTCAGTGGTACAACATAAAAAAGACAAGAAGCAAAAAATGTTTTATTTTTACAATAAATTATTACGATAGGCAGTTGATGTTTAATGGTTATTTTACAAGTATAAAAAACAATCATATTGGTTAAAAGTTGAGTTGGTTCCCGAGTCAAAGAAAGATTTGCTTTGTTTGTTCCCTTTCGACACCTAACTCTTCAAAAAAACCTCTAAGTCCAGTCTCGGCATCTATCATTTCGATATTCTCAACTTTCTGATCCGTGGGATTATATTCAGGTATCCTGGGCTCGTTCTTATACATAAGTGTATTGACTCCATCATCAAATAAATGCATCCAATTCCAAGCTCTGACCTTTACACACTTAACTTCGATCCGTTGCTTCTTCACAGCAATGTAAATTTGATCAGCTTGGACAAGATGAGCCAGCTTTCGTCTGAACACCAATCTTTTCTTTACCCAGATTTTCAATACAAAGAGATGATCTGTGCCGTCCATGACATACTTGTGAGACACGTCTTCCTTAACACACTCTCCCACATACAGGAATATGCCAACTAAGCTGTCAGTTTGAAACCATTCGAGACTAAATTAAAAAAGTTAATTGAAAGTTGGGTATTGAAACATACTTTGGAGTAATTGAGGTTTGGGGACTTAATTGAGTCATCTCTTGATGTGCAGTAGTTCTGGATGTCTTACCAACAAGTTGTATAAAATGAATTTATAAAGGCGTTCATTTTTGAATTACTCATCAAAGTTCCATTATATTTGCTTCCTAAACTTTGAACCTAACCCATGCACCACCGCATTCAAACACCTTCTTTCCATCCGAGACAAATATCAACCCAAACGCACCCCATCCATAAACTATTGCATATCAATTTATGCCATACTTTTAAAATATTTGCCTAAAATTACAAGATACATTGGCACAGTTAAATATATATTTGTTTCTGTCCGAAATTATCTTATACTTTTTCGTGAATAAATAAATTAGTAGTAGTTTTATTGTATGGACATTAATCCTCCACCACCGCCTCCTAAGGTTATTTGTCCGGTTGAGAAATGCCCGGTGTTCCAATCAGATGGGCATCCGATTGTTTCACCTCCGCCAATGCCGCCAATTGACTGCTGTCCAGTGATAAAGAAGGAAGTAGGTTCACCGCCACCAGCTGCGAATGTTCCCGAACAACTAGAAACTGAATTTTTGGTCCCAACTAAAAAATACACGGCACTTAATGGTGTAGCTCACCACAGAGAGTGCTTGCCAGAAGACTGGTTGGAAGTTCACCATGATTCGGGCTTCTTAATTTATCTCCACCGTCTTACACGAGTAGTTACCTTCAGTAGGCCATATGTTTTAGGGGAAAATTCAGCCAGACATCACTCCCCCCTATTTCAGCTATTCCATGTCTTGAACACGAAAGGTATTTAAAGAATAGAAATGCTGAGGCAAATATCAATGTCAAAGTGTTGACGACTGATTTTGTTACGCCAACAGAAATAGTCGAATATGCTAAGTCGCGGTATGAATTCAAAGTTGAGGATGTACTTATTAACCCCAAGACTATTCCGAAAGGCTCCAATGTCTCGAGAAAGAGGATGAGACCATCGGATCATCGTGAAAAGATGGAGGAATCGAAGTATGCAGATAACTTAGACTCTTTACCTTCGGCTGCTCAAATCTTGTCTATTCATTGCCCAGGAACTAGTTTCAAAAAAGATAAGAAAATAGAACTCAATCCGGTTGGGAAGACGACTATCACAGTGCTACATGAGTTCGTGCAGAGATCTCTGAGAACTCAGATTCATTATACTCCAGAAGAGTTAGAATTTGTTACTGATACTTTCATGTACACTATTTATGTTGAGAAAAATGAAAATACTGACAAAGTTCTGATGGAGGATAAAGTGATAAGCGAAAAGTTACTCAAATTGCAAATCAAATCCACTGATCCAACAACCAAACTAATAATTGGACGTGGTCGTGGCAAATCCAAGAAAGAAGCTAAATTAAATGCCGGCAAAGCTGCCCTCGAAATAATGTTACCAATGCTCATCTTCGACGAAAGGTGTGTCTGTGAAAGTATCGAAGGAAATGAAGTGAAGGATGATGAAACTCTGACATACTTTAATAATATCAAAATCGAGTCACCTTATCTAGAAAGATCTTTGGAAAAATCAGGACAAGATTCTCCACATGCGATGCTGCTTAACATTCTGAAGAAACATCCCTCAGCTGGAACAGTTGCTCTAAAGATGAAATGGGAGGATGAAGTAAAGCCTTACAAATTTAGTTTTATGTTTGACGAAATAGTGGTGAGTGTTTTTTGCAAATCACGAAAGGAAGGGAGGCAATTAGCTGCTCAGAAAATGATCCAAACTATGCATCCTGA
The DNA here is from genome assembly GCA_963281155.1 of Rhabditophanes sp. KR3021. Lineage (NCBI taxonomy): Eukaryota > Metazoa > Nematoda > Chromadorea > Rhabditida > Alloionematidae > Rhabditophanes > Rhabditophanes sp. KR3021. Next base: position 8,292,737 of record CAUJLY010000001.1, read on the forward strand.
GTTTACGTCGTGGGGTGATGTTTTGAGAAAGTATGGAACTAAGATGCAGCAAATAAATGACCCGGATGTTATTGAGCAGAAGGAGCTTATTAAGATTGCAACAGACGTGTCGAATGAATTCAAAACCAAGAACTCACATAATTATGAACCAAATTTTAAGGTTTTAAATGCTTTGCGCGAACATCACCTTCGTTGTTACGATCAATTCAAGCCGATGATGGTGAAACAAGATATAAGTGACAAAAAGCCGCCAATTACTAATCCTAAAAAAGCAGAATGGGATTCCAAAATGGAAGAACTCAAAAGTCCCAGCAAATTGTGGAAAAAATCCGTTATGTAAGACACAATTTTTAAATTTTATATTCCTTTTATTCAACTAACATTTTTTCGTTGTAATAAATTAATTTGAATATCTATTGTTTTATCCATTAAATCGTCATGTGACATCTTCCGTTTTTTTATGTATCCGAATCCGCCAATTATAGGAGACAAATACTTGCCACAACCGTGTGTTCCTACCTTTTCATCACTGTCACTAAAGATAGAGTATACATTTTGGCCTTCGTAGTGTTGACGAGAGTTGATGTCTTGGATAAAATGTGAACCGCAGTATAAACCATTATTTTTGTTGCAAATTGTTATAGGCAAGGGATAAATGCAGAGAGAACTTCCATAATTGGCCCCAGCAACACTAATATAAGTTGAGATAAATTTGGTTAAAGGAGGTCCTAAATCCTCATTAACATCAACACATTTTCCCCCCAAAATGGCTTTTCTGGCAATCGGTGACCCCATTGAATACGCCACAATATCGACATCTGATTTGGTGTAATGTGAAACAGCAATAATAAACAACCTTATTTGCTTAATATACTGGCATTTCAAGGAAACCAGTGGAGCAGGAGTTCCACCGCCGTCTCCCCACGTCGTTCCATAGACCTCCCTTTTGTTGTAACCTTTCTTGAGCAAAGCATTAATCGTCTTTTGAAATCTATCTAATTTATTAGTAATGCCATGCACGATAATAACAGGCCTCTTCCTAACCTCATCATCCTCATCCTTCTTTCCACCAAAAGACCAACCCTTTCCGCCTCTATTAAATTGAGTCAACAAAGATGGATCATAGTTATCCAAAATAAATCTCTGGAAATGTGAACTTAACTGGGCATGAATTTTAGTTGTCAGACACAATATCAAAACCAAATATAATAACTTCATTACACTTTAGATGTAAAAAGGATAAAATGAACATCATATCCAACAAAAGAAGAAATGCTGCCATTTCCTGATTAATAGAAACAAAAGATTACTATTTATGTTCATAAAAATACAACTTGATTTTGATTGAATACACTTATATGTTTGTTGTCATATTTATTTGTATGATGTGACGTAATGAAAAATGTCTTTTGGTAAGGTCAGTAGTGAAACTTTTTAATATTTATTTAGAATAATAATAACAAATTGGTTGTTGCAAGAGACTCGTGACTTATTTAATAAATTAAATAACGCCATCGTCAACAAAATGCATACACACATATATTCATAAACACATACAACGTTTTTCATTTTAATGCATTTGGTTTACTTGACTGTGTTTTCTTTCAAAAACATCTATACAAAGACAGATAAAAAAGGAAAATGTGCACAAATAATACGTCTTTACACTATGCAGCACTTTTTCACCTTTCTGAGGATTGTCACTTGCCTTGAATAATAAATACGTATTGATGATCAGCAATAAAGTCTATTTATACAAAATCCAATAACAAACATCACACAGGACACTTCCTCACTCTTTCTAACAAAAATCTCCATTATCTTATCTAATTTTGAGTGATATGTTTACCTTATCTCATAAATATCTCGCTCATATAAATATCACCACTATATCTATCTTTTTTATTAGACAAATTTATCTATATTTTCATTTCTAACAACTTTAAAAATTCAAAATATAAAGACAGATGTTATATATTTTTTGTATTGGTCTTTTACTTTTATATAGGTTGGTAGTTGTTTTTGGATATCAATACTTTTGGCCATATAGTATGTATGTGTATGATTATGATTATATTAAACCAAAAATAAGGCTTGACGTAATTTTCGATTGGGATTGTATGTATATAGATTGTGTCAATAAATAAGACCACTGGTTAGATTGAGTAAGCTATTTTGTTAAAATAATTTAATCTTCTTCTTTAAACCTCATTTAACAATTAATTATTTAAATGGTTTGTTTTTTAAGTGTTTGGACCCAAAACAAAACAACATTATTTAACTTCCTTGTCTAGAATAGCCAAATTATTTGTTAAAAGTCAATTTAAAAAGATGACATTTAAAAGCATTTATTTACTGCAAAAAGATCATAAATAAACAGACATTTAATTACAAAATACTCTTGCAAAAAAAGATTAATTAATTTCTTTGCAATTTAACTGATATTTCATCATCGCCCTTATTTCATAATATTTTTGAACCACGCCATATACTCTCCATATCTATCCCATTACACTTTTTTATGACCCTGCACTTAAAATATATTTTTGTTCGGGCTATCTCTTTTTAAAAGTCACACCCTTAACCAAAAACTGCTATTTAAAGGGGGTCTCAAATGATTTTCAATCACATATTCATCCCGATTTCTTTCCAAAAATATAAGTGATCACGCACATTTAGAAGGTAGTTAAAAATAGACAAATAAAATATGTACATATAAATACATTTTTATCTATTGCTACCTTACTACAAATAATTAAAAGGGACATTTGAGAGAGAGACCCCAAAGGGAAGGAACATTATGTTTGTTATCTTTATTACACACTACCATGCATGGCCATACAAATTTTACTTTTTACTTTTATTTTAAAAGAAGACTGCATTTTTGTATTAATTAATTAAATTATTATTATCCAATTTTTGAATAAAATCCTAACCTTTTCTACATCATTTCAGATTAAATAAAGATCCTTCAAAATAAGTAGGTAAAACATAAAAAGATAACCAAACATGGAGACACACAAAGCTGTAAACTTTTTTACTCCGGCAGACGACGACAACTCCGACTCAACCCAACTATCAATCCACGAAAGCATCCTACTCAGTGATCCTGACATGTATGCAGCTAAATTCCGTTCACATCAACAAAATATGTTGGACAGAGCTAATGCAACGTTGAAATCTGTGGACTCAGAGGTATTTGATGTTTCTCCTTTTCAACCAGGAACCACGGGACCTTGTCATAATGTTTCCTCGCCTTTTGAAAATCCACATTATCCTATTGAGATAATTGAGGGTAAGAAACAACTTCAAAGAGAAATTTGTACAAGGTAAATAAAAGATTTCGTTATCTTCAGCCGAGATACTTTACCATATATAGTGCATCCCTTGGGAGATAAGAAACCATCAAATAGACATTTTTTCGCGATTAAATTTTTCTCAATTTATGAATTGATAACACCCCATACCTTTAATTTTATCTTTTTCGAAGATAAGAAACATCTTTATTGCTTATAACAAAAAATAGGTAGCTTGATAACACATTGATGGTGTTAATTATTGTAGTTTTACCTGATAAGCGTCTTTTTTAATTTTAATTAATTTTTTGATAATGAGTAGGGAATACACGGGTGACGATTTCAAAAAGAGATTAATGAATCGAAGACATTCTTTACAGTAGGTGATTAGATATTGTTTGGTTTTGATTAGATATTGTTAAGTAGATGTTATTATTGTGGTGTCAATATAAAAAGTATAATACATGTTAATAAAAATATTTAATTATAGAGCTCGCCTTGAATCAACAAACCTCCACTCCCCAATGTCCCCGAAATCAAGTGATGTTGCCGGGTCACCTTTCCCCTCTCGAGGGAATGGTTCACCAACCCCTCCCCAAAATGTGCATTCCCCTCAAATAGGAAGTCTAATTTCGGAAATTGAAAATTTGAATACTGAAACAACGAGACATGTCGAAATGCACACATTCAGAGATGCCCAAGACATCAACTACACACGTATGGCTATCACCGGCGAAGAACTATCTGGCATCGTCCTAGAAGACACCCAAGAAGCTGCCAAACAACTGATCGAAGCCCTCAATCTAAGAAATGAATACATGGATCGCATCGGAAACTTCTTCCCTACCACTACCAAATCCTTCATCAGTGGACATTACCCCGAACATCTACCTAAATGTCGCAAGAAGAATACTGAACAAAGTAAGTTTTAGTTTAAAAAGTTGAGAAGTTGATTCATTATAACGTTGCTGTACATTTATTGAATAAGTAGCTAAAAAGATAGTACACACAATATTATATTATTAAATTATTATCTGACTTTTGAATTTAAAAAAGATCATCTTTTACTAGCAATTTTATGACACCAAATTAATTAATATCATTTTAATCCATTTATGCTTTTTAATCATAAACAGTTCTAACAAAATGTAGGTCTTTCAATATATTACTATTTTATATATTTTTATTTAATTTCGTCAACAAAAATGTGTTAAATATCGTAATCTAAAAAAGCCTTTCAATCACTACTACCTTTCTTTCCAAAACACCATCTTTCAATCAAAAAATACACTTATTTAGTTAATAATGACAACGCGCCTTGTCAAAATAGACTTCTCCAAAGACGAGACTCTTCGGCTGTATCCTTAGCTAAAATGGCTTTGCTGTATGGAGGTATTTATTAAAGAACGACACCATTCAAAATAATACTTGTCTTGCATGAACACTTACTTTTTACTAAGATTTTTACATGCTACCGTCACTTTCAACTACATACTTTGACTAATTTATTTGTGGATTGTGCTTGCTTTTTATATTGTCTTGTTTTGTTGTAATGTATATGTTAATTTCAATTAGTAAGCTTCAATATTTCAGTGTCCAACACCTCATTCCATCCACCAGAGCCTCCAGTCGACCATTGGGGTCTAAACGATCCCCTTCCCGTTCCCTCCACCAAATACATCCTCAAACGGGAGGACGGCTTGACCAAAATCTACAACGCCGACGGTTCCAAATGTGAAGAATACCAAAAAACATACCTCTCTCGCATCAAGTTCCTGAAGGACTCTGAAAAACTAGTGTGGATGATTGCCGATGGTCCCCTCAAATCGTTCTGCTTCAGACGTCTCTCCTACCTCCAAAACAAATTCCAACTCCACGTCTTGTTGAATGAATTAAGAGAACTACACGAACAAAAAAGCGTCCCACATCGTGATTTCTACAACATCAGAAAAGTCGACACTCACATACATGCTGCCAGTTCCATGAACCAAAAGCATTTGCTTCGCTTTATCAAAAAAAAGCTAAAGACTGAAAAGGATGTTGTTGTGCTGGAGAAAGATGGAAAGAAAATAACTATGGCTGAAGTTTTCAAAAGTCTAGGCATCGAACCCTATGATTTGTCTGTTGACATGCTAGACGTCCACGCCGACAGAAACACATTCCATCGTTTCGACAAATTCAATACTAAGTATAATCCTGTAGGAGAGTCCACTTTGAGAGAAATTTTCATCAAAACAGATAACTATGTCAAAGGAAAGTATTTTGCTGAAGTACTTAAAGAAGTCTTTACTGACTTGGAAGATTCCAAGTACCAAAACATCGAACCCCGTATTTCGATATACGGAAGATCGAAAAGCGAATGGACTGTCTTGGCTAATTGGGCCATTTCACACGACGTCTGGTCCACCAACTCCCGTTTTCTTATCCAGATTCCCCGCCTTTATGACATTTATAAGGAAAAGAATATGATCAAGAATTTCGAACAGTTGTTGGACAACATCTTTACTCCTTTGTTCGAGGTAACAAATGATCCTTCGGTAAATCCAAACTTGCATCGCTTCCTCCAACAAGTTTCCGGAATTGACTCAGTGGACGACGAGTCGAAGCACGAATACGTCCAATTCGACAAATCAACACCTTGTCCAGCTAATTATACGGATGCCGAAAATCCTCCCTACAATTATTATCTTTACTACATGTACGCTAATATATGTGTTTTGAATGCGTTGAGAAGAGAACGTGGCTTTAATACATTTTCACTTCGGCCACATTGCGGAGAAGCTGGACATGTCAATCATCTCTTGACAGGCTACTTGACGTCCGAATCCATTTCGCATGGTCTTTTGTTGAGAAAGGTTCCTGTACTTCAGTACCTTTTTTACCTCACTCAAATGGGCATTGCCATGAGTCCATTGAGTAACAACTCCTTGTTTATCCCTTACAATAGAAATCCATTGCCGGAGTATTTGATGAAGGGGCTGAATGTTTCCATCAGTAGTGACGATCCCTTGCAGGTAAGCTAAATTCACCTTTTTACTAATAAATGTTGCTTAGTTCCATTACACAAGAGAACCCTTGGTTGAGGAATACTCAATCGCAGCTCAAGTTTGGAAGTTGTCATCATGTGACATGTGTGAACTTGCCCGTTACTCTGTCCTACAATCTGGATTTGAAGATAAACTCAAAATCCATTGGCTCGGTCCTAATTTCAAAGAAGAAGGAGTTTTCGGAAACGATGTCACTCGTACTAATGTCCCTGACATACGCGTCTCCTTCAGACACGAAGCCTTAGTCGATGAACTAACCAACATCTTCGAAGCCATCAAAAAAATTAAAAATAATTGCTGAAAAGGGTTTCTTACTAACGGTACTATTTCTTTTTATTTTCTGATAACACCATTCTTTTATTGTATCAAGACATAAACTTTCTATATAGATTAATAAAATATTATATAACTTTATTTATGTCTAAAATTAATTACTGTAATACTATAATATTATATAGGACCCATGATTTGTTAAATATTTGTCAAAGTTGACTTTAATCCGAAGATGATGCCTAGACAGCCAATTAGTATGACGGGAATATTGAGGCAGATGATGGTGAAGTATTGTCTGGATTTGGTGTCTAGTTGAGGAAGATATGTGAAGAGATAGATTATGCACGGGAATACGATAGCTAACAGCATCCCACATGTGACTCCAATGATAGGTATGATTTTTTCGAGATTCGGAACTATTATCGCTGTTGTTACTACAAAAAGTAATTAACTAATTAATAGATTCAACAAAACTTACAAGTAACCAACACAAACCCAATCCTAACAAAGCCCTCCAAAACAGCATCTCCACACTTTTTCCTCACCCACATCCCACTCATTCCATCCCTCACCTTCGGCCATCCCATGTCAATGACCACAAACAATTGTATCAAATAAGATATAAAAATAACAACACAAAAGGTAACCTTGATACCAGTCAACAAACCATCATCCGGCAAATTAAGAGTAACACTTCCCAAAATCTTATCTCCATACGTAATATAACCAAGAAAACCAGCTGCGTCACAAATACTTATCACAACCACCATTCCCACTGACAACACTCCAAATGGACCAGACATGTCTTCAGACCTTTTGATGTGATTTTCAAGGGGTAGGACTAAGGCTTGGGCTTCGAATGCGTACATTATTGAGCCTAGGGCTGCTAATGCTCCTGATAAGTTGGTGTAAGTGGGTAAGGCTTGTATTTGGTGGTCGGCTACTATTAGGACAGTGAAGATTGATCCTAGAGCGAGGACCATTAGTATATTTGCTATTAAATTAAGATACGATATCATATGGAGTGATTTAGTTAGACTTAACAAGCAAAATGGGATGGTTAGGGCGATGAAGTAGGCTGTTAGTGAGATGCCCGTAATTTGGAATTGGATTTGGATGACTTCGCGAGAGAGTGTTCCGACGAAGACAAGGTAAATTGAGCAGATGCCTATTTGAAGTAAAATAAGACAGATGTTGACGATCGTTTCAAATAATTTAGGGAGGAATGTGTTGGTTGGCAGATATTGTTGGGTTGCGTATAGGGCTAATGAGCCGTAGTTGGTGGAGGTTATCTTTAGCTTGGAACGGAAGTAACGGGAGCATTTGGCCAGTTGCAGCATGCAATAGAGGTTGACTAGGCCGGCGACTATGAGCATGGTAAAGCCTGTCTGGAACAATAAAAGTTATGTTTTTTTTTGTTGCTTAACTTACCCATAATCCTGCTTGTTTAAAGGCTACTGGCAAACTAAGGCAACCAGGGCCAATAAGACCTTTGATAAAGTTGATTAGTGTCTTGTGTTTTGAAATTTTTTGAATAGTTTCAGATTCAGTTTGCTTGAGTGAACCATCTTTGTCACAATTTATGTATGTTTCCGGTGAAGCTCCAACTACGACCATTAATTCTGAAATGTAAAGTTGATTAGAAAAGGTAATTAAAATGATTAGAAAGGCAAATCATAGACATAATAAAGATGTTAATAATAACGAAAGCACACAAAAGAATGTCAGCACAACTTGGTTCCTTTAAATTTTGATTGATAGCGAAAAAGGTAACAACACATGAAAAGATAGAAATATAAACTTGTTTGAAAACGAAATGAACGAGAAATGATTACCTTTTTCCTTTATAGACACTACATCAACCATAAAGACAACTTATTATTATTATAAAAAAGGTACAAAATATGGAATCACAAAATAAATGCATTCACAAAATAAAATGGTAAAAAACAATATATTAAGCTTATTTGTGCTGAAAAAATAATACCATTAACAGTTTCGAATGTTGAACAAGTCAATCCTTGTGCACTCAATTTAATTAAATATGCTAAGAAAGGCTCTTAACTTTTTTGACATTATCAAAATGTGGGGAGATTATGTTGTGGTAGTAGTGAGTTGAGGAGATTAAAAGACGTATCAATTGGGAGATAATATTTTTGGAAGTTATCAACAACTTTTTTTAATTGATAACTTTATTGTAACAAATTGGTAGCAATCTATTTTTTAAAGGTTTTCGTGTATTACTTTTGATGGTGGATGATGTCAAGTTAGGTGTCGTTGGTATCTATTGTGTGGAAAGTATTCTTTGTTTACATTTTATTTTTATACAGTTAAATGAGAGTATATGTTATAGTATTGGATTATTTGGTTTTGAGTTAGTTAGATTGAGTACAGTTGACTCAAATAAGGTTCAGGGAAAGTTTCAAAATATTGCTCTAAATCTGTCAACTTATGATAATGATAAGCAAACAAGTCATTGTTATGTGTCATGTTAATTTGACTCAAATTAAAGCCACCCTTTCTTTCGAAACAATCGCAAATGTTTGATCTAACTACATATGATTTGTATGAGTTGACTTCGTCTTTTTGGCAGAATGGTACCATGCGTGGTTCTTTTGATTGCGATAAGCATTTTAGTTCAAGTATTCTAAGTGTGGTGGGATAATTAAATGCTTTGAATTTGAGACAACCTAATGAAAGGATGGTCAATTTTTGGAAAGGCATAAAGAAATTTATATCATAAGATTGGTATGCAAATGGATATCCACGTCTGTAATTAATCATTAGATTCACCAAGTCAGGATAATGCGCCACTAGCTTCTCGCCAAATGAGCTCAAGTCTATGTCGATGTAGATCATCTTAAGAGATTTAAGAGTCTTCGGAAAAGTACAAATGGCTTTTCTTAAGAATAATGGACTTATTTGGTTGAAATCAACTTCTTCTGTTAGGACTAATTCCACGGCAGTTAAGCATTCAAATAGAGTCTTTTTTGGGGAACATTTGAATGTGGTTATTTTATTGGACAAACTAGAAGCTGCTAATGATATTTTTTCGGTGAGTCTGAGTTGATTGGTACAGAAAGTTTGAAAATCATCTTTGTATTTGATTGTGCAGTTTTCAATGGCGGGTTGTAATTTTAAATCCATTAATGTTTTGTAATTAATGCAGGTGAATTTAATTTTATTGGATATTTCTTTTTGGAGAGAAGATCTAAGAAATTTGGGTTGGGATTGGAATTTTAAAGAAGATTCAGAAAGTATTTTTAGCTTCAATAAGTCGGTTGTTGATGCATTATAAAGATTAAAGCAGTTGGTATAATCTGCTTTAGTTCCAGCCATAAATTGATCAAAACACATTTCAATTTGGACTTCTTGAAGTCTAGGCAAGCCTTGTCTTATCGACATTTCATTAACCAAAGATGAGAAGATAAAAGTTGTTGTCCTAACTCCACGATACGAAAAAAAGACAGTCTGAATAGAATGCGATTTTAAACCATAACAAATATTTCTAATTATCTTCCCATAATTCCTATCCGGACAATTCTTCAAAGTATAAGAGTATCTATAAAAATAAATAGCCAACTTCCTTATCTTAGTCCCTTTCGAAAGCAAAGCATTCAAATGTTTAGCTATCAAATCCCCGTCATCAATGACCTGATTTTCAGGTTGACATCTAATATCAATAGAAAAGTCATACATATATTCAAACCACTCTTTATTAAAATCATTACACAATACTTCTAATTGTGCGTGCCCATTAAAATGAACTCCACATATATGTCCATACATAGTATCCTCAAAAATAGTAAGCGAATTAGAGACATATGCAGAGTTAGGTAGTGAAATTTGACCAAATATTATCCGTTTTTGTGAATGAAGTACTTTATTTAATGTAGTATTTGTTTTACTTAGGGCTAGGGTAGTAAAGTAATCAGGTATACATAGCTCTTGTATGTTTAATTCAGTAAATGCACGAGACATTTCTTCGTTAGATGATTCAATTAGATTGGACATCGTAAAATATAAGTTAAATATAGAGGAAGTGAGTAGATGTGTGGTGTGGGAGTTGGTTAGGAAGAATAATGAATTATGTAACTAAGGAAAGTTGGCATCAATATATTTCCATAAATAAGGCAGGAGGACATGCATATGACTCACTTTCGCAACCAAGCTTTTTTAATTAAAACTACCTTGGATCCGGCATGCATAGGCGCATGCCTTGTTTTTGGTTTATATTATTATGATGTTATTTAATTATTTATTGTAATTGTTTGTACCCTGACTTTTTTTAAAGTTATTTTGAATAGAAGAATTATTTATTAACTTCTATGACATTCAAAATTAATTAATAGTATTTGTTTCTTAGAATTAAGGGTTATGAGGTTTAATTTATTAAAATGATGAATTCAATGACGTAAGGTAGAAAGATTAAACTTTGAATATTAAGATTAAAAACTAAATTTCAAAACCATATAAACAGAAAAACAAATCTAAGCACTTATTTGGAATGTCAAAGCCATTTAATAGACTCGCAATCTGGATTGTCCTAATCCTCCTCAATGTCGCAACCACACTAAGTCAAGATCTTGAAGCTGAAGACCCTGAGAATACCAACAGAAAATTAGTAATGAACCTTGCAAAATAAATATATAAGTGAAAACATACCCTTTAAAATGTTTTTCCCTGCTTTTGGAAGAGAAATAGTGCTTTGATAATGTTAATTATTTAGCATTTTTTGAGTTAAATCACTTGTAGCTTTTAAATGACATATTTATCTTTTATGGGCCCATGAACACCCTTTTTGATAGAAATTGCAGATAATAAGGTGTCAACAGGACATACTCCACGCATTATCTAAATGACTGTTCATTTCAATATTATAGCAAAATTAATAATATGTCATATTCTTTTGAAAGATTAATTGTTCAGCACATTTTGATATTTATTGCATCATGCTGATAATTGCATTAAAGATTATTTACTTAGCACTTTTTGTATTTATTTCAACATGTTTTCACTATAAATATGGAATAAATTTACTTGCATATTATCAAATTAAGTAATTATTTATTGTCTATTAAACAAAGAAAGATGCCGTTTTCTTATGAAAATAACGATACCTCAACTGAAAGAACTGTTGAAGAGCTCACTGGTCCCATGAATTTCATCGAAAGCTATGTTTTCCTTGATTTTGAAACGACCGGTTTAATTAAAAATGTCGCACTTCCTGGGCTTAATGAATGGAAGGAGAGCAATCCTGGTAAAACTTTAGAAGATCTTTTAAGAGTAATTGTCGGAAGTGTTCCAAGTAAGTTATATTAAGTAAATCAAAGTAAATCTTGTTTAGAAAGTATTGAGACTATGCCTCACGTTACTGAACTTTCTTTGCGTTCAATCTCAAAAAAACAGTTTGAAAGGGGAATGGATGAGATGAGTAATGACAATCTTGGGACCATCTCTACAAATGATTTGTGTTTGCAATTCAATCTACCCTTTGATGAAACTCAATGGGCTGAATATAACAATAAATTCCAAACAGTTACCTCCCTCAAATTAACTCAAGAAGTATTGGAATCAAAAAATTACTTCCCTCAAGAGTGGGATTTAATATATAACTTTTTGGCAAATGTAAAAAAGCCTGCCGTCGTTATCGCTCATAATGGAATACGTTATGATTATCCTCTTTTATTTGGTGAACTTTCACGAGATAATGGTGGAAAGGAAAGTAATATGCTCGAACAGTTTCGTAGTATTGAAGGATTATATTTTGCCGATACTAAAGATGCATTTGAGGTAATAGAAACAAAATTCCTGAACAAAATGGACGAAATAATCATCGGAACTGGGCCAAATGATGAGACTTTGGAAGAAGTATCAAATTCATCAGTGAATGCATACTTAAAAGACGTAAAATCAAAAGCACTTACTGAGAGATATTCAGCCTATTTCAATGAATTATCTGAAGATGAATATGCTTTACCTGTTCAAAAGCTTGATAAGCAACGAACTAGTCAAGCAACATTATTTAGAACAATCATCGGCAGACATTATAATGACCATCATGCTTCAGCCGATACAGAAGCTCTAATGAAAATTTGCATGGCCTACGGAAAAGATTTTGTAAGATATTTGGATGAAAAGAGAGATAAATTTCCTTTTTAACTTGTGATTGTTTAAATAAAAACAGCTAAATATTATCTTCATTTGACCCTACCATAGACATCGAAAACATGGTCAAAATAAAAAACAAGCAATTAATTTTCCATTTGAATAGTATGAGTATATGTTTTTAACCTTTTTTGTGACGATCTAGATGAATATTTAAAACTCGAAATCCTATAAGCGGATTCTGAATACGAAATCTCAAGAGTAAGAGTGATAACAGATAGAATTTGCTTTTGAATGATCGAAGATAAAGAATTTATTATATATCTGTTTGTTACACTAGTTGGTGGACAAACATCAAATCCGGCAAGGAACGTACTATTCGGATTTCTTATAACATCACTAGGTTCTTACACTTACCAACTTGGGTTAAGTTGTTTTTTCTGATTATAATTGCTTTGATTGTACGTAATAAAATTCTTCTAAATACTTTGTTTTGTTTTCATTTATACTTGATAAAAATAAACCTTAAGAGAAAATGACGATTTTAATTTCCAAAAAGATTTGTTATTAATTTAACATTGATTTAAAATGAATTAAACTTTTAAAATCGTACTTTGATTGGTCATGATGAAGAGTCATTAATACAATTGTTCAATGAGTAAAGACTAGCCATCTTCCTCATTTTGAATGCTGTCAAAATCTACATCTTATTACAAATTACCAATCATTTATAGTGTTATCAACTATGGCAATCTATCATATCTAAATGATGGCTTGTGTTATTTTAATATCTCATCTTAATGAGGTTAATGATTCTGTCTAATTGCAGGAGACTTATTAGGACTTGGAAATGCCTAGATAATTTTTACAACTGTCAGTATTCCCTTTTAAATGTATTGTAATATTTGGCTTAAGATGTCCACACTTTCACTTGTATCCATTTTTGTTACTTAAATATCTTTTTAAAAAGAACACATTGAAGCATTTATCTATCAAACACTATACAAAATATGTAGATGTTAATAATCAAATTACATATCAATTGAAGACAAATTAATACCAACAAATACTAGGGTTCTTAACACTAAATAATTCAATCTGCCCCACATCAGCAACTCCAACGCCAATATGCTTCCCATCAATCCAATCAACTTTTTTGATTCTGCAATTACGATTTTTCCTCTTATTACACTGATGTTCAACAACTAAATAAGGGTTTATATTGAGAAAATCATTATCACTTCCAGAAATAGTAAAGAAACCATGTTCATCTGTTGTTGCATTGCCCATGTGGCTGTCATTCAATATGCTATAATGATCCATTAGATCAATTCGCAAATTCGGTATTCCTTGGCTTTCGCAAACATACTGTCCTTTGAGAGTTAATATTTGGGAATTTCCATAGATAAAACAGACTTTTAAAAATAATAAATATACTGGCACGAACATCTGGAATACAAAGGACAGGCATATTAAAAAACATAAAAAACGACTATCGGAAATGGACATAATTATCATTTATAAACTCAAATTTATATTAAACATCTACAATTAATACCAACAAATACTCGGATTTTTATCATCAAACAATTCAATTTGATCAACATTAGAAAGTCCTTTATTAACAAGGTCTGTGTCAATCCAATTAACATTTTTAATACTGCAATTACGATGTTCTCTTTTATTACATTGATGCTGGACGATTAAATAAGGTGTGATTCCAAAAAATTCATCTTCTTCACCATAAATTGTAAAATATCCCTGGGAATTTGTCGTAGTATAATTAAGATGATCATCGTTCATCAACATATCACGTTCCATCAAGTCAATTCTTAAATTAGGTAGTCCGATTTTGTTGCAAACATATTGGCCAGTAACATTAATATATTGAATATATCCAAAAATAAAAGAAATCTTTAGAAATAATAAATAAATTGGCAAGAGCATCCTTAACAAATTAATATATAAAAGTATTCCTTATTTACAACAAAAAACACTCCTTAACGCTAATAAAAGTCAAAATCAACAAACTTTTATATATAAATACATAAATCAAATCACACACCAGATAGCATTCAAAAATGTAAACACTTCTCATAAGCATATCAATATATAACATTTTATTTTACAATAACACTTAACAATGAAACTTTATATCTATACAAACTTTACAAAATGATTCACGCATTTGACCTTAAATATAACTTTGTTCGTGGTAAAAGGATATGACTGCATCAAATACTTCTATATCAAAGCACTAATTTCATTGTCAATGAAAGAAACGTCGAAGAGGCCGAAGATTTTTATCATCAGCATCACTTCTCTCATCATGATAGCGTATTGGGTTGATTCTGCTAGGAGTTTTGTTATTTCGACTAGTCTCCACGAGTAATTGTCCAAGCCTTTTTCGTATACATAGTAGTTGTGGAGTTCAGTTGATGCCAGTTGCAGGATTTTTTCCATCACGAAAATTGTGTTTTCCGACAAACCATCTCTCTTTTTGTGAGACCATAGAACTTGTAAAATTAGGAAACTAAATTCTATTTGATCGAGTTTCAGCTTTTTGAGTGGTCTATATAGATTGTTGATGAAAAATGAAAACGAAGGTTTCATAATGCTATTTTTGTCTTCACCAAGGTCAGCAAAAAAATTAGAAGGATATTCGTTATTGTTTGCTTCTATTGAAAAAGCTTGGTCTTCATTGACTAGGAACATGCAGTTACTTCCTTCGGATCCGAATATTTGCAATGCATGCTGGACACTCTATAAAAGCAAATAATTAATGACACAATGCATTTACTTACGCATAGATGTCCGAATCTCGGCCAAAATATTCTGAAAATCAAAATCTTCTCATCATAGCCCAATCCGGCAAACTCAGGAATCGACATTAGCAACTCGGCATACATCGTAAATCCCTTTTTTCTAAATTTAACAAAGTCTTTAAAAGCAACCGGCTCATTAACAATAAATTCTTCCTTCGCTTTCATTCCCCATTTAGGGAAATATTGTTGCAAACAAATGGTCATTCTTTGTAGGCAGGTGGGATTGAAATTTGGATTGTAAAGAATTACATTGATATAAGGCCCAGCGATGATAGCTTTTATTTCATTTACAGTCTTGGTAAAGTTGGTCTGGAGTGCTTTGTAGTCGATTGAGGTTTGACCTTCTGGCGTGGTTGAAACCATTGTCTGGCTTGGCGACAATAAGGCAGAGGTCGAGGGTGGTGACTGAACGACTGAACCCAACCTTTCATTGTCTATCCCAAAACTTATGCTTTTATTCGAAGACACGGGAGATGAGTCAGTAGTAGGTGCCACAACTTTGGCTTCTTCATATTTTTCCTTGGTATTCTCATTAATCTTTGTTCTCAACGTCATGCCTGCTTTCTTCGCTTTCGCTAGTCTGCAGTACCTACACATCTTCGTTCCTTAAAAGGTCAAATCAATACACTTGATATGTTTCTGACGAAATAAACTAACCAGCTTTAATTTCACACGAGTAATTGCCTCTCCTACATCTAAACTGCAGCCCAAGTGTGATACTTCTCTTATAAAATCCCGCGCATCCTCTACATGAATTGACCTTAATTGAAAAGAAAATTATAAAAAGAAAAAAAAACTAACTTGAAAATGAACCCCGACCTGCTTGCCCTTAAAACCACAACACAAACATTCATCGTCATCCTCCTCCACAACCTTCTTGCCTTCATCTTTGACCATTTTAACACAAATAAATTCTCCCCCACCAACAACAAAACATAAAATTCAATAAAATATACCACAAATACACAAAATGTCAACCTGCTTTCTTTGAATAATGATCATAAAATGTCACAGGAAATCAATTTCTAAAGTGTATATACGTGTGTGTATGCACATACTTTATCATTTAAAGTATCAGAGAGCTTGAATTTAATGGTAAATAAATGATTGCGGATAAAGTACTCTTTTTTATTGGAAACAAATGTAGTGTGTATGTAATGAAGTAGACATAAAAAGAAACAAAATTAGGTAGGTTATTCGAGGATAGGGGGACCGAGAACATTCTTGTAATCGGGTGCAAGGGAATCTATGATTAGGTATGCTTGGTCTAATTTGTCGGTTAAAGCCATTGTGCTATCTTCGATTTCTTTTAGTTTGTTGAATTGGTCCAGGGGTAGTAGTTCGATTCCGGAGGGTAAGGGAAGGCGGTGGGGCTTTACTTTAGATTGGGGCAGACGATTTAGGTAGTCTTGGAGGTTTTTGAAACGTTCATCTAGGGGAATGGAGGTGTCTGAAAGGATTTGACGGCCTTTTTGGCGAAATGAATCGGGAAGACAACGCAATATTGGGGCATCTGGTAATTTCAAACGAATGGAGTCAGGAACACTTGACAATAAACTGTCTATTTGTTTCAACTTGTGCGAAGGAAGAGAATGGTCTTCGATGATATTACAAATATTCTTAAACAATTCTTCGCCTACAATTGAGCGAAGTTCAGGTGGTGCCTAAAATATCAACTTAAATCACCAAACCTCTTACGTACCGAAAAGAAAAAGTTATATCTGCCACTATTCATATCCTCTTATAAAATTAACAATATAAAATGCTTGCCAAAATTAGAAAATAAAACACGTGCTTACTTTAAAAACTAAACAAAATAAGTCACCCTTAAAAAACCAATAAAAAGGGGGTTGTTTTGACGGGCGTTCTCGTGGCTATATTATTTCATAATAATATTAGATTGTATTAGATAAAAAGCATGTGATGGTGATAATGATTTTTGTTTGTTTGAATGTACTTTGAGAATGAGTATTTTTTATTTAGATATTATGGAAGGTTATACAGAAAGTGAAGAATTAATCGGGGTGTCATTATTATTTTTGTTGATGGGACGGTGGGTGGTTTGTGGTTTGTCAAGTAAAATGTACGTTTTGTCCAATTTTTGAATTAAACTAAGGTTGTGATCAGCTTCGATTTTTTGGACTTCTTCTACTATATCAGGAGATAGTTGTATCATATCAGAAGGCAACAATATCTTGTAATCAAATTGAGTATTAAACTTCAAAAAAACTTGCAGCTGTTCGAACCTTTCTTTGATATCAATTGACTTGTCATACAAAATCACCTTCGCCTTCTCCCTAATATCTTCAGGCAAATTTTGGATGATTGGCGGGGTCGGTATTTGTTTTCTAACATCATCAGGCAAAGAAGTTATAATTGTATCTAATTTAACTAATTTATGGCTAGGTAAATCGTCAGAATTTATAATACTCTGGATATTTGTATAAACTTCTTCGGCCAAAATATTTTTGATCTCCGGCGGTGTCTAAACATCATTATAAGTTGCCTAAACAAAGGGTGAACTTACAGAAAAAAAATAATTTTGCTTAGTCATTTTATTTAAAAGTGGAAATATTGTATTATGTGTAGAAAAATTCTACTCTGTCACTTATAAATAACTAGTCAAATTCAACAAATAAACATGTTTACTTGATATCAAAATGTACTTTAACGTAACAAAAACATTAGAATGTTTATTTGACAAAAATAGATGTGGACGAATATATATAAATGATGAGTAACCATTTACTCAATGACAGCAGGACCGAATTCCTGTTTATAGACCTCGGGAAGAGAGTTTAATAGTTTATAAGCTTGGTCCATTTTATCCATAAATGTCAAGTTTCTGTCATGTTCAATCTCTTCTAACTTTACTCTGTCCTCATGAGGAATCAAATCAATTTCTCTGGGTAAAGGTAATTTACATTCTACACCATGATCATCAAATTCATTTAAGTATTTTTGAAGATTATTGAACTTTTCTCTTGTTGATCCACCTTGTTTTGAAAGAAGAATCCTTTTGCCTCCGCTTCTTACTTCTTTTGGAACTAAGTAAATAAAAGTAAAGGTAAATAAAGAAAAGTAAGTTTAAAAGTTACAGCATTTCATAAATGGAGGATCAGGTAGTCTTTCACGTTTGTCATCTGGAAGACCACTTAATATAGCATCAATTTTTCCCATTTTTTTGGAAGGTAAATTATCGGATTCGGCTATCTTTTGGATACTGTGAAATAAGCCGGTTCCGATCACTTGCTCAAGTTCCGCGGGGGGCTAAATTAATATAGAAGGTGGTATGGTTAATTAAGGCTTCAAATATTCAAGAACTTACGGATAAAAATAAATTGTATTTCATGTTGTGAGTTTTTTAAAATGTGTAGAAATTTATTTTATCTCGTCTATTTATACGAGTAAACTTTTTCAAAATTGTTTTTGTATAAACATGTTGATAGTAAAGATTTATATACATTTAATATTTGTATAATGAAAATATGTTGACGTTAAAAAGTTATTTATAATGTTTATGGTTCTAGATCAAAGTTAGGAGATTAATTTGTGCAATGACAATACCAAATATTGTGGCATTTTGACAATCGTAAACAACTTTATTTATGAAATTATCATTTTATTTGTCCATCTTAAGACGACACACATTCAGTAAAAATAATCTTTAATGATGTTAATTTTTCCAATAAATACAATAATATTCTGGATGGTGTTTATACTGATGGAGAATTATTACTTATGTGGATTCAATTGTAAGCTTCGCAGTTGTGACGACCAAGGCAATAATCATTTTCCAACTACATATTATTATCAGTACAAAAGAACAATCTTACAATTTTATACCGAATTGCTTGAATTTTAATGATCACAAACATATTAAAATTCAATTCTCAATAACATCCATTAGCAGTAGTGACTTAAATATTAAATTAAGCGCATAATATAATGTTTTATTAAAACTGTGTAATACCATCTCCGAATCTTTGCTAAACAAATAATAGAAAATATTCATATATATTATGTATCTACTTATAATGAAACGAACGGAACCATCAATAATGATACTTCCCACATTCCGGAGATAAAAACTTCAAAAAAACTCCATAATAAACAGTCGCATACAAGGGAAGCCAAGCCAAAGCCAAAGCAAACAAAAATAGCATGTACTCTAATCTTTTGGAAGTACCAAAAATTCGTCTCATCTTCCTACTATCTCGACATTTATTTTTTTGACATCTTGGGCAATATTTTAAGTTTCCAAGATTGACCCATAAGTCGATGCATGCTTTGTGGAATTCATGATCACATATGAATAACTTAGTTTCATTTCCACATGAACCTAATGTTGTTCCCAGGCAAATGCCACAAGTGTCTGGATGAATTAGTAGCCCACTTTCGTCTGGGAAAGTTGTCTTTTTGACCATGTGACGGTACATAAATTCAACGGAGTACTTGATCAGAATGGAGAGATAGAAAGGCAGGATGGCTATCACTATTGCCCAGTCAATAGATCCTTCCTCGTGCCCGAATTTTCTGATTGAACCCATCAAAGACCCTTCCTGCCCAATGTATTCGACTGAACCCAGGAAGTTCATGTACAACAAGCAAACGACAAACACTAAGACACCGCTAAAGACGCAAAGTTCTTGTATCTTGTTCCACAACATAATATTAGCCAATTTAAATGTCTGTCTTTGGACAAAATGGAAGTAAATTAAGTAGGAGAGAGTAAAAGCTGCCCAAGGAAGTATTATCAAATGAAAGCCTTTGTTGTAGGCTACTATTGAGGGAATGAACCACAAAATTTCTAGTGTCAGAATCTAAAAATAAAATGAATAAGTGTAATAATTGAATGGTAAAACAAACCTTAAAAGTTTTTTGATAAAATCCCCACATAAGAAAGACAGCTATGAGGGCCAAAGCATAAAAAAAGCAAGACTCAATAGAACATAATAACCTCTTTCTTTCCTCAACATCAGTAGCATTTCCTTCAAGAAGGTAAGCTGTAAAGTTTGGCATTTTTTAATAAATGCCCAAATAATAATCAATCTTGGAAATAAATGCTCTTAGTGTATGTCATTCAGTCGGCCGTCGATGTGTGTAGCATTAAAGAGGAGTGTTCCTGAACAGATTAAAATAGTGAATCGTGCCTCTTTCCGGATGCTTGTAACTTTTCAATTGAGAGTTTTAGTAACTTCTATGGTTGCCAGTGGATCTTTATTATGGTTAATAAGGAACATCTTATTCACATGACTTCGGGTGGAGTTGCGGGTATTGCCGGAGCCGTCATTACGTCTCCTTTAGAAATTATCAAGATAAGACTGCAGTCTACGACAGGTCTGGCTGGGAATGCAGCTTTTAATGAACCAACTAAGTTAGTACACACGACCGTCCCACAAACCAATCTTTCTCAGTCGTCCGGTATTTTGAAGTTTCAATGTTCACCAACGAGACACTTACTTCAAAGTGCGCTTAAAGGCCAACGATTGAGTCCAGCGCAGGCTCAATTAACTGAAATTCCGTTTCAAAAGACGACAACAAACAAGTATCAATTCAACCTAAATATCATGAGCCACCTTAGACATATCTATGCTCAAGAAGGCTGGCGAGCAATGTTCAAAGGATTAGGACCAACTATCGCAGCCGTCGCCCCATCCAAAGCCATCTACTTCGTCACCTACAATGGCGTCAAACGTACTCTCACCAACAACAACCTAGACCCCAACAGTGCCATCGTCCATTCTTTAGCTGCAGCAAGCGGAGGTACCACCCTTTCCTCCCTCCCTCAACTAACCTATGCTTTCAGGGTTCGCCAACATCGGGGTAGTTAATCCAATCCATGTAGTCAAAACACGTCTCCAGCTTAACAATGGCAAATTATCAGTACTCAAATGCATCATCTATACCCTCCGAAAAGAAGGCATCCTCGGATTTTATCGGGGAAGTGTAGCGTCATGTTATGGTGTTGTGGAGCATATCATTCACTTCGTCATTTATGAAAAGATTAAATTTAATCTTGGCTATTATCTTTCGAGATTTGATGATTTGTTGCCGTTGCTTAGTACTGACAGTCAGATGGTTCATAACATGGTTGCTGGGGGTTTTGCGAAGTTTATTGCTTGCTGTGTTGCTTATCCCCATGGTAAGTCCGAGGGTCTGTGATGTATTTATGGGATTTTTTAGAAGTTGTAAGGACAAGAACAAGGGAGTCAGGATATATCAGTACACCCTTTTGGACTCATATTGCTGCAATTTATAGAGAAGGTGGGGGGAGGGCTCTTTACAGAGGAATTGAAATTCAGGTAACATTCGCATTAACTTCTCATCTACTTTTTTAACTCAGATGATCAGAACAATTCCAAACGCAGCTATCGTTATGGCTACTTACGAATATACAGTCAATAGATTAAATGAAACCATAGGATAAACTAACAAAGTAGATTTAATTAGAAAAAATTTATTCCAAACGGGTTATCTAAATTATAGAAATTCCCCAACCTGAGCCATCTTGTTTTTGCTACATTGATTGGATGTGTTGTTAGGTAATATTATTGTTAATAAAGTCATACTTTTATTGCTGCATTGTTTATGTCTTAAAATAAAGAAAGTTTTAGATAATGTAAAGAATTGGAATAATTTTTAAAGTAAACACTAACAATGAAAACGATCTATAAAAATGAGTTTGTGAAATGTTGGAGTTGTTTGACTAGCCAAATACATGGCTACAATATTAGCAAACTACATAATAGGGAGACATAATAATATTAATTAGCAATTAATTTTGCTTGAGCTATTTAATAATTGTTTTTTCACAATTTCATGTTCTTTTTTTTACGTGTGGTACATTCGCCTGATTGAAGCTACCCACTGGCAAGAAGACATGATCTCCCTCCAATCTCTTTTATCTCATCAATATTGTCAAGATCTTTTTGCGAGCAGCTTCTAGACCCATTTTAATCAATTAACTTTCAGAAGTTTCTGTAATAGTTGATTCGCAAAGGAAAGAGCAGTTGATTTTGAACAAATACTTCAAAGTCAATTCCCAAAAAGCATTGTTTTCATTTACCAACAGTTATGGCAAAAAGTCACCATCATGCATTGAATTCATCTATATCCAATACACAAGATTTGTTTGTTACCAGAGAAACCTTGGCTCTCAGTCATCTTCAGCCACCCACACCAATTCCAAACTCATTCGTAAAATCTTTGTCTTTCTTGTGGTAACATGTCCAATAAGCAGAAACCACTAAAGTTAAGCTTATATTCAGACGAAGCAGAAAAACCTTTCTCATGAAATTTGTCTCGAAAAAGTGTACTTTTTGAGTTGTAGTTTCATATGCTTTGGTTCAACATCAATAGTTATCAAATATGCCAACTTTGGAGCTATCAACTTATTACTTCTAAAGACAATCTTGTGTTTACCCTCATGTCTCTGTGTCGTATGTGTAGTCATGAACGTGAAAGTTTCATCAGTGAACAAATCATTTTCAGGGAATGATCTGTAGAATATTTCTTTATTAGACCCGTTATCAAAAACGTGATACATAGTAAAAACGTGATCTTTAAATGTTCGGGTCAAAAAGTATAAGTCTGCTTGTCTTGCAAGTAGAATATATCCTCAAGATAACTCCTTGTAATGATACTTTTAAAGAAAAGAGGCTTGTCAGGAATCGGCTAATATAGTTTAGACAAAGGCTCTACCTACAGCCATTAAGTTCGAAGTTTCTGAAGCAATTAGATCATCATCGCACCCGTGTCTTTGCCGTAGTGATTCAATACGTCTGTGTCATTACATTTTCTGGCATTCTTTCAATACCTTGAGAGATACTGTACTTGTCTCTCTACGTTTCTCCGTTGCATTACCAAAATGAAAGCGTCGTCTAATTACAGTAATAATATCCTTCCCACCAATTGTTGCCTTTTTATCAGACAAAGTGAAGCTACAGGCAAATTTCATAGGACTTTCCTTATTGTCCACAAAATGCAGTTACTCAGCAGACTCGCTTAGACGTCTATCAAGTTCAAGAATAACTAAATAGCTCCCATCAAATAAATTTAAACATTTTGTTTTGTGGATAGAGTATTCATACTTTCTCATTTTCAATAATGGGGCATTTGCAAGGCAAAGAATTAGCATTAGAAATAGTGCTTGAGGCGAAGTCATTTTGCTTGAGATGCATCAAAGCCTGAAGAAAAAGGATATATTTTACGTTCTTCCCTAAACAGAAGGAAAATCGTAGATGGGTTCTATTTTTATATTTGAATGAAGACAATTGGAATTGCAAAAAATATAAAATTTTATAATAACTAGTAGTTTTGTAAAAGTCTAATTGTTTTCAATAAATTCATTGGTTCGTAAAGAACATAACTAAGTTGTCTTTTGGAGGAATAAACTTTTTACATTTAATTAATGATAATAAAAGTAAAGTTCATAAAAAAAGAAAGAATCACGGAAGATTCACATTTACTTTATTTAGAAAGACTATTTTATAACCTCTTTAATTATACTTGCTTAATGCAATAAAAGCAGTGTTTTTTGATTGACTACAAATAAAAAAGTATAAATGTTAATTTATTGTGGATTCAAGATGAAATAATTAGATATCAGATTGACGGCTAAGGAATTCATCATAGGCATGAAGTCTTTGCTTCAGAATAATCAAGTGAGATAATTTGTCGTTGACTGAGGTGAGATAAGCACGGACACCAACAGCTTGAGCTTGGAAGAATTCGCGGCCTTGTGGAAGTGAGTTTGATGGATTTGTTGGGTTGATGAACGAGTTATCTGAGTCAACTGGCAATAAACTTGCGCCGGAAGTTGAGCAGCAATTACTACCTTCAGTATTCAATGTATTTGGTGGAGCACAAGTTGATTGGG
This sequence comes from Rhabditophanes sp. KR3021, assembly GCA_963281155.1. NCBI lineage: Eukaryota > Metazoa > Nematoda > Chromadorea > Rhabditida > Alloionematidae > Rhabditophanes > Rhabditophanes sp. KR3021. The sequence goes on from CAUJLY010000001.1 coordinate 8,317,167, forward strand.
CATTACTTGAGTTACATAGACATGTAGAGGACGTTGCATGTGAGGTTCCAATTTGTGTAGCCGATCCCATAGAGTAAACATTGCAGCAAGTAGAGGATGATTCATTGGCTTTCGGGGCACCGTTGCGATTCAAATATTCATAAACATCTTGAAATTGGTCATGATGCGGGGTGAATGAATTTCTTAAGGTGCAAGTAGGTAATGTCTGGTCAGTCAAAGTATTTCCCATTGAAATAGTTTCGTTGAGAGTTGACATTGTATCAGCAGATATAGTCTGGGAAAGGTATGTAGAGGACGTAGTTGTGGCAGATACAGAATTTCCAATAGAGGTAGTTGGTGCAGCTTCTTCTGTTGTGTCCGTGCAAGACTTGTTACCTTCAACAATTTGGATCTTCAATTCAGGTTTAGGGGCAACTACAAATGGTGCAACTGTTTGATTACTCTCAAATATTTTAGAAAATTGTTCCAAAGATTCGAAAATAGGGCAAAGAGAAACTTGTTTGCCTCCTGGACCTCCTACATTCTGACAGTTATCCAATGTCGTAAGCAAAGGCACAAAAACAGTACTCTGATTAGCAAGGCCTTCCATTTCAGCAACTCCAGCCAAAAATTCCCCATAGAGCATCGTTTCAGAAGGATCAATGTAGATGCGGGAGATTGATTCAAGTGAAGCGAGAAGTGGAATTAAGGATTCATCGGCTTTGGCGGCAGCTTGAAGTTCATCGACGTAGGCAAAGAAGTCGGCATAGAAAGAGGTCGTAGAGTTGGCAACTTTGACGGTTGAGATAGATTCGAGTGAATTGAGAGGAGGCATCCAGTTTCCATCTAAAGCTCCACTGCTACCAATGCTACTCACCATACTTTCAATCAAAGGAGCAATTTCATCTTCAACTTTAACGTGACTTAAAGATGATTTAACTTCAATTATTGGAAATTCCTGGGTAGCTGAGTTGTTAATAAAGAGGTAATCCTTCCTGTAATTCCCAAAGTAAACCAGTTTCTTAAGAGCCATCTTGTCAGCAAACAAACGGAAGTTAATCATAGACTTTGTCTCCAAATCCCTCTTTATCATATGCCACATATCAGAATTAGCAGGTGAGTCAGGTAAAGCAACTTGGAATGGATTCGGTGGTGGTATAGAACAACTCAACGTGCTTACAACCCTGTCATTTAGAGCGGTATACATAGGTACAACACTTTGGGATTCATTTTCAGGGGCAAAGTCGTGTTCGGGAACTTGTTGGATGTTATGTTTGGAGGAAGACATTGACTTGACGAGTCTCGAGTTTCTAATTGAGGGTGGCAAGAGAGAGGACTTCAGCTTGAATGACCACTTTTTGTTCATCGTGTTGTTAGTAAAAAATAGTAAGCGATGTATTAGATAGAGCAATTTGTAATAATAGAAAACTATTAATACATAAAAAGTGCACCAAATTATTAGTTAAATGATGCCAAAATTTAAATAAACACGTAATAAACCAAAATTTACGTCTAACCTCATATGCAAATATTATTTACTCCGGACAAATTTGGATGACTAAACAAACACGCTTTTAATAATTTGTTATTTACAAACAAAAGTGATAAATTAATTTTTATATCAAAACAAAATATATATTATATTATAAAAGAGTAATTATAATTTTATACTTATTAAGGTATGTCTCGGAACAATTAAATTCTCAACAGACGTTTCCCATTGCAATGGTGATTGAAGAAATAATTGTTAAGGTCTGTGGAACCTTGTGTATACCCGACTATCTTCATGCACAACCATTTCTGTTAGCTTGTAATCATTCAACTCCTTTCGAATGATGGCTTTTTCGGTGGGAGTCATTTTGGTCCAAGGTTTGCCACTCTTGCGGTCGTACATTTCTGCCTCCATTACTTCGACATAATCATTAAATTTGATAATTTGTTTATACTTTAATTCTTCAACCGTGGGACGGAAGGAAAGCTGAAAAGGTAGGGGTTGGATGTAGTATGATTTAGTTTACGCTTACCTTTCGCAGAAGCATCTTTTTCGCTTCATCCATGTTTAGCTTGTTTAATGTTTCTTGGCCTTTTGCTTTTAGAATATTTCTTTGCTCTAATTCTTCGGCTAGTGGTCGTTCTGATAGCTTTCTAAAAAATTAGTATTAATTAGGAATCAAGGAAATAGTATATTATTTCGATAATGCCGTGTATTGCATAACAACAAATGCCTCCAGGAAACCCGGCAATACGTCTATTTATAACCACCCCAAATAAAGAGAAACTTCACAAAAGAAGATGCCACATAATTTGTTAAAAATAAATTTCCTACAACTAAAATAATATCCCTACAAAATAATGTCTCTTTATTACAAAAAAACATTTCCTCATACAAACACTTTTTTAAACTTCATGCCATTTGAATAATATACAGTGGGAGTGAATAACACACGAATGTATGTAATAACAATGCCGTTATTCATGTTTGGTTGTGCCATTAATATTAGAGTATATTAGTAGCAAAAACATCCAAATTAATTTAGTATCAAGGTGTGTGTGTTATTTGATTATTAGGTGGGATTTCTTTTTATAGGGCATTTTAAAAGGTGTTTCTGTTTGTAGTCAAAGACAAAAGGTGTACATAATAATCATAACAATTATATCTTAAAAAGAGTCTGTCTGGTTTTATATAAATTAAAAATGAATTGGTAATATCAAAGAAAGGGCACGGGCCTAAACAAATAACTACATCATAAAAATATTTATACATGTTCTTATTAAATGTATACATTATTTTTATGATTCAAATATATTAGCTTTAGGACACATCAAGTAATAGACAAGTAAGTGAATAAAGTGGCTGCTTAGGTGTACCTATCAAAAAAGATATATCACCTTGAGGACAATGTGATTATTTATCACTTGACTAAGTTAGTTAGATGAAGGTACAAAGATATTAAATGATTACTTCGAAATAAGAAAAATGATTATTGCACGTTGGCACACACCTTGTTGCCAATCACAAAGAATATATTTAAATAATTGTAATGAATGATTTGTCTTTTTGAATATTTAAAATGCAAATAAGTATATAATATTCTTATCAATCAAAAATCAGCTTGTATCTTTTTTTGATTTGACAAACTTTTTTACTCCACGAGATTAACTAATATTATTTTGATAAATTTAAGAGCAAACAAAAGTAGGTGATAAAGAAAAGAAGATCGTTACTAATCTAAGGCAAAATAACACTCATATGCATCTTATTTTGGAGATGTAAAAATTGTAAGACAAAAAATAATGTCACATTCTGATAATGATATGTACACCCAAAAAAGGGCTGACATTTATTAATAAATAGGGTGTGGAAGTAGTGAAGTAAGGATATGTAATTTAAGTTCAAGATACAACACGTCCCCCTTACTTAACATCAAATGTAATTGGAAGCATAAAGGCAATTTCAACTACAAACCAAATTAGTTTGGAGAATGAACAAATATAAAGAAAATGCCGTCATCATCCTTTTGGCAAAAAAATTAGATTAAATTTATCAAAATAACATGAAATGTGATCTTGTCATTTTTAGTTTGTTATTGTATAAATAACTAATCTTCCTGTCTTTGCTATTTGCATTGATAATTGGATTAAATGGTAGATTTAAATTTATAATATGATCAACAAAGCTGTATTATTACTATATTCAGTTACAGGAAAAGGACATGACCAATATCAAGAGAGAGCCTGACTCATGCAAAAAGGAATTCTTTCGCAAATATTAAATAGGATGTATATAAATATGGTGTACATTTGTAATCCGACAGCATTCATAAGTAATGAAGTAATGTTATGTTTGCTATAGATATTTAGTCATCAGCTAGCAATAATCAAATGATAATTATTCATTTGATATAGTTGTTACCTTGGGTCAAAGCAACTACTGAGTTGTTGTTGGTAAACAAACAAAAAGCCTAATAAACATCTTTTCTTTGTATCACAATGCACAACCACCAACACTCATATCATTCTCAAAACAACTTTACAAAAAGGGTTCTCTCTTAATTCTTTTGTGAAGAAAGTATAAAAGGCCTAACATCAAACTAAACTTATTTTACATTTGCCAACTTTTGCAGGAACTAATTTTTGAATGACCACTTTTGTTTAAGCGTACCTTTCTAGTCTAATGCTGGCCTTATGCATCAGCTTCATCCTTTCTCCCATAGATTGATTGGGGATTTGGACTGTGTCCAGTCGTCTTGCAACAGTATCTTTCCGTAAGACTCGATCTGCTAGCCCGTTCAGATGTGACGATTCATCATCTGAAGTGTCTGAGGTAGAGGTGGCGATGCGCATCGAGGGCGTTCCAACTAATTTCGAGGCAATCAAGGGATTCGTGGACCTTCCCGACATTCCAGTGATTCTGTCTCGATCCTGCAATCGGTTAGATGAAGTGCCTTCGTAGTCGTCGCGATATTGTATGTCAGGTTCGGAGTCGGAGTCGTCTGTTAATCTTGCCGGCAGGTCATCCTCATTCCGTGGAGAGGTTTGAAGTTCAATTACTTTTTTCCTGGATTGAATGGCGGCTCGTTGAGCTCTTCTTTGGCTTTCTTTTCTGCGGGAACTGGCTCTTTTGGCTAGGATTACTTTGTTTGATGAGTCTCCCGGTTTTTTGATAGCTGACTTCGAAGGCTGAGCTTGCAGATTAGGGACCGAGGCAACCACTTCCTCAAAGACAGTTGATTTGCCTTGTGGGGATCCCTTGAGAGTTGGGTGTGACTCTTCACTAAACGCTAATCTCGCTGTCGAAAGAACGGGATTCATTGTATTAGGTGGTTCAGTAAGGAATGAGTTCCTTGTAACAGTTTCACCACAATTTTCCTTATTTCCAAGATCAAGTGAATTTTGCAACTTCTGAGTAAAATTAGAAAACGTCGAGTCAGGCGAACAGGTATCCAAAGGTACTCCCGTCCCTCCAACAGTCCTACAAAGTATTTTCAATTTATTCCCAACCCAAACCTACTTTACTTCACTTCTCCGTGGCGTCAATGGAATAGATGCAAAGTTATCTACAGCTAAAATGAAACAAAGTCAAATAAAATCTAAGAATGATCCTCTTTTCGATATAATATCGCACTTGGCTATATAAATGAACAAAAAATATTTATCTAAGAGAATACAATATCTTTTGTTGGATATATTTTAGCAAAAAAGAGACAGTTTAAGTGTTTGCAAATTGACTAAAGTCTATTTATATTGTTTATAATGGGTGAGAAGGTAACTTTAAGAAAGGTGTGATTGATTTTTTTGACAACTAATATTTTTTGATAAGGTTTGAATGGATCGGTAAAGGTATATATATGTTGGTGATAAGAACTTACATATTGAAGGGAAATTGACAGGGAATTCAGTTTCTAGGGTGGAATTCGTGAAAAGACTGCCATTATATGCCCTTTGAGTTCCTAATTGAAGTGATGTGACAGTTACATTTAAGTCACTTTTGGGAACTAAATTTTGAAGTTTTGAATGACTGACTGTTTTGCCTAGATAACGCCCTTCTGGAAAAGGACCAGCTGGTTTGAGTGTAAGTGAATTTTTGTCTGGACTCTCATTTAGATCAGTGGAAGATGCCAGGAAGGACTTGGTAGCTGCTATACTTGCTTCGGATGCCCGGGAGTGTAGGAGAGACCCACTTTTGACTCCCACTCGACAATCTGTTTCAACTGACCGTGGCGAGTAGGCAGGAAGCGCAGTACATGACACAGTTTGACCCGTGACCGGGAGTGATTTAGGCTGGACTAGTCTGTCTGTTGAAATTACAATTGGCCGATCACCCGCACTAGAAGATCTAACCAAATTATTAAGCTAAATTGACTGTAAAGTTACCTGGTCTGAACTTTGACAATCGAGCCGCTTCTTGCCTTCTTGGACTTCTTCCACTTCCAAGGCCTGATAATTCTCCACCAAAACTTTTTATTCTTGATACTTTCAGATATGTAAGCAGATTTGGAGCCTCTAGAAGGTCTACTGGAGTTTAGGATGTCATCAGCACTGGCTCCTCGAATGCGGCCACCACCATTCGAATTTCGGGAGGCTAGACTTGCCTCAGATTGTGCACCCATTCTTATAACTTCACCCTGCAATTGTTCGTTCGAGGGTAGGAGTGGTTGTGTAGAGAGCGACTGGTTGGTTTCTTTAAAAGCACCTGAAATTTGAATAAGGAGTTCATTTGGAAACAGGTGAGTTTATGTTGCAAGGGAAACGGAATGTCAGGTATTGCTAATTAATTGAGACGGTTAATCTAACACACGGAGCATTAGTTAAGAGCAAAAAACGAGTAAAATGTCAAAGAGTACGTGGTCAAGGCAAAAGGTTTGGTGAAGTGAAGAGAGGTTGGAGAGATGCGACCACCACTGAGAATCATTTACAGGAAAGGTAAAGAAAGTAGTTTGGTCAAAATGTGGTGTCAAATTGCACACCTATCAAAAAAAAGTTCCTTCTTTTTTTGATGATATATTTTATTGAATGGTATTTGAATTTAAACTAGTTACAAGGTAAGTCTGGTCATTAATAAACTTTGATCTAATTTATGAAAAAAGTTGTTAAGACAAATGAAAAGTTGATTAAATAAAGGTAGAGGATCAAATTTAGTAGAAGCATTCAAAGTCCGTAAGATGACTGTTTCTCTTTTAGTTCCTGACTGTATTTTAGAATAAAATAGGGAGAAGTTGGGTTGAGGTGTGGTTGCGTATATGTAATATTTGATAGTGGTGGACATTTTTTATCATCGCCCCTCGTCTCCTCAACTTAACTATTATTGTTATATATAATATATTTAGTTGATGTTGAAGTGAGGGTGTCATCGGGAAGAAATTGTCAAAATGCAACAGCATAACAGATGTTTGTGGGGACAAATGAGAGTAGTGAAGTTGTTTTTAGGACTATTTAAAAAAGGAATTAAATGGTGTTTTGGGGTTATAGGCAGGTAATGTATTAATCGGCAAAAAATATTATGTCGAAAATGAGTATAGCAAAAAGAGACTGAATAGTTATATCATTTCAAGAGACTGTTAAATGATATATGCTTCAACAACTAGACTCATATTATATAATATGATATAATATATTTTTAATAATAAGGAATAAGTGTATAAATTTATTATTACATATATCAAATACTCAATGTTTAATTCAATTTACACACAATATTTATTGACATAAAAAGTTTGATTTTAGAGTAAAAGCAACGACAAATCTTTGATATGATAAACCAAATTAATTGCTTGGGGCAGGAGGAATGACTTATCAATTATATTTAGCAACTTGCTGTTGTAATGAATATGATGTTGTTGTACTTCCGCGATTTTAAAGGGTAATATCATAATATATGTTTGGAAAAAATGATTATAAATGTAAGGAGCTGTGGATATTTAGATAATCATAAATAAATTGAATTTGAATGCAACATATAGCTTTAAGGAACATAAAAGTATATAGATATTTAAATAAAGTTCAAGTAATTTTATTACCTACATTTATTTGTCAATAAATAGATTAACCTTAGATTTATCCAAGTTAGTAAAGGGAAGTTCAGGGTAATGATCTATATAAGGGATGATTGGCAATAAGTATATTTGTTTAAGTTAACTGTGAACACACTTTTATTGTTCTATTTCATTTAAATATTGAATGGTTGAATTACTTTCGAATTGTTGCAATAACGGGGCAAATAAGACAATTTATATCAACAAATATTATCTGGTGTGTGTTAAGTATTGCTCCTACCATTTTTGTTATGATGATGAAAAAATGTATCTTTTAGACTCGAAATTAACTAAGTGAATCTTTGACGAAGTATGGAAATACTTATTGTAAATTTTTGTAACAAACTCAATGTGCATATATTTGTGTGTTTTCTGACTAAATAAATATTTTGATGTCGTTTATTTAAAAGATGTGTTCCAACTAAATGAAATTATTTAAGCGTGTAAGTAGGAAAAAATTAAAACAAAGATTAATTAATGTCAATAGTAGAATGTGGTTCTTTAAAATAATTAAAAGGAATAGATTATATCAATTTATTTGTACATAAGATGGATCTTTGTCGGGAAAGTTAAAAAATTGTTGAAATAAGGTAAAAGTTTGGTACAAAAGTTAATTCATCAATTTTGAGGAGACTAAAAAAGATATATGATTGAGGAAAGGAGGTTGAGATATATGGCGTTACATAGAATATAGGCTAAGCTACTTTGAAGAAGAGTCTAGTTTTTGATCTTGAATCAGCTGATATCAAATGAATTGTCCCAAATAATACATAGGTATATTTGGAAGGTCTCTGCTCGGTAACAAATGCTAATAAAAAGGAGGATAGTAAGCTAATGTGGTTAAAAGGATAAGATGTACGAAAGGGTATAATTGTGACTAGTACAATGTGGAAGATAATTGGTTTTAGTTTAGCGTATATTTATGATATGCGTTCTTTTTATTGACAAAAGCTGATAATAATAGAAAATTTATTATTATTCATTTGTATAAATACTCATTGATCTCTGTCTATTCACAACATATCTCTAAATATATACACCATTATAATTTACTAGTATGCGCACCTCAAGTACATAGTTTTGACATAATAAAATATATTCGGAAAGAGGTTTCGTGTTACCTTTTTATAAATCAATTTCCAAAAGGATGAAACTTACGTGTGGAAATTTGTGAACTAGATGATTCTTCATCTTCTGAAGATGAGGAAGAAAGCATCTGTGTTGGTTCTAATTGAAAACAATAATCATTAATAATTAAAGGTTGCCAGACATTTTCCTCATATCCGTCATATGGTTCACAGTAAATAATGTGATTCATCAGTTAATTTATAATATAAGAAGAATAATGAAATAGACTAGGTGGCTGAAAATAATGTTATCAAAATGAAAATAGGTAACCTCCAATCGAGGATTTAAATCAAAAATAATACACCTTTTGTGAAGGACCTTCTTTACACCGATTTCAAATGCTACCACCTACTTATTAAGAAAAAATTGAATTGAGGTGCTAGTTAGAGATATGCGCAATCCAAAAATTGCTTCTTTATCACCCACACTGAAAGAGTGTAAAATATATATATTTAGCTAAATAGTATATTGCTAAACGACAAGTATCTATTCTCACAAGTTTTATGACGATTAAAGTTTATACAAAGTGTTAAACTTATTTTACCAGAATAAGTCAAAAAAGGGCAAGGACAACTTTAAAGTGATATCCACCAAAAAGAAGATAAAAAGACCAAAAGTATGAAGCTACTTTGTCTTCTCCAAAAGTTACTTTGACTCATTAACAAGATTAGGTTTGAAAATAAATGATGCTTTTAAAGTTACATAAACTTTAATTGCAAAAATGAAGTGAGGATTAAAGTGTTGGTTTTAGTTGGTTTTTTTTGTTAAAATAAACAAATGGACCTATTTATTCAAATTTGGTACGTTTTTTTTGCCGATACGATTAGTAGTCAGAAAATAAATAAGGGGTTTAATTTAAAAGGTATTTTAAATAGAATGCGCAACTTTTGTCGTTGGTAAAATGATTATATAGAGAGGCTTTTATTAGTTAGTAGATGGCAGTTGGATTTAAAGGATGGCCAATTTAATTGGCCTTAATAAGGCAATGTAATACATTTGTCAAATTGAATCTGAACCTCTAAATGGTTCCAATGAAAGTTAGCAAAAAATGTTAAACAAATAAAAGGAGACTGAAATATTGGTGTGGGTGATTTATTTAAAAACCGTTTAATCTTGAGCTTAAAACATGTGACGATCAGGAGTATGTGTAGTAACTTACAAGTGCACCATTTGTTTCTTGCTCAATTGTTTTTTAGTTGTAAATCGGACGAGTCTTGTTGAAAGAGACAATTAATTTATGCTAAAAAATATACTCGACTTTTTTATTGTCTCTTTTTGAAATTAAGGAATTATTTATAATTGTTGATCATTCAAAATAGACGGACGTATAGGTTCATTGACGTAAACAGACTTCTTTTTTGTTAATTCAAATACAAAACTTATGATCATTGACAATCTTTGGTGTAAATATTGTGAATTATTTTAGGCTAGTTGGCCTTTATTATTTTGGTTGAGGTTTTGCAAATACATTCATGTAATGTTTGTTAATCTTCGACCGAGTGTTTGCTTTCGATGGCATGTTTAATTGCACTAATGCATGCTTTTAATAAGTTTTACAGCTATCTTATTGTGCCAAAGTGTTAGAAATATAACGTCGAAAAAATATTAGCACCAATTTCGTTTTAAACATTCAAAGCTCCATAAGTGGTCTTGAAAAATACTAAATTGTTATAGAAGTACTTGTTTTGCTATAAAATTCCATGAATATAAACAATTTAAGCAAGTAAACTACAAACACCTAATTTGATTCTAGCCCGAATCAAAAAACGTTTCTAAATACCTTTAGATCTTGGTATTGTTTAATATAGAACAAAGTGCAATTTTGTTTGTTTATCCTTTGGTTCTTACATCCTTTAAAATATCAGTTAAGCAGTTCATTTGGCTGATTTTAAATATCAAAAAATCTTTGATACTTGACGAATGAAGTGATAAAGAATATAAATTTGTACCTTTCACATTCTATCATTCAGTACTAAGCTCATTAATGATAAAATTATAATATCAGAGACAAAAATTAGCAACTGATTCCAAATTAAGAGTCAACCAACATTTACACTAATAGTCATTCCAAAAAATGTATTTTAAATAAAAAAGGATATAAAAAATTATTAAGATTTGTGAAAATAGATGAGCAATGCAGAAAATAAAATTATAAAACATCCAAAGTCCTTTGTTTGATGCGAAATAGCTTCTGCTTAAATGAGATCAAAAGTCACTTTGCGCGACAATATTTCGAGAAAATAAGAAACAGAAAGTAGGGGCAGTCTTATAGTTATGTACATTGAATAAATTAGCTAATCGGATTCATTTGAGTCATGATCTCCGTCGCTTTCTCCTTCCTCTTGTTCCATTGTTTCTTCGATGGTCTCTTCGAACTCTGTTTTGGCGTGGCTTCCTGATGGACCAGCTTCGTCCAGATCGTCTTTCAGTTCTGGGATGGCTAACATCGCCGGACCTTCGACATTGTCTTCGTTGACGTAATTTTTGGCTACCATTGACAGTACCATCGAACCGAAACAATCCTCGGACATCTTTTTGACGAGATCAGCATTCTTGTGCATCATATCAACGAAGCCATTTTCATCGTCATGCGATGCTTTTGCATGATTTCGAACCATACAACTACGGTCATGTGAGAATTCGCAATATTTACAGGAAAATCTGCTGAATCCGTATGTCTTTGAAACGTGATACAATAAATGGAAACCTTTGATCTTAGCCATAATTTCCTGAAACATCATTTGTTATTATTTGCGCAAATGTGAATTAAATTTTACTAAACATTCAAGTCTTACTTAATCATTGCTTTTGCCAGAATAAGTAATAACATCAAATATGTTCGCGCCCTACTTCTTTCAAATTTTAAAATATATTTTCTGACATACCTTCTTACAAAGCTTGCATTCAAGCATTTCAGCATTCGAATTATCTCCTGACTTTCCACCCATTGAATTAAGCATCATCTTAGGGAGAAAAAATTTCCCATCCCCACCCTTTCTTCTCTTTCTCTTTTTGTTCATTTGTTCGAGAGCTTCTTTTTGAAGTTCTTCAAATACAATTTGGGCTTCAGCTGCAGTGGGTCCTGGATTATTGTTGGAAGTTCCCAGCAATTCCATACTCAATTCGTTGCAGGCTGCACTTAGTTGTTGAGAGCAATCTTCGAGCATGCCCACGTTGATTCCGCCGTGGACTTTGATCATATGACTTTCTAACTGATCTTTTCTACAAATACATTTTAGTACACAAACCTTATTTCTTTGACTTACCTATAGTGGCTGGTATTGCAATCCGGGAACAAACATCTGAACCTATAATGCCCATAATCCTTGCCCTAAAAAAATTGTCAATAAAAGTCCCAATTTATGTAGCTTACCAGATGATAGAAAATATGAACTTGTCTCGAACCAGCCTGAAAAAGAATACATTGAAGTTGTTTAGACAAAAAATAACTTACAGTAACAGGCTTATTACATCTCGAACACAACCCAAGAACCCTCTTCTTGGCCATAACCTTCTGCCTTTTACTCTCACCCTCATCCATCAAACTCAAAGAAGTCGAAGGCCCTCCAGGCAAAGTAGTATCTCCTCCAAATAAAGCTGATACAGTCGACAGGAAAGTCGAGTCTAGAGGTGGGATGGTCGACGTTGTGGTTTCATTCAGCTTAAGATCGAGGGCAGTTGGAGGATCTTTGTTAAAAACACCTCCGAACATCGCGCTCAACTGATCCTGGATTGTTGCATTCTGGATTCCTTGTTGTTCGGTGACTTCCATCAAATCATTAAAAGGAGTTGGATTTGTGAAGGAAGCAAGGAGTGCTTCCGTTGCAGCTGTCGAGTCATTGTTTAGAGCTGCTAAGAAATTAGTTGGAGGAGGTGGTCTTTTTCTGCCGTTGGTTTGAGGGAGGGAGAGTAGGGAGTTGGCAAGGTTGGGTGTTGGGATGTCTGGGGAGGGTGTTGAATGGATAGAAGAACCTGAATTCATACCAACTGACGCCATCTTTGAAAACAACAAGTTGTCCAACTTTTTTGGCGCCACGGATGAGGTTGAGCCTCTTCTGGTCGAGACTGGAGTGGTTCCATTCTTCACCGTCCCATTAACAGCACCCTTGGCAGGTCCAACAATGGAGGCCGCCGAAAACAAAGACCGATCCATCATCAATTGCAAAGTTCTCCTAGCGTTGTCATTGTCAATGTAAGAAAATTTGGTGATGTTTTGTCGATGAACTGAATGGACATGTTCGCGCATTTGGTTGTCACTTGCTCTAAGAACGAAACAAGTAGGACATTCAAATGGAAGCCAGTTAAGATGCTCGGTTTTGATGTGGACTTCGAGGTCTTCCGAAGTAGTTTTGACTACGCCGCACTCAGTACATTTGAGATTCATGATGGGAAGGCCATTGACGCCTGAAGTTAGGTAAGACTGATCCATGCCGAAGCCATTGATGTCTCCTACTAGAGTGGCATTTCTGTTGAAGAGATCTTTGATGTGAGTTGTGGTGTCTGGTGGTAGATTCGACCCTACTTGACTCCTTGTCCTGGCGGAAGATCTATTGATAGAAGATTTAATTAATTCTTCAACTGATATCCGTGGCTCCGTGACAGTCGAACTGACTTGCGTCGAGGTACTATCTACTGACAGTGGAGGCGATAATTTGGGAAATGATTCTGAGAAGTCACCCGTTGACTGCAACTTACTCAAAAAGTTGACCTTTTCTCCTGCCATCGAACAATTCTTTGATGTTTCTTCCAAGTATTTTGCGATTATATTTTGGACTTCGTTTGTATTGGAAAGATTATTAAAGGAGGCAACGTTCATCGTTGTGCCTTTCAGGAATAAATAATAATTTGGAATAAATAAATAAAAAGGTTTGCCAATGTCTTGATTATTGGGATTAAACTCTGTAATAATAAATAACTATTAATTAGCAACGGAGTAGAGGCACATTTATTGGTTCGCGAAAGTAATATTTTACTTTTAATCACTCGGTCAAATGTATTTAAAAAGAACACAAAAAGAGAGGCATCTCACTTTAGCGAATAAATAATAGTAATCATCGCTTGGTGCAAGTACATTTCACAACCACTAAATTGGATAAAATTTAAAAGTTCTGACGGGAATTTAGAAAAATGAAGGACTGACTGCCACTTTCTGTTTTTTCCCAAACTGAGCAGTGGTGGTGATGGTGTGTGGAAATGTGATGACACTGTTTGGAAAAATGAAATTATGGTGAAAGGTGATTTGAATTCACTGCGACTCGCCCATCTTTAATCGAAACAAAGTGTTTGAAGCAAAAGAATGACATGGGATGGTCCTTCGAAAGATCTATCTACTTTACTCACGCTTTTTGGCAAGACGGAGTAATGTAAGGAGTGTGATGATACTTTTAGATCTTAAAGTTTCAATCTCTAATTTTAGATAACTTTTGCCGCCCATTTTGCCGTCTAACTGAAAAGAAGATAAACTAAGATGAGTTACATCATAATTTATTGGTTAGAATAAACTAGAACCCATTACCTATTTTTTATGATTAGAAATAGCTTGCTAACTAAAATAATTTATTGCCCATTCACCACCCACAATTACGAAAATGAATGTAAGAGTAAATGCAAATGATTCATTGGCCAGACAAAAAATCATCTCCTAACAGACGATATTTAGGTAGTATTCTTATCTAAGGATATCATATTATAAATACTACTACGATTGTTGTTTGTTTATTCGTAGACGTCTGAAGTGCCATAACCAACGTGATCTTTGACCAGCTATGGCACCAAAAAATACTTAATCAATGAGATAGAGAACTTTAAACCCACAAAAGAGATATCTCCTAATCCTTAATGACACAAAAGAAGGTGATGTAGGTAGTAGATCCATTCCATACCAACGTTTCTCCTCACAAAGCTAATCGACGTTTCTTTGTTCTTCGCAATCACACCCTGACCACACATATAATACCCCAAAAACAACAACACCCAAAAACAAAACTTCGACTGGTCCCTTTATTTATACACACACACATACACACAGCCTAAAACTTCTTTTGATTGAGATCTCTTTGTGAATCGGATGGGCATATGTGTTGTGCGGTGATCTAATGGACACGCGCAGTTAGGAGAGATTTTAGAGAGTGAAAGTGTGAATGGTAAGAGGGTAATGGCATTGGCGCCCATTTTCCTACGAAAGGTACTTTTTGTGGTGAATTTATTAAAAAGATAATTTTGGGTTGAAGGAAGGCAAAAAGGACATTTTAAATAAATTCAGTAATGTCGAAGAAAGTACTTTTGAAGAGGACATAAATTGAAACGACACATCTAAAAATGAATCGCCGGCTGCTGGTCACTTTTAGACAACTTGTATGTACATACCCACCACCACCCAACTAACTTTTGTCGTAGACAAGAAGACGACACATACTGACCATACCAGATTCTCAGCTGACCAAACCTTTGAACGGGTTGGTGAGGAACAGGAGGAAGTTGTGCGCGGCAATACATGTTATAAAAAAAAGAAATGCTGATCCTATACTTAAAGCCAAATGACTTTGTGGATTTCTAAAAGGGCCATTTTAAGAAAGCACTTTATGATTTATGTGCCACTAATAATTAAAGTTATTCAAAAAAATATGTTTCAAGGACAGACCTACCAATCATTACCTCTGTTTCATTTTTTAAACGAGCTTTATGGCACATCATAGTACGGTAATAATTAATTTGGGTGAGGTATTCAAAAGAATGAAGAATAAGCGTCAAAATGACCAGTAGTGCGTCTTTCTCTATAACAGCCCACATCCTTTCATTCAACACAAATGGGATCAGTTTGCGGGTGAAGGTGATCGACAGAAACCAACCCCACCACTTTGAAACAATTACTTATAAAAAGGGCGGTTAAGAACGTTTAGTGAAAATAAAAAAGCAGCTTAAAATTTGGTTTGCCATGATTAGATTTCGGAAGGGATCTGATTAAAGGGAGCCGTTGAGGTGATCTTTAAGCTAATCCAAGTGGAAATTTGATTGTAAATGGAATGTTTATGGATAACTCATGATTCTTAGTATAAATGTAAAATAGGCGCCACTTGCGCAACTCTATCTTTTGTCAAAAAGAATGAATTAAAAAGAGAAAGTAGGATGTTAGTATCAAGTTGGGGGGAAGATATGTTCGATCTGGGCAAATACCTCTAATGATGTGTAAAAATAAAGCCAAATAATGCCTTAGAATCACCTTCCCCTTAATTTGAACTTAAAAGCCCAAAAAGTATTATTTATACGAAGGTTATATGAAAAAGGGATATGTGGTTAGAAAGAGATGGAGCGTGATTAACAAGAGCCCCTTTCAGACCTCTTTTGCCATTAAGTTGTCTTTACAAAGAGAGAGGATATTTGTGGGTAAATCAGCTTCATCTAGCGGGAAGTACATTGTCATGGCCAAAGACGACAGTAAAAGGCATGTTCATCAAGGACCCCACCACTGTAACAGTACATCTATTTTTTGCGGACAAAGGGGTTAGATGCAGCTGCTTGGTTTGTACTGTTTTGTAGTTGGTGATGGTGTGTAGGGTGAATGTGACGATTTGCCACAAAAGAAGCCACCAAAGACCAAGTAAAGTTTGATCGTTAAGTAAAATATATCAAATTAAAAAGATCTAGTTTCGAAATGAGTGAGCCTAGATCGATTTAAATTGAAATAATTTGGGAAGAAAAGAATGAAATGTTTCATCCTCGAAACAAAGAGCCCCAATGAGATATGTGATGGTTAATGGTTGCCAGTTATATATCAACTAAACATTTAATTCACAGGACACAAGGCCCTGCTGTCTTCTATGTCCTTCTTTCTTCTGCCTCCGTCCGTTCTTCTTTGTGGGGTAGAGGCCTTCGGTGTGTGTCCATTAAATCGAAGGGGATGGCGATTGGGCTCAAATGGTGGAAGGGATATATTTATGCATAGTATAGACTTCTTGGAATGAAATATCAATTGTCGTGTTGAATAAATTTAAAGTGCTTCTGCCTTGGACAATGGCCATTTTATTTGGATGGTCCCTAGGATTAAGATTGAGGCTTGTTGAAGTATCTAGAGTTTCTGTTTTCAGCCAAACTCACATTTTATTTTATTTATATCTTGGTATAATAGTTAAGGAAGTAAGGAGAAAAACTAAAGATATTTCATAAAATTACAGGAAAACTCTCTTTTCTTTTGGAATGAGGCGGCTGTGACGGGCACAGCCTGGCCCTTGGCGAAACAAAAATTCAGCAACGCCTAGAAGAGGAAGGTTGATGTTGGCGGGAGTGGTGAAAATGTTTAGTTAATATTTATGTATATAAAGAATATATATAATATACATTTTGTTTCGGACGTCGAAGACGCGACCTCGGCTGGTCGGCTCTCAACATAAGTTAAATTGCATCTTGGCACCACGACATAGACGTGTGCGATGGGTGGTGCTGTCTTGGCAGAAGAAGGAGCAAAGTGATGAATTTAGTCTATATATTTTCCTTCTTCTCAAAAAACGGTACCACACAAAAGAAAAAAAGAAATGTTGTTAGATGTTCTGAGGCTATTTGGCAGTAGCAACCTCGTTCCTGACACTCATTGCTACAAGAATGTTCCAACGCATAGATTTCATTAATTTGAAAAGAAAGCAATGGAGACTTCAAAGAATGGGTTTGAATTTGGTTTATACAAATATCCAGAATACTTAATTGTGCCCATCAAATTGTATCCTTTACTTTTATATTTGAATTTTTCAAGCCATTTGATGTGATATTTAAAAATAGACTTAAAAATATCCTCAATAATTATGTTTTTATAAAGAGACTCCCAAGTATTATGATAAAAGGGGGTGCCCTGTGCGCGAAAACCACACGCAATTTGGTTTTTCCTGTGTAATATTTTTTGGATCGGATAAAAAGCGGAAGTAGATAGTTGATGTGACGTCCTTTCTTGGGTATAAATAGAAGACGAAGTAAGTATTTTATATTTACTGGTCTTTTAAAGACTTAACCAGAATTAGTAATGATCTCGAAATAATCAGATGGTCCTTTTAATAGCTGTGTCGAATTGTTGCAATTTAATGTACTTTTAAAGTACAATCAAATACCCTCAAAAAGTGGTTGCGTAGTATTAAAAAGAGATTATGTTATTATATGATTGGTACCAAAGATGTTGTTGTTATGAGTAATGTTCGATATCTTGATCCGTCTAATAATACATTAAAGTGAATCTATACAAAATGTATCCAAAATATAATAATAAACAAGATCTGACATTAGAAAGTTGAGGTGTCAGCTGATCTGGCTTCAAAGTAATTTTAGATAAATACCGACACCAAAGAGGAAATATGTATTTGTAAATATAAAATTGTAAATGTAAAAAATGTTGAAAGGCCTTTAAAAAGTAGTTGAAAGGAAAAGAAAGATTCAGGGGGTGAAATTTGTAGGGTTAAGGATGACGTAACCATATCTTAATGTTGGAATTTTTCAATTTGAGAAGGATGTAAAGTAATGGCCAATTGAGGAATGAAATATGTGGGGCGTTTTGTATAAAATAGAAATTTTTGGAGGGTTTCTACGAACTTAAATGGAATGTATGTATTTAGAATAAAAAGACACACAAAAAACGTAGGCTAGTCGAAGATATATGAACTATTTGGACACACTCAAATTATCAATCCTTCCAAGTAATTGAAGGGTTACCTCTGTATTTAATAAATCAGGTTAGTTAGATAGATATTATCATTAGAAGATAGTATTTTTGGATGAACAATTGCAAAATTCGAACACACTACAACTTATATAAAAAATTGGTGGGGAATTTTTATAACAATGGGAGGAAAGAGTGCATAAATTAATACAAGTCGGAAAGTAGGCAAAAGTTTAAAAAGCAAATGGAGAGAGTTTGAGTCGTTTTTTAAATTATTAGAAATCATACTTTAGATGAATAATTTTTAGTGACAATTGATGCGTGGTTACTAGTGACTAGAAAACATTAAAAGAAGTACAAACATCAATAGAAGGATGAATCTTGGGTGACGAAGGAAAAAAAGGAAAAGATAGTCATCGGGGTTGCAGCCGATAGAAGGTCTAGAGCTCTTGTGTCATGTGACTGGAAATACTTAGAAGTGCTGTACTTTTCGGAAAGCTAAAAGACGTGTAATATGGTACTTTCTTGGCTTTTTAGTTCTATTTTTTGCTATCTATACAAGAACTCTTATTCTGGCTAGTCTTGAAATAGCGAAGGAAGTAGTACTGAAACTTTTTGGGGGTCTGAAACAATTTCAAAATACTGTTGTATGTGTATTTCTTAAAAATGTATATATATCTTTTACTAAATAATATTATGCTTATTTACGAAGACTTTTCGTTTACCACTATCACCACTATATAACTCAGACCCGACAATAGCCAGGAGTGAACTTTGATGATATATATTTTAATCTTATTAGACAGCTCAAAAATAAACGCACCCCTATACTAATGAGATAAAGGGGTAGTTAAAACACAGATTTGGAAAGAAGCAATAAAGTAAATGGAGCGAAATAGATACTGAAAGTGATGGAATGCAATAATGAAACGCACATTGATATTACCACCAATTTTTTACTTCGAATTTTCTAATTAATTAATAATAGCAGGTTATTATCAATTACTTTTATGTGTGGTTCCAATTATTCATCCCCTCCAAATATTGACAAACCTTTCAAAATATATAACACATACTTTGTCTTACTTTTCAATAAATCTTATCACCCCTTAATATTAACAAATAAAATTATTTGTGGCGCCAGTTATCTCAAAAATAGATTGAATTTTAAATCAACGTCAACTAAAAGAATATAATATTATTCAATTGGAGGTTTTACTCACCACACAACAACATAAACATATTCGATTAAAAAACATTCTGTCACCGATATATCTACGTTTTCAGCCTTTTTTTGTGCCTTTTTTATAGTAATAAAGTATCTTATTTATCAAGGGAGCACATTTTTATAATACCCCATCATTATTATTTCATTTTTATTGCCTTCCAAATAATAGTGGTTGGCAGAAAGGTCTTTTTTGAGTATATGGCAAAGTACAAGTAAATTATTTTACCTTCATCGAATTACCTTTGGCCTATCTTTGGTTGGTGGTAGTTTTTTGGGAAGTTAAAAAAGTGAGGGATTGTGAAAAGAGGGTTGTCGGCAGGATGTATTTGCTAATCAAACTGCAATTGTGGTTAAAATATGTGTTATATTTGGTGTCAGTGGATTAAGTTGTCTTTTAATGTGTTTTAGAAGCACAAGCAGGTGTTTGAAGTGACATACTTTGGATACAAAAGGAGATGGTGGTCAATTGAGTGAAGCTTCATTGAATTTTGTGTCTGAATTGTTTTTTCATTCATCCACCACTTACCAAATGGAGGTTAATTAGATTGGTGAATAAATTGGCTTTTTTGGCGGTGATTGAAATGTATAAATTATCTTTGGCAATCAAAGTAAATTTATTTTAAATAAACGAACAAAACACAGCTCTTACTTAATTGAGTACTATCGATGTATACGTCTTGGATGTGATAAAACACATGTAAAAAGGTTATCAATTCCTTTCTATCAAAGACATATCATTCCGTTAATGAATAATTTTATTACTTATTGACTGGTAATAGGAAAGGACAATATTAGGGGACATGATTATAAAAATAATATTCCAACCAATCCTTTATCAATAATAATATTTTTGTAAATCACTTGATTTGATTTTTCCAAAAAAGAACTAAGCACTAGAATGGTTCAGCAATTGAAGATGTTTTTTGCTGTCTTACTATTAATATTTACCCTATATAATGAATTGACAATAGCAGCGACTCCAGCTCCTGTTTGGACTTTCTCTCAAAATGGTAATGAATGTATAAAGCTTCAAGCAGATCAAAAGCTTACCCTAGCTTACTTCCAAGTCAATAAGCAACCCAAGGTTTATGCAAAATTTGATGTACCTTCTGAGTCGAGCGTTGATAAAGATGGTAGTTCTTGTCAAATGTTTAATCAAGTCGAAAACATGAATATTTCTTCCCAAGTTTTGAAAATTAATTTTGACGAGGTAAGGTGTGAAGGAGATTAAAATTTAACGGTCTGTACAATTTATTGATAACACCTTTTTATTTGGAAAATAATTTGATGTGAATTTAATTTTATGATTTTAGAAGAAACTTCCAGGATGGTCTATTATATATTACTTTAGTGATGACAGTAAAATTTTTAAATTTGACAATGGCGACTTTGGGCTGTATAGAATCGTAATAAACGCAAATTACACCACTATGCCAGATATTTTTGATAATCCCGTTAATCACCCAGTAACTTATGTATCTGACTTTGACTTGGGGGATCCAAAGGCTTTGGTTAATTCTATTTATACTACAAAGACAAATTCCTTTTTTTGCCCATCAAAGCAGAAATTTGTTTTGATTCCGAATCATGACGATTTGCTGGAAGCTGATATAACTTTTAAAAATTTGAGAGTGCAGGCTTTTGTTGACAAACCAGTTTCACAAAAATCTGACCATTTCAAACGCTCTGACTCATTTTTTACCGAAATCTCCCATTCAAGAGTTGAAGACTCATCCAAATTTCAACCTAAAGACTACTGCCCTGCAGATCAAATCAAAGCCGACTTAATTCCCATCATCGTCGGAAGTGTCATCGTTTTTCTGATCGTATGCAACCTCATCTTCTACCTCATTTATCGATGCCGCCTTACAAATGAAGCTTTGACCATTGTCAACAACAATTCGCACTTTGCAGACTCAAAATACGATCACATAATTCAAGAATTTCATCAACAAGATATAATTGCTGAATCTTCCTCACTCGATCACTAACTTTTAATAAATGTTTAGATGTATTTATATTTATAATAAAAAGCTTTTAAACAAAACAAATGAAATGAGTGTCGAAAGAGACGCGTATGAGGAAATAAATCAAGTTGACCTTATCATCAATTATCAACGTTTTCGTTCAAGGGACCCGACTTGGATGTTTCCAAAAAATGTAGCGACATCTCTGATTGTAGGTGGGTATTAAGAGTTAAACCATAAATAGGTATAAAGTAAAGATAGCTCGCTTATTTCTTATCATTAAGTATCGATAGGGTTAACGTTTGGACCTATTTCTTTGCCAAATGACTTTTAAATTGTTTTAATTTTGGTAATAGGGTGTAAAAAAGCGGTATTAAGGGTTGTAGAAAAGTATCAACTTTCTAAAAAATTATACTTTTTATATAATAAGTTTAGCTAGTCAGTCGTGATACCAAACCAATCTAAGACAAACCCACCAAACCAATTATAATCTGTAGGACACTCAAAACTTCATCAACAATTTTAAACAGTTATCATCTTTATTATATTTTTATTGTGTCCCAATGTATACAAAGCACCATTTTTATTACTCAGCTCTTTTGACTTTCTTAAATTTTTATACCAAACTGCATACCTTGACGGAGGAAGTTTCTTGTTTGCTTGGGAGATTTAAAAATTAATATTATCTCATTGTCTATTTGTGTCGGTTTGTATATTTTTGTTTAAATTGTTTATGGCCATTTAGATTGTTTAAAAGATGCAAACATTGAAGCATAGTGTTCCTTTTATTCCGGAACCTGACTATGAGTCTCCGGGCAAAGATGATCGTGGACAGAGACATTCTTACCAGCCTGTTGTCCCTAAACGTTCTTCACAAGCCGTCAATCCAGACAACTTTCATACTTACAAAAATGTGGAAGATCTGTATTACAACAAACCAACAAACAAAGACCGTGCCTTAAGTATTGCCAAAAAACAGGGAGTGGCAGTATTTCCAGTTTTCAATAATAACAACAATGAGACCTCTCTCGATTCAGGTAAATATTTTGCATTGTCAACTACCTTCTTTGTTATCTTGTCATATCAAGATAAAATGTTACTATCATTACCCCCAAAACTTTCCCTTATCTTATTGACTATTTACAGACAAAGTAGTGGTACCAAATGCAGCTATGCTTTTACACGTTAAGAATCATAAAAAATTTGACGACAAACATCACAATTATGAGTCATGCAAAAATTGCCCTATCTGCAAAAGCACGGCAACCTCATCACCTGCAATTTCACCCATTCCAAAAGAGGAAACCAACTATCATTTAGATGCAAATAGAAATGTCCAAGCTGATAATTATCCCAATACCAACGTTAATAATGTTTACAGTCAAAGCAAACAAATGAATGTATACGATAAACCTGAAATCAGGACAAATATCAATCAGATTAGGCCAAGGCAAAATGAAGTAGTTGGTGGGGAAACATTTTACGATAAAGCCTTCCAAAAGTCAAAACACATCCCCTATGAACCAGGCTACGTACCACCACTACTCTTAGACATCAATACAACCGACAATCTGTCCTACCCAAACATTCTCTATGGAATAAACAACTTCGCTTCCAATCCACAAACAGAAGAAAAAGTTGTAATGAAATTCATCGTCATGAACCCTTTCAAAGGTGGGCGGCTAGATGAATTAACAGTCAAAACAGGTGAAATCGTCATTATTCTAAGAATCGAAGGTGCCTGGTGCTTAGTCAAAAATCAAGACGACCTGGAAGGTTGGATTCCGTATCCTAAATGTTTTCAATAAATGCTGTTTTTTGTCTTTATCCTCGGAAAATCTCTACTTTTTAAATAAAACTTGAATTTTTGGGGTGATTTTTTTCTGTTCAAAAAAACAAGTTACAACCTTTTGTTGTAATAGTGTATAAAATAAATGAAAGTTGGAAGGTTTTCTAAAATTGATTTTTCCAATAAAATTATCAAGCACTTCTTATTAATATTAGCTTAACTGTTTAAATAATGAATGTGGCTAGTTAAAAAATTAATTCGACTAGTCAAAAATTATTTGGACTAGTTAAAATGTTTCCTCATCATATTCTTCGTGATTTCTTTGATGTCCGTTATCTAGTCCATTCATTTCTATATATCTCATATTATAAAAATGACAACAAAAACATTTTTAGAAAGTGTTTGTTTTGCGAAAAAAGGATACCATACACCTTTTGTTTTTGATACAACCCATCCATAAAAGTATGTTTTTAATAAAAGACAATTTTATTAATCAAAAATAAACGAATCTCTTTGCTTACTTTTGACACCATAAAAATGCTGAACTAAATTGTGATTGCATGATCCCAAAAACAAAGCCTTTTTTGCAGCCATCACATGACTGTTAAGTAGCTTAATAATGATGAGAAAAGTATAACTTATGGATCAAAATACCAATTATCAAGGAAGCTTTTGTTTAGACGTTCATATATCATTTGTTGTCATTATTATCAAATATATATGTGGGTTATTGTTATTTGGTTATTTCCGGTCTGACAAGTCTTGGGCATTTTATTATTATAATGATTGTTGTTTGTTTAGTCATAACAAATAAGGAAATGTTTTTGTTAATTTAGAATGTACTTCTTACAAATGCCCGTCAAACAACTTAGAATCGTTTTGGCTTTGAAATGGTGTGTATGTATTATGGGGGTGACGGACATCATCTGCAAATTAAACTACCTTTAAAGTTGTCTTGTGGCAAGATTGATGAGTTGAGAAATAACTACCAAATACGTATTATTAGTGTCTAAATATACACACACAATAAGGTTCAACGACTCTTGATGTCACAAGGCTTTGATGATTGTTGCCATAGACTTGTTTCAGGTAGAAAATGATTGATGATGGCCACGATCGTATTAACCTTTTGTAACTAAATATCTCTATAAAGTCAAAAAATTGATGATTGAATTATTTAACGAATTTTATTTTGATGTTACTTTTATATTTTACTAACCTTTATACACTTCTTATAGGCTAACTAATCATTAAACCTACCATGAATGACTTTACCCAAAAAACTAATAAAAGGCAATTTGAACTTGTTTTCGAGGATGGAATGGTTTTGTTTGTAAATGGGCATTATCTAGCTGAATTGTCACCTTACTTTGATATGCTTTGTTTTGGTAATTGCGTAGAAAGTCGAGAACAAAGGGCTTTTATTAAGGATGAAAAGTGGGATGAAATGGTTGTGGTGCTGAATTATTTGTGCCCTTTTGATGGGATGTTGGAAAAGAGGATTAGAAGTAGGTTTTTTATTTTGTTGTTTATATTTATTCGTAGTGTGTGATTATGCTATTTTGATGCATTACGCCTATCGTATGATCTTCCCTCAACTTCAACAGGAATTGAAAGTATTCTGTCGGGAAAAGTTTCCTCAACTCACCAAACTAGAACCTGTGTGTGATTCATTAATCATCGATATCATCATCGAAGCTGCCGTTAGTGGCTTGACTCCAAGTGACATCTGGCAAATTTGTGAACCATTCGGTGGCAAAGGTGAGCAATACGTTAAAGAAGTTATCAAAGATTTTGACAAAGACCTCCAGGAAATTGTTATCAAATATACAAGAGGCCATGTAAGTTGCTTGCTTTTTGATGGCTTATTTTATTTTTAGTTTTATCTTCTAAACAACCCAGAATATGGAGTTATCAGAAATAGTCCGGGTCCAAATTGGAATCATAATAATAGCATTCGTCTCTTTTTTTAAGGAGATGGCTTAGTTTCTTTTAATTTACTTTATTTTTTGAATGTGTAAATAAATTGCGTAATACACTTATAATTTTATTTATCAACCTAAAATAAGATTAACATATTGCAAGTCCAATAATTTAAAACAAAACGCAAAGCCAATTCCGGTAAATTTATTAAAGTATACAAATTTCATCAAATGATGTCTTTGACAAAAGGCTTGATTTTAACAAAACAACACAAACAACCAAAGACATAAATGCTACCATCTAACTCGAAGTAATTAGGCAATTAATTAATTGTAAAGTGCATCCAGAATCAAAATCAAGCCAAACTAACGCTTAAGCGCATTTGTTAAAGCTTCAATGTATGCATTGTGGATGGATGTTAGGAGAGAGTCGTCTTTATGTAATAAATGTGTAATACCGATTAGGAATTGTTCCTTGGTCAAGCCAGGGATGATAGGAGCTGAGGAGGGTGATTCATTGACTCTAGGAAGGCGATTTTGTTCTGATTGATGAGGCGAGATGATGTGGTTGGGCGTTTGAGGGCTTTCTTTGCATTTGAGTGATGTTTCGGATTGACTATTGGTTTGAGTTGACTCGTATTGTTGAGAGAACTTTAAACGGTCGCCAAGCATTTGAGCGAGGCAGTTGTTAAGATTGGATTCAGAAGGAATGTCATTGGAAGCGGTGGAATCATTGTTACAGAGTGTTGTTTCATCGTTTTCACCCTTCGACCCTTCGTCAGAACTGACTGCTTCTTGCTTCACTTCTTCGCCTAGGGCTTTCTTAGGAACAGTAAGCTTGGAGAGTATTTTATAAATAGTAGAGCATTCCGCTGACTCGTAAAACCATAATCCTTTAATACTTCCTAAAATAAAATAATTAAAGTAAGATAAAACTGTAATTAATTACCTGCTGGAAAGTAAATCAAGATATATGGTGGCTTGAACTTAATTCTATGTTCACAAGTAATAAACTCCACAAAGTCAGGAGATGCAGTTCTATTAGCGATACATAATCCAAAGACTGGCTCTGTATTTCTCATATACACGAACAAAGGTCCATCAACGTTTGTTTTTTCCCATTCTTGGTTTACAAAATTATAAACGGCAGTGTATTTAGCAACAGCGATAATAGATTTGGCCTCTGAATCAATCTGCCTTAATGATAAGATGTTTTTTTCGGCCAGAGCTCCAGGTGGACTGACGCCGGTATTTCTTTGTTGACTGGAGGGGCCAGACATGGTGTATTCAAAGAGAAATGTGCTCCCTATAAGATAAGCAAGTAGTCTGTTTTGTTATAAGATAGAGTATAATCTTATAAACTAATTAATTGAAACAAATGGATATTATTCAATAAAAAAGTCAGCGTGATGGTTTTTTATTTGAACAATTCTCCAAAGGTTTTTGGTCAAAACAAATTGTGTTCGCGTCAAGAAATTTGGTTTGATGAAAAGATGCTGGTATGGTTATGGTCAAGTGGGATGAGATTAAGCTTTTTTATGAGTTTAATGTACAATGTGTTTAAAGATCACCTATTAAGTCGATTATAGAAGGAATTTGTATGAAAATATTTTATTCGAAAAATAATACAACATATTCATCCTTTTTACCAAAGTTATATTGATAAAGAAAGATTAAAGTAATAAATAAAAAAGATCAATTTTGATCATGAATAAATTGCTTGGTTCTATATTTCTTATACCAAAAGCGAACTCTTGAATCATCGCTACAAGTGATAAAGGATGCCCCACATGGCGAATGCCTAATTCTTCTTACAGCTGCCGAATGTCCCAGAGAGAGAATCTTCTTCTTTTCCATACTTCTAGAATCCCAAGACCATAAACTGCCCGATCTTTCATCCGGATACATAACAAAGTCTTCTGTGTGATTAAACTCTGCATTTATAGGAAGTTTTTGGCTTGCTCCTCCAACGCCAACTCCAGAGTAGTACAACAGACATCTATTTACAGATAACTCCCATAGCTTGACGATCGAATCGAATCCCGCAGTTAACAGATACTTTCCATTGCGAGCAAACTTAACACTGCAAATTTCAGCTCCATCATGAGCTTTTTTGAAGCTTTCTATACATCTTGCTGAAATAATTATTATATAAGATATAAATAAATTATCAGTTTTTGTACAACACAATCATGACAGATGTTCTAAAAAAATAGGGTGATGGCCTTCCAAATAATAAGTTCTTGGCAAAGCTTCATGGTAAAGGCTCACAATATCAATCATTTCGTATTATTATAATTTAGTGGTATTCTAATAGAAACTTCATTTCTTTTTCATTTAATTTTTGCGTAAAAGAAGTTTAAATGTATCTTTACCTCGTTAAGAAAAGACATAAATTACATTAATTCGGTAGGAGGTAAATTATTTTAATCACTCAAGAGGTTGTATGTAATCCAATGCTTAGATTTTTGTAATCCGATATAAAACTTATGGCCTAAACTTACATGAAACTCCATCCCAGATCTTTATTTCACCGTCTTTGGACCCAGTTGCTAATAGTCTTCCTTCTCCTGAGTAGTCTGTGCAAGTGATGCCAGATGAATGTTGGTCGGCGGGATGAGAAGAAACCCAGCATTGTTGTGTTTCAGTCGAATAAAGTCGTAATACCTTATTGTCCGTTCCCACCGCCAAGTAATCACCTGATGGATGAAAGGACAGGGAGTTGATAACCCCAGTTTCAGCAATACTCCTAGATGCTCGACGTACAGCAGCTTTGCCATAGTCAAAGAACTTCAACGTACAATCCGCAGAACCCGAAACGAGCAACTGATCATGAGGGTGAAAAGCTAAAGCTGTGACTTCTTCCGTATGATCAAACAAAGTCCTTATCACCGGATTAGCATCCTGATCAGCAAGGCCAGAATGCTTAGATATACATTTCTCAACATCAACTATCTTAATCGAACAATCCAACGATCCAGTCGCAAACATTTTACCGTCGTCGGCATAAACGGCTGCTCTAGATGGCCCCTTGTGAGTCGTCAAGAAGATGGTCTCGTATTGCGAGAGTTCTGGCGAGCACGGCCCGACATCAGCATCGTTTTCCGGATCGAGACCACCATAAGTTTCATAAAATTCGTCGTTATCTGCGGTGTCTTCATCAAAGTTTTGGTCGTCGATGGCATCTGTGTCTAGTTCCATTTGCTGTACTTGTTGGATCAGTTTGAATAGCTTATTTGATGGCGGAGGCATTTTTCCTGACAAGCCTGCTATAGATACAAGGTTTCCAGCAAAAGCTTGATGGCCATCATAAAAGAGTTGTCTAAAAAGTATTAAAGAATGCTGAAAAATGGATTAACTTACTCCACAATTAAACGGTACAGATATTCCCTGTCTTTTATATCTCCTTTCATTTTTTCAGTTTATTATAAGCACCAATAATTTTTCAAGCAAAGTCGTCTAACTTATTTGAAATGAGATGACGATCATCCAATGTGCTTACGTAGATTGTCTCGTCCAGATTGTTTGTGGTTGCATTTGAAGTTAAATCAAAGTTAATGTAAGTAAAGATGTGAAGAAGTGGTATGAACCTTTATAAAATCATATTTATACAATAACCTTAATCAAAATTAACAAGAACACTTTCTATTCAATTATGCTACATAAATAAATATAATAAATTTGGTAACATAATGTTTTCCTGGCAAAAACTCTTAATGGAAATGGCTTCATCTAGAAAGAGGGGAGAATGATCGAACGGAAATAGACCGATTGTAAAAGAAAATAATATTAATAAAACCTTTCCGTGTCTGATTTAATGAATATTTTGATTTTTATATACTGGCTGCGTGTACCCTTATGACATTTTCATAAAAATTAAAAGTCACAAAAACACATTTTCAGTAAGTGTTTCTAGGTTAAATTTTAGCGTAAATTACGATTTTGCTACTCCCAAAATTATTAGATTAAGTTTTTGACCCCTAATGGTGAAAAAGTGATTTGATGGCCTTAGAGCTTATCATAATTGCATTTTGGTTGCACATAGCGCGTAGAGCATCAAAAACTACACCATACACAGAGTGTTTTGATGTCTGTCCAACAAATATCTCTAGATTAAATGGTAACTATAATTAATTGGAACAAAAGCCACTTGTTTTTATTACCATTCTTGCGCGTCTATCCATTCATTCATTGATCATTTGTTTATTTATTTGTTACTATGAGTATTAGAGAAAACCAATTCATGCGTATTGCTTTAAGACAGTCACATATTCTACAAAAATGTGTAAAAGATCCTGTTACTGGAGCTGCTCTCATGCAAACGAATATTTTAAATTATGAAATTGTTGAACAACTCAACTTTTCAATATTTTATAGGAATTTCAATCATGTGAAAATTGGGGTAGCCTATAGAACCTATATAACCTTTACGGAAAAGCGCGTATTTGGGTCTATTCATTCCATTAATTTTGAAGGTGAATTTCAGTGGATAAAAATACTTAATACATTTAATTTTGTATATTTAAAAGAAGTTCCCATATGTCTGATAATAATAAAGTTTGAAAACTTCATTAGCAAGAGAAGTATGAAAAAAAAAGTACCTCAAATTTGCAGAATGATTAATTATTTTATTAACAAACATCCACCTCTTGCACAAATTCGTCTTATTCAATGTGTTAATGGTGTAGTATCACGTGATAACGGAATTAGTTTAATGAGTATATTTTATAAGCTCAAATTTAAACAAAATATCGACATTAAGTTTTTTATAGCAGATGACAGTGAGCTCAATAAAGTAATAAACCATGAAGCTCAGCATCAGCAATATTTTGAAAAATATAATTCTAGAGTTAAAAATATTACTATTATACTTATGTTATCAAAACATACATTCAAGTCGAAAAAAGAGCATTTTAATGTAGTCAAGAGTTTGGAAAAAACTACATCTTCAATGATTAAACTAGAATTAGAATGTCAACATTTAAAAAGCTATGAAAATGTGTTTAAGTACGTACAAATATATTGTAAAAGAAACAAAGAATCACAATTATCACTTGTTTTTTTGGGCAATAAAATGTTGCCTTTCATACATATATGGCCACTTACAAAACGAATTAACATTCAAATACCCAATTACCAACGTAACATCCCTTTTATTAAATTGGATAACTCAAATAAATTATTGTGGAATTCCATTAAACCGACATGGTTTACTAATATATTTAAAAGAATATTAGGTTGTTTATTACCGTGTGCATTCAAATCTTCTAATCATTTTATATTTGACTCGATACTTTCTTTTAACATCAATTTAGTAGGAAAGTTGCATAATCCAATTTTAATGAAAGAAATTTGCAGCATTTTAAAGAGTTTCAAAAATTTAAAATATCTGAAGTTATATTTATTTTGTATTATTAGAGATTTACAAGAAAGCGTCTCAGAAGAAAACAGAAAATTAATTTCTGTATTACCAAAAACTTTGAGAAATTTATGGATCTGTGTTGGGGAAAGTGATTTCAATGAATATATTAATATCTTAGGGAAAAACATACCTGATCTTAAAATACTTAAAATGTTTTATACATCAGATACTACATTTCTCAGATACGATACATTTATGCCTCTACAATATTTGGAGATATTAGTGATAAATTGCTTAAGAAAGGTAGCGTTGCAATTTCCAGATTCACTTCGCCTTTTGAAAATACAATGTACTATGAAGCCTAAAAATAACGATTTATTTATTTTGCTAGAAGATAAATATGACAAAGTTACTTTCAATGATTTTATGAAGTTTGAAAAAGACGATTTAAGCTTGTTTCAATTATCAAATTACGGATTTAAAGATACACACTGCAACTGTCATTTATTAAGAGAACCATTTAAACATATCGAAATTGCACGACAATGTAACGGCGATATGTATTCAATACAGTATAAGAGTTGTTTTGATACAACATTAATTCCATATTCTTTTCCATATATTTATTAGAAAACTATTAGAACAAGAATTGAAAGAAATACAAGGAAGATTAGATCAAGTTGAAGCCGAAGCACTTAAAGTTAAATACATGTACAATAAAAGGATTAACTAATTTATTTAATATCTACAAATAAAAGAATTGAGAAGGTGTGTATATAGTTTATTTCAAAGCAGCCATACTCCAACAGTCCTTTATAAAAACAAAAAATATATTAATAATTTTTAACTAATTTGACTTACACTTCATCACTTTCTTTTCTGTATCAAGCATCAATCCCTTCTCACTATTAACTGCTAGGCACATCAGTAGGCGCAGCAACTCCTTGATCTGTCAAGATAAGCCATTCATATGTTGGGGGATTTTCGCCTATTGCACGAAGGTATGCGGCAACAAACTTTTTATCAAATAACATTACAATTAAGTTTATAACGCAATAAAGCAGCTTGAAGGCGTCGAGTATTGTGTATTCTACATATGCTACGTTTTTTTCCCCATCGTTACCAATCTTGTTTTGAAATATTATATCCATAACCAGCAAACCTAGATACATTACGATTAAAAGAATTTGGACAGTATAGAAAGTGCTTTTCTTGGGATTAAAATACTTGAAAAATTGAAGTAGTTGAGCTACTTTAATTATCGTAATAATTAAAAAACCAAGACCTTGAATATAAGCAAACCTTTGATCAACATGCAAAACAGATAATTTTGCGATTGTAGTAATTAGAAGGTACATCTCAGCCGTTGTTCCGGACACTTCACTGGTGAAATAATTCACTTTTAACTTTGCCCAAGTCTGAAAATAAAATTAAAATTTTTTTGTAAATTAAAAATATACCATAATCTTTAATAACTACAGAGTAGCACCCGATTGAATTTCTCTTAATCCAATTGTTAATTTCCTGTTATATAGAGTATTTAGTATTTAAATTTTGATTTTATATTTAAATTTAATATTTTAGTAAACATTCTTCATCTTTCACCGTTTTTTTAAATTATCTTCCAAAATATGAATATAAGATTCTCCTTCAAACTGCATTTTTTTGAATACTATGGAAACGCGTCATTATGCCAACACTACACCTTGATTTGATGGCAGTTCCTCATTCATGAGAAAACGTTCTCTAAAGAAATGATGGAGCTTGTTGAAGTTAGACTGAAGACTGCTATGCAAAATCAAATGTAAATGATCAACCAAACTCTTGCCAAAGCAGTCTCGA
Source organism: Rhabditophanes sp. KR3021 (assembly GCA_963281155.1). Classification (NCBI taxonomy): domain Eukaryota; kingdom Metazoa; phylum Nematoda; class Chromadorea; order Rhabditida; family Alloionematidae; genus Rhabditophanes; species Rhabditophanes sp. KR3021. Next base: position 8,349,550 of record CAUJLY010000001.1, read on the forward strand.
CCATCTACCATCTTCCAAGCCCATCCAACGAACCAGTTGTTCCCTTAATTGAAAAAACTAGAAAACAACATGAACAAACACCATCGACTATTCCCAACAACTCTTTCTCTCACGGTGGCAATGCTCATATAAATTCTAATCCTTTTCCGTACTCAGCTAATTTCATTACTACACTATTGAATACGAAGATGCAGTGAAACACATTATTTGAGTTGGGAAAGTTTAGAGTTGAATCGTCTGGTGTGGTACAGGAAATCAGTTTTGAAAGGGACGTTCTTAAATAGAGTTCGTGGGTTTGGCAAACATTACCTACTCCTTATTTTTCAAGAACATCAAAAAAGTGATTCATTCCTCCAACCGTCTTTTGGTTGCTTCTTCAACTCCAATCATCATCGGCATGGAAGAAAAGAGTTTATTTTTCAACTTTCTAATGAAAGTCTTGGAACTTGTTGAACAACATCACCTGCAACGTCGATTCTTTTGAAACTTCAAAGCTCCTTCACCATTACTTCAAGATGGCAGTTAACTTCTCTTGGTGGACTGATAAACCCACAACACTACTTAATAGAACTCCACTTGACAAGAGTAATCCTGGTCTTGTTCATCAAACTCCTTTGGGCAAAAGTCATGGTTCAAGATATGAATACTCCATTAACTTTAATTATTATTCACCTTATCACTCGCTCGCTTATTTTCTTTGTATTTTATGTTATTTACCATCCTTCACTTAATAACATTTATAATTATTTTTAAGGGCATTATGAGGAAGGAAAATCTAAAAACTGCTTTAATCGGCCCTGTCGGAGCGGGCAAAAGAACAGTTACAGGACAATTAGTATATCAACTTGGAGGTTTTGACTATTAGGTTTTGAAAAAATGAAAATTGAAGCAAACACATATGGTTGTTTTAAGCATGCATGGCTTTAGACAAACTTAGGGAGGAAAGAGAGCGTGGTTTTACTATTGACATCCCTCTATGGAAATTTAAAACTAATGAGTATAAGGTAACACTTTTTTATGCTCCAGAACAAAATGATTTGATTGAAAAATTAGAGTTGGTATTTCTAAAGTGGATTGTGTTGTCCTCGTGGTTGCTTGCGGATCTAAGGAATTTAGGGTAAGAAACTATTTGGAATTAATGTACAGATTCTGGAAGCCAAAATTAGGGGAATTAAGCAAGTTATTGTTGTTTTAAACAAATTAAGTTCAGTTGGATCGAATCTGTGTCAAATTAGATATAAATATGTTATTCCAGTAATAAAATCTTTACTCCAAGCACACGAGTAAAATTAATAAGATTTCTTGTAGCAGGATTGAATAAGGATAACTTTTACTCGATGCAAATTTGACAAGGTTTCAAATCCCTTACTTTATCTTAAAATAGTGTTAAACTGTGTCAATATAAAATACTAATTAAAACTAGTGAACACGTCCCACAAAGATACTAAAAGTATTAATGATGTTAAAATGATGATAGGACGCTTTTCTCCCATACTACCACTTTTTGAGGCAACTTTTGGAAATAAAACACTTGAGAGATGGTTCATCTCTACTTCTCCAACGGTAAAATGCTTTAGTTGCAAATCAGCCGTTTAGGTACTATATGTTAGGTGTTTTATTAGGCCTTTCGGCCTTCCAAAAATTGCCATAAGATACCAAGGTACTTATGACGGGCTATTGGTTAAAGTTTTCAACCAGCAATAAACGCAACTCAGCTAAACTTCACAGTTCACGTTATCACCCCAGCGCAAAGTCGTACCTATACATGCAACCATATCCGTCTTATTTAGTTTGTGTTTTCAGAAGAGCTGGGTCAGGATATACACTATCCAAACAACACATATTCTTTTTTCTAATAAACAAGTTAATTCTTTTCCTCAGCCGTTCTATTACATCTACTAATTGACACATCAATTAGATTTTAACTATATTTTTATAATATGAATAATAAAAAAGTAACATTGCCTTTGACCCACTTTTCTGGCCATAATAATTTGTCCATTAAACTGGAGTGCATTGGATAAGTATATATTCTACTTCCACTGCATCAGGATATCCCAGAAATATATCCCGAAAGAAGCTATTGTGTAAAGACAATTCTTAGTTAGAGCGACAAACCAACTGGCAATGAGTTACAGGTTGTCTCAACCATTTTGTGTCCTCCTACAGAATATTTCAAATTTCTACATTAAAGAGACCCAACTCTTTGTTTAAGGTTAACTGCAAACAGTTTGGTTGATTATGAACAAAGTTGCGAAACAAACGAAATTATTTAATGTTAATTGTAACTTAAACTTGATAGAGAAATGTTTTATGTGTCGATTGCAACCGGTATTATAAAACGTGCCAATAAACCTAAATTTGTAAGTATTTGAACAAATACTTGTACGAAGTAGTATGAACCTTTAATCATATTTATACAATGACCTTAATCGAAATCAACAAGAACACTTTGTATTCAAATTATGCTACATAAATAAATTTGATAACATAATGTTTTCCTGGCAAAATCTCTTAATGGAAATGGCTTCATCTAGAAAGAGGGGAGAATGATCGAACAGAAATAGACCGATTGCAAAAGAAAATAAGATTAATAAAACCTTTCCGTGTCTGATTTAATGAATATTTTGACTTTTAATTTTTATATAATGGCTGTGATGATAAGTCAGATAAATTAGCAAACATATATTTTCATTATTCTTATTTTCTATCCAATATGTATATTTATCTTATTTATAAGGAAGGCTTTTTTTTAAATAAATGTTCTCATTTTTAATTATCTGCACACCCAGATTCTTACGAATCTGCACATTACCTCCCGACAGTCCAATTAATTAACATAATAACATTTAAGGTAAATTTAGTTGAAAGTGATTGTGTTCATGGTAGTATATCTTTTTTATTAACTTAAATATAGTAAGATTATTTTATCTTTATTTGACTAAGATATATTAATATACATGGTTCAATGTTTAGATACTCGTCTTACGTTTAATGCCACTGCACTACCATTTTACACAGCTAAATTAGGAAACGAAAAGGAAAGCAGTGTTGTGGATTTCAATGGAATACTGAACTTCCTCAAATCAACATCAATTTCTTGGTTCCCGCAACTGAAGAGCAGATGACCAAATTTGCTAAAGAATGTACGTTGTACACACATTTAAATGAAACCTTTGTAAAATTAGACACTGCTTTTTATTCGTGTCATTTTTGTATTTTATTAAATAAAACCAACTCATTTGATAAGCAATTTTCATTAGAACCTTGGCAGTCGGGATTGTTCCTTGGATTTTCAATCATAACTTTTGTCCAACTTATAATTGGAGTTTCAAGATTTATTATCTTGCCCATCAAACTAGATGGGAATTGAGTTAATAATTATGTACAATCAAAGTAGACAAAAAGTTAAGTTAATAATAAATTTGTTTTCAAGCAATTTCTTGGAATGCATGCATAATTTACAAAACATAAAAATGTCTTTGATTGACTTAAGATTTATTAAAAATGCATCTACAAATAAACAAGGCGAACATCAAGAAAAACACCGACAATTGATAACAACCATAGACAAAAAATTGTTCTCTTATTGCCAAGCCCAAAACTCTTCCATCTGCAACAATAAAAGTTAAAATACTTTCCAAAACCAAAGCTAAAAAGGTATTAATTCCAAACGCAAATCCTAGACTACTTTTGTGAATGCTGATTGATATCTCATATTGAGAAATTGTAATCATAGCCATAAATAACACTCTGTAAAGGATATAGACCGAATACATTATGAAGATCGAATCAACATAGCTCATACTAATTAGAGTTCCACAACTAATTAATGAAACAACAAAACAGGCAGTTATTTCTAATGTTTTCTTTTTTGTAATTATCCAATTTGTTCCAAAAATTGTTAGAATGGCTAAAATATATCAAATAAATGTTTTATTAACTCAAACCAACATAAAATCTGTGCTAGTGCTTCAACTAAACCATTGTAATTTTTGCCTCTTGTGTCGTAGTCTTTACAAACCGACCAAATGACTTGGATATAATTTAGTATTTGAAATTGACAACAAGAACTTAAAATCCACCAGATCGACCAAAATATAACATTATAATTCTTATAAAGACCCTTTGACATTATCCAAAACGAAGCCATCTTAATCTTAGCAAATTCCTCATAACTTTTAGGTTCTTTTGAATCACCATCTTGGAAACTTTGTTGATACAACGACTGCCAACTAATAGAAGAAAAGGAAAGTGACACAATAAACGCCAAAAACAAACTACCCAAAGAACACCAATTCAAAAACCCATAACTACCTATTTCTTGTTGAATAATGACCTGGGCAAGAACATAACTTAAAAATCTACCGCCATTCAAAGCTAATCTGGATCCAATTGTCACTTTCTTATACATATCTGGCCCAAAGAAAGCATAAATATACCCAAAATAAGCTATTTCCGTTGCCGTTGCTGATCCATACGCAACTTCCACCATAATTTGTGACAAAACAGATTTTCCATAAATTAATAACAACCAAACAGCTATATAACTAAGGCTTTCAATTATTAAAACGCATTTGTAGAGCAAGACATCTGTTAACAAAAGTACAGGCAACAGTAAAACCATATATGAATAAGTCCACCATGGATAAATCTAATACATTACATTAAACAAAATTTACAATAAAATACCTCTTGATTTAGAATAGTATCTGAAATATTGATGATATCATGTTGGTAATCGTATAAATAAGGTTCTGTTGGTCTGAATTCTTTTAACACTCCGTAGAGAATCACCAATATTGTTCCGACGGGGAATTTTTTCATATCATTCAAGATAGCAAGTGATAGTGAATTATGATTGTTAATTTGTACCTTTTAAAATTCGATATAACATCAAAAAATTAGTATGTCTTTGAAAGTATTAATTATACAGGTTATTTATGATTGAATGATTAGACAAAAGTTAAAAATATTTATTATTATAGATTCATATATTGTAATAGTTTGGAAGATACTCCCTGATATTTATTTATTTATTTTATCACACATTGCTTTGAGGAATGAGTCGTAGTTTAACCCAGTTGCTTTGGATTCGATCAGGTATCGAGAAAGGATCCGATGCATATTTGTGGCATTAGATTTCACAACAACTAAATGATTGAACTTTTCTCTTCTTTTGTTAAGATTGTGAACGTAGTCCCCTAGAAGTTTCGATTTTTCTGTATTGATTTCTTTGTATGGGATGCAATCTTGGACTTGTCCTATCCTATCAACGTTGAAGAATTCTCTGAGTACCCATCCTTCCACATTTTCACCAACAATAAGGTAGTACTGCAATCCAGCATCCAAAAAAAAGATTTCAAAGGGGTTCAAGATATTGTGATTCAGCTGCAAGCGAGACTCCATGACTCCCGACATTGACATATTTAGTACATCTTTGCCTGCCTTGATAACATCTCCAATTCTTTTCAAGATCGGAACCACTTGAGCGAGAATCAACTCTCTAGAACATGTCGTCAAATATTGAGATAGCCCAATATCTGGAAAAGAAAAGTGGGGTTTACCAGAGTCCTCAAAGCAAGCTTGTTTGAGCAACCCAAAAACATACAATGGTAATAGTTTTATCCCACTGTTCATTACCAACAACGTTCCACTTCTCCTATTTTTCGAAAGTGCAGTATAAGCAGCAATGCCATCCGTAGCGGCATTGACAAGAGCACTTCTACAATTATCCAGACTATCACCTTTTATCAAACAATCAGCAGACATATTAGCCAGCAAAACAACTGCTGGAGTAATATCAAATCCTTTTATCACTTCCATCGGATCATTACTAACAGGCAACGCCATTGTATGCACTCGAATCTTCCTCTGTCCTGTTGTAGAGGTGTACAACAGGGCCACTTGAATAGACACACAACTTAAATCCACCAAATCTTCCTCCATATGCATCTTGACTGCGAATCCAAGGTCCGGGGAAACGATTGGCATGCTGATTGAGTCTGGAGTTTTGACGAAGCTGTTGCAGTAGAAAGTGTCAATTCCTAAGCCAGTAGTACACCGAATCCTTAGCAGTCCATCTAATCCTAACCTTCTGTCCAAGTACCGTTTGAAATCCCCCTCTAAGTTGTTGTCGTTGGAGCCAGCATTTAATTGGTTGTATTGGTAGAATTGCCCACTCGAATACCGGGGTAGACTCATTATGGTTCCCAAATCCATAAAGCAACTTCCAATCACAAACAGATCGAATCCTATTTGAATATCAGTACAAGTTAGAGCTAATTCTTTGAAAAATTCGCTTTGTGCTCTCCAATGAGTCTCTTCTTTTTGTAGTTGTTGACAATTCTCTACCGCACCTTTCCCAATAGTTGGCAAGGATGTTTGAAAGATCGTCACACGCCCACCCACTCCTTCGAGTAATTGTCTGGTCAGATCCAAGGCGCTGCCAAGACAATTCTGACTCGATCTATTCCCAGCAAACATTTCCGGTAAAATTTCCAGGAAGCTCAAAATCTGCTTTTCAAAAACATCCAGGCGAACAGTAAACCCAGAAGGAGAAGGAATAAACGGCTCTTCACCACCATCAATAACCAACTCTTTCGGCATGTTGGACCTCTCATCAAATTGAAACAAATGAATAAACTCATCTACCACCAAAAAAGTAACCAAAAAATTACTTTTCAATTCAATTTTCATTCTTTGAAAATGGTTACTAAGTAAACGGCAAACAATTCCGAGATAATCCTCCTTTTTACCAGCCCCTGTAACATCAAACACAAAAGCCATTCCCGAGCCAACGAATTTTCTGTGGCAATACTCCCTCGGAGCAATATACTCAAAAGTAGCATACTTGACTTCAGGTCGATCCATAAAATTATCCAATGATTCTTGTCGGTACTCATCATATCCATTTTCACGGATATTGGGAATTGGATTAGACCTGAGACAGATGTTGCATTTCCACTTGTTCCGACCATCCATTTTGATGTAGGGGTTGAGGTAAGTTCGGCAGAAACGGCAGCGGATGATGGAGGATTCTAAGGTATTGAGAGTACACATGTCTTTGAAAGGACTGATGGATAGACCAAATGGAAGACGAGTCTTCTCGAGAAGTTTCTTCGAGGCAGGGACGATTCGCAAGGTGCTTTCCATGATGTTGGGCTCTAGTGGTGTGGGCTTGGAGATTAGATTAGGTATTGGCTTGGAGATATAGGCATCCACTCCAGTCTTCCAAATGTTCTCGGTATTGATGAGATTGAAGACTGTTTCCCCGTCAGCAGAGCAGTTCAAGTTTCCTGGCGGCAGGGGCAAATTGGGTTGGTGGTTCCATGGCGGCATGGTTTGATGTTGGGCATTGAAGTTCTGTAGATATGGCATTCCATTCACCATAGAAGGCTGATCTCTTCGGATTGGTGGGGCATTTGGATTAAAAGTCAATGAGTTTCCTTGCATAGACCCGGAGTTCAAAGGCATTGGTGGGGGCATCAATGGTACCGCATTCATTTGATAAATGCTACCAATATTTGCCATTGAATATCGATGTTGCTCCATATAATTTACCAAAACAAAAAAAAGACTTTAAATGCACACTTGCAAGGATGACGAAATTAGGTTGGAAAAGTGGTTTTATTCTCAGCAGATTTTGATTGGCAAGGTGTTTTATGAATTCAAATTTATTTAAAGTCACTGCAATTTAAATAGAGTTTTCTGCAAAATGTATCTTTGAAGCAATTCATTAATAATTCTCTCTTGACCCAAATTACACAGTTCAAAGAGAATAGTAATGATACAAGGAAGTAGACAAGGCAAAACATGTTGTAAATTATACAAAACAATTAAGTTGGAATAATTATTTAAAAATGCAAATTTTGTGCAATTTGAATATCAATTAATAATGATTTGACCGACAACTCATCACTCGAAATCAGTTATTTTGAGTGAGATGTAAAACCCTCTGCGTCGCCAGAGAAATGTGCCGAAGTAAGTTCAAAACTTTTTCAATTTAATTTCATCTTCTAGGATAACAAAGAGGTAGGACTAGACAAACTTCGAGATGGTCGATCCCTTAATGTTTAGGCCTTTCATCTGATGCTGTTGCATTGTTTAAATTCTCTAGAACCATTTCTAATTTAACATATAAATAATAATTAACTTAATTTACCATTAAATACGATTCTTTAAAATAACTCTAAACTTGTTTTACATTAAAATCCTTTCATCTAATGCATCACCAATTAATAAACAAATATAATGTTTACAATAAAAAACTGTTTTGATTTATAATTATTCGTAAATATTTCTTTGTAACTCCAGAAGTTATTTGAAAAAGAGTTTTGTTTATGGCAAGTTCATTTGTTTATATATAAAATAACTAAATAAACTATTAAAAAGAATATAAAAACAAAAATCAAACCGACTAATCACCACACTGAAAACATGCAATTCAAGTTCATCATCCTAATCTGTATTCTCTTTACTACCGTTTCATGCAAGAAATATTGCGACGCAGCATTCCAAAAAATGCTTCAAATGGGCTGTGGATTCAGCGGTGAAAGAACACCTTGCCTAGTCCAAGACTCACAAACTAACAGAGACTTGCAAAATAAATGTTGTAAACAAGGTTGCGGGATGACTGATATTGCCAGAACATGCTGCTTCACTAATGAATGTTTGGCTCGTTGTTACCCAGGAAAAAGCTATGTTAACGGACAAGTTTGGTAGATCACCTATTATATCTTGCTTACATTGCCCAATAAATAACTATAAAACCAATTCAACTGTCTAATTGATGACTTTTCTTGTTTACTGCATCTAGATATTTTTGTACTTTCAACCAGACTTTGAGAATGGCTTACCCGATATCATCATCTTTTTGCCATTCTTAACTTTAGTTAATAAATTACTCACATTAAAATGTCATCCCCATTCAGAAACCAGGGTCATCACTCTATTCCTAGAACATATAGAAATGCTATGCTTAGAGAATGCGGATGTGGTAGCGGCATGAAGTCGCCTGGTTGTGCTACAGCCAATATCTTAGAGAACGGGATCCGTAGAAGTTACTTTTCAACTACACCACATGCTCGAATTAGACTAAATAATAGTGATATTTTGCGATCTCTTGCAATCTCAAAGCCATGGATAAGGGATAATTTTGTTTACGTTCACACGCTTTTTGAGGACAATTTTGGGGGATGTGGCATCTATGGAAAAATTGAGGGTCATAAAATATCAATCACTAGCTCATTTGGTGGGGATCTCAACGAGCTTATTTGTGATGGTTATGCAATTAAAAAGTCTGTTGGTTTGTGGAAGAATAGTGGAAGCAAAGAAAAACTTGCTATTTTCTCAACAAATAGAACCATTCCGGAATACTTCCAAAATGGTGATTTGGTGAAAGCCGGAAAAGCAGATCACATCATCCAATACCCTGAAGCCTTCGTTGAAGACAAGAAGTTGTATCAATCTCTCGCTGAGTGTGCCCAAATCCCAGACTTCGAGGTATTTGAAATCGATGAGTCGTTACTCGGACATACTGACGCCAAAGCACTTGCTGATATTGGATTAAAGATGGCTCAAAGAGGTGTAGGTCAAGACTGTGTAGACCAAACCGTAATTAGTGATCTCCTCAGAGCAATGAGTACTCAAGCTTAATCAGACTATAAATACATTTCTTTGCATCATTATCATCTGGTTTTAATATTATAAAGCCATCTCTGACAACTTATCAATTTAAATTTAAATTATTTTACCAAAACTATTTCTTTTGTATCTTTTATTATTGTTTAACCTTTTATTGAATAAATATGTTCCATGACGTTTTAATCTGTCTGTTAAATTATGAATTTATACGACCTTTATAAAAATAAGCATGCAGTAGGATAATCTTGTTTTGTTCATCTTCATTTTTGTCGATGGGAAGTATTTAGTATGTCCAAAAAAAGAATTTCTTGTTTTGTGTGAATGTTTTTCATCATTTATTTAATCAAAGCCATGCTTTGCGTTAATTTAGTGTTGGTTGTGAGTTTTATAGTTTCAGCTATTTTGGGTACAATTGCGAATGCCTTTTGTCTTTGTTTTTTTATTTTTACTTCGAGGAAGATTGTTTCTTTTCAAGTTATTGCTACTTTTATATTTGCTTCTAATTTATTTGTGCTGGTTCCGAATGCTATTTGGGTTCCCTTTGAATTGTTTGGAGTTTTGAAATCTCCACTCCCTTTTAATAGTACACTTGGACAAATTGAGCTGTTTGGATATTATATCGGGTACTATTTGAAGGTCATTTTGTCGGTGAATAGATACTTCGCCTTAAAAGACCCCTTATCTTACAAACTAAACTTCAGCAACAGCAGAACTTACCTGGTAGTATCAATGGTCGCCATCACTTCCCTTTTCATGACTCTACCAACCTTCTTCATCGACGACTGTTTCTTCTATTTTGACGGAACCATCTGGCTCTACAGTACAAGTGACCTCTGCAAAACAATATCCTTCTACTTTGATTTCCTCTTGGCCGTAACATGCGGATTCCTCTCTTTCCTCATCGACATCGTCATAATCATCAACATCCTAATCAAAAGACACTCCGCCACACCAACATTATCACTCATCTATAGCAGATATTACGCCATCGAAATTCGCCTCTTCATCCAAGCATTCCTGTCAAATATTTGTTTGAACTTTATGTTGTTCTCATACCATTACCTCCAATTTCAATTCAACAATCACACTAATATACAATTTTTCTTCAATACTTTTGTATGGATTACATATCATGCTCTGGACGGTACGTTGCCGTCTTAATTGCCAACAAATGTAATAATTATTAACAAATGCACTCATTTTCTAGGTATATTCATCGGCTTCTTACACGCCGACATCATCAGACACTTCAAGTCGATGTTAAAATTTAAAAAAGTTGGACCTGTCAGAATTAAAATAAGATAAAAGCATATATTTATTAGGGATTATTTTGAACTATAGTAATATTCGGATTTACAACACCTCTCTTGATAACATGCTCTTTTCTATAATAAACAAAAGTATACACTGAATTAATGGCATTTCCCACATTTACAATCGGCAAATACAAATTTACTAAGGTGACAATTATGTAGTTGGAGGGAATTACGGCATTCTTCAAAAACATTACTATAATTGTGTAAATTGAGGGCAAGAGAATGAATAGGCCTGCCACAATTAACAAAATCTTGTAATGTCTTACCACACCTTGGTAATTTTTCTTGACATTTATTATTTGGTTGATTGCTGCTAGTTCTTTGTAGCCCTTTATCATGCAAACTATTAAATATGTGTAGTAGATGACGAAGGCTATTGTGTAGAGAAATAAGATTGAAAGATACATTAGTATTACGAATTCATGTTGATCGTCAATCATTGACAAACTTAATCTTGTTTTATCGTACTTTTTTAAATTGTAGGAGAAAGATTGGTCGGATGTTTGGAGGGAATTGTTGAGGGAGGCAAGGATGAAGAGTAGGAATAGGAGTACAAATAGAACATTCATAAATATCATAATAATTTTGTCTCGTAGACAGTAGTTATGAAATTTTGTTAGTCTATAAATGACATTGTATCTGCCGATTGTACCAAACACTAAGATGAATGTTTCGAATTGAATTGATGTGATTGTAAGGCCCTACAAAACTTAATTACAAATATGATAAATTAAAACGTACCACTCCAACAGAACATCCCAAATTAGAAGTATATCTAATCAAACCATGACAAATAACCATTCTGATCGGAAAATGCGTCCTACACCCAACCAAAGGCCCAGTCAAGAAAGCAACAAACATATAATAATACCTTGTATACATCAAATAATTAACATAACTCCTCGAAGCCTCACATTGATTATATTTAATGGTAATTCGAATATAAATAGCAACACTCAAACTAGCACAAAAACTGATTATAGCTATCATCTCTGTACCTGTCCATATCCAATCATCAGGACAAAAAAATAAAGTCGGAAATAGTCTACAAAACATTATCCAATCAAATTATGACTGACTTATTATGAGAATTTATTATAAAATCTTATTAAAACAAAATATTGTCACAGCCATGCAAATAATAATGCACTCGGAATGTGCGTGTTTATAAAGTATTCTAATAATTTTGTTCTCACCTCCTAATTGCAAACAAACAATACTAAATAAGACATGTTTTTTGTTAACTTTATAATTTAGATTTTGGCATTATTATGGGTGATGATAAAAATGTTTATGAAGTTTTAGTGGGAACTAAGAAGTTATAACAAGCTGTGTTTTAATAAAGTTTATGCTTTTTAAATAATTTGATATAAGTAGAAATTAATAAATGAGACCGAGTTAGGGATAAATAATTAAATTGAGAAAGTGTTAGTTAATATTTCAATTGATTTTTAAAATGTTCTTCTGATTGAATTTTATGTGAAATTGCTTCTACTTGGAACAAGTCCGATTTTGATTGTACAATAAATTTGTTTTTGAGTATTGTTTGAGTTGTGCTTCTTAATTTCAAACATAATAAGCTTGCAATCATAACTAATACAAAAAGAGTTGCAATGCAGTTGATTGAATATTCATCTTCATCCAAATACGCCGCTGTAATTTTATTTTTATACTCAACATTAACAATTTCACAAGTGTCTCCCAAATATCCTTTGGGACATAAGCAAATTGATTCCGACACACACTTTCCTACTCCACAATCTAAGTTACAAACAGCTGAAGAAATTAAATATTAAATAACTTAAAGTTTATTAACTTACGAATACGAATTTGGCAAAGTACACCTGTCCAGCCTTGATTGCAATCTGGATTAATATTATTTAGGGCTTCTAACACAAAATCATTTGAAATAATATTTTTACCCAAACTAAACCCAACAAAGGAAGCAAGAGTAATAATAGAGAATTGCATTTTGAATTAAAAGTAATAAAACTGATAACATCATCCAAAATTACATGCTTATATACTTTCCTTATAGATAGGATATCTTGGAAGTGTCAAATTCAGATAGTTACTGCGTCTTATTCCGAACATAAAAAGATATGACGATTTTGCGTCGCGCATATTTCTTTCATATCAAAAGTGACAACTTTTGGGAAGTGCTTATAAACTGTGATGGACTTGATTAGTTGGACTATCTTGTGTCATGTGGTTTGACGGATATGTGTTTTAATTTAATCTATTAATCTAATTGGTTTAAAATATTTATTTCCACTTGAAATAATGTAACAAATATTTATATCTACGAGTTCTTCCACATTATATTTTCAGTAAAGGCGTCATTCATACCTTTTTACTATCACGAAAATGGACATCCTTTCGTTAAAGACTGTCTAGTGAATTCAATTGTGTATTTTATGTGGAGTATATAATCAACAAATTAAACAACGGCTGGAGTCGACTGGTTGGATATTTCGGGGTCTACTGCTAAGAACTTTGGACTTTTTGTCCATGTCGATGCAGCTTACTTGCTTGGAGCCAATATTTGCCCAGAATCTAGAAATTAGTTGATGTTTCGAGTATGTTGATCAGTGATTGGAAATTTGCACAAAGGAGTGTATTGCTTTTGACACTTGCGTTCATTTTGTTCATGAAAAATATTCTCAAAACAAAAGATTGCCCTATTAGGGATGTGGCCCGAAGCATGGACGTGCCATCAAACTTTGGATGTCATTCAAGCTTTTGGGAGTTGATGCTATCCGAAATTACATGCGCAATGGAAATAGACTCTGCAAGTTGTATGAGAAGTTGATTGATGAGAGCGAGTATTTCGAAGTCTTCACACCTACTATTGGCTCCTTGGTCACTTTGAAGGTTAAGAATGTTGGAGCCGAGGAAAACAAAGGAATATTGGATGCCATTCAAAGCGACAGACGTGTCCACTTGACAGCTAGTGATACCAACGGAACCTACTACATCAGAATCATCCTCTCTCCAATCGGTCATCGGGACCAGGATGTTGCCTTCTTCATGAAAGTCATCACTGAAGTCACAAAGAAATACCTTGACAACAAACCAGCCAGCCCAATCGCTCTTACCGAAGGAAAGAAACTCCGTCCAATGCACACAATTGCCCTGAATACAAAAAATATTTGTAAATCGCGGATGCAAGTCATTTTTTCTATAAATAACAATGGAGTGTGTATCTGAAATCTTTTATTATTTAAACAATATATCAAATTATTTTAAAAATACATAGAACATTATATTTTAAATTTAGTTAGCGACATTTGGCGTGAGTGGCTTTTTTGGGTGTCTTCTCAATTTTGAAGATTTGGATTTCCACTGATCGTGAGCAAATCTTCTAGCTTCTTTGACTTCTTTGGACTTTTGGCCAAGAACAAATGCTGCTTTGTAATCAAGGAACCCAGCTCGCCAGTTCTTGAGTTGCATCTCACAGTCTGCTTTGTTGAGATAGATGACCCCTCCGACGGGATCGTGTTTGATGGCAGTGTTGAGGTATTTGAGGGCTTCTTCCCAGTTGCCTCGCTCCATCTCGAAAACCCCTTCGTCATTAGCAATTTTGGCAAGGACCCTGTTTTCTTCGATCTCTTGTTCCAGGGCACTTTTGTAACCTTCGACTAATTCATTCCAGTTAAGTTGGAGTGACTCGCCTACCCAGTACCAAGCATCGTTTAACTCCCCCAAATGCCAATAACATTGAGCCATACAATTCATAGCTTTGGTTCCATATTTCTGAGCGCCCTCTACCCCCGTAACCGCGAGGAGTTTCTCACATTGTTCAATTGATGTTTCGTAGTTGTGGGCGACGAAATTAATCACTAAAAAAGAGGTAACAACTTTAAAGATTTTGACAACTTACCTGCAGATCTATACATCTCATCGAAGTTAGTCTTCTTGTGGGTTAGGCCGTGGCCTTGATTGTGGCAATTAGCATTAGCGTTAAAATCCATCTTTAATCTGAAATTAATTTAAAGGTTAATCAAACAAAAAAAGACGTCATTTTTTGAGAACACTTTAACTTTGAATGACAACGAAGTTAATAAATGAAGTGGTGGCAGAGGCATGAGTACAAAGTGTACTTTTTTATCTAATTTCTGATACTTTTTTGTAGAAGGGAGGGAGGTGTGTCATAAGTAGGGGTAAAGTTTGTACATCTCGTGCACAGTTTAAAGGCATTTGATCATCAAAGAGTTGGGAAAAGATTTTGGGGACTGTTATCTTTGTACTCTAATTCAGTTTTGGGAAGGTAAGGCAGTCTTTTGTCGATCACAAAGTTATTGAAATGGTTAAGCAAATATTTTTGATATCAGAGATCAGAGTATAGATAGATTTTTGCAAAAAATTAACACTTCGTCAATATGGTACTTGTTTAGCTGTCTAAGAGTGTTATTTTTGACTCAAAAGGTTTAGTTATACAAAGCTAAAATAATAGAATTGTGGGAGTATTTATGTAGGTGTGAAAAGAACACTTCCCTATAAAAGTGAAGGAATCAAAAGTAATTTCAATAATAAAAACTACCTAATAATGCAATTCTTAATAATTCTCCCCTTTATGGTTGCCTTAGGCAATGCAGCTATTGTTGGTACATTTCAGGATTGTTCTGTTGATGGATGCGGACCTACTGATACATGTACTAAGAACTTTCAAATGTGTGTTAAAAGATGTTCTGGGGACAGTGATTGCAATGGCTCAACTTGTTCAAAAGTAGGTTCAAACGGTAAATATTGTGTTTCTGCTGACGCACCAGCTTGTTTCCTTGATGCACATTGCAGAGCAACTTTGATCTGTAGTCCATTTACTGCAAATTGCCAACCCTTCTCTTTTTCAAATAATGCCAAAATTGGAGAATCATGCGGGCCAGGAAATAATAAATGTGGAGCTAATTTAGTTTGCAATCCTACTTTATTATTTCATTTAGATGACGACAAGACTTTTACCTGTACCAAAGGATGCAAAGCTAATTCAAGTGATTGTAATCATGGTTCTGGTGAATTCAGTTGCCATACATGTGGATATGATGCTGCCATTCCAACCAGAGCTGCTTCATATTGTGAAGTCAATTTTACCAAACGATGCCTGACAGATGAGGATTGTACAGGTGTTTATAATGGATCAAAGGTTTGTAATCAACAAACTTTGCAATGTGTACCACCGCCTGCGTTTTGTTTTTAGTTTAAATGATAATAATAAATTAAATTGTTCGGACATATCTAAAAGAACAAAAAAGAGGTAATTGAAAGTGTTTATTTAATCATATCTTTTATATTTGTAAATTAAATACTAGAATTCTTTTAAATTCAATAAAATTAAAGAAGCGGCGATAAGTATGCTTGTCTTCGGCTCACTAAAAATAAAGTAAAATTAATTTTTAACTAATAAATTGAAGTCTGAAAAGGGAATAATAAATTATTTACATGATACCACAATAGTTGTATAGCTTTCTTTATGTTTCCTTCGCATAAATGATGTCCAAATGTCGAATTGAATTCCATTAAACCTAAAAAAGAAAATGATTAATTAATTTGAATGTTAAATACCTAATTAATAGAATTGGCGGACATTTTGAGCGCATATCAAACTCTGATAATATTGGTTTGATAAAAACGTTTCTAATTAATACAACAAGTGATTTGGCATTTTAGTTAACCACCATCACTTAAATAGAGTAAGCATATCCGTACAACGTCAGAAATGAAAAGATCGTGTACAATAATTTTTCCGTATATTCAAATTTAGATCATACTATGACATGTAAGTCAAGTACTGTATTTGGAGGGTTAAGGTAATGTATTTACAACATAATACAATACCCAAATCGGAAGAGGATATGACCATTTTGAACTTCCTGAAACCTGTTAAATTTAAGTTGTTCGTCACATAAAACCTGCCAAAAGCTCTTCGTCACATAAAAGAAACGAACAGCTTTAAAAAACAAATTCCTAACAATTAAACCCACCATACGTATAAACACAAAATATCCTACATAATTAGGCTTAATTTTTGGAAAACAAAGAAAAAGGTAACTCACAGTTTATTGTTTAAATGCTAAGTTGTATCCTGCCCTAATATCTTTCAAATTACTCATTCCCACAAAATACACACTGACTCATCGGTATAACATATGTATTTAAAGGTGTAAAAATTTGATGAATTTGTAATTCTGTTAACTTTGATTTGATACAAACACCACACAGTTGTATCAACATTCCAGCCACAAACAAAATGCATTCACGTAAAGTTACCATCTCGATGACATTTTGTCAAACATGAATACACTCATCCTGCCTAACTTCATCTATTTCATTTCGAATTGATCTACACACCTATTAATCTTTCAAACAAATCAAAACTAAGTGCATTTACCTTTCTATAACACATTTAAGCATGAAACTATTCAAAACATCCAAAAATAGACCTTTTTGTTTTTGTAATCGCAATTTGTGTTATTAAATAAGTAGCCTGAATTTTCTATGAGCAACTACATAATCTAACAACACGCACTAACTATAATAGCATATACAAACATTTAATTATTCACTAAACTATTATTGTACATTTTATGAAAAAAGAGTAATACATGTTTATTAATATGCTTTTACTTGAAATCATGAATTAACTATACATCCACTATACGCAAAAATATATCTTCTTTTGTAAAAGTTTATAGACTAAGTTCAAATAGAAGAGAGGAACATTTTTAAGTAGAAGTTTACTTTAGTTTCTTAAATAAATAAAAATGTTGTTGTGTGATATCATTTGGGATTTTTAATAAGTTGAGTCATTTTAAATGTTGTTGATAATAGTTGAATCGGCAAAATAATCCAATTTTCAATTCCAGGTGTGGGTAGTTTATCAAATTGAAGTAGTAACAGACTACAATTCATTAATCATAGTCTAGTTAAAAATAAATTGTCAAGGAAAAAGTTTTTATAAAAAAATATACATGTAAATTTATGGACTTTCTAACAATAGATCAACGCTCACTAGTAAACGTTTCTCTAACAACACTTGATACTTACACAAACATAAAAATGACAGAAACAAAATACTAAAAAGCATACAATATTTTTTTGTTATGACATAACCCTTATCAAAAGTTTTTTTCAAAAATAAATATATTTTGGGATGGTTGATTGCAAAGACGGACACCTACCAATGCTTCTATTCAAGTATTCTCCCCCTAACTTAGTAAACTTATAAATTTGTGTACCTTTGGTATGTTTCTTAATGATACTTTTTTGATGGCGGTCTACTAAACACACTTTTTGTTGATGTTTAATCAAATTATTAATATCCACACACAAATAATATCCTTCTTCTATTTATATTTACTTCGAATGTTTTGTATCATAAATGGGGTGCATAAACACAATTACCAAATACAAATATTCATATGTCATGACACAACATAGCTGGGGTGTATATTAGCTTAGGCATGTTAAATATAACCTGTGAACATATTTTTATCTTCAAAAGTAACTTTATCGGACAGCAATCAAATACGATTGTCAAGAAACTTTTGCCAATTTCGAGTTCTTTTTGGTAGGGCAAGTCTTAATTACACAAACAACTAAACACCGCATAAAGAATTGAGTATCCGATAACAGTAGGAAGATTTTGCTTAGAGAAAAAGAACCTACTTCCATTTTGATAGTCATATCTTGCTAGTATGAAAGCCCTACTCTAGTCATCATTCCTTTAGAACCTGCCAGGACTTTGTTTTATTTTTCTAAAAAATTTGAAGAACATTCTAAATTTCAGGTTCACGTCAACTGTCAAACCATATAAAAGTGGGTATTTTTTGTACTGTGTGCCATTCTCCGAATCTATCATAAACTAATAATAATACATTACTATATGTGAGCGTTGACGTAGTTATTATTAATTTTTATTAAATATGATTAATACATGACACGTTGAAATTTGTTATGTTTCTCTCCATTCGGATTGTCTAATTTGTGTTTCAAGGTTGCTTTTAATCATTAAACTTTTGGCTAATGCAAAGGACAGAATTAACGTGGTGCTTATTTTATACACAAATAGTGTGAGGATATATAATGTATCTAAATTATTAATAAATCTTGTATCAAACTTTAACCTTTAAAAATTCTATTCCGGAACATCCATTTTACGATTTTTATGATAATGCCAAAGCTTATATAGGGATTCAATCTAAGAAAAAGGACTCTAAAAAGGTTTTTCTCATCCTATTAAATTACAAATACAAATATTATAAAATTATAATTTATCATCTCCACAACATTCACGCACTTTTCTTTTATATAGATACCATTACAAGATATACATATGGCGATATCCTAAACTACGTTGAGGGGCTTTGTTGGTTGTCACCATTAAAACTAAATTTTTTTTTAATACTTAACAAGCATGCTTCACTTAATACAGGCGTTTCAATAAAGTGCACATTATTTATATTTCCCTACCATTGACTTGATTTACACATGTTGCAATTAACAAGTATTTTCATAGTGGTGCGTGATTGTGTCAACTTTGTTCACTCTACCCTTTATCTTTTGACTAGCTCCTAGTTGTGTTCCTGTATGCACACTTTTTTGGTCGTTGACGATGTACTTAGCTAAATGTTGTCGTCAACAGGCCCGGTAACCAATTTTCAAAATTCAAAATTGTGTCTTGATAACGATTGGTTCTCGAAATATATGTACACGAGTAAAAGTCCATCTCTGTTCTAACTAGTCCCGTACTTTTTCAATCTTATCGTTTAATCTCAACATGTCATTAACAATATATCAGTTCTCTGACTTTATTTTTTGATGTCTTTTAATAGACACACACACTAACATACATGTGAATTTAGGATAAACTTTAACAAGTACATCTTTACTAATTATAAACAAATATTTGCATGACGTCTAAACCGCTACAACTTCTTGTCATCACCTAAAAAACTTTAAAGCTTTCTTACAGATTCAAATGGATTTGACCGAACGGGAAATCGAAGATGGTATCGACACAATGTCTTCTCCCCCTGACAGTTCCTCTACATTATCAGGAAGCAGCAGAAGTTTCCGGAAATTGTGTGTTGTTTGTGGCGGAGCTACTCGCCACCTTCATTACCAAAAAGCTGTTTGTGTAAGTTAACAATCAACATGTCTTTAACCTTTTTTACCTTATAGAATAGTTGCAAAGTAAGTTTGTTGATGATCAATCATATTTGGTTTACACAATCTATGAGATGAACACTCCAAGTAAATGTACACAATCATATTTATTTGTTTAAATGTAAATGATAGTGTGTCTTGGTAGGAAATAAGTACTTATCAATTTATTTTTTAGGTCTATTTTCGAAGATATATTGCACGAGATTACAATTACAAATGCTCTAAGTTTGGTAATTGTGACTTGCAAGGTCGAAATAAATGTAAAAGTTGCAGAATAAGTAAATTATTAAGTATTGGACTTACGCCCGAGGGTAAGTGACCTTATATTAATTAAAAAGTGACGTTTATTCTATTTAGTTGTGCATGAAAACAAGGCCTTAAGAGAAAAGATACTTTTCCGCAACAAGGGTGAACTTCCTTTAAATCAAAGATCACAAGAAAATGGTTTAATAGTAGGTACAGAAGTGGTGACGTATTCTTCCGGAGAATGCAGTACAAGTAACGAAAGTTTCTTAACTCCCAATAATTACCAGCCTAGTCTAGATTATAGGATGCGTTTCGGTGAGTACATCCAAAATATGTTGTATACAGATCATATCTATCAAAAGGTAAGAAATGGGGTTTGGAACAATCCGAATTACATAGATATGAGCATAGACGATCTATTTAAAAAACCGAGTGATTTTGGCCAAATAACAAGAAGTAGTTTTGAAGCAACTACTGAAATTATTAACAAAGACAATGTTTATCGGCACAGAATGTTAGATTCAATTTTAATCAACTTAGATTACATCAAAACATTCCCCTTCTACTCGACTCTTTTGCTAGATGATCAAAAGGAAATTTTACGGTTTACGGGAGCTAGTCTTTCAATAGCAGATAATTCATACTACTCATATGTCAACGGATACTCAACTATAACATGCCCAGATGGATTCCAACCCATCCGAATGCGTCACCCCGAACAACCTACTAAGATGGACATCATAGTGTCAACTAATTTGGTTGAAATGTTTCAAAGGCTTAAACCCTCCCCCGAAGAATATTGCCTCCTCAAAATCCTAATTTTTCTTAATTTAAATGAATCCAAATTATCACCTGAAACTGTTTTGATTATCAATTGTGAAAGGCAAAAATATAGTAGTACTTTGCTAAGTTATCTTCAATTACAAAAAGGACCTACGAGTGGAGCTGTTAGGTTTACGGAGATTTTAAACGCCGTTGGGACTATCTTTCAGTATGGAGATAAATTAAAGGACTTTCAGAGAATTGAATTGATTGCGGCGAGACACAGGGCTGAACCTGCCAAATGTACTCCTTTGCCTATGTTGAAATATGTGATGGATTTGTAAATTATATTATTTTGGAGGTAAATAAATTTATCTTAAGACAGTTTGCTTTTTTATAATCAAGTCTTGATATAATATTCTTACGTTAAAACAAGAAACTTTTTTTGCACATTTTTATAATTGAATTTACCTTTGAAAAAGAGAAATGTTTTTGAATTAAAGATGTATATTAGTACCTCATTTATACAAGCAGTATAAAGCAAGTTATTTAATCTTAAAGACAAAACGCAATAAAACAAAAGCAAGGATGTGTATAAAATTTATTTGAATATTAGGTTGATCACATTACAATAAATTAAAATTAAGGGCAACACATTTCTTGTTTGTATGATTTAACTTTTCCTACCTAGCATACTTTTCGATCACAGTTTTCGATTTTGGGCTGCGATACTAACCATATACTTGTTTGCCATTCAACATGAGACTTTACTTAATGCAGTTTTCTGGATGTAAAAGTAAACTTTTGCTCCAATGACAAAAAGGTTGCCATATATAATTGATTTTTGAGGCTATGGTATTCCATTGAGGTTAATTGTTCAAACCACGTGAAGACGGCGTCTACTCTCCTCCACTAGTCGAGAATTATAAGCAATATCAGGTGCTTATTCGTAAAATCCACAGCCTTTATGAAGTGGGAAATTTCATCCCACCAACCATTGACTGGTTCTGCATTTCCAGCCTGTGGTCACGAAGCACGCAATTCCACCTGAAAACTGTTCATGACTCAAGCCATTCCGAATGAACCACGGTTGCAATCACAAATCCGCTAAAAATATTAATAAATGATTTTAGAACATTTTGGATATTCAGGCGAAGAATATTTATTGTTTGATACAAAACTTGCAAATATCAAATCCCATATTAAAAACCATTTGATTTTTCTGGTATTATTAGGAAACATATTATTTAAAAAAATGAGTTCGGTTTCAAACTAAAAGTAAACATTTTAGGTTAATTGTGTATGTATTTTGATATGTAAGTTTGTTTCGATTGGGAACAGTCGCATAGCAAAAGCACTAGTTCCACATCGATGTATCTTCATTTGACCAAGTAAAAAATCTTGATAAATATTAAGAAAAACTCTATTCCTAACTTCTTTCAAAAAGACTATGGATGATTCTACATTTCAAGATTCAAACTATTTATTTTGAAGATTTTTCTCTTTATTGATTGGATATGAATGCCACCAATTAAAACGATTCGGCTGATAATAAATTTTGGAATTTAGACAAGAAATACAAAGAGCATTACAGTTTGGTTGTAAAATCCGATACATTCGATAGTTTTTTCATCGATTACTTCGATTTCATCTACTCCATCTGAATAAATACCAGAGATCAACTTTTGAACGCTATTCGACTACGTTTTTTTCAAATCAATTTGAAACCAATCTTTCACCAACATTAAATCCACCTTCATATTTAATCATTTTTCAAAATATACTAGCACCATCTTAAGAACTTCAAAAGACGGACATAATGTGTATAAAATGTTTTTATGATGATTACAGATTATAACAATGTAATAATTTTAAAAACCAACTTTAGCAAAAAAAACGAGATCGAAAAAAGTTACTATAACAAGTATTAGCAGAAGAGTGTTCTTTTTTTGTCATGTGTTAAGCATGCACTGATATATACTAAATATTGCGTATCGGAAATACTGCACTTTCTGACATAATTATCGTTTTCATTCTAAAATGTAACCAAATATTAATTGTATGTTTTGATTATATTAACAAACCCATTCTTCATCAGCTTCTACTCTTTTTCCGTCAATAGTCAAACATGCAGTAATTTTGCTACCAAAAACGCCATTGCTTAAAATGCACTCAGTGATAAAGCGACCTTCCGTAGTCTAAAATGCAGAAAAACATTAATACTGTGTGTATATAAATTATATAAAACTGACCGATTTCCCGTTAGCTGGTATACTTTTTTGATCTTCTTTCAAGCACGCTGTTGCATCCATTGTTTCAATTTGGAAAGAGCCATTAGTTAAAATGATGCATTTCTTGAAATTGGTATTCTCAAACTAAAATGCAAAAAATATTAATATTGGATATTAATAAAATCGACTAAACCCATCCTTTATTAGGTGTCACTATTATTTGATCAGGTGTAAAGCATGCGATGTTTTCAATTTGCAAAGAACCATCACTTAGAATCGTGCATTTCTTGACATAGGAATTTTCGTTCTGAAAAATATTAATATAGTAAGTATATAAACCATATCAAGCGAACCCATTCTCCGTCAACTGGTATTCTTCTTTCTTCATTTGTCAAGCACGCAATATTTTCAATTTTCAAAGAACCATCACTTAATATAGTGCACTTATGGACATAGGAATCGCCGTTCTAAAAATGATAATAAATGTAGTATTTAAATAATATCAAGCTAACCCATTCCCCATTAGCTGGTATTGTTCTTTGGTCAGATGTCATGCATCCGATTGTTTTGATTTTCCCAAAACCATCGGCTGAACGATCGCACTTTTTTACAACCGATTTATCTTCAGTCTAAAATGTAACCAAATATATATTTTTGTAAATGAAGATATCAAATGAACCCATTCTACACTAATTGGTATTCTCCGTTTATCACGAGTCAAACATGCAACATTTTTTAAGTCCCAAGAGCCGGTTACATTAGTGCACTTCTTTACATACGGATTCTCAAACTAAAATGTAACCAAGTATTAATATACATATTCATATTAATATTTTGAATATAAAAATAACATCAAACTGACATATTCGTCATTAGGCAATATTTTTTTTTGATCAGATGTCAAGCATGCAATATCACTGATGTGCCAACGTTCATCCTTTAAAAAAGTGCATTTCTTGAGATACTTATTGTTCCCAATCTAAAATGTGACAAGTTAATTATAATGTGTTTATGGATACTATCAAGCAAACCCATTCTTGTCCATCACTATAAGTATTTCCACGGTATATGCAACCATAAGTCGATGAAAACATCACCAAAACACAAGCAAACCAGAGCATTTTCAATATTACTTTAAAAATAATGAATTCAGAGATTATATGCTGTTCAACAAACTTACGTGTCATAATATGACTCATTTTCTTATATTCATATTATTAATATAATATATGCGTGTTTATCTGCAATAATAAATTAGTTATCTTATATTAGATATACATATTGTTTAACAAATCAATTTTATTTTTCTTAGTTTTTTCATTTTTAACGAGATTAGGCGACTTTTTAATTCATCATATGCTTTAATAATACTTTAAATTTGTGCTGTTTTCAATAATATTGACATTAATGATCATCATTTTGACAAGCTCCAAACAATTGCGAGACAATGGTTGAGTGTGGAATAGATACATACTAGCTATCACGGAATCAAGAAGAAATAAGGAATTTTCCTGTATGCAAACTGTCTCATGTGCTACTTTGGGGACTTCAACATAATTGGTGAAGTGGGATTTATGGTAAGAATGAGTCTAGCCAGCAAAGGTGCGGATATTCAACTCATAGGAATCAGACTAACATTGGTGTTGAATGGTATCAGGACTACAATTATAGTTGTCTACCGATCGGAAATGACCCCACATACGACAGAGAAGTTCTAAGTTTCTAGAAAGACCTCACTGCTCTTTCAGACAATAATTCGGCGGGAAGATTGATCATCTGCAGCGGCCTCAGTGTGCGAATACCTCAAACCATCTGACATAGAGGAGCTGTTAACAGTTAATGGCTATACAAGGAATATTGAAGATATGCTAGAAGGATATACGTGTCAAACACTTTATTTGCGATAATAATGATATGAAAGGGGACATAAATATGCATATCAACAAATTATCTATATATAAGTGCCAATGCCATTATATATTGTTCCTTTAAACAGCTTTGGTGATTTGGACCTACTTGAAATGAATTTGAAATCCATCTTCTCCAAAACTAAATCCACTTTCACATCTAATTATTTTTTAAAAAGTATCTTAGCATCGCGTCTTCAATCTATCAAGAACAAACTTTTATTAAAAATAGACATTTAACAAAGGAAAAAAAGTACCAAGTATATATCAAGAATATTATTCATTGGATATATCTAGTACATACACTAGCAACAATATCACAATTTATATTTCTATTTAACTTTTAAATTCTTTTCGAGTACAATCTCTTGGTTGTAATTATGAATGTCATTTAGAGTTTTCGGCAATTGCACCTCATATCTAACAATCGCCTTATTTGTCGATATGTATACATCGGTGTTTTGTATTTCACAAGATAAAACCAAATTTTCATCAAATAAATTATCTGTTTGATCCAACGTATATACACCGGAACTTTTCAAAAATGTAACGTATAATTTCCGCTTAATCGTATGCACGTCTTGTGAATAACCAGCTACCGCAATATATAAATTAGTTGAACAAAATTTGGGATCATGATTTATTCCAATGTCAAAGCATTTATTGTGTGTTCTTTCATAATGGCATTTATTAGATTTCGACAAATGATAATCACAAAACTTATATGATCCATTATCATTAACCAATTCATTGAACCTTAACGCTGAACTGGCTGGAAAATAAAAGGCAACACTCCTGAAACGCATCCTCAGATTCAATGTTAATCAAAGCAAACAATTAGAACTAACTTTTGGTTAATTATTTCCCTAAGGCCATATTTTATAATATTGTAGGTTTTGACTTTTAGTTTGTTTTGATGAACATCGTATGTGGAGATAATTAATTGATTAGATAAAGCATCGTAAGAGAGGTTCCTTGAAATCTCTTTATCGAGACCCCGTAATTCGTGGAATTCATAAGTGATGTTTTTCGAATTAAGATATTCATTCCTGGTATTTTCAATTTGCAAAGAACTATCAGTTAATATAGTGCAATTATTAACGTAAGAACCACTGTTCTAAAAAATAATAATACACTCAGTATTTAAATAATATCAAGCTAACCCATTCTCCATTAGCTGCTATTGTCTCAAGATCAGATGTCAAGGATCCGATTATTTTGATTTTTACATAACCATCCGTTGAAATACCGAATTTTTTACCAACAATTTATCCTCAGTTTAAAATGGAACTATAAATATAATGTTTTCCTTATTTATTGCACAACAAATATGGGCTTTAATCAAAAATCGAGCATGTCTATTTTGCAGAGCCTTTTACGGTCACCTTTTAGCTATAACATATAGATATTTGATCAATGGGGCATACTGCATCGCTCGCTTTATTTAAATACATATATTTTTGTAACATAAACCATTGCTATTTGAATCAATTTTGACGAATTAAGCATTAATAAAAAATCGACTCCACCATTTGCTGAGTCTTTTGAGGGCTAAAATACTGCATTTTCAATGTTTGATATACAATGCTACTATAATCTTCAAGTAATGCCTCCATCAGCCACTACCTTCTTCAAACAGAAATTGAAATCAAAGAAGAATTGAATATCTTCATGACTATTTATAGTAATTTGTCACGGGTATTTTTGTTTGAATATCCAGCTAATTTAACAATATAGAGAATTCTAACATAATGAAAGATCCCTTCATTGATATACAAAGAAATGCCCGCAATATCGGTCGCATCAAACGGCTTCAACTTCAACAAATTTTGAATACTATAAAAATAATTATTTGCTTATGATTGTTATCAATTGCCTCTGTTTTGTTGATTTTTACATCAAATGTTAAATTAATCAAAAACTATCAATGCTGTCATCAAATCAAACTTGACATTAAAGCAAAAATCGAAATATGAACCTTTTCTTTTGACATCATCCTACGCTTTTGTTATAACTTTGATCCAAATAATAATAGTTAACTTGAGGTAGTAGGTAGTTCTGCGTGTATCTTATGCATCACTGATTTTGTAGTTAATATTGTCGATAATAATAATTATTCATCCTGCACTATGAACTTAGCCTTTATTAGACGTACACTTTTTGATTTACTGTTTATGCTATTTATTATAATAGTGTTAATGGTTCTATATATTAATCTATCTTTGTTATGTATTTTTACAGTTTAAATATCTGTATAATTCCCAAGATTCTATTTACACCATCTTCTTCCTTATGCGTTACCCCACTAGTGTACAGAAAAAGTTGTTTGTCATTTGTATGTTTTTAAAGACAAATATTTTAAAGTAATCTTTAAAGGAATATTACAATTTGTCAAAAAATACTGCTGACAGCTAACTTACAAAGCAAAGGTCACCAACTGTCAGTAAGTATTAATGCCTACTACATTTTTAGTTACTACATCTTCTTGTCCGTTAGGACATTGGGATTGCCTCACTTTTTTGTAGAAAAATTGGGCCAATAATAATCTTTCCAATTTCTGCATTATCTTGTATTACATATTTTATGATCAACTTCCAAACATATAAAATTTATTTAAACGCAAACGGCTTTTCCAAAGATACAAAAAGGGACATAATAAGGACATTTCCTAATGACAAATACACACATCTTTATATTCCTACTTCCTTTTTAAATATCCATTTATTGCAGCTTTATATAATTGATGTTGTTTATTTACTTATGCAAATGACCAAATAAACATTTTACTCTAAATTATTTAATCAAATCTTGCTACTATTCAAAGCTCTTGAGATATCCCCAGCATATACATATCATTTAAACTATACACATCCATATAAGTTAATTTTTGTTTACCATTCAAAAGTTGAAACATCTTTATATTAAGGACAAAACTCTTTCAATTAAAACTTTCACAGCATTCTCATTGTTATTTGACAGCAAATGTGTTCAAAATGGGACGACTATACTTTTACATAGATAATTTTGGTTAAGTCGTCTTCAGTATTTAATTTTCCTTCCTACTACAACCCATTATTGCAACTCATCTCAACACTTGTATCAATATATAAATGGCTTCTAATTCAATTTTTCCTATAATTTGCACTATTTACCCCTACCATTTTCTCCTTGATGAGACCCAAGAAAAAGCATCTTCTGTCTTTGAATTGCCAATGATTGGTTTTAAACAAAGCTACCATAACAAAACTAACTCTTATGTATTTTCGTTTTGTACTATACAATCTATTCAAGGCACTCACTCCTCACTAAACCATCACACTGATACGAAAGGGCTTTCTTGGTAAATGAAGTAAGTAATAGTTCAATGCTCGCACCATCATATGCCTCCTTTCTTTTACTCCTATTGTTCTTAACAACTCTTCCTTTTCTAATGTTGAGAAGACATCTATATGAGATAGGGTTTAAAATGTGTGTGTTGGAACCAGCTGGTTTGATGAAATTTTATATTAATACTTTTCTTTTCATTTAGCTTGATTTGGCCTCTTTTAAGTCTTTTTCATTTTATACTAAACAGAAATATTTTAGCACAATTTTCATTAACTAAATTCTATTCTCCTCTTCACCATTTTCAAATAAATATTTGCTGAATAAGTGGCAATATTTGTGGTTTCACATCAATCATTCTTTATTGCAATCAAGACACTTTTAATTAACCCTGCAATATTCATAAATCATAACACATTTGTTATCAAAAAAGTCATCCACAATATGTATGCATTATTTGGAAGTTGTTTTGTGCCATAATAACATCCACACCATTCAATATCATATGCAATTCTTTATGAATTCCACCAACTACAAAATATTTGCACCATTTATTTATATAATTAACATTTTTGGTACCATTAATCAGTTAGATTAATTAATTCTATTTATATCTTTTGGTAAATTAAGTTTTCAACTTAGGACCAATCATTCATTCTCTGTAATTACATCCTAAACACATAAAAAAGAAATTCTAAAAAGCAGTAAGTAAATTGTAATCTTTGTAAAAATAGTAGTAAACTCAACTATCGCGCACAACCTATTTGTCTATTTTTATCTAACTTGTTTTATATCCTTAACTTTTGTTCCATTCAACTTATTCAACAACCCAGCCAAAAAAGAATTCTTATCTTGTTAAAAATGGGGAGTTTTCTTTTATTTTAAACAATGCCTAAAATTTACTTTTTATCTATCTGTATCATCTACCGCTCTCTCTTTTAGCTAACTGATGTCGCATACCAGTTATTTGGTAGCGAGTAAACTTTAGATGGCATGAAAAATAAATGTGTCAGTGTGCCGTCTTCCACATCTTTATATATTTTTATTGTGTATGTGTGCAAAGCACAACCACCCGACAGACATACAACTTTTTAATCAAAATATAGATAAAGTATTGACACACACCATTTAATATTTTAAACTATTTTATTTTGGGTGTACCGGTAAATGGCTTACTTTTGGGAGAAATTAATGTTATAAGAACATAAAAATATAATTGTATCCTCAATCACTTTATTTGACAGTCTCTATAACATACATCAAGCCACCAATTTTCTCCTTATTACCACACTTATCAATTACACCAAAAAAACAAGACGCCACCAAACATAAATATTCAATGTTGCTCAAATTAATAAAAGGCAATTTGTAATGTACATTCGAAAACATTCAATTTTCAACGTCATATTATCCTGCCTATTTATCAGGATGCCTTTTAATAAGCTGTAAAAAAGGAAAAGAAAAGGCAAGGACAAATGACTTACTTTAGGCCTATTTAGAGTCATAGGGTAGCTTAACTTCGTCAATTTATTCCAAAAAATAATATAGATTGCCTCTATTAATTACATAACTTCTAAGTCTCCTTTTATCTAACTCATTTTTTGCACTTCAACATTTATATTTACATTTTTTTAATGTTTAAAAGTTTTAGGCTCCGATATTAAATTGAGTGGAACGAGTATTAATGCTCTTTTTCTCACATTAATATTTCCCTCTATTCAAGTTCTTTAAAATCACTTTCTAGTTTCATTTGATCGTGTGAAATTAAATTTGTATTGTTTTATTTTGACTTTGACTACCTTTTGCTTGGAATATCGGTGTTTGATTTATTGTTGACTAACAAAATACACTGACGTCCTAATAAATAATATTTTTCCAATATATGGCCTTTCAATTGATTTCGATGGCTTATTAAAAATATCTTTTCAAGAAACTTAATCATATCTCTATTGTTTCGATTGACGTATATATTTTCTTTTTATTTTGTTGACTCTTATTATTATTAAGAGAAGAGAGTCTTCTTATTTTTATAAACATTTAATTTTATACTCGCTATTTTGTTTTCGTGTAGATAACATATTTCTTCTTTTTTCTTATTCATTATTTATTCATTTGAGACATCTTCTAAAATCAAAAAATGGGAATAGAAGTTGCCTCAACGTTCGGTATGGACATGGACACCGAGATTCCTAATGTCCCTTTGGCAAAGGGTGAAGATGATTCAGAGAAAGAAAGTTCACCAGAACCCGAAAGAGATACCGACAATAATGCTACTTTGAAACGAAAAGACACAACCAAGTAAGTAAATGAATGCGTTCTTTTTACTCATATTTTAGAAGAACCCCACTTGAAGTGAAGAAAAACACTGATTTCGAAGATTCAGGCAGTTTGTCCTGCTCCCTCCAATCCCTTGTAGATACCTTCGATGAGAAGGTAAGCAAATGCCTTAAGGACATGGATCAAAACACACATCAAATGGCTCCAGTCCCAATCCGGACCCAAGAAGAAGCCATGTCTGAATCTCAAATGTGGTGGACTTTGACTGGAAACTACGGCAACATGATGCCTCTGGATTTCACAAAAACTCGCATCAGAGCAGATCAACTAGGAGCTCTTGGCTTGCAAAATAAAGTAAGTGTTGTTGTCAAAACATTATTAATATCTAAAAGGTCTCTCTTGCTCACTCAATTACCTTCCATCAAGTAACAAGGTGGTGTCAGATTTAACGTCACAGCTTACTTCATTCTCCTTTATTCTTATTCACGAGAATTAATATTGCTTTTAGTGTAGAGATAGATGTAAAAGTTTAATAAGATGGCTTTTGATGGTTGTTTACTACATATTATTTGAATACATGAAATGTGGTGTTAAGTAATATTCTATCATATAAAGATACTTATTTAAAAAAACGAAAATAA
This sequence comes from Rhabditophanes sp. KR3021, assembly GCA_963281155.1. Taxonomy (NCBI): domain Eukaryota; kingdom Metazoa; phylum Nematoda; class Chromadorea; order Rhabditida; family Alloionematidae; genus Rhabditophanes; species Rhabditophanes sp. KR3021. Next base: position 8,381,064 of record CAUJLY010000001.1, read on the forward strand.
AGCTATTTATAACATGAAAATAACAAGTTTTAATATTATTAAAAACATATTTTTTAGGACAGTGAATCGTCAGATTGCAGTTATGATGCCAATGAAGAAGAGGACTTGAGACAACAACTTGATTTCCATCAACTGGTCTCTCACAATTTGTCTCTTTCCAATGAATTACCCCCTTTATCAGCTGATCAAGTAATTGAGGAAATAGATGAGATGATCCAGTCCTGTGATTTATTAGCTTCGATGACAACAGATCGCACAATGGAGTCAGTTGACTCGATGTATAGTTCGATGAAGTCTCCTTTTCTTAATAGCTCAACCCAGTCTTCGACTGACATGGATCACAAGATGAGACAGGCGAGTGCGATAGCTTCAACGACTGAAAATTTGGAAAGCCTGGGTTGTAATAAGTTGGCGACATTAGCTTCTGAGATGGAGCAATTAATAAGGGTTTATAATGAGTCGTTAGTGGAACAATTAGCTCATCGCGATGAACTGGAATTTGAAAAAGAAATCAAAAATGTTTTCCTGTCCTTAGTTTTGTCTTTGAATAATAGACGTAGGCATTTCCATAATGAAAGAAAAAGGAAAGGTCTTCGAATTGATGTGAGCTCGATGCCACAATTTGCTACTGCCACCATCCCATTCGACGAAACTAAGTCAACTCTCGACACTCGAACCATGGAAGTCCTAATCAAAATAATGAAAGCCATCGACGACGACTCGCCAAATGTCCCCTCAATGCTTACAGACTATATCCTCACAATAATCTGCCCCTCCACAACATCCCCAATCGACGGCAATGCCATGTCTGCTTCCACAATCTCCACCTCAACTATATTGAATGGAAAATATTAATTTAAATTTTTCCCAAGGTGCCCCGATGCTTTCATTAATCCAATTTATTTGATGAATTTTATTGTAATTTTATTAGTGCATACTGAAATTTAGTTGATATCAAAGATCTCTATATTTTATTATCTGAATTTTTGTGAATAGAATAAAAGTTTATTTAGACTGCATGAATGTTTTTTACTATTAGAGAGTCGTAGAATGGTAAGAGCGACCTGAGGACGATTCTTTTGACGGGTTTTGGGGGACCCCAATTTTTGGTTAAGTCCTTTCCGATCAGCTCTTTATCGTTCACGAAGATGTAGTTGTGTATGTTGTTGATGATGCTTGCGTTGTCTTGGATGCGTAGAATTTCCAGACCCGCCCAAGCGATCATCTCTCCATTGTCAGTGCACAGATGCTTCGGAGGAACAATTAACTCGAATTTGTGATGCTTCGCTACTTTTGATAAGGCATTCTTTATGAATTGATTGCTAGCTACTCCCCCTGACACAACAATTTGATTTGCATCCGTTCCACGAAATCTTAGTGTTTCTAGTGCCAAATGGACTTTTTGACATAAATGAGCTGTAATAGGTTTATTAGTGATTTAAACGAAAACAAAGTTTTATCTTTTTTAATAAGTGTTCTAATTACAGAACTGTATGCCAGCTATTCTTTGATACTTTGCACATTCAAAATGTGAATATAGATGAAAGGCATTCTACGCGTCATCGTGTTTCATCCATCATTTTATTATTCACTAATTTCAGTTCCACAATAACGCTTCATTTATAGTGTTATTTATTCACAATGGCAGATAAATCAAGAAAAAGAAAGACTAAAGCAGATGATGCTGAAACAATGACATAGTTTTGAGTGAACCGTTGAGCCGAGTGAGCATTGGGAAGTCAAAAAACTGATTACGACTGAAATGGGTATTCCTCATGGTAGAAGTGTAGGTTTTGTTGAAACAGGTATGTTCTAAAGTTCTATTAGCTTATTAATTATAGAGTATGGTGAAATTGAAAATAAAGGGGAGATGAATTAATGGAAGTTGGTAAGTTACAAGGACTATTAAATTATATATCAGTAATAAATTTAGAAGAAGCACCACTAGCGATGAAGAAGAACGTGATGAGGAACAACCTCTGCCAGAAGTCACTTATATGTTCAGGCATTTTGGCTGCCAAATAAAACAATTCAGCAAATAGAGGCGCTGGTAGGAATATGATTAGTGATTGCAATACTCCACAAACTACATTTGATGATCGAAAGACACGGTGGGAAGATTTTAGAATCTTCTTACTGGCGTTGGAAAAAGTGCGATAAGACTATTGTCTTTTTTCTTATTTGGAAGTGATATTGTAATTACTAGTTACAGAAAAACATATTCTCCAACCTTAGTTCCAGGCATACTTTTAAACAACCTTGCTTACACTTCTTCCGTCAATCAAGAATTTTTATTAAAGTTTCTTCAACTCTCCCATCAGTAATTCTTACTATGAATATGAAGTTTTGGATGGTAACGATCATTTTAATTTAAAAGAAGTCGCTGATTAATTTCTAGGCTACTATATTAATATACTAATTGTTATTATTTATGAATCTCTTTACCTGTGACTGTAAACTGAACTGATGCACACATAGAGACTAAATTGATTGAATCTGTGTCTAATTGTTTGATCATTGTAAGGAAAGAGCCTTTAAGATTTGTAAAATGGAAATTTGGTCCCCCAGTTGAAGGGAACTTCACTACATACTCAAAATAATCCTGCTCGCCCTTAGCTTCAGAAGCCAGCATTTCAATAGCTGCTCCGGGATGAATTTTGTCAAATTCAGGCATTTTTGTTATCTTCAATGCTCTGCCTATTTTATCTAAACATTCTCCAGGAGATCCATTTTCCGTTTCACCAATTAAATCGAAATCCGAAGGTGATTTGGCAATTGCTATCAAAGCATGTCCTCCCGAAATTAAAATTGTAACAAAAGGATACCTTAAATGCACATCTTTATCCAACCCTGCCGAAAGTGAATGTGCTCTCATATGGTGAACTGGAATCAAGGGTAGTTTGTACTTCCTAAACAAAAATCTAATACAAAACTTATTTATTGTTATACTTACTGCGCAAGTTGGACACCTTTATTAGCTCCAACCTTCAAACACATGACTAAACCGGGCCTTGTCGTACATGCAATTGCATCTAAATCACTGAATCTTAAATTAGCTTCCTGAACGCATTCATTGACAGCTTTGTCAATAAAATTGCGATGAATTTGAGCAGTTACATCAGGACAAATTCCGCCTAATTTGACTTGGACGTCTTTTTTTGAGTAGTTTCTGGTAGCTAAAATCTTTTTTTCCGAGTTTACAATGGCAACGGCGGTGTCATCGCAGCTTGTTTCTATTCCAAGGACTATTCTTGCTTTTTCTAAGGAATTTAAACTTCTTTTGAAGTGGTGGCAGCGATTAATTCGGTTCATTTAGTAACAAACAAAAGACAATCAAAATAGACTATATATCTCATGACGAAAATTGGAACATGATTTATTGTGAGATTGCATACAATTTTCTTAACAAAAAACATATAAAGAGTATACTGATTATAAAAGACTACTATCTATCATTAAACGAAAATCATTGTATAATTTCAATAATACATATTCAATATAATCCACCTTTAAATGGTTTGTCAGCATTTTGTAGAGGCCCATGGCATAGCGGGATGGTTTGACTTTCAGTCAGATGGATACGAAGTAGTGAGTTTAGGTTAACATGTTTATTGTGATAAAATGGGATCCTTGTATAGGACTTTGTGAGGTTATAAAGAGTTGTGCCTGTGCTTCGGCGAACGCCTCTATTCATTAGTCTTGGATGGAGGCAATTACCCTTAGGTAATTGGTGTAATCATTTTGTTGCATGATTAGGTTCCTCTACTGTTCGTTGTTAATGAGGAGTTGTATTTACAAGGTATAAATTGAAATATGTATTAAAAGCAACTTCAAGCCATTGAAAAGAACATACAAAATGTATTGAAAAATGGCTTTTGAATCTATGTAAATATGTTGGAAAAATAAGTTAATGGCCTGTGACAGTATGAGACTTAACGTGGCAACCGCTGCCGATTCGCTTAGTTCACTTAAATATTGGTACAAACGATTTGGTGGGGAAAGACTTTAGGGAACGTTATTTGATGAGTCAATTTCCGAATATAGCAGATTTCAAGACGAGAAATTTAGCTATGGAATGTAATTGCGGCATAGTAAGAATGATTTAAACAATTTTAAATTAGTACGAAAGTTCATTTAAATGAACCAGTTTTGCAAAGGAGATTCATTTGAATTTGAAGACATGCAACATTCCAGATCTATCATTAAGCTGACTTAAAACACGTTGATTCATTTTAAATAAGCCATTTCTTTGAATAATGTATCTTTTGATGATTAATAAAACTTTTTACATACCTTTCTAATAAAACAGTCTTGTGAATGACTCCAATAATGTAAAATATGACCAATAATAAGTTTGCACATAATTTGATCATGAACAATTGTTGATAATTAAAAAAATGTCCCATGAAGAAGATAAAGTAAACGCGAATGAAAAGCGTTTCCTCTACATAAAAACACAAGCCAATTATGTCTTCAATTCAAGAATATTTATCTAACATCACTTTCGATGACACCATCAACAATTCCCCCTACTTAAGGCCGATTCGAATGAAATTTAATTTGGTTTGTTTGGAATGAAGATTGCATTTATGATAGCTTTAACAGGGTTTGGATAAAAAACAAACGACTTGGGATATTGCTGCGGAGCATGATTCAGTTGCTGTCGTTTTGTATCATACAGAAAAGGAGGAGTTGTTATTTGTGAGACAGTTTAGGCCATGTAAGTGGGTTGATTATCGGAATTTATTTGATTTATTTAAGCTGTGTTTGTTGGAGCCGTTAGACGATTACCTGAAAACAAGGGCAAAAGTCTTCATCAAATAGATTTTGCAAAGTATTCAACTGATCATGGGTATACCTTAGAATTATGTGCTGGCATCGTTGACAAACCAAACCAAACATACCTGGAACATGTCAAAGATGAAGTTATAGAAGAGTGTGGTTACTGTGTTCCTCTTGAAAGTATTCTCTTTTTAAAAAAATTCATTACTGGCATCAGTTTTAGTGGTTCTCAACAATCTCTCTATTACGCTGAGATAAATGAATCTATGTATGTTAGTTGTGGCGGTGGAAATCAAAATGAAGGAGAAAAGATAGAAAATATTTTCATGTCTGTTCAAAAAGTACGTGAACTACTTGCCCATGATGAACTTAAAAATCCACCTGGTTTTCTCTGGGCAGTTGAGTGGTTTTTGAAGAACAAATTAAATGACTATAAATAATTGTAAACATATCATTTTAAGTAATCTAAATAAAACGTGTGTAAAAAGGGTTAAGAAATAGATTTATTTAAATAACAGAACGAGTGCATCGGATGTTTTGTATTACCATTTAATTGTATGTTTTTAACAAATAAATTCTTTATTATTAATATATAGAGGACTAGAAAAGTCCAAACAAGTTTTGAGCATACTGCATCGGCTTGACATCTGGATGAGGAACAGCTTCGAATGTAGTAAACTTTGGAGGGTAGAGTTGGTCGCCGGTAATTGTGATGATAGCTCCGAGGTTGTTCATGGAGTCGCAGTAGTTAGGTGCAGAAAAGACAGTGTAACAAAGACCTGAGAATGGAATTAAATAAAGTTAATCATTTAGATACTTACCTCCATGATGTTCTTCATATCCCATATCCTTGACTTCGTGTGAGCGAATGACGTACTTTAGATCATTATCATCCAGGAAAGCTTTGGTGATGTCAGGTCCGAATTGACATCCAACACCTCTCTTGGAGGTGGAACTTCCGGGTATTTCTTGGGGATCTGACCATAACAAATTACACATAATTCCGTCATCTGGAGGTTGTCTGAATCTCTTGACACTTGCGATTTGCTCGAGTTTGCAAGGGTCTTTTGGCAAGCCTCCGTGACAAACGAAGATTTTCTTGTTTATAACGTGAGCCAGTGGAAGACAGCAGAATACATCAGTGAAGATGTCAGCCAGTTTAGAGTTGTACTTGGCTTGGACTTCAGAATAAAAACCGTACACACGATTCATATTGTCCGACTCGTGGTTTCCCCTTGACAAGAATAAATGTTCAGGATAGAGAAGTTTGATGGCAAACAAGAGAAGAATACATTCCACAGAAAATGATCCACGATCTGTGATGTCTCCATTGAAAAGGTAAGGATTCGTTTCGGATGGAAGTCCATTAAGCTCGAAGATGTTGAGGAGGTCATAAAATTGCCCTGAAACATTGGCATTAATGTCAGGCCGAATATAAATTATGAACTTTTTAAGTAATTCACTATCAATAATTGTATTATTATAACACAAAGCTTAATTCTTCTTAAGTCAATCGAAACAAAAAACATACCGTGGATGTCTCCAACAACAGTGGCCTAAAAAAGGTAAAGTTATATAAATTGTCAAAACTTCAACTTATTACAATAATTAGATTCTAAATAACTTACTTTTTGCTTATCCGGAATAGTAATATGAACTAGCGTTGGTTGCTCCATGAAGAATTTTCGAATATTCAACACAATCTTGTAGGCATACTTAAGATGTAACCTCTTGCAGTTCCTAAATGTTTCTATCAACTCCTTGACAAATTGTAGGGTGATGTCATCGTCGTATCTTGGCCCAACGTAGTCATTTTCCACAGTGATTGTGTCAATGTTAATGGAGGCACAAATGTCAACTTTGTCATGGTCTGTCGAAATTGCCTTTTCAAAAGCTATTCTCTTGACAATTTTGTTGCATTCATTAAACTTCATCATAGCATCTTTGTCAGAGGGCATTGCTTTTTTGACAATTTCAAAGTCTTTGAGGGCTTCTCTGAATTTTCCAAGAGCCATCTTAGCACCGGCTCTGCCTACAAAGGACAAATTAAATGGTTTCCACCAACTCAACTTACGATAGTACCCTTTGAGATAATTAGGGTCAATTTTGATTGCACTGTTGGCATCTTGATCGGCAAGTCCAAAAAGTTCTTTTTTAAGGTAAGCAAAACTTCTATTCCCATAGTAAGCAGCAACTGAATCATCTAATTCAATAGCCTTCGAATACAAGTTAATAGCAGTGTTGAATTTTTTGTCTAAATTAAAAATTAAAATAATTAAAACAAAAAACCAAGACTTACCCCCAAAAAATACATTAGCCTCGTCTTTATACTTGACAGCACGTTCCTTTAAGTCAAGGACTGTCTCAAGTTTGCGCGAAATCTCTTCGTCAATACCCAAATCAAGATGCATTGGTTTTTTTAAGCGATATATGGTGGTGTAGGCTTTTTAAATTCCTAGCCCAAAAACGAGACACTCCCTTCCAATTGGTGTGTCTCGTTTTCGTTTTAGGAAGGATTAAGAATACTTTTTGTTGGTAAAGATGTTCTTTTTCGATTGATGGTTCAACGATTAGCGATATTTTAATATGTTTCTATAAATAAATTAACAACCTAAAGTGTCTCGATCGGCAAACAATAAATAAGAATAAATGCCCAAATAATACATGTAAGCACGCTTTAAAGTAAATATTTTGCGCATCTAATTAAAATAAATCTCTAACCAACTTAAGAAAAGATTACATTTAGGCATTCCTATAATTGAGACGTTAACTTCTTTTTGGATATTGTCAATTCTTTCCAGAGCTTATTAATTTAATAGATATAAATTAGACGAAAGGTAACTTCTCGTTGTTTGTTATCATTTAATAACATACCTTCTATATTATTAGTTTGTTAGTTAGTCAGAATGATGAGAAGATTAAGCAAAATAATAATGTAGTCTTATGAATAAAACAAAAAATAAAATGGAGATAAAAAGTAGATTTAAATAAATTATATTTATATATTTCGAAGGCATATACCTCCTGAATAGAGTAGTATGAATAGATTGACAACAAAAGTTTGCTTGAAATACTCTTCCTCAATATACACTATCTGTTTTGTGTTAGAAAGTGTTTGTGAAGTATCAATACTACTCCTTTTTTACAACCAACCCTTCAATTTATGATCATTCAAAAGTTTTTGCGATTCAACATTGCACGACTTAATAATGCACACCCAAAAGATGATATCACCGAATTAGAGGAAAATAGAGCCTTCAATTATTTACTTAACATCAAAATTAAGTGTAAACTTAAGTTGTTTGACTATAATTTGATTAAGTAATTTATTTGGCAATGTGTTTAAAATATACATTTAAGGCTCATGTAGCCTTCACCACCAAATACTTTTAATTTTTTTTGAAAAAGAAGTATATTTCCATTATGCAATAGAATGCATGTACATATATATGCTAATTATTATTTTATGTATTACCCAGACAAACACATATACACCATTTTAATTAATGGTTGAGAAATTTGAAATTGCGTGATTGTATCGTGATGTCAGCTGCACCATCATATGTATATTGGATTACCAGATTTAAAAAGTGTGGTAGAGTAGCTTTATTTGTGGCGTTAACACCAGCTTTGTTACATAATCAATACTTTTGCTCCAACATTTGTAAACAACCTTTATGGTGGATTATTTTATTTGATTATTGATGAGTCATTATGTTTGTAAGTATCTTTATTAAATAGGTATTGGTTAACAATATTTCATCAAATTAAATGTAATATTAATTTGGAACGAAACTCTTTATTAAATATATGTTCCTTTCACAACATTGATACATTTTATATGCATAAACGGAATCTATTAACAAATCATCTTAAAATTTGAATGTTTAGAGACCTTTCAAATAGATGATATAAGCAAATCAACAACCATGTACCCTGTATCATTTCTATCTACAAGCTGGCCAAAAGGTCGTTGCTTATTTATACTACTTTTAATTATGACAGAAGTTTCGTTGGGTGTGGAAGCAGGGAATGATGCAGCTTCCTTGGAAAAATATGCAGAATTGAGGGCGATGGCAATACATCATACGGATTCTATGATTTTGTTGATTTTTTCGTTGCTGATGATTTTTGCAGGTTTGTTCTAAATTATTCCATGAGTCATTTCATTATACTCAAATTACGGTTCTTCTGTGTTAGGCAAAGGAGAGTGCCTTTTTGAATGGAAATAGACGTAAAAAATTATAAATAAATAGTAATAGTTAGCTCCATGAAAAGTGGACCTTTTTATAATTTGCGGGGGTAAAAATAACTTGATTATGTCGACTAAATAATTACTTGTTATCATTTTAGTGATGACAGCATGGTTTTTCAAGTACCATCGCTTTAGATTTGTACATGAAACTGGATTAGTGTTGATATATGGCCTGATACTTGGATTTTTGTTGAAAACGTTTTCCTTTGCCACAATTGAAACAAGTACAATTGATGTGGCTGCTTTGAATAAAACAAAGTCAGCTGGCCCACCAGATTATTTAAGATTGGCAATACCTAGAATGACAGGGGGGCCAATTAATTTTCATTACGAAATTATGGAAGGTTTCTTTGGAGATACGGACCAAACTGAAATGAGACGAGTTGAGAAGAAAGTTATATTCTCTTCGGAGTTGTTTTTTAATGTGCTACTGCCGCCAATTATCTTTTCTTCGGGGTATTCTTTGAAAAAGGTAATTGATACTGATTTAGTTCATATTTAGTCATTTTTAGAATCATTTCTTCCGCAATATTGGTTCCATTTTGACGTTTGCATTTTTTGGAACAGCAATATCCTCAATTGTTGTTGGATTTGTAATGAAAGGACTATGCATGCTGTTTTCTTTCAATTTTCATCTGCAAGAATTATTGTTCTTCGGAACAGTCGTAAGCTCAACAGATCCAGTCACAATTTTATCGATTCTTTCCGGTATGTTTTAGATTTCGAAAATAATTAATATTGAATTTACTTAGATATGGGAGTCCAGCCTGATTTGTATGCATTGATATTTGGGGAATCAACTTTCAATGACGCATTTGTCTTGGTGTCAGCTCAAATCATTGATAAATTCAGTGCCGGGGAAGCATCATTTGATTTGGCTCAATTTAGAGATTGCTTGTTTGAATTTTTTACTTCTTTCTTCGGATCATTATTGCTAGGATGTGCGGTGGGTTGTACAAATGCTTTGTTAACCAAATTCACTCAAATTAGAGAACATGCACTCTTTGAAAGCTCAATTTTCATCCTGTTGTCTTATGTTTCATTCCTGCTAGCTGAATGTGTTGGATTAACTGGAATTGTTTCAGTCTTGTTTTGTGGAATTTGCCAAGCCCACTACACTTACAACAATCTGAGTGAAGATTCACAAAAGAATACGAAGACTTTCTTCACGCTAATTTCTTTCTTGGCTGAGTCGTTTATCTTTTTGTATATTGGTGTTTCTTTTTTTGCCTCAAATCACTTTAAACGGAACTTCGGCTTTACAATCATGGCTTCAATTGCTATTTTGATTGGGCGAGCTTGTTTTGTCTATCCACTCTGTTCGATACTTAATTTCAAGAGAAAACCACAGATCCCAAGCAACTATCAGCATATGATAATGTTTTCTGGATTAAGAGGTGGAATGGCCTTTGCATTGAGTTTAAGAAATACGGCCTCTGAGAATCGTCAAATAATGTGCACTTCAATTAGTTTGATCGTCATACTTACTGTGCTAGTAAATGGAAGTTTAACTGCGTGGGTTGTTGATTACTTGAAGTTGAAGAAAAGCGATCAAATTGAATTGGAGAATGAACATCCAGGATCAGACGTCACAACAGGTTCCAATCCATGGGATAAATCTTATGTGCCAAGAAAATGGTATGTTCAAATTCAAATTAATAAAGTCATGCTTTTTAGGTACAATTTCGATGCTTGCTTCATGAAACCGATCTTCACACACAGTACACCTACCCTTCAAGATACGTTGCCACCTTGTTGTGGTCTTTTCGCACGTTTCTTAACCTCTTCGAAACAAACAGAACACTATGGACGACCTTACCCTCGTGTCACTGCTCCAAACGATGATTCCAGTTCAATCGAACATCTTGTCAATGTTGACAATGAATCAGTCACGGTTAGTACTGTAAACCCAATAAGAAGAACTTAATATTATAATCTCTTTTACCAAATAATCAATATAAATGTGAATGTGTACATATAAATGAATTTTAACTAAATATTTTACTGATAATAAATTTATTTCACTCAATTTTTTGTATTAATTGAAAAGATTTATTCTATCATTTCCTTAACAATTAACTATTAAATTTGTAACAAATTAGTTTTCCTTGTACAAATTTATAAATAAAGTTTTGTTGATTTAATAAACCATGCCATCTTGTAGACAGTTCCAAATCAGTACTGTTTTTGTATAGAAAACCATCTTTTGTTCAGCAATTGAAACGTTAAATATATTCTTGAAGAATACTACCAATCCATTTTATTGCTCAATAAATGTACATTTGACAGGACCCATTTTTTCAACCAAATGAACTACAACACGAAGAAATGAAGGTATTCTCATTTGAGGTCCAAGTGAAAAAAGACTCAAAAACTCCAAGTCTTTAAATTCATATATACTTCCTAGTTGCCTTGTATCATCCAAAAATGTAAAGCCAAGTCCTTTAATATTGGGGTATTGTGTACTGAATTGTTTGGCAAAAAAGGATCGATGCAAACTTTAAAACAAGTTAAGGTGTTGGGCACTGAAAGTAGAATCCTTTCAACTTCTTCTTGATCCTCGTACAACCAGTGAATTTTGTAATCATAAAATTGAAAAAATTGTTCAAAACAAATAAATAAAATATCCGCGCTGATCCAATCGGCATATAATTGCGCCGTTGTTCTTCTCAATTGCCCCAAATATCGAATACAATCATCCCCGGGAACCAATAAATTGGTGCAGAACAAATCATGAGAAGCTTTTGTGGTGGTAATACTTGGATCGTATTTACTGATAATATGAATATTAATAATGACATGGCAAAGGTCTATCCAACATAATACATCAATAGGTAAATTTCATATTTGTCAATTTGCAAAATATAATTACTATATTTAAATTTAGTAAGTATATTATGATGATGATCATATTATTATTACTATTCACATTTATTAGTATGTTGCCCTTTATGTTTATTTTAAATTGGTATCTCAGTTCGCCAATAAATGGAGTACCAATGTCTTATTTTGTTATGTCATTTAATTTCAAATAACCACAAAGCTATAGTGTTTGACTGCATAATTCAATTTATCAACATTTGCGAAACGTTCAGATATCACCTTTTTAAGAAACTACCAAGCACATGTTATGAAAACCTCTTGACATAACTGATGTGCGTATTTATTTTAAGAAACCTCAGCATACTGCCGTTTTACATTACAAATACTTCGATATTTAACACAAAAACAATAAAAAGTGATTAAATTCATTTATTGGAGCCTATAATAAATGAAACATTCCATAGAGTTTTACCCCATTTATTTCTTGCCCTTAGCAGCCTTTTCGGCCTTCTCAATCTCCTTGAGTTGGGTCAAATGCTTTTCAGCTTGAATTCTGTGATTCTCGGCAGTCTCCTTCAAGTGAGCCTTCATCTCTTCCAATTGCTTCTTGTTCTAAATCAAAAAGATAACCGATCTCCGTCTATAATCAACTTACAAGTTTGTAGAAGTATTCTCCTTCTCTAAACAAACCAACAAATTAGAAACACAAAAATAAATTAGAAACACAAAAGTAAATTAAAAATACAAAAGTAAACTAGAAACCCGAAAACAAATTAACAAACGTACCTAGCAGCTTCCAACTTTCCAAAAGCACCACCAGCATCACGCAGAGACCCTCCAGAACCACCTCCCTTTCCTGATCCACTTCCAATATCAGAACACATTCTGATTGTATTAACGTTGTTAACAGCACGGGCAGTAGTACTAGCAATACGATTCATTATAACTTCACTAAAATAGACAAAAAACGATCATTAACTGGCATACAAATAAAAGTAAATGACGAAAGAATGTTATGAAAGTATTGAATGAAGTAGGTGATGTAGTCAACAGCGAATGTCATGCTTAGAAAAGATGTTTACTATTTGTACAAGGTTTCCTTGTGGTAGGTACACAAAATGGCAAGGGTAGTGCTAATAAACACAATCACGTTCGATGTTTATTTGTTCTTTTCCAGAATCGATCACATGTCGTAAGGAAAAAAATACACACAGCAATTGGTCGCGTTTATAAGAAAGTGTTTACCAACATATGGGAAGGCGTTTACTTAGATAAAAATAGCAAATATGTCAAGATGAAATTTGGAAAACAATAAAATAAATAACACAATTGAAGGAAATACCTCTGTAAGAGTGAATTTTATTTAAGATAAGCAAAGTACATAAATATCTTCTATTAAATACAAATATTTGATACCAGTATATTATTTTTTATAAAAGTCTCGTAGTAAAGTTTGTTTTTAGGTCTGTGCAATGACAACATGAGTTCCAATTATCCCCATGCAATAATAGAAGAGGTAGGAAACGTCCACAAAAAGTTGAATCCCACCAAGGACATGTTCATTCTTTGGTAGTTGCTTGGACCTTTCTTTGATTGATATCAATTGAGAGTCGACGGTGATGTAAGCTAAGGATAGTAAAAAGCCAACACCGCTGTAGATGTGGAAGATCAAGACGTTAGGAACCAGGTGTTGGATTATATAAACAAAACAGGCCGCTATCATAAACACAAATGTCGACATTATCAGTTGGTTGATGTAAACCGTGAAGTCGATGTTGATCTTTAAGGCGCCGAAGGATACAATCAATGATATTATTAAAGTGACAACTATTGAAATGTAAATTGTCGTAGGTTGATGCCAAGATGCTTCTACTGCTATCAAAAATCCTAAGGAAAGTGCCTAAATTTAAATATAATTACTATTTACTGCTTGCTAATTTACCAACAAAATTGCTGCAACATAGTTTATTCCTTTCATAAACCTAACTTGCTCTAATGTGATTATGGCTCCGTAGATGATCAGGAAAACAAGTAAAGAAACGATTGCAAAAGCTTGATGTTGATGTAGGATAACTTTCTTGATATTTTCGTGGATGACAATATTTACGGCCGTTAAAGTCATCAGAACAATAAACAAGATGGAATGCCATACAGTTTTGCAGAAAAATCGTTTTCTCGTTGGCAGTGACAGCGCACCATTGACTCCTTTTCTTGATAATGAGGTGAAATTAGGCAGCAAGACAGTCGTGCATTTCGTAAACACATTACCTTTTCCCAACAAGGGGTTGAGACAAGTCTTCCCTCAAAGAATCATCTTCGTCAATACTGACATCAACGAAGTTATTATTTATATGAGCACTACTACGCATAGCTAAGACCGTCGACATCAAGTAAAAACAAATTAAGTAATAAACAATCAACAAATCTTCTGTTCTTTAAATAAACGTGGTGTGCACGGCTCAATATTGAAATTTATCTAAATGCATAAATCATCAAATGTATTTCATATAAATGGCAAGAAGCGGCAAAGGATACATATCTTAAATAAAAGAATAGGCAAAGACAACCAGCCGTAGTCTCTTTAACATTATTGCTTTGATGTGGTAGTCTACTAATTGAACATTCGGTGACAATTGCCAGTGTAACAGGCAAACTCGTTTTTATTACATTTTCTGACCAACTTGTGTGCATATAGTACTTTGATGAAAGTCAAGCCACACTTTTTTGAACATGCACTACTCTTAGAGCGATTCTTTTGGACTGATTCAATTTTTTGGGCAACATTTTAAAAAAGAAGTAGTTGCTTTACACAACATTGTAACATGAGTCTGGAGAAGGTTAGTTTTATTTGATTTTGATGATGTGCAATTTCACACGTTTTTTGCAGAAAGAAACTATCAAGTTTGTTAGAACTTGCGATGCCGCTAGAGCTCCTATCTTTGGATCTGTCTGTGCCGCTGGAGCCGATCTATGTGCTGCTGAAGCTACCATTGTTCCAGCTAACGGGAAAGCATGCATTTCAACTGGTCTCAAAGTCGCCATTCCTTATGGGTATTACGGCAGAGTTGCTCCTCGCAGTGGGTTGGCCGCCAAGAAATTCCTCGACGTTGGAGCTGGAGTGGTCGATTCAGACTACCGTGGGGTACTTCATGTCCTTCTCTTCAACTTCAGCAAAGAAGACTTCCAAGTAAATGTAGGAGACCGAATTGCTCAACTCATCTGCGAGAAGATCTGTCATCCCGAGTACACTGAAGTTCAAAGTATTGATGATACTGACCGAGGAGAAGGTGGCTTTGGATCAACTGGCGTTGCCACCTCTTAATTTATTGTACCCAACGTTTAAATAAATTGATTTTTTTGACTCTGTGTTGATTGCATTTCTTAATTTGTTTTTTTTGACTCTGCGTTGATTGCATTTCTTAATTTGATTTTTTTGACTCTGCGTTGATTGTATCTGTTAATTTGATTTTGCTATGCGGTGCTTTGGCCATATTCTCATTTGCTTTGTTTTTGTTTGTTCTACTTTCTGTAGACATCACAATACTATTAATTCAGAACAAAATTACAAAAATGTTTCTCTTCCAATTGTTCTATGGCATGGGTAAGTTTATAAATTTAAAATGAATCATCATTATTAATTGCAGAATGGGTGACAGTTGCTGTAATCCGCTTTCAATGGGTTCTGTTAAAAGACTACTCGAAGATACTTTAAAAGGAGTTTACGTACATTCTCTTGAATTAGGCGATAATGTTGTGAGTGATACTGAACATGGTTTTTTTGCAAATATGAATGAAATTGTGGATATGGCTTGTCAGAAAATTAAAGCCGATGCGGAACTTCAAAATGGATACAATTCAATCGGTAAGTAAATGCTCTTGTCATAATTAAACTGACATTCATTTTAGGTTTTAGTCAAGGAGGTCTTTTTGTGTAAGAATTATAATTCGTTGTTCTGTATATGCTTTTATTTTAGACGAGCTCTTGCCCAAAGGTGTCCATTTCCTAAAATGAATTACCTAGTCTCAATCGGAGGCCCCCAACAAGGAATATACGGGTTTCCATTTTGCATTGGAAATTCAAAAGCATGCAAAATTGTTTCAAAGCTGCTTAACTATGGCGCGTATGAATCTTTCATTCAAAAGTCAGTTGTTCAAGCTCAATATTGGCATGACCCAATTAGATCTGATTTATACAAGAATCGTTCAATCTTCCTAGCTGATATTAATAACGAAAATAAAATTAATGTTGATTATAAGGAAAATATCGAGGATCTTAAAGGAATGATTCTAGTTAAGTTCCTAAAAGACGAAATGATCGTACCCAGAGAAAGCTCATGGTTTGGATTCTTTGGTGCAGATGGAAGTACTGTTTCAAAGATGGAGAATACAACTTTGTACCTTGAAGATAGAATTGGTTTGAAAGCATTACACGAAAGCGGAAGACTCCACTTTTTGGAAGTCAATGGAGAACATCTACGAATTTCGGGAAAAGAATTAGTTGACAAAATTGTTATTCCATATCTTAAATAAACTAAATTGAATGTTAAAGTAATGTTTTCTTTTGGTAAATAAATTCCCTTTTTTAACTACGACTTATTCCTTTTTTTAGATAAAATTATTTTTGATATCGTTATCTCATAAATTGTTTCCGCGCACATCTTCTTATCAATTATCTTTGTATAGATTTAATTTAAAAGAAGCAAGTCTTTTTTCACGCATTCCCTCAAAAAGAGAGATGTTCTCTCAAGTTTAGGAATGACAAATGTGGCATTGTATCGGGAAATGTCTGCGCATGCCCTTTTGATAAGCCTATCTACGAACACACAACTAATTTAACTCTCACTTTCAATCAAATGGGAAAAGTAAACTAATCAAAATGCATAATCTTTGTTGACTTTCTGTCAATTTTAGGTTTTTTATATCTACTTTAAATATTAAAAATGTAAAAATTACCATATTCTCATTGCCTTTGTTCCATAAAATAGAGATTTTTTTAGATGCTTATACTTTCAAATTACTCCATTCCATATCTAGACTTTAATTAGTTCTTCTTTGATCAAAATTCTGATTCTGTAAATTCAATATACATAATTAAGTGTGTTAATACTTTTTTAAATATTGCTTTTATTATTATTGTAAAATGATGAGAATGGAAGTATAACTTCTGACATGTAATTTACATTTTGTAAAAAATAATGCGATTCGAAAAAAGTATTGCATACATTAATTTATCTTAAACATATAAAGACGTCTTTTTTGCATCTGCAACAAAGCACCTTTTTACCATTGGATTAACACTTTTGTCTTACAAATAAGAGACGACTTAAATTATTATTAATAACAAAATTGATAAATAAAATTAGCAATAAATAATATTTGAAGCGGAACAAATAACTACATTTCATTCCAGACAATTCATTCGACCCTACATTCCTTTTGAAGGTACTCATTGCTTTAATTTAATAATTTATCTTATCGAGACTCCAGCGCGCTTTCTTATCTACTACGTCCATTATGAATTAATAAAAGGAAGGATGTAGTTCTTTTAAAAGTGGATTATTACATTAAATTTGCTACTATATTTAATTTTGGCCATGCCTAATGTAGTATCATTATTTGATTTGGTTATTTAGTTTGCAAGAATGCTTTAAACACTTTTTATCATTTTTTTGATTAAATAAACATGTTAATCAAGTTATAAAATTATTATGTGCATATTTGGAATTTTATTTCCATTGTACATGTCTTTTGGCTCAAATAAATGGATTAAGAGGTTCTCGTAAAATAAAAAATGACCTTTAAATATTTAGCTTAATAATTTCAAATGTTGCATTAAATTTAAATAAATCACAACAGATATTTAAAAAATCGGTTTCTTATCAACTCCTAGATCACTTATTTGAGTTAGATATGCAAAGTAACACTTACTTTTATCATTTTTATCATCTCTTTTATATTACTCAATTCAAACACAATTTCTATCCCCTCTTTTCGTGCCTCCGAACAGCAATGTGTGCCAATGACGAGAGAAAAGTTCCAAAACCAATGAATGTCTTTGCATTACTATTGAACTCACATTATAACTATACAAAGTGCCGTTCTCAAATTTAATTGAGTGATATGGCCCGTACTGGTACACACTAATCACTCTGGCCATTTTTAAAGCACTATTTTTTACAAAATACTTATTACTTTGACCGGGCCTTTACAACACTCAAATTGCGTTTACCGACTTTATGATCTCTTTCATCACAAAACATATATCTATTTAAAATAACAAATTGATAATTAAAATTATTAGGGCTCTAAACGAGTGATTTACAACCACTAATTGAATATTGCATAAATATTTGTATGATCAGTTTATTTTCTAAATTATTTATAAGAATTGTCTTTTGGTAGAAATGTTTATTCTTGCAATTATTTTAATTTAAGAAACATCTGTTCTCCTAAATATAGTTATAATAAAATATCCAACAAATTCTTTTATAGTAGTTGTTTTTTTGGTGATGGCACAATCTTTTTCACTTTGTTTTTTAAACAAAAGCTGAGACCAGGAAATTGTTAGAAAATGTTATTTGCGCAAATATATTACCAAAAAGGGGTCGAATGCCTCTTTTTTTAAGCAAAATCTTAATTAAGTAATTTCCCTAACAAATGCTTTTGAAAATGTTGAAGTTATTAGTGAGTAATGTTTTTGGCATTCAACTAATATTTTTAACAACCTGAATAAAGCCTTCTGTTAGTAGATAATCCTAGATAATTCTTCAAAAAAGTATCATTTACCAGATGTTGTGTTATTTTTTGCGCATAAAATATAGAATTAACTTTTATCATTATTTTGGTAACTTAATAAGCAGAAGTGGCAGATATTTCAGCTGTTCTATGGTACTATTTCAATTGAGCCAATATTAAATGATTAAAAAAGAATTGGAATAAGTCACATTAATCATAGACTACAATTTTTAAATTTCATTCCTATATTGGATCAATTCTATATTTTTACATGACCAAATGATCAGAAACGTCATTTAGATTTCCCCTTAAACTATTATTCATAAGTTATTCATCAACCGAAACGATATTTTTTAGCATTCTTTGTATTTATTTGTTCGAGACCTATACAATAGTTTCCCCAAAAAACAAAACTTTAAAATATTTCATTTGTAAAGCTTTTTTAATACTTATTTTACTTTTGTCAAAAAACAGAACACAAATAAAGTATATTTTGCGCCACCCATAATAGATAACAAAAAGTAGTAAATATCCACAACACATTTCTTTTTTGAATCCACAAAAAAAAGAACATGCACAAAAGACCTCTTATTACATACAAAAAGAAGTTGTCACCAAAATTCATTTGTTTTTTATGACAAGCTTTGGACACAAGTCACATTAAAAGGTTGTCAATGTTATTTGAATTGGAGATTCTGCGCAGCTTTAAAAATAACTACGCCATGCAAAGTGCCATATCTTCCAATGTTCATATCTCTTTTACATCATCTCCTCTTTCAATAACACAAAACAACAAATCTAAATAAAAGTTTCCATTTATTAGATTTGAACTTTTTTATATTTCTTTAATATGATAATAGCTTCTCTTCAATCAACTTTGATTACTTGTAAAAAAGTACATGATTCAATTTGAGGAAAGAGAAGGAAGATTTAAAATGCTTTTTTAATTGAAACCTATTTTTGTTTGATTAAAAATATGACTCTTTCCTTTTGATGCGCAAGTTAAAGTTGAACATTTATGTGAGTTGAGAGGAAATGGCACAACTATATTATCTTTAAACTTTAAACAAAGCTGTTTTTGCTGGAGTTCGTTAACAAAAAATAAGTTTGTTAAAAAAGTAAATTTGACTCAAGTTGTCTAAATCTTCACATAATTTATTGTTACTTTGATTAGAATGCCTTTCCTTTGTGTATACTACCCTTCATTTTTATTAATTACATAAAAAACTACAAACTATTGTTTATAATAACATTATGAATAATTATTTTTCCTATCAAAAGTTCATCTCAAATAATTGGCCAATCATTTAACCCTACATCATCATTTCATTAACATCAAGACGAATGTATATAATTTTGTGACTCTTGCAAAAGAAATATTAGTCTAGACAGACCTTCGTTTGGTCAAAAAGTAAACAAAATTTACCCATCAAATGATATCTTGAATCTTGCCACAAACAAGTTAATTTTTATTAGTAACATTTAACAGAAAAATGTACTTTTTTGATACTTTATGTGCGCTATACACACACATACCTTTATGCCATATTACATTAGATGTTAACAATTATTGTTCTTAAAATAATTTAAGAAGTAGGCTTAGAATGTGGCAATATATATTTCGCTTTAACAATAACTTTTGACAATCATCAAAAGTATACAAATTTCTTTTTGTTACTTTTATGAAATACATAAGAGGCACCAAAAAATGGTGAATTAGTTATTTTTTTAAGAGTTGTCATTATTCATCATATTTTTAATAACTGTATCTGCTGCTAAATAAAGCCTTAACATTTAATTAAATTGATGGTTTATACTATTCTTCTTTTATATATTAATATATACCCAAAAACCAATCCAAATAATTCATCAAACTCATTTTTTGTAAATATTATTTATGACACGCTATATCCTTTTGGTTTGCTCAACTATATGTTTGTCTATAATTTAAGAATATGAATTCAATCAACTTTTGATATTGAAATCAAATTTAATCCACTAGTTTAAATGAGTCTACTATCGCCTACAAATTAAAAAACGATATTACCAACTGTCATGAATAATTATTTTATTTTTTGTTATCCATTCAAAACTCAAAATATTTTTTTGAATGCCAAAATAAATAACAACTCAATAGTAAGAATAAGCAATTTTAGGAGAGAAGTTTTTGGCTTAAATTTGTAGAATGTTGGATTATTAACTAATTGAATTTAGTTCAAGATATGTAGATCAAATCAAACCTTTCAATATATTTGTTTGCAAATTGATACTTTTTTGCTTTCAGAATAAATAGTTGTTAGATAGTATTTCATCTTGTTGATCCCAAATGCTTTATTTAATCATCTATAGTTTCAAAGCTGCACCATCCAAACTAATTATACTGAAAATGTATAAAATTAACTAATTCCTTTACATCATCATTCAAATTCTTTTTTCAACCTCACAAAAACGCTATATCATGTGGCTAGTAAAATGATCATTTGAAAATAAAAATTAATGATAATCGCTAACTTTTTTAATAAGGTCGCAAGATGTATGGTAATAACAATCAAAATTGGATTTTGTATGTTTGTTCCTTGTTGACATAACAAAAAGTTGGTGGAGCGCTAATAGTTATAGCAAAATATTATTTTATTCAATTTTACGTTGGTTATTTAATGATAAAGCATTTGAAGGAATTCTGGGCGCGTTTTGATTATTTCCTCGTTTGGACTGTTTTTGTTTAAATTTTTTCATTATGGAATTATGTCATTTCCACAATTCTAAATGCCCTTATAAGTTTCGCATCATATTTCCTCCGAAATTGATTCATAAAATATATTATCATTCAAGATTTGCCCGATCTAACCCGCAACTCAAAGCTACGCTTTATTGTTTGACGGGCACCTATGAAGCAATAAATCTTGATCACATTATTATCCTGCTTTCTTTAATCATCTCAACAAAAATGAATTTTTTACCCATGCCACATCCCCTCTGCGCTTAATCCTACCTTCTAAAATAATAAATTCCCCCAATACATGTTGCTCAAAGTCTCAGCGACAACTAAATTAAACTACGAAAAGGGAAAAATAAAATCAGTATGAATGTCTCTTCAGAAGGTTTCAGCTGTACACGATCAAGATTATTTATGAGTATACTGCGATATTGAAACTAATACATACTAGCCTCTCTTTATTGTGGCTGATTGTGAAAACAAAAAATGTATATTCATTATTATGGCAATAAAAAATGATAATAAATAAAAGTTGTGGCGCTTTCGACAAAAGATAAAAGCTTTCACATATGTAATAGACAACAATCTAATATTTATCCTTCATCAATTTTTTAAAATGATTCAAGTTTAATATTTACAATATATACATTTTAACTGCTTCTAGCATATATATAAACATTATAGACTTTAATTACAATACCAAGGATGATCAAACATAATTAAAATAATCATCTTTTAAAGTTATTTTATGTGTGTGAGCAAAATATAGCTTCATATTATATGCGCAAGATCAAATAAAAAGGGCCCCATTAAAAATGTATTCATCTCCGTAGAATCAGACCGTCTATCGCCTTTTAACAACTATTTAATTTTGAAAAGTCTTTCCACACAAAATCATACTGCCTTTTTGATTATTATTCTTACAAAAATATATATCCAATCATTAATGGTCTTAATTGTAGACCTAGCCACTGATTCCCCTTCCAGCTTCATCACCCTACCACGACCACGCACAACATCTCAATTATTCATATTTTCAAATAAACGCACCCACAATCTCATACTTACATTACTTTGCTATCACCAAACCACAACACCACTATACATTTATTTATTTCAACAAACATGCTTAATAACAATTTCGTTGTATCCATTTGGCTGCGTGAAATTGTCATGATCTGATGTCCTATGCTTTACCATCATTCTTCTCTATTTACTCAAAAATATTTCTATACAACATTTCTTTAATTATTTAATTTAGTTTCAAATGCCTATTACTCATTGCCTGATCGCATATCTTTTATTTGCATTCAAATAAAAATAACAAGTGCTTGATTTTGCATGGCCTATCAAAACAAATAGTAATGATTTAATGTCTGGTGCGCATTACAAAGATACATACCTTATTCTTTGCGCAATCTAATAGTTGATTCATTCTTGAATGATCTTTATCAAGCAAATTCTTTTCCCTACATTTATTTGTCCACCAAAAGCAAACTCTTCCCTACTCAAATTGCCAACTTATAAAAAACAACTTGAGATTATTTAATCGCAAGCATCTACTTTTTTTTATCTCATAAACAAACCTTAATCATTTTATTTTTTGATTATGTTAGCGGGTATGTTTTGACGTTCTTATTTTTGCCATTTTTTGGGCGATTTGATAAAGTTACATCTGAGGCCTTTAATTGTTTTGTCTTTTGGGATGGATATTACTTTTTTGTTTGTCTTTGTGGAGCCTTTTTTGATTGGTAAGGATCTGCAAGTTGGGTGGTTTATTCAATTGGATGAGGCATCTATTTTTAATTTTTATTCTTCCTCAACTCTTTACACTAAAATAATTTATCTTTTTGACTTGCCAACTTCCATCATTGTCTATTTTTTGTTATTTAACTGCGCACCCTCAATTGCATTCAAAAGTAACAAAAAAACTGCTAAATTGGCCCTTTAGTCTACGATTGCCGGATATGTTTTTTTAACCAATAATACACATCTCAAACCATTATTCTTTAACTGGTTCAAGAATTTTCTATTTTGTTTGCGCTAAAATATTCTTTTTTATTATTTGGTGGGTAAGTTATGTTTTGAACGTTTTGTTTTGTTATCCAACTTTTTTTTGTTATTTCAATTTGTTTTCCTAGACATACACGATAATTTGATTCTTTGGGGCAGGAGAAAAGAAGGATATGTCTAAGTGTAGGCAAAGAAAGTTGTTTCCTGTTCAAGCTAAGGTTTTTAAGCACCTAAATGGTTTGATGGAGTTTTGTCTAAGTTTTGATGATTACTTTATACTGGTAATTTAAATTTGATTTGGCTGCAAAACAAATTTGGGGATTTTGTTTTGGGTGAAAAGGGTCCTGAAACTTAGGATGGAATATTTATTTATGACATTGTTGAGTGATTATATTTAGAAGAGTAAATGAAAATGCTATGATCAACAACATCTATTCTCTAAAATATTCATATATTTACATTCTTTGCAAGTAACCAAAATTAAAATAAGTTCATTCCATGAATTCATCCATAACTGTCCTGACATAAACAAAAAATACACTCTGCCCTCGAACTTCATTACACCCACTCCCCAAACACCGCACCACCATTTGATTCCAACCAACAATTTGCAAAAAAGTATCTAAAATAGATCCTAAGTATAGCATTACTTTATTAAGCCTATAAACTTTCTAAATATTTATGATTTCCTTCTTCCAATCCTATTTAATAATATACAATTTTGCGCACCCTCCTAAATGAGATGCTTCATACTCTTTTTTATTGACTTTAAATAGGCGATGGATCTTTTTAAAAGGTACTATCACAAATATTCTCTTTTTGTTGGCAGAATAGCAAAATATATTTTAATATTTAATGCCGAGGATTTTTATAGTTGCCCATCACGTTACTTACTCTTTTTTTTGTTTAGTTTGATAAGGTGTACATTTTTATGTTTTAAAAAGTACTCTACGACACAGGAAGACTGTTGGTGTGGGTTGGTGCGCACGGTGAATAACTTGATTTTTACAGTATTTGTGTTTTGTTTGTTGGTAACAATTTGATGTCAAAAGTATTATTTTGTTTTTTTAAATATTTTAAAAGTCTCTTTTTGGAAATCAAAGCGTTTATTTGTGCTTATTCATTTGTGTAGATGAAGGGTGTTCTGTCAGGTATGTGCGTTTCTTTTCTTAACTAAAGAGTACATCCTTTCACCATGTCTTTTCCAACTAATTGTCTGTGCCTTTCTGAAACATTTTAAAGGTTATAAAAAGCAACTATTTATAGTGTGGCTACTCTGAGACACCAAAAATTGATACCTTTTAGCTTATTCTCAACAACAACACACGCACCCCCCTTTTTGTCCTCCTCATTACAATATGTTTCATAACACTTGATTGCGCGTGTCGTCGCCAACTCACAACCGCAAAAATTATTCGTTTCTGTCCTGATTGGTATTGGTCATATCATATATTTTTGTAGTGATTGATTAATTTGACTTGACTCTTTTTTGCTACTCCAAAATATTTCTCCTTCAGAAGCTTGACATACTAAATATTATTTATATGTACAAATTAATACTAAATCCATCCTACCTTCCAACTTTTCAAATAAGGTACACCGCCAAAATATTTTAATCTACCCACCAAAAAGAGATGTAATTGGGAATTTATTATGAGCATATAAAGTCATCTACGGGCCATCATTTACCATGATAAGGGGTAATGATTTTATGTTAAGGTTAGTGGATGTGGTATCTTCCAACTATGTTGGAACCATCTTTATTGCACAACTTTTTTTGGTTTATTTTGTGAGTATTCAATATTCCGGTGGGACAATTACTATTTTTTACCTAATTTAACAACAATCTCCAATCAAACAACTAAAAAAGCGTCATCACTCCCCATTTAAATAAATTTACTTACCATCTCTTTATTAATTACCTCTACTTATCAAAAATTACCATGATCCTCCAACAATTAATTTCCAATACTTTCACAAGCCTACACACACACTAATGTAGAAGTATGTTTATGTATTTATACATTCATAACTGCGTGGCTTTTGGTTTTAATGATTACCCTACTGGTCACATACACATGCACATTCAAATTCCATTTGACTGATTTGATTTGGGTCGTTTGGTATAACATTTATTTATTTATAATTTAGTAAAGCTTTAACGAAAATTGGCAACTAGAAAAAGAAAAGATAAGTGATGTTTTATCATTTTGTTGATGAAATCAGTCTCGAACATATGCTTCTTCCTAAGACTTGATCATAAAAAATAGCTGTTAGGATGTATCATTTGTAGTTCAAAATATTATCTCTTTTTGTTGGATGTTGATTAATTTGAGGGTAGAGGTAAAAAATATTTATCTACCATCAAAAGAGATCTTTTTGATTGTTATGCCAAATAGTACCTTTAGACTTAACAAAATAAATAGTCTAAAAGAATCGAAATGCCATCAAATACAAATTTATTTCAGTTGATAAAGTCGAGGATTTAATGCTCACCAATAAACAACCTTTGGTACCTGACTTTTATAAAACTCCATTAGCCAAGTTCAGTGAAGGATGCATTTGTGAGTTGGCAAGAAAGTAGCAGGGACCAATAAATATTATTATACTACATTGAAATTCTTTAATTTATGGATGACAGGTTATATTAACACTTCTAGGTCCCAATAATCTTAGCGTCAACACAAAGGTTAGTGATATTAAGTTTGGTTGCGCACAAACAAATACCATTTGATTAAATGATATGCGCATTTCATTGCCTGGCATTATTAAGCCCACTGGCCATTTTTATTCTGGTAGATTGAGAAAACAAAACTCCACCCTGATATTTGTTCCTCACCTTACACGCGCATACCAATTTTTATTTCCTATGCGCATTACTCTCAACATTTTCTGTGTGTCTATTACCTTCTTCTCGTTAGAAAATAAAATACATATATTTTAGCACCTGTAAGTAAAGGGGATCATTATGACAATAGTCGTGTACGCACTGACTCTTTCTTTATTCCGATATTTTAATTTATTATTTAAAACTGTAACTCGCATTTTAATTGGTGCCTTCCATTACCGTAAATCAAATTTATTTCTGTTTCAGAAAAATGAATCCGGTAGGTATCTCAGATACCCCATCTTCTATTATAATGTGTCGGCCTTCTGAACAAACTACCAAACGCAAGCATCCATATCATGATCTAAGTGAGGAAAATAACATTCCTAAAGTTAGAAAAATGAAATTATATCCGGTTGAATCTAAACTAGATATCATTGATTTGGCAAAGTTTATTGGCAATAGGTAAGTTATATTGTTTGAAGGTGTCATTTATTTTGTTTTTAGAGCTGCTGGTAGGGAATTTAATGTTGCTGAAAGTTCGATTCGGGAATGGAAGAAAAATGAAGTCAAATTAAGGTATGTGGGATTGTTTGCTGAGAGTTCATCTTTTATCTATTTCCAGAACAGCTTTAAGACATGATTTAGAAAGAAATTGCGGTGATTATGATCAATTAATGAAATCAAAATTGGCCCTGGAAAATGAAATTGACGTGAAATTGGTAAGTCGGCAGATGGCATTTATTTAAGTGTACTTTACATAACTTTATCTAACTATATACAACTTTTTGTAATATCTTCCTTTGACCATTAGAAAAGTATGTAAGATCACTGCTTATCACCACATTTTGTGCCTATCTCTAAAATTGAAACATCTTTTGAATGCGCAGTGATAGCACAAAGTAGAAAGCAACTTTTAAAAATAATAATTAAGTTAAGAGGACCCATCTTCTGTCTATTGGTTATCATTTTTAACTTCCTATTAGATCACATCCCGCAAGTACATTAAGAGGTGATGTTTGGGGCGCGGATGGGGATACTTTTATTATCTTTTGGTTAAAACAAATTTCATTCAACTAAGAAGAGGTATATACTAGCTAGTAGTCTGATTTATGCTGATTAAAAATGTCGGCATATTTTTGCCTTAGCTTTTTGGGTGTAATAAATTCTTTTTACTAAGAAACACATTTTAATAGAGATATGTATTAGACGTTTCTAATTAATGATACTGTCTAATTTTTGAGATTTTAAATGATTTGTTGTGTTTTCGGGGGACTAAATAAATAAGTTTCGTTTCAGATTGAATATGTGACATCGGTTCATGGAATTTCATGGTATCAGGTTAAGGAAAAAGCTTTGACGATTGCTCAGACCATCTATGCTAAAGTGCCCCTTTCCTTGCCGAGGATCGATATTAATTTAGGGTGGGTGGCAAGATTCATGACGCGATGTGAGAATGTAATACCGAAAATCCCACCACCTTCGAATCATGGACACAGCCACACTCATACCAATAATAGTAGCTCCAATTATTCAGCTCCTGCTCCGTCTCCAAGACTCCAACAACCACCCTCCAATCCTATCCAACCCCCCACTCCCGTCCAAAATAATTTAATTTTAATGCAACTACTACAAGGAACATCTTTTTCGCAATCGCTTTTATCAAACAACGGAATCTTTCGAAACACGCCAATTCCGCTGAACCCTCAATTGATGAATATGATCATACATGTCCAAGCCAGAAATCTCATAGCAGCTCAACAAAATGCTCAACAATCAAAGAATCAGATTGAATTGGAAGCGATGGGTGAAAAGAATGTGGATGGAAGCCCATCTCCTGTTAATTTTGGAAGTCCAGTGGAAGAATCAGGGAATAGTTCGTCATCAGCTTCTACTACGCCCAATTCACCTCCACCAGTGGATGTTGGGACCAAAAGTTCGGGGAGTCGTAGAAAGACCGTTACGCCAAAGAAAGCTACTAGCATGCCTTTCGTTGGAAAAGCTACAACTCAGGAAGATAATTCCTACGACGAAGGTTTCAATGAATCTGAAAGCTCACTCAACTCAGCTTCAAAGGAAGATTTTGAGGAATTATTAGACGAGGAAAACAATTGCCTCCACCAATCCCTGGAGAAACCTTCTAACGTCGCTGAAATGACTTCCGAAATCCTAGATCAACTGTCAGAACATTACGACACTCAAAATTATCAACTTTCCAATCATTAATTTTAATCAAAACTGGTTCTGTAAATATTGTTTATTAGCCACATTTGCACGGTGCCACCCAAAAGACCATCAAGCAAGATGAATACTTTTATTTTTTAGTAGATGCGATTAGATTTTATTTGAAAAAACATTCATTTTTAATGTTCATCTAAGATTTTTATGTCAAAGTATTCTTATTAGAACAGGGTTTAATAATCTTTTTATATAATATTAATTGCACAATGTCTCATATACTTATATTTCCTGTCAATATGTATAGAAAAGAATATTTCTATCTTGAAGATAGACAAACCAAATTGACAAAAGCCTTATTTGCCATTTGATGTGCCTTTCCCTTGTCCTAATGGATTAGAAGAATCTTTTTAAATTGTACCTTTCTATATAATTGAATAATAAATTTTATTTGTTTATCTCTCTGCATAGCTTCATCAAATGATTGACATCTAAAACAAAATAAAATACCAATTACAAAAATTAATCTCAAAAAGTAAGTAACTAATTCACAATCGACTACACCCACAAATCTCTTTTTACTCTTTCAGAGATAAGGACTTTATCAAAAAGTCAACATGATTATTAATTTGTATATATTTATTAAGAGATTGTAGGCCATTTACCGTCGTCAAAGAGATCATTTCTTTTAAATGGGCCCAAATTATATAAAAAGGTGTAAGTTTGTTTTGTTGGGTGATTATATAATTTGATCCGACATAAGTCAAGTCGATTAAGACAAATGAGAGATTAGTTTAATAAACATCTGTTTAAATGTTAGTATGACTTTTATTTTCAAATGTTACTTATCTTATTGAATGTGTTTTATTTGAAAGTGATGTGTACATTGATTTTATAAAGCTATTGATAAAATGACTGGTCAATTAGCGAATATGTTCCTTTCACTGTTGCCATTAAACAAAAGTGGTTTCGTTTCAGGTTGCAATATTTTTTTATTAAATCACTTTAGAATGTACACGTTCATGAGGTTGGTGAGGAGATTGTATTTGTCAAGTTTTGTTAAGTATTTATTTATTTCACTTCAATATGTATTAACATCTTTTTTTTCAGACAATTAAAGAAGTGCTTCTTATTGAGGTACACTTTTTGAGTTGTACTTAATTATTTGTTTCCTAAGAGACGTTTATATATTTTTGTCTATTAATAATTTTGTGGGTATAATGTGCAATTTAATTAAATTATTGGTATTGTTGGTTGGTACTAGTAGTTTGGTGACATCCAATCCAGTAGCTTTGACTGTTCTCAAGCCGCAATGGGAACACGTGAACATAGTAGCGAATGGAAATGAGACGTCGGGAATATTCTTCAGAATTTCTCAGAAAGGAGTCGACTATCTAACTGATCTGGTTGAAGAAGCAATTCCGATGTTGATGGAACGAATTCATTTACCTGATTTTACTGTCAAAATTGTCTCAGCTACTGAAAATATCATCAAAACCTTTGACAGACCTACCATCAAAACAAATTTCATGAATGGAAAAGGTGTTAGTGTAAATCTTGGTCTTCCAAAAGTATTTATCATGGGTGATTTAGTGGCTGATTTGATGATTGCTGTCTACAAAGCTTCTTATACTTTAAATATCACAAATTTGGTCATCGATATGGATGTTGATATTAAACGGGAGGTCAATAATTCAAAGACATTTGTAAATGTTACTAAATGTGCCATGACTCAAAACTATGCTAACATAGTCTTTTATGGGGAAGATGGAGAAAATATTAACGGGATAAAAAATGAAATTATTAGTACATTGGAAGAACAAATTTCTACACACATCTGTGGATTGACTTATATGCTGAAAGGTTTTTTGGAGGCAGTTGTTGAGGAAAGTCACAAGAAAAGAGATAGAGTTGATGATAGTTTGGTGAAGAAGGAACCACGTTTCGAGGAGTTTTTATGTTCAAATAAAATTTATAATGAAGAAGAGGAAGGAGAAAGCGATGTTGAGGAAGAAGCACATCACAATTCTACTTCAAATATTAACATTTCAGATTGGGGGATTGACTTGTCTTTGAAATATCCTATTACTGTCTCTGACAAAGATCTTTTGTTTGGAATTGATGCCGGAGCTCTTTATTTAGGTGACCAGTTCTGTTGTCTTCATTTAATAATATTTAATCTTAGGTAATCAAGGGAACGATCAAAAATTAAAATCCAAACGTTGATTCGAAAGGATAAAAAATAGTAATTAAGTGATGTATTTTGTTTAGGTTTTCGGTGCATACCTCAGACCTTAGTTCCAACAATTGTTCAGAACAGCATACTCGTATGCTAGGCTTCATTGCTGGTTAAGTCGTCAAGATACATTGGTACCAATTGCCTCTTGCTATGCAAAAGATCCGTAATCTTGGTCTCTTTCGCATTCGAAGGAATGAATCTTGAGAAATGATGTTGAGTTAGCCATTTGCGACCATTAAATCTTGTTTGCAAAGAACCAGAGACCCACAATACAAAATAGCTTCTATAAATTGTTCACGACACAACAATATAATCGACATTTGCTGGGATGTCTAACAAGACGTAAAATTATTGGTTTCCCGTGCTTGTCTTGCGAGACTTAGCCTTCTTAAGAGCATCCTTTAGCTTCTTTATCAATTGTTCATCATCTAACTGCTTGCCTTATGAGTACTCTTTTAAGTATTTGATAAGCTGCTTTCTTTGAGAAGTAATCGTCTTCCCCGATGATTGGTTTGGCATTGTCTCTGAGATGCAACAAATTCATCCATTCTGTTAGTTTGCCACCAACTAAGCATCTAAAGTCATCATCAGATTTGTACTTAACAAGCATACCCAAATGTTTGATTGTATCATCAGTCAAACACTTAAATTCTTTTCCAGGAAGCTTATTCGTAAGAACACTGGCAAGAGCATAGTTGTCCATAAATGTTTGGTAATGTCCATTTATTCTCTTCGAACGAAGCTTTGAAATCATCAATTCAAGTTGCGCTTCGTCATTTCTTCTTTCGATCTGATTGGTTGACACTCTCGGAAGAGATTGAGTAACTTCTTACACGACTGCTAAATGTATTGATTATAATTGATACTTACCTTCTTCATCTACTTTTGGTTTCATAGCATTACATCTTTTGAAAGGCAAACTCTTGCCTGAATCAATGTTTCCGGGGCATCTCTAATTTGTGTTTCACAACTATGGAGTTGAGTAAAGATATTGTATAAATGAACAAGCAATTTGCTAAAAAAAGACACTTTTCCGATATCTCATTAAAACACAAAATTAATTATACATTCACATTTATAACGATTAATAATCTGTGTAGGTGAATCTGCTCAAAATGTCTCGAAACCACAAGAATTAAATATCAACATTTTAAAAGATCAAATGATTGGATTTATCATAACTGAATATGTACCTAATACTTTCTTTGACCATATTCATAAAAATGGAATTGGTATTATTAGTAAGGAATTGAATGAAAATGATGCTCCCAAGTATTTGAAAAAGATTATTCGTGCTTTTTGTTCCACATGTAAGGTTCTGATTAAGGCTAATTTGACAGAGTAAGTTAGGGATCGTATTATATTCATTTATTTTTCAGTCCAATTGTAACAAAGATTACAAAGAACGGAATTCAAGTCAATGTATCAGGAGACTTCGGTGTGTATTTCGACCGCAACGCAGCTCAAACAAATTTAATATCAGGTGATCTGACGTTTGAAACAACCTTACGTCCACATATTAGACATTCCCGTATCTTCGGCGATTTGGCCTTAACAGCGGTTGATATTAATTTCAGTAAAATTGGAATGAATGGCTTACTAGCTAATCCTTTGAGAAAAGCAGTAAACTTCATCATTCCCAAAATGTTCTGGCCTTTACTGAAAAAACGATTGAGATTTGCAATTGAAAGAAAGGGAATCAAGTTGCCGACGATGTGTGGTGTAGAATTTGAAAAACTGCACATTGAACATCAGCAACACGCTACAGTTATTTCATCCGACTTGTCGATTGACATCCACCACATGGTAAAAGCATTCAAAATGTTCATGGAAGAAAAAGTACAAAAGAAAATTCTCCAAAATGAAGATTTAAAGGGCATCCTCAGATACTATTAATTTTTCTTTCTTTTTAATAAACGAACATATTTTTTAAATTATTTACTATTAAGAGGGGGGCTTGTGGATGGTGATTGAGTAAAGTAGGTTGCTTTGATATTTATGATATGTGTAGTTGATTGAAAGCATCTGTTCAGTGTCTTTTTATTTTGAGAAAAAGGTAAACTTCAAAATATTTGTGTTTGTCATTATTGAACGATACTTTTTATTATTTGTTAAGCTGTTTAATTATGAAGTTGTGGGTTTTGTTTTTTATTTGGATTGTTTTTGTTGAAGCACAATATCCTGAATCACAAGAAGTTGATGGGGCAGAAGGTCCTGGCATCTATTTTAGGATTTCAGAAAGAGGTCTCAAATATTTAACTAATTTGACTGAGCAAGTTATTCCTAGGCTCATGGAAAGGTTGATGCTACCTAATTATGAGTCTGCCAATATTAATGTAACTGAAACTTTGATTAAAAAATTCGAAAAGCCCGAGCTTAATGTGAACTTTGTTAATAGAGAAGGTAAAATATGATTTAAATTACTTATGCATCCTTTCAGCCATTGAATTAAAACTGAAAATTCCCGAAGTTTCTTTGCTCGGAGATGTAAAGGCAAATTATCTCGGATGGAACTACAAAGTATCTTTCTCCATTGATATCCGTAACCTAGAAATTGACATGCGAGTCAAAGTTATCAAAAATGAAATTACAAACGAAACATATATTACTGTTCATGAATGTAATTTAACTAAAAATTACGCAACTGTCCTCTTTCATGGCAAAGACGCTCATCATTTAAATTCCTTCAAAGGCTTACTAAACAAGTTAATTCATTCCGAAATATCAGATGCTATTTGCAATTTGCCTTATAATATCAAAAGTTTCCTTGAAATGGAAAATAAAATCGGAATGCAGAAAAGAGAAAAAGCTGTTTTGGCAGCAAGTGAACCCACTGGAGAAGAAGAATATTATTACAATACATTGCCTGAAGTTTTGTGTTTGAATTACTTTCAGGGAAGCGGTTTAGACAATGTTTCTGCCTCAAATGAGGTAGCTTTTGATTTGAACAAAAATACGGGTATTCAAATTGAGGATTGGGGGATTGATTTTTCACTGAAACATCTGGATACATTTTTGCATAATGATATTGTCTTTGGAATTGATGGGACAATTTTATATCTGGGTCAAAAGCCACAGAACGTGACCAGATCTAGTTTGTTTAAATTCGATTTAATGAGAGAAAGAATGCTTGGGCTTGTAATCACAGAATACGTTGCAAATACATTCCTCCAACATTTATACATCCACCAAGTCGGCACCCTGACTGAACAATTTTTACCTAACGATGCCCCTCGCATGCTTCGCAAAGTTCTCAACACATTCTGCTCAACTTGCAAATTAGTTTTAAATGCAAACTTGACAAAGTAAGGGCCTTGTCAAAACATTAGTTAATTTACACTTTCCAGAAGAGCAACACTTGTCATTTCGAAAGATGGAATTCAATTAAATCTGTCTGGAGAATTTAGTATTTCTTTTATCAAGCGTGGCTCTAGTAGATGTGCTTTGAAAGCAGATATTGCTTTTTTGGTTAATGCAAAGCCAATGGCATATAATTCAACTATTTATGGTGGTTTATTTTTGAAAAATGTTGAATTTAAAGTTAAAGAGATTGGAGTGGGAGGCTTTGTGGGGCGAACTTTGAAGAATGGGCTGAATGCTATTGTAAGAAAGATATTTTGGCCTGCTCTTGAAAAGAAAATCAAATATCTATTAAATCAAGAAGGCATTATGTTGCCAAATATATGTGGAGTAAATTTGGAGCATTTGGATATAAAATATGTTGATGGGGCAGTCATAATTTCATCAGATTTTACATACGATATAGATCACTTGGCAGGAGCTTTTACTCAATTTATTGACGGGCGAGTACAAGCAAAGTTGCAGCAGAATCAAAATGTTAATGATATTCTACGGAATTATTGAATAAATAAGAGTAAATATCTACATGTATCCCTATTTATCTGTTTTTCATTAATAAATGATTGCTTTTACTTAGTGTGGGCAAAAATCAAATGTTCAAATGATTTTGAATGGAAGATTCTTTACCTTGTTATTGATACGTAATCTATTTGATATGTTGCATCATTGTTAAACGCCTTGTTCATTACATCTACATATATATTGACTCACGATGGTGATCTCTTAAGTCCGTAATCAGTTTCTGAAGGACGGTATATGGTCAATTTGTTCAACTTGTAATTAAGAACGCTCTAGCGAAATGTCGTCAGACGGCCACCCATTTAAATCACAGTATCAATGCTGCAGAAGAATTTAGGAACAGTACTTTCAAATAGTTGAAATCAACTTTGGAGACCCATCGTTCAATTGCAACGTACCCCAACAGAAATTACATCCAGGCATTTTCTTTCTTGTCACCAAATGAAATAAAGTTAGTTGGTAGTCTAAATAATTGTTTAAAGTATTTTGAAACCAGAAACTTAACGTCACAATTTGTCACGGCTAGTTTAATTATTTCTACCTTGTCTGCTTTAACTAGGGCTCTACAAAAGAATAGAACTAAATGTAAAATTTCACTTCAAATATCGACTCAGTTATTTCTACGTTTGAAACTAAATTGAATACTCACAAGTTGAATGATTTTGTGTGCGAAGTGTTATTAATGGATCCACGATTAAAGTGCAATTCACACCTTTTAAATAGAGAGGGTTTTTTTAATTGAAACAAAAGTCATTAATCGTTAGCATTCCATTTTCGGTGAGAATAAGACTGACAACTTGAATAAGAACATTATAACAGATTCGTTTGAGAATGAATTTTGGGATGAATTAACTGACAAAAGTTGAGTTAACAAAAGTACCATTCAAAGTGAGTTCCAGCAATATCCACATTTGCCAGGAATTTCAAGATTCAATGATCCATTGTTGTTCCTTAATGAGCATAAATCTGCATTACCATCTCTCAGTAAACTTGCCTCGTTTTATGCGTTCCACCCAGTAGTGTCGATTCAGAGCTTTTTTTCTCAAATGTATCACACATGTGTTTTATTTAAATAATATTATGATACAATTTTGTGGAAATACATAATATTTTTCTTAATTAACTTAATAACAACCTGTATAATTTTGTTGCCAGTGAAATCTTAGAAAAGAAACTAGGTTTGAAGTTTACAATTGAGTTCATTAACAAACTTTACATCAAACTGTCGGTAAATTAAGTAGGTATGAATTTGTTACGGCAGTAATGCTTTTGTTTCCACTTAATACATCTGATGAGCAATATTCTAAATTTAAAAGAGTGGTATCGTGAATGAATAATCTCAAAAATGTAACGATTACAGATTACTTTTATCCTAAGTATTCGTTTTTAAATATCTTTTTACGTATTATGCCTGTGTTTGGCAAAGATGGGTTAAGTAGATAAAAAATAAGTTTGTTAAGCTAATCATGCTATAAATTCCTTTATTACACAAATCCTTTTCAGATTAAGTTAAAAACAATCAATTCGGAAATTACAACCCGCTCATCGAACATCCAATCAATTCAAAGGGCAATTGAAGCTCAGTATCATTCCATATATCCTCTTTGATATCATATACACAAACATTCCTTGAACTTTTCATTATATTCTTCTTGACTTGCTTATTCAAACCACCCAGCAAGTAAATTTTGCCATGCCTATAAACAGCATTAGCCATCGTTACTTCGCGGGTAAATGGAGCTGAGGTTCTATATTCGTTTTTCCTTATATCATAGATGATGTTGCTTTTGACAGATTTATGACCATCATAACCCCCGATTAAATAGATATCAGTTGGAGTTGTGACGATGGCTGGTTGAAAAGTTAGGAGATTCGAATGTCTTAGATTACTCCAATTTTTGGTACGTGGGTCGTATCTAAAAGAGTATAAACGATTTTGCATTTTTAAGTTACCTTTTAAGTGTATTGTGATGAATAGTTCCTGAAACATAAATTACGCCATCCGATGTTGTAGCGGAGATTGCTCTTTCCTTGTGAGGAAGTGGCGGGCCTTCATACCAGCAATTGTATTCAGCACAATATCTGAAAAGTACACTTTAAAAAAGACATCCAATGTTGACAACATACTTTTCAACACTTTTCAACTTCATTTCTTTTGAATTGTTACCACCAATTGCATAGATGGTGTCATTAACCTTAGCACTAGCAAACAAAGATCGTTTAGTTGATAATTTTGCAATATGTGATTGGACTGTTAAATTTTCCAAGTTTAAGCTGTAGAAAAAAGAAATTGATATTAAGAGATGGATATAAAGTACCTACTAACCATTCCATATCATCAACAAGCTCATCATTTCTTTCACCGCCAAATATAAAAATGCGATTGCCAAGTTTTTCGGAACAATGCGATATGCGAGGTAACATTGTTGCCGAAATGGAATCATATCTTAGGAAACAACAATCGAAAAACGATATCCGCGAGGGTGTTCTGAATCCACCAACTAAATAAATAAACAACACACAATAAATTGGTTTTCAACTTACAAAACAACGACACACATTCCTCAGACTTTTGACTTGTACATAAATCTAAATCACTTCTCCATTCTTTATCCATTGTAACCAATATAAATATAACAAGTTATCCCACACACATTCCTAGCTTGTTCAAGCTAATTGCAAAAAGTTATAAATGATTCAAATTTACTCATTCTACGACCTATTTAAGTAATAAAAAATTGTTATCAAATAAATTTATAAAGATAGTGGAATGATCGTTCACTTAGCATTCTTTTGTTGATCTAATACTTTAATGATGAACTTTCAGATTTGATTTTTTAGATAATGCATATGGCTTTTTGAAAGTAACTAATTAATTGACCAAACTATCAGTACTACATATCTACATATTCGGAAGTTAAAAACATCCAAACCCATACAAATATCATTTCTTATCAGTTAACTTTATTACTTTTGTTGGTTTTTGATAAGAGCCATTAACAATTCATATCATTTTATTATTTTGTGAAGCAGGAAATTGGTGTAAATTATAAATCTAATCAAAAATACTTGTTATTAATAAATTATTTCCTTGTATGTGCCATTCTTTAAAATATTTCTTAAAAGTTTAAAGATTGCCTGAACCTGAACTTCTTTTGATTGACGTCAAGAAACAAAAACATGATGACAACAAGATACTTAGAAGCATTAGCAATACTTAGTAAAATTGATGAGCAAGTTCAAATCTTGGCATTCCAATAAAATAGAGTAATATTTTTTGATATGGTAAGGCTTATCACTACTGCAATTATTGGTAGATTTAGCAAAGATATTAAGTGTGTTTGGTGTTGATTTAATCTCTCCTAGATGGGTGGCAATTTAATATTTAAAATGTTTTTATTTTTATTCATTTTTCCTATTAATCTTTGTGGTAAGTAGATTCCCACTAATCTTTTAAAGCTAAATTGCCTTGCTTGAAACAAATCAACATTATGTATACATATTTGATAACAGTATCTTATTTGTCTTGTATGAGATAATTAAAGTGACATCACCTACGTCAATTCCAAAACATAAACCGACATTTAAAGTAATTTTTGTTAATCTTTAACATCTTACACATGAACAAAATTAGTCACTTACTTTAAGTGAAATTAATTAAAAACAAAAAATAAAATGTGGATAAACGTGATATGTTTATTAAAAACATAAATTGTAATTGAAAAGTAAAAGGAAGCTTATAGTTGGTTACATATAAATTGTATATTCAAGTAGTTGTTTAAAGTCCAAAATAAATTGATAAATGCTTCAATTTTGACAAGTCAAACGACTTCATCCAAATCAAGTTGCTTTAGCATTAAAGATCCTCCAACTCCTTTGTCCACTAAATTCTTGAACACAATCTCCCCATTTACCTTGAACATATCAAAAGAATGAGATTTTATTTTAAAAAATCCCTTCTAAAAAATAATATAAAATTATTATTTGAAAAGATAAAAAATGGATATTTATTATCGCAGTTTGTAATACGATATAATGCCATTTGGTATTACAAAAACAATACTTGTATTTTTGATTCAGACATGTGACGTTTAACAAACAATATCACTCACTTAGCCTTTTTAAA
Source organism: Rhabditophanes sp. KR3021 (assembly GCA_963281155.1). Classification (NCBI taxonomy): domain Eukaryota; kingdom Metazoa; phylum Nematoda; class Chromadorea; order Rhabditida; family Alloionematidae; genus Rhabditophanes; species Rhabditophanes sp. KR3021. Next base: position 8,419,637 of record CAUJLY010000001.1, read on the forward strand.
CACAAAAATAATAATATTATTTGTGAAAATAAAAGCATTTTTATACCGAATTTAAGGAAACACTACCACTAAATAATAATGCAAAGTTCAAAAGATAATACCTACGGGAATATTATGTACTTAATGGTAATAAATTGCATCGTTACATCGTACTCATCCTGCTTTCAATAACATTTTTTTAATCAAAAAGACATCACTTAACCTTTTTTAATAAATTTTGGGATCCTGTGGCTGTTGTACAGCTGATGATGCCATCAGCTCCTTCGATTTTTCCAAATTCGAATACAACATTCATTAAGGTAGCAGCAATTCCGCAACGAGCCTTTAAAAATAACCTTAATTATTTGATTAACATCTCCAAATTTACCATGGCCGGAGAGACACAAATCACATCTAATTTCAATAACTTTTCAATTTCTTTTGGCAACAAATGTTCATAATTAGTATCTATAGTTGCCACAAAGGTAGCAATTTTGTTTGCTTTATCAGACTTGTAGTCACAACGTTCATACTCTAAACAAAGCAATTTTATTTAGTTAATCATAATGATTGTCCTTCCCAATTAGGTGCATATTCACAATTATAACTCTACACAAGTACACTACGACTTACCTAAAGTGAAATCAACTTTGTCACTGGTATCATCAACTTCAGACACTTTGTTGTCACATTTTTTGTGATGAATAGAGTTTAGACAGATGGCAATTAGTTTGTTGGAGGAGTCGTGGACTAGGATGGAGACGTTGTCGTTTAGGCATTCAGTTAGAATGTCACTAAAGAAGTCTTCTAGTTCCCATTCTTGGCAATCGAGGTTGTTGGTGATTGGTTCGTGGATCCGGAACACGTCCATCATGAAATCGTAGATTTTGGCTCTGTCGCTTTCAGTGGCTTGAGTGAAAGTTAGGTTGTGTGGAGTTGAAGCGGAGTTAAGGGAAGCTAGGTAGTGGTGGCGTCTTTGATTACCCTCGTCGTAAACTTTCTGGTCCTCTGGAATAGTATCAAAGGAAGCTCCTAATATCTTAGCCTTTGTAAAAAGATACTCCGAAGTTTCCTTTGCAAAAGATTCCGAAAAAGACTTAACTTGATGCCAAGAAATATTTTTAACATTCTTAAGTCTATCCATTTTATCAAAAGAAGAAGTTCCAATAAGACCTATCAAAAGAAAAGTTTAAAACAGAAATAAAAAATATATATAACAAATATACCCCTGTTCGCGTACCTTCTCACGACACAAAAGAAACACAACCACATATTTTCTCCCGAACTAATCCACAAAACCAAGCTATCAAATCCACACACACTTAAACCAATTCTTTCTTTCCTTTGTGGTAGTATCTCTTTTGTGACACAAAAGGAGTGTCCGAACATTCACCCTACACAATAGCTCTCTCCTACAATAATTTCTTATATGCTTTCGATATGCACTTGATAATGAAACATGTATCTACTTCAGTATAATATCATATGTATACTAATGTTATGGATGTCTTTTACTCCACCAACCAATTTGTATCTCATTTTTTTGATACTCATTGTGATAAATATAAGTGTATATTTTTCTAAATGGTACTTGATAGTTTGTTAGTTACACATTCTACTTGGCGCCCGTTAATGCATATAGATGTGTGTTTATAAATAGGATATGAAAATGATGTTGTCAATATGCATATGTATTACATTTCATCACCACCGCCGCCACCATCTTCTTCTGGCTAAAGTGAGAGATGATAGGTTGGAGTGGCAAAACCAAACTGACAATAAACAAATATCAATACCAAAAAATCATTTTCATTTTATTTTTATTCACTAGATGTGTCTCGTCCACTCTTGCCGACGTTGGTAAGACTTATTTTCAATTATATTAAATATCCACTTCAAATAAACAATCTAATTAAGTGCTGATTTTCGTTTTGTTCATGACAACTTAATTTAATCATTGTATGACTACCATTTATAGTCGAATAGACTTGGCTGAACTTCTAACCTTGCCCGAGGGGGAAGTAAACATTTGTTTTTTAATTAATTAGAAATTACCCAATAATCAAAGTGATTCTTATTTTATTCAACAAATAGACACAAATACCAATATCCGAATCATTTATGACTGGTACAAGAGAGAGAGTGTGTTTAGAAAAGACTTTTATAAAATGTAATGAAGTAAGTTGTTGTTGAAGAGAGATGTTTCTTTATATGTTGATGTCCTTATTAGAAAAAAGATGTTCGATGATGATTTTAGTTAATTTGGAAGGTATGTACTTAAATGAAGAAGAAAATTGACTGTTCATATAATTGAGTTCATGGGTGTGGTTTTTTGACCAAAGGAATTGTAAACTGCTGGAATTTTAAATGTATCAGTAAGCATCAAAATATAGATGGAATTTGATAAGAGTCTCTTACATGCGTTCGTACGAATCAGAAAAGCCATTGAAGGTTGTGCGGGCAACTCTTTTAGGCTCATTGAATGGTAAGTCTTGGTGGATGTTGGGGAGAGAGTTTGGGGTGACTTCAAGGTTGCCGTACCCAAGATTTCTGCAACAGTACAACTGTAGTTCTTGTGAATGACAGTTACCACTGCAGCATTTCATGGTGATGCTATTTTTGTCATTTATGCGGCCGAAGGTTCTTACAAGTGGATCAGCATTAAGTGTTATTTGAGCACACTGAACCTTATCCAAATCTCCACACACTTGTCTTAGTCGTCCAATGAAACGGGAACCACAAGTAGCTGCGTCGACTAAGAAATCTTGAGAGGAGATGACGAGCGCAAGGCATAGACACCCCCAAATATGGGTAAGTCTCCAATTGCTATAAAAGATCACCATACTTCCTGCTGTCTCCAAATAAAGTAACAAAGGTACTAAGTCTCTAAAAGAAAAGTAAAAAATTATCAAAAACCCACAAATAAATCCACAACAAGAGTTTTAAATATTTATAGGTCTTTCCGATTAATACTAAAATATCTCTACATCTTGATATGAGAGGAGAATCTGTTAATGTAAAGGTGGGACAAGAGCACTTCAGGCTCAATCTCCCCTCCTACATGTTTACTCCACAGTTATAAAAAATACTGAGCAAGGTAGCTCATTAGTGCAAATATGGAATTATACGCGTATTTATATATAAATTTAGTTTGTCCCTTTGGTGGAGGAAATCACGAAGTAGTAGAAGAAATGAGGTGGGTGCTTTGTCGGTAATAATTAAAGAGTGTGTGAATAATTAGGAATGTAAGTAAGTGGAACTCTCGTAAAGGAGGGCAAAATCTCATTCCCAAACTCTTTTTTTGACACCACAAAGATATGGTAATGAAAAAAAAGGGTAAAAATAGTTTTGTTATTTTGAATAGTCAAAGAACTATTTTTTGCCGTTTACGTCAAAGAGAGACCTATGATCATAGGAGACCACAAAACAACACAATCTCCCCTTGCAGAAACCATATAATGGCATAGGATAGGGTATGAAGAACAAACAGATTACGAGTGAATGGCACCATACACCTTAATCTATGAGAAGCATGCCTTGATATAGCATTTGGTTGATTACGATGAGGTAAGAAAAGTCACGGAAATCTCTTATTTGGTTAATGACTTTATATTCTTGATAAATGACAAGAAGTGGGAAATTGAATGAATTTATTGTTTTGACTAAAACGAGTACTCTTGGAATGGCAACCTTTGTGAGTCATTACTTTTAAAATATTAAGTCAAGTTGTTCCTATTGTATGCTTCCTTTCTTCGGATGAAGTACTAAGAAAGTCAAACAAACAATAAATATGCATTCTAATTTGTATTTTTTGTCAAAAATATAAAGAATAGAAGTTAAAAGGCTCGTAGGTTCAGATCAAAAGAAAGACAATAAGTCTAAATTATCACGCAATCCCAATTTCTGTCTTTTGTGTGAATGTAAAAAAGAAACATTTGATAAAGGACAAATTATATTGAAATTAAAGAAATGGTTCTAAATATATGTATCTTTTACGTAAGTAATATCATAAAGAATAGTGTCAAAAAAAGGGTGGATAGTATTTTATGTAAAAATCACACAAAAGACAGTTTAGGCTAAATTGGCAAGACGTCAGCAGTTTCGGGGTGTCAAGATTAATTGTTGACAACTATATTTGCTTGTTAATTGGTAGTATTTGTGTCACGTAGAAAAAAGTGAGCAAATATAGCCATATTGTCTACGATATCTTGTCATAATACTCTATAGTAAAAGAAAACTTATCAATCACATTACAATTAGTGGCAAAATGAAAAACAATCTGGATTTGGTTTATGTCAACAGATTATGTCATTACATCATCATATGCCCCAATTAAAGGTTGAGTTGGTTCTCATGAGAATGATTTCATTTAAGTTTTTGAAATTTTATATTTTTAAAAACATCACTCTTGTTTTTATATTAATAAGACTTTTTTTGTTCAAAAGGGCATTTCATTTGATGGAAACAAACGTAATTGCTTCTTTTTTTATTTACCAAGGGATTTATTAAGGATGGCAAATATCATCAGACTGCTTAATTATAATTTAAAGGTTATCAGTCGTGTCTTTGTTCCGTCACTGGTTCTGAAAGTTATCACACTCCTTGCAGCATTTTTTTTGGTAGTTGATGATGTCAGAGAAGTTTTGTGCTGAGCGAAAAAATAAATTCTCCCAAAGTGGTAATTAATGGTAACCTTTGATTATGAAAACTTGGATTCCGAGAATTTTTGGCTATCTAATTAGGACATTTATAAATGGCAGTGCTTTTTTTGAGCACATTTGCACGCAAATGACATGTTTCGCTTTTATCTGAACTTTGAAAATATATAAAATTGCTAGTTTTATCTTTCAACGTATATTTAGCCTCAATTATCAAAACCACAAATATTCTTCTCTACAAATGAACAAAAAAAGTAAACTGTCTCGGCAATTGAATCCATCATTAAGGCCCACAAATATTCAGTTAAAAGGCAAATATATTTTGGTATATGAAGATAATAAAGGGCTTTAATATTCTTTTTGTCCAACAATTCGGTAGTATTGAGGAAGGAAACATGGTTAGAATAGTCTTTTTCCTGGATAAGCGTTATGTTTCTTGGACCCTCTTTGGCAATAATTTGCGTTGTGGTAGTTTAGGAGATTGTATGTAAAAAAAGAACTTACTGGTGATGACATCTTTGGCCCCTTCATCTACTTTCAGAATTTTAGTACCACACAACCCATATACTAACTATCTACTTTTGGGCTCTTTCCTTTTTAAAATATGTCAAATCTTTTTTCCTCACAAAACCTTCACAACTTAAAGCATGCTCTCTTTTTACTAATTTTTATTTGACCACATCAAATAGTATAGGAGATTGTGGAGCGAGAAGTAGACACTGAGAGAGATTGTTATGCTAGGAATATGCAAGACTATATAATGTTTCTTTCACTTTATTTCATTGCTTCCAAATGTTTGGGCACAAAGAATGTTTCATAAGATGGCATGACTATTGGCCTGTACTTTTTCCTCCTCTCAAAATAAGTTTTTGGGTATTGGTTAGAAAAGCTGCTTTACTTTACAAAAAAATAAACATCCCAAACTAGTAATAAGTTATTTTAAAAAGTTGTTATTTACCACACAACCAACTCATTATCCTCATTATTTGCTTTATTTGGTCCAATCCACTTTTAATAAACTTATCTATCTCCCTCCAAACAACCATAACTTTCATTTGTTTCCTTTTCCTCAAACCTCATCTAATTTCATGCCATTTAAAGATAATATTTTCAACGTTATTAAAAGCCATAACATTTTTGTTTCATAATAATTGGATTGAAAATGGGGCTGTGTGGGACAATAATTCAAATCATTTCATTCATTCATTTGATAAACTGGCACACACACATCCCATCTTTCCTCTTCAGCTGTAAATTTTTTTTATATTTCAGTAAATATACTTTTTATTAATCTCTAAAAATGGCCGGAAGTGCTGAAGCTGCTGTATGTTTGACTTAAACTAAAAATCTTATTTTGTTATCTCCATTATAGAAGTCTCTTTTTGACACCGTCTTCAATAAGACCAAAGAAGTTGTTAACAATGCAGGCATGTTTATATCTTTTAACAACTATTTTTAATCTTTAACTTCTATTTTAGCTGACACAACAAAGGGATTGGCTAATGTAAGTTAGGAACAAAATAAATGTTTTTGTTTCCGAAAAGTTAAAGAGAGTACAAAGTCTTAATTCGATATTAGTTTGATTGATCATGATAAATTGGTGGTATTTTGTGGTTGAAGTACGAACAACTATTTATACTATCAAATACTTTGATTTAAAGCAATTTATTTTGAACTACTTTATTTGAACAAAAATAAGGTTGTTCCATTAAAAATGAATGAATCCAAAATTAAGTTGATACAAATAATAAACATTAAATGCCCTTTATGACCCATCATTTTATTTAAAAATTACTTAGGTCATGTATGAAAATGTAGCCAAAATAATTCCTGGTCAAGGTAACAATCCTGCTAATGTAGATCCAAATGCTGCACCAGTTGGAGAAGGAGTTGGTGGGGGAGTAATCAAGCTCCAGGACCAGGACAACCAGGCTATGGAGGAATTTAAGAATGTTGAGTGTTGATTTGTTTTTTGTATGGCACTGAATAAGTCTTTAAAGTGAACTTCATTATTTAGTCATTTCTTTAAACATCCCAAAAACAAGCTCTATATTCTTTCAATAAAATGTTTCCAAGTCATCAAGTTGTGTGTTTTAAAAATAAAAAGTAAACAAAGTGTGTGTCTGCATCTTAAAGACATATTTTTTGCAAATACCACTGTATAAAGTGAAAAAATGTTCATCTAAAGGTAAACCAAGGGACGTAGCTATCTTATCAAATTTAAAGAAAATAAATAATTGATGATTGTATAATAAGATAATGACCCCTAAGATATGTATCGTTGTCCACTATTTTTGTTATTACTTATCACTATGAATAGGAAAATAATATATAAAGAATTGGCTAATGAAAGATGACAGATGTTAATAAAAAAGTATAAGGAAACCGCCACTCACCCAACATTTGTCAGCTTTTATATTTTGTCTGATGTTTTCTTTTTGATTTTATAGAAAGCCGAATACATTTGGTATGCTGCAGAATGTTATCAAAACATCTAAAAAAGATCTTCCACCATCAGCATTCAAAAGATACAGATTACAAAAATAAATTTGTCAAAGACAAATCGTATTTATGGGTGAAAAACATGATACTTGTCCATTCATTAACATTAGTACTTTCAAAGATGTCAGCTCGCTCTTAGGTATAATTGATAGACGCGCTAATGGCATCTGTTGTTCAACTTGACATTTATCATATGCAATAGGTTTTGTTGAGTCGTTAAAAAATGAGATGTCGTTGACTATTAATTATTTGTGTTTACCTTTTTGCAATTATTTTTGCAATTTTATTAATTGGGTCTTGTTTACTAACTTTTGCAACTTTTATTATATTTGATTTTTTAGTTGATATGAGTAGAAAGGACGATTCGAAGATTATTTTAGTTACTGGAGGAGTAATTTCGGGAGTTGGGAAAGGGATCATTTCATCATCGTTAGGAGTTTTGCTCAAGGCCAATGGGTACGGTGTTTCAGCCATCAAAATCGACCCCTACATCAACATAGATGCCGGAACTTTTTCACCTTTCGAACACGGGGAAGTCTTTGTTCTCGACGATGGAGGAGAAGTCGATCTTGATCTCGGAAATTATGAATGTTTCCTGAATGTACGTTTGACGCGTGATAATAATATTACTACTGGAAAGATTTACCAAGAAGTGATCCAAAATGAACGGCGAGGACATTACTTGGGAAAGACTGTCCAGACTATTCCGCACATTACTGATGCCATCAGTGATTGGATTGATCGAGTTGCCAAAATTCCTGTGGATGGAACTGAAAAACAGCCGCATGTTTGTGTCGTTGAGCTTGGCGGGACTGTCGGGGATATTGAAGGTAAATTTGAGAAAGTCAAGTTCGATGACTAGACACACTTGACCCCACATTTTCTTTGTACTTGAAAGTATTCTAAAGTCAATATGAAGTTGACTCACTTGGGGACGTATATTTAATAATAACTTTGCAGGTATGCCTTTCTTAGCTGCTTTCGAAAAGTATGCAATGCCCAAAATGAAGGGGCGCGTCATGATTGTCCACGTTTCCTTGATCATTGACCCCAAAAGCACTGGCGAACCAAAGACTAAGCCGATGCAGAACAGTCTCAAGAAATTACGTGGAAACGGACTCCATCCAGATTTGATCATCTGCCGCAGTGAAAGACCAATATCTACAGATTTGAAAAGCAAGATCAGTGGGTTCGGTCATGTCGAGCCTACTCAAGTCGTTGGAGTTCACGATTGCAAAAGTGTTTACCAGGTTCCATTGCTCCTGGATCAGCAAAATGTTGTCCAACTCATAAAAACCACTTTGAATCTTCCACATCTATCTCCACAAACCAGAGCAGCTGCTATTCCTAACATGGCTCAATGGTTCAAATTTACTGAAATCATTGGCGACTTTGAGTTAACTGCCAAAGTAGCGCTTGTCGGCAAATACATCAAGATCAAAGATGCGTATGCTTCTGTTAACAAAGCTCTTGAACACGCTGCTACTCACGCCAAGAGAAATTTGAAAATCATCTATGTCAATGCCGAAGCTTTAGAGGACACTGCCACAACCAAGGAAAGAGATGAAGCATGGGCTGCTATCAAGGATTGTCAAGCTATTATTGTTCCAGGTGGCTTTGGAAACCGTGGAATTGAGGGAATGATCAATGTTTGCAAGTATGCGCGTCAAAACAAGGTACCTTTCTTAGGAGTTTGTTTGGGCATGCAATGTGCTGCGATTGAATTTGCTAGGAATGTTTGTGGCATTGAGAAGGCCAATTCCTCTGAATTTGATAGTACTATTCCTTTTGACAAGCAAGTCGTCATTGATATGCCTGAACACGTTGGGGAAAATGTCGAGATGGGGGGAACAATGAGATTAGGGCTCAGGACCACTGTTTTCCTTACTGATAATTGCAAACTACAGAAGCTTTACAAGAACGATATTATTGAAGAAAGGCATCGTCACAGATACGAAGTCAATCCAACTTTGGTACCAATGTTGTCTGAAGCCGGAATGTTGTTTATCGGAATGGGAGTGGATGAATCTAATGAATTCAATAACATTCCCAGAAAAGCGAATCCGCTAAGAATTTAATTGACTTAGCTTCTGCTTATCGTCACAGCAATCTTCTTCAAACTATCAGAGAATTATGTTCTCATGGTGTTTCTAAAAGAGCTGTTCGTATGGAAGTGATAGAATTAGAAGAGCATCCTTACTTCGTTGGGTGTCAATATCACCCCGAATACCTTACTCACCCAATTACTCCATCTCCTCCATTTCTGGGCTTATTGCTTGCAGCTTCCGATCAACTTAAGGATTTTCTCTCGGGAGAAAGAATTCCATCCCCTATCAAATCACTTTCTATCAATGAAAATTAAATAATATTTACAACAAAAAAGTTGGTTAATACAAACAAAAACATTAAACTAATTAATATTTAAAGTCCTTTATTAACTTCAACAACTATTATATTTATATATTTTAATAAATTCAATTTACTTCCCCAACTTCCCAGCCAACCAATCTAACCCCTCGTACAAACCTTCCCCATTCGTAGCACAAGTCGCCTGAATATACCATTGCCTTAGATTCAGTTTGTTAAGGCCGAGTTTATCGGTAATTTCCGAAGCAGACATAGCATTAGGCAAATCTTGTTTGTTGGCAAAGATGAGAAGGATAGAATCGCGAAGGTCACCTTCACTCAGCATTCGTTGCAATTCATCTCTGGACTCTTCGATACGATCTCTGTCGTTGCTGTCGATGACGAAAATTAAAGCTTGAGTGTCTTGGTAGTAATGTCTCCAGAGTGGACGGATTTTGTCTTGACCGCCGACGTCCCATACAGTGAAGGATATGTTGTTGTAATCAACTGTCTCCACATTAAAACCTAAATGTGGCGTTGTTAAAAGATAGTTAAAAGATACATTTACCGATTGTGGGAATAGTCGTTACGATCTCACCCAGTTTTAACTTGTACAGAATTGTGGTCTTGCCGGCAGCATCCAATCCAACCATGAGAATCCTCACATTTTTCTTGCTAAAAATGCGGTTGAATAAACTGGATATTGTCAATCCCATTGTATTTAATCTAAATTAAAGTTAATTATAATAAGTTGGCTATTTATAAAAGAAATGCGAGGACGTGTAACATTTCCATATATTCACCACCAAAGACTTCCCAATGCAACGTATCACATATCGAGGAAACGTTTGATATTTTATTCAAATTATGTCAACCATCTTTTCGTTGCGAGGTTTATTTGGAGAGGAAAAGATTGATGTGTATCAATATTAATTAGATTTAAATAATTTGATAAATTAAATAGACTTATTTAAAAAATAGAAATGATAGAAAAAAATTTAATTGTTTTTATTTACAATTATTTATTCAGACAGAATGTCAAAATATATTTTAATAATTTTATTTATTACATATTTAAGGTAAGTCTTTGGAGTTTGTAGTATTTACATGAATTATTTATAGCAAGCAAACTTTTACTAACAAAGTATATTCCGATCCAATAAAGTTAGATGCGAAAATAGAAAATAGTCCAGAAAAATTTGAAAATGATGTTAAAAAGAAAAGTGGTGAGAATGTTCGTGTGTTTGTAATTACTCCAACCTATAAACGTCTAACTAGATATCCAGATTTGATTAGATTTGCGAATTCATTGAAGTTGTTACCTTTTATTCATTGGATTGTGATTGAAGATGGAGATAAGAAAAGTTTGGGAGTGTCGAGGATTTTGAAACGATCGGGGATTAAGTGCACCTACTTTGCTGCCAAAACACCCAAATTTGTTTTTCCCAAGAGAGGTTGGTGGCAGAGAGATATGGCAATTGAAAGGTTGATTGTTAATAAAAGTAAATTTATATCTAAACATCAAAGAGGCATTGTCTATTTTGGGGATGATGATAACTCATATGATCCAAAATTGTTTACTGATTACGTGGTAAATGTGCAAAAAATAGGAGTATGGGCAGTTGGGTTGTCATCTTCAAGTGTAGAAGCTCCTATTGTCAAAAACAAGAAAGTAGTTGGGTTTGATACTTGGTATGCTCCCGAACGAGAACATCCCTTCGATTTTTCAGCATTTGCTCTTTCTTTGAAGTACTTCGAAGATAATCCAAAGGCACGCCTTACAAATGATCCCACATTGTATCCATACAGTCCGGAAGGGATTCTATTACAAAAATTAAACATCAATCTATCTGATTTGGAACCATTTGAATCACAATTAACAAATCCAAAAGAAATATATGTCTGGCACACTAAGACACAAATTCCAAATTACTTCAAAACAGTCAATCGCAAAGAAGTTTATGGATACGATGTTGAACTTTAATTATTAATACCGGAAATAAAATATCATTCTTTTTGATCTATTTGGACGGTTCATTAATTAATTTTGATTTTTATGATAATTAAGACTATCTTCATCATGAAGCCCATCAGAAGTAATGTGATGTAATTCTTATCATCTAACTATATAAGAATATGTTAATGGTGAAGCATTCCAATTAAAATTTCCTTAATTATGCAAGTCAAGTTATTAGCAGTAGTTGTTTTGAGCGTTGTCTTTGGTGCTTTGAATGCCACATCTCCACACCCACCTTTTCATCTAGGAGCTGTTACTTTTGCTGATGGTACTTGTGATGACAGTGACACTAAAATTGTCCAAAATTGTTTCAACATTTACCTTCAATTCTTTGGACTTTCTATAAATCCATTCCCAAGTTTCTCCAACTACACTACTGTCTACGATGCTTATTTAATCAAAAGAGGCAGTGCAGGGCAATCAGCTATTTGCAGGTCAATTTAATTCATCGACTTTATATAAATGATGTTATTTTCAGACAAAAGAATTTACTCTCATTATGTCTTAGTTCTTTGGAAAAAGATTGTGTAAATTTTATGGGATTATCAAGTATCTTCGGATTAGATCCAGAATCAGCTTATCATTACAACATGGATTATTATATGTAAGTTATTTGTTCTAATTTACTAATCCAATTAATTTAGTTCTCAATATGAATGTAAGTCTCAATCAAAAGAAATGTAATAAGAAATTTAGGTAACGCCGGCTTGAACGTCACCATGAACAGTTTCTACTGCATCCAGGCAGCCGGAATAAACCAAGCTAATAATGAACAAGCTTGCGAAACAGCTTTATTAGCAGCTGGGCATAACTCACAGTCATGTGATCCTTACAACACATACATCCAATGCATGGCGACGGTATTTGGAAATTATTGCGGAAGTGCAGTCGGATCATGGGAGTGCAGTGGATTAACTTATGGAATTCTTAAAGATGTTCCTATGTGTCAACAAAGTTTTACACCTTGTACTACTTCCAAATTTTTACGCGTATAATTGTGATGAGCAGGGTATTAATTGTATGATTAATCTGAGCAAATAATTATTCTTATCAATAAATTTTATTATTTCGTGGGTTTTTAAGGAGTAGTAGTATTATTATGATAAGAGATAATTGAAATTTTTAATTTAAAATTATAATTTCATATGACTTTACCAACAATGCCCTTTGCTGTATGGAGAAGTCATTATTCATGTTGCACTATGCTTGTGATCTAAAAGAATACATCACTTTTATTATGGATAATATCCTTAAAAAATGACTATAAAATAACCAAAAGTTTTAACTCTCTATCATTTCAAAAACACAACCATGAAAACATTTATTTTGATTGCTATTACAATTCTTGCGGTCACAGCAGATCAAAAATGTGAAACAATGCAATATGATGTAAGAAATAATCTTTATTAATTAAAATATGTAACAACTATATCTAAAATGACTATTAAACTTTTTTGTTCCCAGAAGTTTAGTATTCCTCTTCGCGCAATTTCCTTGGTTTATTTGTATGATTATCAACAGCCGATCTTGGATAGACTTTAGAAAGAGGAACAGGTTCTCTGAATAAGTCATTTGTCAGTTCGATTTGCTCCAACTCATCTCCAACCACCAGCATCTTCTTATCTTGGGCAACACACATTTTCTTTGCCAAAAGAGCAATATTCTAGAAAACGTAATAAAATTTTTATTTCTATTTAACCTACCTTAAAGGTCTGTGGTTCATAAATGGCTAACTGTGACAAGACAGTATTGTCGAGTAGAATATGAGCCTTGTTGAGACTATTTTTAAAATTGCTATAATCCATATTATGTTCTTGTACACCAATCCTAACCCTTTCCTCTGAATAATGGTGAGCAAGGCGTACTTCATCTTGTCGCTGCATTGACATATAATGAAGAACCTTGTTTAGTTTTCGGTAAGCTCCTTTGACTGTGTCTCGTTCACTTCCATATTGCCACTGAAAGACAAGTTATAATGTTTAAGTATGGTTTGTCAACTTACGGCAGTAAAACGGGCTAACTTTTCTCTAGATTTCCATTTATCGGGCTTAGGTAATGTATTAAACGCGTCCAAAGGACTGTTTAGGATTCTACGTAAATTGTTTAAATCACTTAACTTCATCCTGTATCCAAATTGAGAAGTTTAAAAGTATTTTGACGTATAGACAAATTGGAAATATACGTATCAATTTCTGTGTCGGACCATCTTAATGTTTAAATTTTTGTAGTGCATCAGACAATGCTATTCAAATCTACTTTCAAAGGTTAATTTAACTTTGGGAGAGAATAATACACTTCCGGATTATGGCACTTTTACAGAGAGTAGAGGAATCGGCGCATTTGGATTCAATAAAGAAGTAATGCAAAAAGTTTGTGTAATTCAAAATGAGTTTTCCGATTGTATTGGATCTAACTCAAATTGTATTCATAATGCAACTTTGCAACAAATTTTTAACGTGGAAGCATCAGATAGTAGCCTTTATTCAGTTGATTACTACGTTTCTATGTACGAATGTCAAACGGCTTACAACATTACAATAAATGAATTTGACTGTTTAACAACTGTTGGTATAAAGGGCTACGACCAAATGAAAAAGTGCGAAACAGAACTTCAAGCTGATAATGGGAATGATTCTGATGTCTGCAGTGTCAAGAATTCCGTAAACAAATGTGTCATGGATGTATTTGACAAGTATTGTGGGAAAGATGCCGCAGCTTATGTTTGCAATGTTAATAATGCTGGTATTAATGAAAATTTGCCACAATGTGCATCAAAATTAATGACTTGCCCTGAGCTTAATTCATTTTAATTTTTGATAATAAATTCTTTGCATTTCATTTTATGTTTTTAACACAATTTAAAGGCTGTTACAAAAATCAAACATCTCTATTTAACCACAACTAATTGTAAATATCATTTCCAAGAATCAAACCAATTACTATTCTCCCAAGATTACGATATTCAAAAGAATCATATCCGTCAAAGTTGTGTCTGTTGTTGTAATCATCAAAAGCAGCTCTTGATTGCTCTTCATAAAATGGAGCTACAATAGCAACAAGCGCAATCATTAGAATGACACAATGAAGCAACATTTTGTTTGATAAATTGGACATAAATTTGTTTGTTTTATAGATATTTTCTGTGACTAAATTAATTATAAAAACACAAGACTTACTTTGCAAACATGCTCTTGACATGCTCAATGAAATCATTAAATTGACTCAGGGTCTTGATGAAACTGACTACCAAACCAAGAGTAAGAATAAACTTTTTAAAAAAGCTCAGTAGTAATAAGGCATTTTGTATCAGTAATTTAATGCTATTTGGTTCATTGTCTATATATTGTAATGTGTGCATTAATTCTAAACTTGCATGTAATAAACTTGTTTTACTTAAATTGTGCTATTCTAAGATAATTTATATGATTGGATCTAAAGGTCTACTTTTGTACTTATAGCTAAATTTATGTGTCTTCAAATGTACTCTGATAAGTATTCTTCTTCGATAAGAGCATAGTTAATGTTTGATGAAAAAATATATAAGATGATACATCCAACATAGTTAATTAGATAAACGAATTGCTCCCCATGATTAAAACACCAGCTTTAAATTCATCTTATCAATTTTAAATTATATGACGTGATGGAAGGTGTTATATAAGAAAGTTTATTCTCAACTTTTCACCCTATCTTAAACATGAAAGCTTTTATTTTCTTAGCTATTGCTCTTTTTACGGTCAGTACCGCTGCTCAACAGTATTGTGATCCTGCTCAATATGCCGTAAGGATTGGGTTATTTTAATAATTTGTTTATTGTTTTGTAGAGTGTCAGACAATGCTATTCTCAATACTTTAACACCTATAATTTGACAATAGGAGCCAACGCCACACTTCCATCATACATTGCATTCGCCCAAAGCAGAGGAAAAGATGAGTTAGGATTCAACAATTTAAATATGGCCAAGGTTTGTCTTATCCAAAATACTCTCTCAAACTGCATCGGACAAAATTCTGCCTGCATCAACCCAACTGACTTTCCAAAGATCTTTAGCGTAAATAATACTGACAATTACGAATACGTAGAGGATTTCTTTGTGGGCATCTATGAATGTCAAACGGCATACAACATAACCATCAGCAACTTTTATTGCCTTGCATCAGTTGGCAAAAATGGGTTCAACTCAATCGCACAATGCGAAACCCAACTTAATACCGATATTGCAAATCAAGTTCCTATTTGTACTGCTGAAAATACATTTGTCACTTGCCTATCGAATGTTTATCAATCTTATTGTGGAAATGATGCCGGAGCTTATATTTGCAATGTAGAAAATGTTGCCCTCACCCATGTCCTTCCTCAATGCATTCCAACATTGAACAATTGTCCTGCATATTCTACTTAATTTAATTAAAACTAATAAATTTGCATTTAAAATTTGGCTATGTAGTAAATTTTCATTCCAAAGATAAGTTGCAAATAAAAAATTGCCACTTTCTCTACCTTCTTCACAATGGAACAATTCTTTCATTTAGAAAGAGCAACCTGCTTTCCTGGAGAAACAATTGCCGGCACTTTTGTTTTACGAGGAACCTCCCCCCTAACCCAAGTGAAGTCAGTCAAATTGAATTAGCAAGGAACCTCTTCAGCCCAATTTACTCATCAAGAAGATTGCAGCGAGTATATGATTTATGCTTCTGATCGTATCAAGGGATTGGTGTTAAGGGAGGAGAAGATCATTACTGCCAATTTGCTTTTAAGATTCCACGTGCCTGACCAGCAACATTCAAGGGTACTTTTGGGAGGATTAGGTATACTTTGAGAGGGTATGTTGAGATGTTTCAGGAGTATGAAATTCAAATTTTGCCAAACTCTACTCGTTCTCATCTTAATGTCTTTCAAGATGTTAATATGGATTTGTCTATCTTTTCTGGATGTAAATGTTGCACCAAATATTGGACTTATGATAGTGACAACATTATTAATGGATGTCAATATTGCGAACAAAATGGAAAGACTAACTTGGTAATGGTTGAATTGGCTCCGACTAGACAAATGTGTGGAGCTTTCGAGGATGTTCCTTTTACTCTTAATATTGTCAACCGCTCTGATGAGAAGATTAAAGGTTTCACCTACTACATTATTAGGCAAGAAAATTACGAAGGAAAGTTGATTTCTCCGGATTTTGATTCTTCTAAGTATGATCTACACTACTCAAAGGGTGAAAGTATCACGCATACCGAGACTTATGTGTACGACAAAAAACCGCTAAGTTCAATGTCAATATCGGTGAACAAAAAGACTACGAAAGAACCATCACCACGGAAAAAGTTATTGCTGGAATTGATTTTGGTGGAAACACACACGTTAAGCATTACCTTGTCGTTGACCTTCCCAATGGTAAGAATAAGCTTTTTCCAAGTATCAAGATCAGATTCTTAATTAATAACAACTCACAGTAAATCAACTATTAATGTAACATTTCAACTCTTTTATTTGTTCCTTTAAACATCACTTTCCTAACCCAGTCGATCTAGAAATGCATATGCTACATTGACTTTATTTTATATATTAGTTTAAAATGTAATTTCCTAACCCAGTCGAGCTGTACACTCAGTCAGAGTTATATAGGCACTCAGTTGTAGCTCATAAACTTACCTGAGTATTGGGTTTGGATTCTTCAATAACGATTCCGCCCCGAGCCGAGGCTTCACCATTGCACTTTAGGTAGAAGTTGACTCTCGAGACAGTCTCTAACGAGACTCGTCTATACTTCAATTTTTGCGTTTGGAAGTCTGCGTTCGCGCAACTTCCTAAAATAAAACATAATCATACAATAATGTATTCCATGTTGGGCAAGGGTTGATTTTAAACCAGCTTTCATTTTGGTGATACATGCATTTCGTTTGCAGGTTGATCTCAATGACGTACATAGATTGGATTTTTATTTTGTTTATCACTAACTTTTGTTATTGACAACAATAAATAAATTTGGCTTTCTTATCTAAATTGTTTATAAACAAAAAAGATAACCTTTGCAGATCAATTAATTAAAGTATCAAAAAGTATTACACTCCACCATTCCCAAAAAGCATCCCTTCCTAAGCCACACAACTCCAACCATTCCCAATTGATCGACTAACTTGTTATAAAAGAAGCCTACATTCTCTTGCCATTTTAACAAAAATAAAACATCACAACTGCACGTATGCATTAAACTTATTGAATTTCCATATTTTATTTCCAACTATCACATTTATTTATAATGCACACTTCCATTTTGATGCTTACTTTTGTATCACCAAAACTTGTAGATAACAATGTTTACTCCCTGATGTTAATCATTCAAAACTATATCATACTTTTTTATTTATTATTTGCAACGAAGCTTTCTGTGGAGTGGAGAATATTATATTTGACTATATAATTAGACTATATTCTAACTACTTTTACTTACTTAACCTTGTAATTGTTGGAAAAGATATTGTGTAGTTGACGTGAAATTGACCATCTTCCCTACTATAAACCCACCAAATGCCGAAACTTTTGACCTACCGCTTTGTTCTCTTTTCATTTACCTTTGTCGTGGTGCCATCCCTCCTCTTTTACCGATACTCCACCATTTTAGACACCACCAAACACATAACAATCATGTCCTTTTCCAACAAACTTTCCATTGACCAAGTCAACATCTCCGGAAAACGAATCCTGATGCGAGTTGACTACTCCGTCCCCATGAAAGAAGGCCAAATTACCAACAATCAACGCATCGCAGCCACCATCCCAACCATAAACTATGCTCTAGACAATGGAGCCAAGAGTGTTGTCATCATGTCACATATGGGAAGACCTGATGGTCGCAAAAACACTAAATTCACTCTAGCTCCAGTTGCTATCGAATTGCAAAAATTACTTGGACGGAAGGTTATTTTTGTTGGAGATTGCGTTGGAGAAGAAGTTGAGAAGGTGACTGCCAATCCTGAAACAGGAAGTGTCATTCTTTTGGAGAATGTTAGATACTATGCCGAGGAAGAAGGAAAGGGAGTTGATGAGAATGGGGAGAAGTTTAAGGCTAAGGCGGAGGATGTTGTCAAGTTTAGGAAATCTTTGTCTAAGCATGGGGATATTTATGTTAATGATGCTTTTGGAACTGCTCATAGAGCTCATAGGTAAGGCTCCTTTTCGAATTAGTTCTCATTTGTTTTAGTTCAATGGTTGGATGTGACTTGGAACACAAAGTCGCTGGTTTCCTCATGAAGAAGGAACTCCAGTATTTTGCCAAGGCTCTGGAAAATCCAGTCAGACCTTTCCTTGCCATCCTGGGAGGTGCCAAAGTGGCTGACAAGATTCAATTAATCAAAAACTTGCTTGACAAAGTGGATGAAATGATCATCGGTGGAGGCATGGCTTTTACCTTCCTAAAAGTTCACGACAAAATGAGCATCGGAAACTCACTTTATGACGAAGAAGGAGCTAAGATAGTTGAAGAGATTTTGGAGAAGGCTAAAGCCAAGAATGTGAAGATTCACTTGCCCGTTGATTTCGTAATTGCCGACAAGTTTGCCGACAATGCTACCTTTAAGACTGCCACCAAGGAAGAGGGAATTGCTGAGGGATGGATGGGACTTGACATGGGGCCCAAATCAGCTGCCGCCTTTACTGAAGTTGTCCTCAGAGCCAAGACCATCGTATGGAACGGCCCACCAGGTGTCTTCGAAATGGAACCGACGTCGCAAGGAACGCAAGCTTTGCTGAAAGCCGTCGTCGACGTCACCAAGACCGGGGCCATCACCATCATCGGTGGAGGCGACACAGCCACTTGCGCCAAACGCTACAACTCCGAAGACAAAGTCAGCCATTGCTCGACCGGAGGCGGTGCATCTCTCAACTTACTCGAAGGAGCTATACTTCCCGGAGTGGATGCTCTCAGTTCAAAATAATTAGTTTAATATTAGTTTAATTCGACCAAATAAACAACATTCAGTGAGCTTTGTTTAGTAATATTTTATGTTTGTTATTCCATATGATAAATGTAGTATCTTAATGTGCACCACATTATTCCACCAAAAAATAGACGACATTTAACGACTGACTTTTTAATATTATGATTAGATGGAAGTATCTGTAGTGTCGTGAACCTTTACTTTATGTTGTGCATTGATGTAAATTTGTGTGGACGGTGATTCATTTAGTTGGTAGTTTGTGGAAGGAGTCATTTTAATTGTTGCTTTCTGATCTTTTAAATCGGAGATATTGTATGCTAATTTGATTTGGTTTTTTGTTGTGGGTTGTTCTTTAAATATTTAACGTAATTAAAGGCCACATTGAATCTTCTTTACCTTGCCAAAATTCATTTGCTCAAAAAAGAGCTGATTGGGATAGCGATTATTTCCCACCACGACATGTAACGTAACTCAATCACAGCCTTCTTTATCCTACTAACACCACAATTTTGGGTAATTTTCAAAAAAATTAATTTAATTTCGATGATATGAGCACCTATTATGTGAAATATGTCCCCTCCATTCCATATCCCCATTCTTTATCTATTAATTAATTAAATAAATTTCAGGGGGGTTGAGCGTGTGTGTCAATGAGTTTCGAAGAATTAAAAGCCGGCCTGTGGTGGCGACATCTAGTAGCAGGAGGAATTGCAGGCTGTTTTTCCCGTACCTCAACGGCTCCCTTGGATAGGTTAAAAGTGTTCTTACAAGTCCATGCCAACGCTCAAAATAAATTAAATGTGACGAGTGGGTTGAAAATGTTATATTCCGAAGGAGGAATTCGGGGATTTTGGAGAGGTAATGGTATTAATGTGACAAAGATTGCTCCGGAATCAGCTATTAAATTCATGGCTTATGAACAGGCTAAAAGATATATTCAACAATTGAAAGGAGATGACGAGTTGCAGATATATGAAAGATTTTTGGCTGGTAGTTTTGCAGGAGCTGTCTCACAGAGTTCTATTTATCCGATGGAGGTTCTTAAAACTAGGCTGGCTTTGAGGCGGACGGGTCAATTGGATAAAGGCTTGATACATTTTACTAAACGGATGTATAGATTGGAGGGACCCAAGGCTTTTTATCACGGTATGTTCCGAATTCGATAAAAATGTCGATTTTATTAAATGAAAGATGGGATAAAACTGTGGATGAAAATTAAACAGCACATTATTTGGAAACTTTTGCAGACTTTCCTAAATCAACTGGTCGATTAGCATCTAAGAATTCCTTGAACATTAGTTAAGCAAGTTGATCTTTTCTTTCTGGAAACAGATGTCTGATTGTGTTATAAGTTCCTTTCCCAGAGTCACTGTTTGTGACATTGTCTATGCAGTAGTCGATTAAGATGCTTCAGTGTTCAGAGCATGGTTCTCGGAGGCATACGTCTTTTTCAAGACAATCATTTCTTTACCAGCTATTAAGACTTTGTGCATAGCCTTATCATTAAATAAAAGTCACTATTCAACTTTTTTGTTGCAGGGGTACATGCGTTGGTTTATACGCTTTACGATGTGTGTACTTTCACCTGCATAGAGAACGCATTTCTCGACAACCTCAGCAACTTTAAATCCAGCTTCAGTGATATCAGGATGTGCCATCAAATAAAGCCACAATACTTTTTATTCCAAATAGATTTATCCTATTCCTTTTTGATATCACCAGCTGTTCTTAAATTGTTGTTCTTTCAAATAGTTTTTACACTCCCGACCATTGATAGTCAGTTGCTACTCTTTCACGCATTTCTTGAAATCATTAACATCACACTTTGCACTTTCATCTTTACTACCGCCATTAAGTATTTTTTGTATAAAGTGATGCCCATATCCTAAATTGCCCGAAACTGACCCATCACATAAATCGGTTGCTCCTTTGGTAGCGGCAATTAAAGAACTTTCCATGACTGATGGATATCTTTATGACAGTCCTCACTAATATTGAATCACAACAACTCCTTTCCAACCCCAAAATCTTTTAACATCTTGATAACTTCCTTAGACTTCTTAAACATTCTAAAATCACCTCCATCAGCTTCCTTTTGTGTTAAGCCTATTTTTATTAATAGACATCCCAATGTAGCAAGCTTTGTTTTTCCTATGAAACAGTAAGCAATCTAATCCTTTCCAGAGCAATCATTCCATTTATTGGTGACTTTGAACTCCCCTCACAATCTTTCTGAGAAACTTTACGTATTTGAGTTTTGCTTCTTCATCTTTGTTAATTCAGCAATTGATTGCCTAATTTCTTTGAGATAGGCTTGGCATTCGTGAGATATGTAGTTGAGCTTGCGGGGGACCGTGTTCGCGATTCGGTACTTTCTCTTCACAAATTCTTCTTTTGTTTGTGCCCATAGCACGTTCAAAAGGTTTCAGAATAATTCAGAGGTGTCTTTATTGGCTCAAAATGCCTTTCAGATAACATTGGTACTTTGAATGTACCAAGTATTAAAGAACAGTCGATATACAGTCACTATATTTTGTACGAAGTAAAATATAAAAGCTACGGGTGTCAGGAATAATGATTTAAATATTTAATTGGTATCCAAATAAAAAAGTAAAAAACGTAAAAGATCCTTAACTAATGTATATTTGTTTATTCTAGGGTATGTTCCGAATTTGATAGGAATTATTCCTTATGCTGGGATAGATTTGGCTGTGTATGAAACGTTGAAGAGTTTTTACTTGAACAAATTTCCGCATTGCAAGGAACCAGGAGTATTTGCACTGCTAGCTTGTGGAACGTGCAGTAGTACATGTGGACAGCTGGCGAGTTATCCGCTGGCACTAGTTAGGACAAGACTACAAGCTCGAGGTAATGTTTAAACTAACTCTAAATAAATAACAACCTCTTGTCCTTCAGAACCAAAAGATGTCCATTTACCGTCAACAATGTCTGGTAAGTTAAATTAAAGAAAATTTTTAGTTTAAACATTACTAAACTTAGAATTCAAAGGGTAAATTAAAATGTATTGTTTAAGTGATTGGCTGTTGTGTGCACTTTTCATAGAATCTTTCTAATCTTTCAACATCATCCAAATTGTCATAATGAGTTGTAAATTATTGAACATGTTTAATAATAGAGCTGTTACAAGTTCTAAAAAATAAAATAGACCAATTTTTTCTCTTTAAAATAGAAGCAAATAAATAGTATATAGCTTAAATTAAATCGTTTTAATATTTGAGGGGAGCATAGATTTTTTGCGATTTGTTATTATTTTTATATAGCTTAAACAATCCCGGAAGTCTGTATTGATTTTGATTCCAAAAACCTTCAGTTGAATTTTTTAGCCAATCATTCAACATAATAATCAACTTCATCAATCCTACCATTTGGCAAATGGCGTTTTCTAGTCTTGATCGAAAGATTTTCTTTATTTGTTGAAGATATTTATGATATTTAGGTTGTATTTTCATCAGTAATATTATTTTTATAATAGACGGTCCATTTTAATTTTTTTAATTTATAGACTAGATTCGACGGTCTAGCCTATTTTGATCTAGTCTATAACAGGTCTATTTAATAATGTTATTCTTTTCACTGAATGCAATTCTTACCAGTCCCTTCCTTGCCTTGGGCATAGTAGATGGCTTTTAAATGGTCCCTCAGACGAGCTCTTGTGTTATCATTTGGATTGTCGATTGTTAAAGGTAGACATTTGTTGCTTGGTGTTGGAGTATCTTTAGAATCAGGAGCTCCTCTTTTCAACAATTTGTCCGTGAATATTGAAACTGAAAATAAATAAAAGCAATTAAAATATGATTCTTATAACCTAAATAAACATTATACAATTAGAATATAATAAGAATGTTGGATGAGCATATGTTAATTATACAATAAATATTTGTAAAATTACTACAATTTGATAGCAAATTTATAATAATAAGCGCCAGGCTATTGAATAATGCTAGCAACACATAAACATATTAGTTGGTTCATTAAACAATAGAAGTCATCATTGAAGGTAGACCAACTTGATTTCCACCAAAAAAAGAATGAAATGATTTCAAGATTTTATTAGCCACTCCTTATTACGGGAAAAATAACAATTAAACGATTTTTTAATTAATACTTTATTCCATTTAAAAAAAGTAATCTAATTCAACTACCAAAACATTAAATTTACAAAGAAAAGTATATAAATATATTGAATATTATCAAATTAATATGTATGTATAAATAATCTAATCTATTTCAGGCCAATTTAGATATATCATCCAGACAGAAGGTGTCTTAGGTCTATATCGCGGCATCCAAGCAAACTTCCTAAAAGTAATCCCTGCCGTCTCAATCAGTTACGTAGTTTATGAAAATTGTAGAAAACATCTTGGTGCCTCAATGTCGTAAACATGTTTTACTCAATTTTCAAGCACATCCATTATTTATTAATCAGATTATATGTGTATTGGTGATCAAGTGAAGTCTTTTAATTACGACGAGTAGCGTTTATTCTTTTATTAGTATCAGATTTTTATAGGTTATATTAATTGTTTAAACAAAAATAAAAACATGTTCCGTTTTTTGGATTAATCATATCTTATTCTTTTTGGGGGAGTTTATGTTTTAAGATATTTATCAAATTGAGTTTGATGGAATCTGGGTAGTTGCTTTTGTGTGGGTCTGATAAAATTGGAAGTATCATAAATAACTGTAAAAAATTCATTTTTCATAATGTAGTTTTCTGGTATTTAAAGGATTCAAAAGTGTTTACTGGTTATTTGTGATGCCATTTTATTATCATAAACCATCAACCCATTTTCACGGGCTTTTAAAGAAAAGGCTGAATAAATTAGTTCTAATTCTGATTTTCTTGATATTTACTTCCATTGTCATTGATACATTATTTTATAAACCTACTAAGTATGCAATTATTGTAGTAGCTGAAAATGAAGAAGCTGTCGAGAAATACAAACTGGCTCAGGCAACAGTAAAGTGTTATGCCGACTTTCGTGGGTATGATTATTTTCTGATGGTTTACACAGACCATACTAATGACTTTCAACGATATTGTCCCCATGATAATTGGAACTTCGCAAAACAATGTATCGTGGCTCATTTCATGAAAACACTAACTACTGAATACAAATGAATGCTAGTCTTAAATGAATTATTAATAGAATCTCAATACAAGAACAAACCGTAAATTCAGACCTTGATATGAATGTTTATTTCATTACCAAGACCACTTCTACCATCGATTTCCTATCGAATTGGGCTGATTATTATTATAGTAGTGAAGGAAATTATCTTGATAACCAAGCAGCTTTGTTAACAACGGCAATTCGTAAATTTGGATTTGAAAAAAATGAACCTTCTTTCGAGAAGTGTAAAGCTTTTTTATTGGCCGCTAATAATATAGATGAAATCCAGGCACATTTGGAATGCTTGAAAGAAGTTTTTAGAGGTGATTCTAATACTGTTGATGATTGGAATATTACAACAATGAATAGACAAGTTGAAGTTCTTAAAAAGGTTTCTAATAGACTGTGGGTTCGAAACGGGAAGCTGTTGAATTACAAATTTACTGCTAACGACTTTTTATTGCCTCATTTCTCCAAAGGCTATGATTCAAATTACGATGGTAATTTTTGTCGTTTCAAGGATATGCAGTTGAATTGGGGTATGTTTTCTAGTTATCAAATTTCAGTGGCAACAGGAAAGTCTATGATTGATCAAAAAATGAGTGAATTAACTAATATGTATGTTTGTAAATTAAATTATCTATTTATTTTTTTAGGAAGCACACACAATTCATGAACAAAAGCACCATTCTAAAATTACCTACCATAATGAAATCACACCAAAATTTGTGGGTTTGGTCAGCGTTTCGTATGGAGGGTGAAAGATTGAGTATTTCCCTGATAAAATATACGACAAATATGGAGCCACTTTATTACAGATAATAGCAAAAACATTAGGACATCATATTTGTCAAAGTACTGAAATATGTGAGAAAAGATCTAAGAAAATACGTTCTGTTGATTGGGTGCATGCCAATAATTCGTGGTTTGTTGTGTGATTTAATAAAATGATATTTATTTATTACGTTTTTTAATTCCGATAGAGTAATCGTATAATTAAAGGATGCTATGTTGCCAGTCTAGTTATTAGATAAACACCACTTTTTGACATTCATCCGAAACTAGCTAAAACGTTCGAAGAATGCCCTTTCTTTGTGTTGTATAGCAAATCATGGTGTAAAACTATTAAATTCCCAAATAAATCAATTTGTAAATGCACGTTGTGTAGAGTAACAAAAACATTCTCCTCAAGTTGTCTTTCTTGTTTTTGTCATCATAAAAAGGGGTCTCTACTAAATTTTAGTCTACTGTCTCAAAGAGAAGAGAGACTTTATTAAAAGTGTTTTTATTTGATCATCACAAAAGTGATACATATTAATTGTATGTAAATGGTCATCATTTTACGAGTTACCTTATCAAGACATCTTGTTAACTCATATTTAACAACAATATTTATAATTTTAGGTCCAAGATGAGCAAAAACATGAAGACAGTCCTTAATCTACCCTACCTTTTCAAACGGTGTATTCGAGATTATGAAACTACGAAAGCCTTAGCGTCAACTTGCCGTTCTTTTTACAATATCGTACACAGGCAGCAAATTGAATTAAGAGTTGACAGAAAAGATTCGACACCTATTAGTTTATTGTTTTATTTCAGTAACAATCAAAAACATATTGAGAAGGGCTTGATGAATGAATTGGCTTTTAATAGCTTGATTTTATGCGATAGACATTCAGATTCGGATATTAATAATATTTCGAGTATCAAATCTGTGAATGTCTGCTTAAATGTCCTAGATTTTAGTTATCTGAAAGATGGAGTGACAGGACACGAATTAATGAATAGTCATCTGTCTTTCTTCACCCAAGAAATCAAAAAGTTCCCTAATTTGGAAAGTATATGTTTCGAGAAATTCTTCTTTTGTTCTTTAATTTCAAACAATGATTTTTTTTCCAAATGCCTAAATAATATCAAGTCAAGGAAACTCGAAAAATTGACGGGAATCACATACGATGTGTTTTTGTCTTTCATTCGTAGAAAGACTAATTATTTTATTCAAAATCTTCCAAATCTAAAGGGTATTGAAATAATTTGCAATGAAATGTCAAATGTGGAAGAAAGAGATGCCAAGTTGTTAGAATTGTTTTCGAAGGCATTAGGAAACTGCAAAATTAATTTTGTTATGAAAAACATTTTTTATGGATATCCAAAATGGTCTTTCTACAGAGCTTTGGGGTATTTGGATTCAACAAATGAAGATTTGAATGAAAGAAGTTTTAATAAAGGATCTTTAAAATGGTGTGACAATCGTGATGATAATGTTTTAAATACCAAATTAAGAATTTATCAAATAGTTTTTGAACTGGTAATGAAATTAAAGAAGCAAAATGTACCTACAAATATCTTTGGTTGCCCAATTATTAATGGAAGCTACTTTTTATTTAACGACAATTTGCAGATGGGCAGATATTCCTTTTTACAACATATTTGTTTCACCATAAATTATGAATGTACTGCCGAAGCATTCTCTAGAATGACCAAAAACATTCGCTTATTCGAGCATCTCAAAGGATTTGAAGTTATTTTTAATAGTTTTGGAGAGCCACACATCTTCAATGCCTACAAAAAACTCCTTCTCGGGGCCTCGGATAAAATCAAATTGTTAAAAGTCCGAAGATGCCCATTTGTTGATAAGGAATTTGCAACGAAACTTGCCACTAGATACTTCAATCTTAAATGTATCGCAATTGGATTTCATGATAGAGCTACAACTTTGGTTCCTATCGATTACTTTGCTGATTTCAAAGAACTTGATGCGATATTTGTTGACTTTTGCAGAAACACTTGGGTTATTCCCCCTAAAGTGCGACTTTTTGTTATTGAGTGCGGGGAGAATGAAGAAATGAATACGCACAAATTTTATGACCAAGATAATGCGGAAGTGCAATTAAGGAACAGATTCTTGGTAGTTGATAAAGAAAAAAGAGGCGGATTTTACAATTTTAATGAATCGAACGAAAATAAAATCTATCAAGTAGTTTATTGCTATACAATACTCGATTGGAAATTATTTGAAGATTTGGATACTTTCAACTTGTCTTGCAAGCAAACTCCTGAGTATTGCTTTGTTTAGTTCTAATACTTTATTATTGTTGTTAACTTTTATTAAATAAATGATTTTTCTTAAAATGTGTTTCCTTGTTATTTATGAAAAAACTATTATACTTAATTATCTTACAAGTGCTTGCCTAAAACCCTGTTCATTCTAGAAAATTTATAATAAAATAGAAGCAAGTCTTTCAAGACTCATTTCTAAAGAGCTAAATATTCAGTTTACTAATTAATTAGCTTCCAACTATCTTTTTACACAATCAACTCCCTACCAACTTTGATAAACAAAATTCCATTAAAGATTTTTGGTCGTTGATAATCAACCAAAGAGCCAAGAAGACACCCTTGTCCAGAGTCAAAAGTTTCGAGACCATCCAAAAAGTTTTGCGCTTACATGCTCAATCTTTTCAAACATAGGTTAACTTTTTTATTAGGGAAAATGTCGATTATAAAACCAACTGTAGTGTATACGGATGGGTCTTGTTTTAACAATGGTAAAAAAGGGGCTGTTGTAAGTTAATTCACTTTTATATATACTCAAAACATCTTCTAGGCAGGGATCGGTGTATTTTGGGGAGACAAAGACGATCGAAATGTAGGGAAAGCCTTCCATGGCAGGCAAACTAATTCAGCTGCCGAAATTTACGCTGTCATTACTGCCCTCAAAACAGCCAAGGAATTTAACATTAAAAATCTCGTTGTGATGTCAGATTCAACGTATGTCATCAACAGCATGACTAAATGGGTTAATAGCTGGAAAAAAAATAATTGGAAAAAGTCGGATGGAAAGCAAATTGAGAATAAAGACCTAATCATTGAGTTACATAAATTAACGTTGCAAGTAAAACCGACTTACAAACATGTCAAAGCTCATGCCAATGAGTATGGAAATACTCAAGCTGATTTGCTTGCGAGAAATGGGTCTGAGGAGAAAATTGAATCTAATAAAATGACATAGTAAATACTTTTGTTGATTATCACTATAACAATTATTTTTGTTTGTCAAAATAAATATTTGCATATACGTTTTGATTTGTTTTTTTCGCTTCGTGGTAAACAAACGTATCGACGCGTCGTCTTTTCCTATTTCATTATTCATTTTATCTTTTTTATAGAGAAAATATGTTTGCTGCTATGAATGTTTCCCGTTTATTAACTTCTTCTGTGATTGGAAGCTCTTTGATTGGATCGGGAGTTTTGTTTAGAAAGTCCTTCTGTCAAGCTGCTACCGAAGGAACTATTTATCAATTTACTGTCGAAGATCCTAATGGGAAGATGGTTTCTCTCGAGAAGTATAGGTAACTTGGCTTATGAATTTAAGAACAATACATTTTTAATTTAGAGGAAAGGTTGTTGTTATTGCGAATGTAGCTTCTGAGTGCGGATATACCGACAACAATTACAAGTCTTTCAAGGATCTTCTTGCCAAGTACAAGTCCAAGGGCTTAGAAATTGCTTGTTTTCCATGCAACCAATTTGGAAACCAAGAAAAGGGATGTGCTTTAGACGTTGAGACTGCTATCAAAGAAAAGTACGCCGTTGAACCAGATTTTTACGCCAAAATTGACGTGAACGGTAAAAATGAAGCTCCATTGTACACCTTCTTGAAGAAAGAAAAGGGAGGCCTGTTGATGGATGCCATCAAATGGAATTTTACTCTCTTTACTGTTGATAGAAACGGAAAGGTAGTCAAAAGATATGGTCCCTCCAAGAACGTCGATATGGACAAAGATATTGAAGCTTTGTTGTAAATGAACAATCAAATTCATTTTAATAGTTTCCTGTAAGTGTATTCAAGGAAGATATTCTTATTGCTATCTTCTTGATACTATTTTTATTGCAATCTTCCAAATAAAGAATATTTTTGATATAATTCCATTTGTTATTAAAATCTGGCAGGCACAACCTATATTCCTTTATTCATGTTATTTGGTAATGCTTTGTACGTCGTTTATTTATGATCTATACTCTTTCAACAATTTGGTTTATTTCAATTATGCCTCAATCTAAAGAAGGTTGTGATATTAAAAAGTATGGAGATTATGAAGAATTGATGTGATAAGATCGTCTCGGAAAAAAGATAGATTAGATTGGAATTGCTTTTATTGCCTGATAATGTAGATAAATATATATTTTAAATTGACATAAAGTGTATCATTTCGAAAAATGATTTTGTTTTGGTATTGGTATTTTTTCGGTTTAGTAAGTTTTGGTGATGGATTTAAGATATTGGTTGTTAATCCACAATTTTCATCTTCGCATCTCAAGATATTGGGAGCGATTTCAGATATTTTGGCTAGAGCAGGACATGATGTTGTGAGTTTTGTTTGGATATTTTTAAGTTATTCAAATAGACTACATTACTTTCAACAGTTGATCCAGCTTGTAAAGACTCTTTTGGCACAAACTTGTCAAACATAATTTACATCCCGAAATGTTTGAAATAATGAAACCCAGAAAAAACTTTAAAAAATAATTTGGGAGAGACCCATTTCAAGTTTAGATGGTTTTTAAAAAGTGCGGGTTCATCAAAACCAGTTTCACCAAACATTGCGAAGAAATCATAAAAAACAATCAACTCCATCAAACTATTAAACAACAACAATTCGATTTAGTGAAGCTTTTGATCATTGCTTCTTTATGTTTTATGAAGAGTGGATTATCAAAAAACACGTTGTTATTAGTTCAGTCAATTTGATGTCACTAACTAGTGATATGATTGGACTGAGTCAACCTAATTCTGTTCCGGAACTGTTTGCGGATTATGGACATGGTAAAATGAGTTTGGTTGATAGGAGTATGAATTTGTATTATTCAGTTATGGGGAAGAAGTATATAGGGGATGCGATGGAGGCCGAAGAAGATTTTTACAATTCACTTTATCCTAGTAAGAAAGTTAGCATCAGGACAGTTGTCAATGAAGCCGTCTTTTTTATTACAACTTCACATTGTTTGCTTGATTTTGCCAGACCTGTTTTTCCAAACATATATGATTTAGGAGGATTGACAGTTGGAATTCCTGATCCATTAAATGACGAGTTTAGTAGGACCTTACAAATCAACAAGATTAATATAATTATACCATTTGGATCTATGGCCGAGGCAGCTTCAATGCCCCAACAATACAAAGACACTTTTTTTAAATATTTAAAGAGTATCCGAATGTTGCTTTTTTTTACAAATACGAAGAAAAATATAATTTACCAGTGGAAATAACAAATGTTCACATCTATAAGTGACTCTCCCAAGCTCCTTACTCGCAACCAATAAAATTAATGGTGTGCTGGGGCACGGCGAAATTAATACGATTCATGAAA
Source organism: Rhabditophanes sp. KR3021 (assembly GCA_963281155.1). NCBI lineage: Eukaryota > Metazoa > Nematoda > Chromadorea > Rhabditida > Alloionematidae > Rhabditophanes > Rhabditophanes sp. KR3021. The sequence goes on from CAUJLY010000001.1 coordinate 8,450,586, forward strand.
GCATTATCATCGACAAATGCCCTCTCATCATATGTCCTCTTTCCTCAGACCAAGAAAGAAACTCACGTATAGTGGAAAAAACAGGTGTTGGTAAGCAACTTAGCAAGTACCATTTGGATGATTTAAAAAAAGTAAAAGCACTGATTGATGAAGTTTTTATAAATAATCCAACTTTTAAACAAAATGCAATTCAATTAGAAAGGAAAATAAGCAAATTAAGTCAAAACATGACGACTACTTTTGTCAATTTAATTGAATTTGCAGCTGAATATGGTACACAATCAATAATGAAATTAATTGGGTCTGAACAAACATGGATTGAAGTTTATAATATTGATATTGTGGCTGTATTTTTGACCATAACGTCAATCATATTGTATGTGTTAATTGTTTTTGTTAGATATATTGTAAAGGTTAATAAGATTAAGTCAGATTAAAATAACCCTTCTAATTCAGTCAATTTCAACCATCTTTGCTCGAAGATTTCAAAATCAGAAGCTACTTTGAGGTAAACATTCAGATAATTGGTCATTTGATTGATTCTCCCGTAAGGAACATGGACCAGATGAGTGAAAGTGTGTTCGAGTTTGGTTAAACTTGCTAGATTTGGATTTTTTTTACATTGAAAGGTGGTTTCGCCTTCTTGGGTTCCATTGACGTTGTAGATGACGAGGACTTTCAACGATTCCGGATACTCCATCTTGAGGGTTGTGTGGGTATGCCAAAGAACTTTGAGGTTCTTGAAGTGTTTGAAAGCAGTCACATCTTCTTGTTTGTTCATTGATTTGGTTGCAACAATGTTGGTGTGATTTTCAGGTCCAAAGATATGACTTTGATAGAAAATCAAATTTTCCAATTCAGGAAATTGCTTAGCCGTTTGTTCAGACCAGTGGTTTAGATTGGCTGGACAAGTCTTGAAAGACAAGGTCTTAAGAGTTGGGGGCAACATAGCAGTTAAGTCAAGGATAGACTTAGTTGCTTCATCATCTTTCTGGTCATTACTAGTATGACGGAGATGAAGGAAATGAAAATGAAAAGAAAACTCTTCCAATTTGTTGAAATTCTTCACATTTCTACAGAGGGAAGGCAATCTCTGGAACTGTGGACACATCCATGAATCCTTCAGCTTGATGTTCAGAGTTTTCAAGTCTCCGTAATTGCCATCCATTAACTTCATAAAACTACCATCATCCAAATGTTTCGTATCAATAGACAAAGTTTCAGCTTTGGTAATTTGGATATGATTTGTAATGATGGGTGGAGTAGGGTCATTGAACACATTTAAGGAAACAGTTACTCCGCGTTCATTCAAACATTTAATCAAAGTCTTCCAATTGTCCGAATCCATAAGTTGGCCAACAAAAACGCATGAAACAGTAATTGAAAAGACAATATCATTTTTGAATAAATCAACAAATTTTTTGATAGTATCCTTAGAAGTAGCCATAAAAATTTGACCAAAGGAAATGTTTATTCCGAATTTGTGCAAGTTTCTTAATCCTTCGAAAATGGTCATTTTACTGTCAAGTCTATCTGCAAGCAAAAGAATAACCATTTCCCAATCAAAGTTCTTAACACATTTGATGTTATCACTTTTGATGGAATGTATGACGTCATAAGGATCAAAGTCCATGTTAAGTTGAAGTGTTTCAGTATTTTTGAAGCAGCCAACAAAGTCGTTAATCCACAAACATTGCGACCCGTCCTCTTTCAAATCAATGGCAGATCGTATGCAAATTTGCAATTCCTTGACGTAATCATTGGAGACATTCTTCTTCATCTGATCAATATAGACAGGTCCATTGGCAAAATCGTTCCATTCAGAAGCCACCGAATCATAAGCCCTGATAGAATCATCCTGACCCCACATCAAATTGAATTTCATCGAAAGATGTCTCTTATTCCATCCATTCCACTTGATCCCCAAACCATCAATCGCATTATAGAATACTCGATTACAATTAAGAGCATCCACCAAATGCAATGGTTCCTTAAAGTTTCCGAAAATACTCTTAGCAATCAAGCCATTTCCAAAAACTTTTTCAAGTAAAGATAATTCTTGGTATCTTCTCAGGAACTCATTTGGAGGTGGTCGATTAAGTTCCTCGCAAAAAGAAGGTGTCTTGTGAGTGGCAACGATCATCTGCATCTTGGAAATGAATTTTGAAATCTAATCTAAAATTATACACATCATTATTTTTTATTTAACCAAATAAATAACATCCAAACCCGGTAGATGATAATAACAAGCAAGCGTGGTGTAAGCAAGTTAATATTATTAAGTAGAACCGAAGTTTATATATGTACATTTATTTGTTATCGGGAACATTCCATTAGGAAAAGGCCTAGAATAGAAAGTGGTTGTCGTTTAGTATATGAAGGGGTATACAAGTAATTGATATTTGTATTTTTATCTAGCATATTTAAAAATACAATAAAAATATCTATATATTTAGTTGTTTCTAATGTATTTTTTTTGTCTAGCAGATAGATATAAGACAATAAACATTACGACAGTTGGTTTTGTATTTGCCCTATCTAAATACAAATGAAAGTATTCGTTTTTAGACATAAAGAGGCTGATTAGTAGTGTGCAAGATGAGGCGCGATCACTGACACCCGTTTTAATCATGAAGATAATGCTTCGTTTTAGATATAAATGGAAGATAGGCTGTTTCATTCGAATGCGGAATTATAGTATGTTTCTAAGTGCAAAGAACACTCTTTTTTATATTGCTACAATATTTTAATTGAAAGATAACAAGACTATAAATTTTATGAATAGAGTGATATAAATACATTTAACTTATATTCAAAAAAACGACATAAACAACAACTGCGCTAAGTCTAAATTGACCACGTCTCCTTCATATGTTTTCACCCTTCAAAACAGTTGTTAATCATGAGGATGTTTATGTGGCTGTCAACTTTATTTACCTTGTCATTTCAATATTGTCATAGAGAAGATGTGAATGTCAATACAGTGCATGTTTATGGAAGATTAATGTGCAAAGATGAAATCATCACAGATACACGGCTCAGACTTTATGTTCGTGATGTTAGAGAAGGGAAAGTTATGTTAAATTATACTAAAGTTCAAAATAAGAAAGGTGTTTTTGATATCATTGGAAGGAAAGGCGAATCATATTTTGTGGAGCCATTCATGGAAATTTATAGTTATTGTGGGTTTAATAGAAAAAAGTGTGTGCCTATAGCTAGTTACCACTTTAGTCACAAGTTAGTGGATTGTGGAAGACAGGATCTTGGGGATATAGATGCTTTTGAATGTATTAATTCGACTATTTGTTAATATATTACACCAACTTATAATATTTTGTATGAAAGCAGTGCAGTTAAATAAAATATATTATTGAAAGTACATTTGTTTAATCTATACGTTTAATCTATTTTAAGTTTGCTGGTAAAGATAGAAAGTACATGATATAAAAATTTGGCAACAACTGTTGATAAACCAACAAAAATAGTTACAATTATGATAATCAAGTCGACGTTGCTTCTTTCATACCAAGCATCGTTAGAATGGGTTGATGCCCAAAACGAGCGGCATATTCTACATGTCTGACGAATGATTCCTTTCGATCATACGGTCTATTGATTATACTTTCTTGTAATTTAGTGGCATTGTCGATGTAGTTTGTTGAGGTGAAAAATACTTCGTCAAGTGATGATTTGAGAAGGGAGTACTTGGACAAATCGAATTTATTTAACATTTTGCCGAATCCAACTGCTTCAGCTACTAGGGCATTTCAGACTTGATCACAAAATAATGGAATTAACAAGATTGCTTTGCGTCTCATTGCTGCTTCGTTCAAACTATTAATTCCGCCATGCGTCAAAAATCCTGTCAAACGTTCGTCATTTAGCAAATCGTTTTGCGGAACCCATTTAGATAGTCAAATTATCAATACCATCCCCCATTTCATCATCATACTTTAAAATAAAAGTAACGTCTGAGTACTCTTTAAATAATCTCAAAAAATTAATTTTATACTCCTGTGGCATCATATAACTTCTCGCCAAACTTCCAAAAGAAATTAAAATAGATTTATTTCTCAAATTCAGCACCCCATCCCAATAAGAATCTAATTTTTCCGGAGCTGCAATAGTAAAACCACTCCAGCTCAATGATTTTACTTTGAATAGTATGCCCAAAATCAGTAAGCGGTTCAGCATCAGTGATTAAAAAGGAACTTTCTCTTATACTATTTACTAGATTTACCGTGTTTTTTCCAAATTTATTATCGAAAAGTGTTTCCCCAATTAATAAGTCGAACATGTAATTATAATAAATGTTGAGAGCTCTCTCGTAAAGACCCATGTCATTTGGCTCGAAGTCTGTGTTTTATTCCTCAGGCTTTTCCGTCAATTGACCTGTAGGTACGAATAAATTTCGCCTGCAGCACCCACAACCAATCCAGACTTATCGTATTCTTTATTATCAATGTCTTTGTACAAATTGAATCCTTCAACAGCTAATCCAACCGGGATAAATACTTTCCTACGACGTTTTTTGCCGATTTTTCCGCCTGTTTTCCTAAAACCTTTGCAACGCCTCAAGTAAAAAAGCCACTCATCTTATTTCTGAAATAAACAAAAATTTAGTAAATTACAATGGCTATTATTACATTCATTGACATTCAAATGGAGATCAAACCAAAGAAGCACACATATGATGGCAAATGTTGCAGTTAAGTATAATATTTTGAATCAAGTATCTTTTCAAAACTAAAACAAAATAAGCTCAATTGTGGGTGCAATAAATATTTATAAGTAATCCTATTGTGATAAACAGTTAAAGTGTAAAATTACTCCAAATAATAGTATCATAGGTATGTCAGATGTGGTGGAACAAAGAAAGACACGCTCTGAGAAGAGAAACAATGCATCGTGCTAATATGTGATTGGTTAAAAAGGGTGCATTTTGTTAACTTGGGAATAAGTACAATAAAATAAGTGGGTCCTGGCGTAAGAGGTTAAGTTCAGGATTAGTAATAATGTTTAGAATCAAATAAATTTACTTAATTAGGCAAAGTGAAATTGTGTTGAAGCTTGCCTACTTGAACAAATTAATACTCTTGTTGTAACTTAACTAAAAGAGATATAAGTTAAAATGTGGGATACAAAAATAAGAACGACATATAAACGATTACAATTGACATGTAGCCAAAAGGGTGAATGTCTAACTGAATGATGGGATGTGAAAAGGATGAGTTGGGAGTGATGTTAACTCTAAAATATGGAACAGAAGTTCTATCTGAGGCATAAATTGGAAGGGCAATGATCGTGATTTTTGCTATTTGAATTAGTTCCGCATAATCTAATTACAAATTAGACTTATTAAACTGATTTTTAATTATCTTTACTTGAAATGTTTGACCTATTTTTCACCAGCTATAACTGCCATATTTTAAATTTGTTAATATTCTGGAAGTGTGATTCAAAAAGACTCAGCCATTTGTAACTCAAAGAAATATAAATTCGTATTACATGCTTTAAAAAGCGATTTTACGAAACAGATTTAAACAATTTTTATTTATTCACAATATATATTACATTTATATACAACTTTCAACAGTTAATAATTTCCATTTTTTGTTCGTTTTTAAACAATTTCTGGGTTGTTAACATAACTTTGATGTAATATAAATACCCGCAATTAGTGAAAATCCAATGACAATGTGACTATTACTATTACATAAATTAGTTAATCTTGAAAAGGGAGAGCCATTAGAGAAAGATGAATTAGTTGAGTTGAGAGAGGATTGCGGTGTTCCGTATATTGCAAGAGCTTTGCAGGAATCACATATTTCGAAGGTTGAGGATCTTTCGTTGGTGAACAGGCGGAGGATTTCGGCATATCTATAAATAATATTAAAGACATTTTATTATTTTGCAACCTACACATCATGGTTAATGCAACACAACTCAATCCGACTTCCATCCTTATTCAATTTGATATCAAATCGGCTCTTATTCCCTGCACCAATAGCTCCCAACTTAGCTCTTATATACTCCTTCACCATGTCCAAATCTTCCTTTCCGATCTTCAAAAAATGATTCTTGACCCAATTGACAATAAAGCAACTAGACCCATTACCTCCCCCATTCATTGCATCAAATCTTACCTGTTTCTTCCTTAAAATGATATGATAGAGATCAAAGGGAGATGGATCTTGGCCTGCAAGATTTATAAATGGAGTTGATATAAAAGGAAGAGGGATGCGATTAGCGACTGAAGGTCTAATCAAATAAAGTACTTCGCGAAATCTAGTTGGGGTAGGTCTTTTTTGGGTTGATTGTGAGTTTAGGATAAAACAAGCGGCTAATTTGATGAACATTTCACCAGTAATCATCGAATCATGACCGGCATCATGAAAGTTGGATTGGCATTTTTTGAGACTATTTGTGAGTTCGGGCGATGGGAAGGCTACGTTGGGCGAGTAGACTGAATTTGAACGGCTGTCGAAGTATCTTTTTAGTTGTTCTAAGTCGAATGAGTTTAGTTTTGTTCCGCCTTTCACTTTGACAAATGAGTTGCATAACATCGACATGAATTTAGTGTCAATTATACAAGGAAAAGTGAAATTAATCAAATTCTTGGCTGCTTCGTATTTAGAGGGAAGGTGCTTGACAAAGTATTCTTGCAAGTATAGAATATCCAAGGAAGCATTGTGCATGACTATTGGGATATTGGCAACATTTGACAAAGTTTGCATTATCCTAGAGACACCGAATATTGAAGACAGCAATGTGTCAAGAGCTAGAGAAACTCTTTGATCGTACCCAGAAGATGATTGGACCTGAGAGATTTTTAGTTTCTTGCCATCATCTATCTTGAACGTGTAACGGGGAAAACGGGATGTCAAATCATACAAAACGGCATTCATCTCAATAGGTGAAAGTTGCTCTGTCCAAAGAGCATGTCTTGACTCTTGTTGATACGAATGTTGTGTCGTGCTTCCTGTCAGATAAAAGCTATAAGTCAGCCCGTAACTGGAGTCTGAATCTGAACTTATGCCAGCCATACTTGCTATTGATGGGGAATGTACTACATGCGGAGTCGCAGAGGGCGAAGATGCACTGGATGAACTTGATGATGTCAGTACTTCAGCTGAACTCAAAGCTAGGTTAAAATTAAGTTCTGCTCGCAACGTTTCTAATTTTGATAAAAAACTATCGCCGAGAAAAGAAAAGTCCGGAAAGTCAGATGATAACATTTGTTTGTATTTTTCTAGTTCATCTGCATTGCAAAAGTTTATGCCATTCTTGATCCATTCATTGAAATCTAGATTGTGATCTTTGAGAAAGGCTAGGGAAGGGTAGGAGAAAGATGGTAAGTTTGATTGGGAACCATTATCTGGGATTGTTTGTTTGAAGAGATACATTCTATAGGAATGGACGGTGAACGTCTTGCCTTCATTGGATTCAATAAAAATAGATAGTCCCATTTGACAGGGCGGATATGTCTTGATTGATGCTGCTAGTTTGCCATATCTTTCAGTTGGGCTTTCAGATATTGAAGGCTCAAAGCCGCTCTTTAAATGTTGAGGCAGGCCAAAAAACTCAAAGTCAATAGCTGAAAAATAAATAGTCACATCCAATGAAATCAAAAATTTACCAACAAAAGCAGCCTTACAAATAAGAGACTCAAGTTTCTTAAAGTATCCACAAAAGTTGTGTCTATCCAAAGTATGCATAATATAAATTGTATCTTATCTCTCAATCTTTTTTTGTTTATTTTTTAAGCGTAGACAGATCAATCCAATTGGTGATGAAACAAAATTAGTATGTATTGATATACTACAATTTGTCTGGTTCTTTTAATGTAATAACGTGCTGGAGGCCGATTTTTTTGTGTACAAAAACATTATACGACAAATCCGAAGATGCAGATTTTGACGATGACTGAAACCCTGTAAAATGGAAAAATTGAAATATGAAATGAAATGAGAGTAAGAGGTGATGGTAGTGGTAATATTCGGAATGATGAAATTAAGAGCAATGGTCAAAAAATATGATTAAAACAAGTATTATATAGATTTCGAGAAAATATAAAAAAGCAAACGGCTGTTGACGCGCGTCGCTACTATCATTTTGTCTTTATTTTATATGACAAGTGATGGACGCAAACGGTTAGTATTGTCTTTCATCTCTTTGACGAGGTACTTTTATTGTTGTTTGCGGGTAATAGTGAAAGTGTCGCGACCGTCGCTTTTTCATTTTAGCAGGAAAAGCTTGAAGTAGAAAATACACATATTCATCGTTTTTTGGAAGAATTCGTTTGGTAATACTGATAATAATATAAATATATCAAAGTTGAGAACAAAGAGTATGGGTGCGTGGAAAATGGTTGATTGCGCATAAATGACTGAAAACATATGATAGCGGCCTCCCTACACATGACTTTTTTGGCTGACAATGGGAGTACAAGGGCTGTGAACTTTTAGAAAAAGGTCAACCTTCCAGTATTTTTGTTAACTTATTTTTTAATTAGAGATTAAAAACAATTGTTTAAAAAATATTTATTGATTTAAAGACGGCATCAAATTAAGAGTACATGGGAAATGATAGTGAAAATTTTAGTCCAAAGCAATGACTCAACCAAGATCATCATATTTTATTTGATGATTAGTTCCTTAGATTAAGCACATTTGTATGCTCTTTGAATCACTGCTTTTCCACCACGATATGAGCAAAGGAGTCTGGATAAATTAAATTTGTGGCAATATAATCGGCAGTTGTTGCAAGAGGAAGCTCAATGCCATGGCAAACGAGTCTAAAGTTAGCCTGTTCAGTTTGTTTGCATACTTTAGGCAGAATTTGCTGTAGCGTTTCGTCTCCTTTGATTTGAAACTGCACAAACTTAGTTCCATCCACGTAAAACCGAATAGGCAAAAATTGCGATACCTTTCCATGATCCGACACCGCATTCTTAACAATTTCCCAAAATGTGTTAAAATCTGTCTTCTCCACACTTCTGAACAAAGCTTCGTGAGTTTCCTTTGACTCTTTTGCTAATACTTTACCGGCATGCCTTAATTGATCGGCTTCTTTAATAGAGTATAGAAACATAGCCTGCAGTTCCGAATTTTTGTAAGATATCATACCATCAGGAGCTTCTCCAAATCTGATAGTTAACTTCAGAGGTGCCATTGAGTTTTTATCCTTCTGGATGATGTCATATAGAACACCGATAGGGTACCACCATTTGATATATTGTTTTTCGGATGTATACTCTAACCAGACTTTGTCTTTTTTCAGATCTGGATTGAAGTTTGTAAAGAAACGTATCGCGTCCTCGTAATGTAAGGGAAAGTATGAGATGCGAGGCAAAGTTGTCTAAATGATAATGAAGGTAATCTAAAGATAGACTTACCATATATGATATTTTCTCGGAACTATCAAGCACCTTTGAATCTTCTAGTACAAAATAAATGGGGACTTTGGCATCCCAAACCAATTTGCAAACTGTTTTATCGTGTTCCATCTTAAAATGTGTTATGGTTTGTACGTTAATGATTGTGATGTCTTGGAAGGGTCGCTGTACCAAGGTTTCTTAAAAAATGTCGTGTAGAGAAGATTTTAGGCTTTTCGCAAACAATATTTGGTGATTGTTTTGTGTTTATTGGGTTGTTTGTTAAAAATGATGCAATTACGTGCTAGATTTCCTATTTATGCTAAGGTGTTGGTAAAGCCTAATATTTGTATTCGCCCAGTTTCGTCCACGCCAACAGTGTTAAAAGAAATTCAAACAAAAAGCCAACGGGATAAAGATCAACATGCCCTTCAAAAGTCTGTGCTAGAAGACATCTTTACTGAACACAAAGAAGCACCCAAGACTTTCGCAGGCAAAGCTAAAGAAGCTACTGTCAACTCGTTTTGGTACGCTTGCTTGGCTGCTTCTGTTGCTGGGTTGATAGGCTTAATTTATACAGTTGGGAAGGAGTTTTTCGGTAACGACAGTCCTCAAGTTGTGTTCTCAAAGTCTTTGAAGATGGTGAAAGATCATGAGGAGGTGATTAGAATTTTCGGTGAAGGCATTGCTGGATTTGGGGAAGAAAACTCAAGAGGTCGCAGAAAGGCGTTGAAGAGTCAAAAGTATGAACAAGACGGGCAGGAAAGACTTAGACTCGAATACCACATCAAAGGAGCCATTCGGCGAGGAACAGTTACAGTTGACATGGGAAATGATGCCGGAACTTGGGATTACCGCTACATCGTCGTCAAAACGGACTCCAGGCCTATCGAAACAATTATGGTTGTTGACAATCGCGGACCGCGAAAGTTTTTGATTTAATAATGCTTGGAATATATAAATGCCTTTTAATTAGAACTATTCAAATAAAGTATTTAATTTGTTTTATCATACATTTTTGTTGTTTATTACAATGTTTCTAAGAAGAGCTGAGTGAGTCATTAGTACTCCGTGATATTTTGATTACAATGCAGGAGCAATTAATTTTTTGCTTAGTAACGGAAAAGTTGATAGCACGTTGGCACAAGATTTTAAGTTAGCAAAAATATACATACTGCAAATATATTTACGTTGATCACTGATAATAAATGGGTACTATAAGGGTTTGACTTCATTGATGAGTCATACCTCATATCAATGGAAATTCAGGTATTTTTTCATTTTAACTTTTGTCATTTTAAAGGTAGTGCTTTTATAAATTTACAAACCTGACTTTATTTTTCCTAAACAATGATGTCTACTCAAAAAGACTCCAGAGCTCTCGGTAATATAACTGCACAAAAGTACAGGGACATTCTACGATCAAAAGCTGCTTTATGTGATAAGATATTTCCTGAATTTCTTAAACAGGAGAAGGTAATTGCTGGTTTGGAGAGAGAACTTTTATGTCTACGGAACTACATTACCAATAAAGAAGGTTACTCGGATGAAGTGATTGATAATTACTTAGCTAGATATAACGTAGTTCAACCTGCTTCTGATTCTGAATATGTCGCCAAGTTAACTCAATGCGGTAAAAAACAAATTCGTGAAGGAAAGTCAGGGGGAAGTTTTACAAAGGCACATATAACAATCGAACAACTAAACAAACATGAAATTAGAGATGTGTCTGAAAAGATCATATCTGGAAGTGATGATGAAGTAGTAAGAAAGCTTTTTATCTTTAGCAGCGGAAATCTTATTAAAGCTGAAAATTGTTCTAATAGATCTTCAATAGCTTCTAGCCCGTATGATAATGAAGATATGTTCTCTTGCTTAAAATGCTCAAATGCAAATAGACTATTTCCCGAACAATCTGATAATACTTTCAGACAAAATACTAATGAATCCATAAACCAACATCCTTCAATGGAAACTTCAATTCAAGAAATGAATACCACTCATATTCCAGCTACTCAAAATCCTTTTTACCAAAACTGGAACTATGAAACTTATTATCCTCAACAAAATTTATCCAATTCAATGCCACAATTTCCGAGCACCAACTACTACTAATGGACAAGCTTCAGTAGTATTAAACAGTGATATTTTCCAAAAACATTATTACCGATAATAGATCGGAACTCTTAGAAAAACAGAAGTGAATACATAATTTCTAAAAGTATTAATTTCTAAAGTTATATATTTGTAATGAATCCTTGTTACGACAATCTCTTAAATTCTTAGACGTCAATAGGCCATCTATTGCAATAATAAATTAACTAAATAAACAATTTTAAATTCACTTGTCCTCAAAACTTTAAAATAAAATGATTTTTAAAAGCATATCCTTTATAAATCACACTATAGAGAATAGAAAGTTATAAATAGAAGCAAACAAACCAAAACTTAAAAGAACGAAGTATAAAGAACTTTCATTTAGAAATATAAAGTAATTGTATTAAAATTTCTTTTTTGGCAGAAAAAGTAAAGTTCCATCTGGTCTCTTTCTTTTCCCATATTTCTCCGCAAAGCGCAGTTACACATTGTTTTTAAATTCTTCAGTACACACATCCACATGTTTTTGTCACATTTTGTGCATTTATTTGAATTTTAAGTGAAAAATTTCAAAAATTATATGATCTGTTTTTATTGACCGTTTATGACAGCGGTTTCGGATGGTACAAATTCAAAAATTGGGCTGGACGGACGGAAGTCAATTTATTTTATTTTTTAACAGGTCTGATTATCAATGTTAGATACAAACTTTTTAGACAAAAAACGCAATACTCAATTACATATTAATAATTTTATTTAAGGAATTAAATACTTGTAATGAATCGTTTTTATCAAAAAATATCGTTTCTTTAACAATCCACAGTCACATCATGCCAATCTTAAATCATCAAATAAAACTTATATAAATATCGAATTCCCATTTTCTCGAAGGTATTTACCATAAATAAAGCAAAATTTTATATTGTAGTGTATTACATTGGCCTTTTCAAATTGCTAAATATGTACATTTTGTACTAAAATTTCATTTCAATTGAGGATCAACGACGCAAAATTAAGCACACCAAACCAATGTTATAATTGGTAATTAAAATACCTAAATAAATGATATAACATTTTTCCTCTAATGAAACTGATAATTTTGGGCTTATATACTTTATTTATTGTTGAGAAGTAGCTATATTTTGTTCTGTAATAAAAGTCTAACTTTTGTTGGCATAATCAGATGCAATTGTTTATTAAATTTTAGACTGTTTATGAAAAATCATTTTCAAATTACAATAAAAAATTTAAAAATATTCTTGGAAATCAAATCAACCCCGGCAATAAAATATGGAAGATTTTTTATTTTAGAATATGAAGTAGTTATATTAAAATATCATTACTATCTTATTGGCAAAAAGTTTTAAAGTTACGAGTTGCTTGCTTACTCCACTCTTGTGAGAAAAGTGCAGCTTCAAACTTTCTCTTAAAGTCCCTAGGACATTTATACGTATTCTTATTTTTTTGGCATCATTCATTTAAAACCTGCATTTAACTTCTTTTATTGAAAATGGTTTTTTAATGAACAATATTAGATAAGAACATTTGGTAACAGAAAGTACAATATTCATACAATAATTATTTTATTTAGAAGATTACGAATATACTCAACATTCTATGAAGATCCATAAATTCCTTTGAAAACCATGAGTCCCGTTACGCCCATTATAAACCATCTAATTAAACGAATATATATTTTAAATTCCCTTGTCCTCGAAGCTATAATAAATCAAATATATTAAAGATGCTACTAAACGTACGATTTTCACATTCCTCCGTATAATCCTTAATCCAGTTAGCCATTCCATGACAAACAGCGGCACAAATTAAAATAAGCAAATAAGTAAAAGTAGGACCAATATTGTTCAAAAAAAGCCTACAGTATCTTTGCCAAAAGATAGCAGATATAATAATAAATGCATAGAAAATATGAATAAGATTACCTACTACTTCATGTTCACATTCTGATATCCGAATCATATTGGAAAAGATGTTGCTCATATTGATTGTCAATGAGGTGAAGAAGACAGACTTGCTATATTAAGGTTTGACATGATAAAGAGTTTTGGGACGATTTTTGTTGAGTGCCGTCGCCTCTAGTAGTTTAAAAATAAACACAGAAGGCAATTTATTTAAAGGTAGTACAACAAAAATACGCCTTTTTAATAAACACTTTTATTTCAAAAGAAACAAGCAAACTTTTGGTTTATAAATAGTTACTATACATTATTTAATTCAATGAATGCAGAATCTTCTCGTACATTTGCACAATGAATTTATGTTTCAATCATTCAACTCTTAAGATGAGTAAAGCAATATTGTTGCCCCTTATTCGAACCATGTAATGATTGAATGGTACAATCCATAACATCGCCAAACCAAAAACGGAGTAGCTCCAGTGCTAAAAAATAATTCGAATAAATGTCATTTATATAGTTTTTTATTTAGTGATGCGACAAAAGATGAATCTATATCGTATGTATTTTAGTGGCGTGGTAAAGTTTGAATATAATCAAAAAGAATAATGCTTAAATTCATTACAAAGATCAAGACATATTCCACGTTTTGATATTAAAATGACTAACAAATAAATAAAAGTAAGTAAACAATAAGTAAGTTGACGTTGTTTCATTTCAAAATTGAAACATATCTCAATGACTTATACTTTTTCTGCCAATTATAAACAATATTTCTTAAGAAACTCCTTAATTTCGCCATCTGTTTACATTTTACAAATTGAATATTGAACTCTAGTGGAGTGAAATACTTGTTAAGATATGGGATTGGATCTCAACTTATCCCCAAGCAGCAACTGATGCGTGACAATAGCAAAGGCGGCAATAATAACAATAGTATATTTGATAGCATTTTGCTTGATCATTTTTAACAAAGTTTCCTTTCTTTTATACTCACTTTTTGATCTTTTAATGACCAAAATTAATCATATAAACATTTAAAATCATTTACATAACGCTTTTCTTATTGTTTTTGATTAAAAAGTATTGAACCATAATAAGAAATGAATTTGAATTATGTTTTTAAATTATTTGTTTTAAAAATAAACATGAGCACAGAATTTAAACTTTAATTGCAACCTTTAATTAGCGTTCAAGTTTATTTTGCCGACCATTGCAGTTTAAAAGATATGAATTCAGTACGTTTTTGACACATTTTCAAGTTGATTATTAAAAATAGTTATTTCATGAAATATCAAATATGATTAAATAAGAATTTTACAAGTAATAAAATAGACGGATGATTTACCATCGTTATTTTGCCAAAAACAATAAAACCTACTATTTAGAAAGAAAATTATGAATTTATATTTTTCTAAATTTAAATGTCAGACAACACAATAACATTCAACAACAAAATTTTGACTATTTCAAATTCTTAAAACTTTTCCCACAAACTTCCATAAAGTTACTGAAATGAACACAGTCACATCATTAATGATCTAAATACAAGAGGAAATTGCTATATCACAATTACCAAACCCAATTGGGAAGGATAATATTTTTTCTATGACAAATAATTACTTAAATGCACTTTTTATTGTTTTTGAGTTTCCAATAGTGTAGACATTTTTGAACATAAATACTTCCGTCCTAGAAATTGAATATCGCTTCTAAGTGTATATGTCAATTACCTTAATTACGCTAAATTACTCAGCACAATTAGTACGTGTCCTGGCACCTTTTAAAGCGAGATATAAAAGTTTAAGCTTCAATACATTTTACTTCTACCTATATCACAATTACACAACTTTCCCTTCATACCATGAGCCATTAATCAAGAAAGGTTCGTAACCTTTATTCCATGCAACACTCTATCTAAAAAATAGGTACTTCTAAACAGGTTAACTTCGTCAAATGTAAACTATATATACCTTCCAAAAAGCCAAAATAATATAACACCCCGTGTAATGTTGTGTTTAACACTTTCCAAACATCATTCTATAATTCAACCAAATCGTTACCACGTTTTTTTCCATTACAAAAAAATAAATTTAAACCTTAATTTCTCACCACATACACTAAACAACAAATATTCTAAATTACCTTTGCAACACTCACACATATTCACACTCAAACATATTCAAAAACAAACTCACTTTTATATTTATAAAACACCTAAAGCACAAACTAATTTAATTAATAGTAGTATTAATATTAACATATTAATGTTAAATTTTACATGTCTTATTAAAAATTATTAATTAGTACGTCGTTTTATTCAATTCAGTATGTTGTAAAAAGAAATTTATTTATTAGTTTCTTTTTAATTGATAAAACATCGTTTCTATTGAGATTCATATTTTTTGGGATAATCTTTTTATGGTGGGGAAGAAGTTTGTTCTTAAATTTGCCAGATCTTATTGTATAAATGTTATAGCTTTACACATATGTATGCATAAAAAGGTTGAGATTAAAAATAGAAAGCCTGGTCAAAGCCAGGTGCTTCTGTCTTTTTTCGATTACAGGGATAAAACATGATACATCACAAAGATGACAAGAAGAGTTGTATTGAAGATGTATTTTGGGGGAAAGAAATTCAATGGTACACTTGTCTTCTCTAAGCTGATTCTTAAAGACAACCACGCTTTCTGGTATTTTAGTGTTGAGTCACATTTTTTACGATTCTATTCAAATATAAAAAAGCAATCATTCTTTATTAAAAAAGATCAGATCATAAATGAAGAAACAAGATGTCACATATCCTATTTCCTATGTGCCATTCAATACTCTTGCATAACCATTTTTTAAAATTAACCTTTCAATCTGATATTCAAAATTTATGCTCTTTAATAGTTAATCATTTCTAAATATTACATTTCACCTTAAAATTAACAAAACATATCCTTTGGCCAGACACTTTTTTAGAATATTTATTTTATGACTACATCTTTACGATACATAGATGTGTTCACAATTGTTTCTAGTTGATTAATTTATAACCACAGACAATTACTTTTTGATTGGTACTAATAAATTGTTGGTACTTTAGCTATTCAATTTCTTTATTTATTTATAATGTTCGACATTCTCTTTTTATTAAATGGCCAGCTAATTTATGAAAATGTATGTACCTTTAACTTTAATGAAAAATAATTTGATTCAATATAATTTGATTTTCTTCACGTACTTTATGCCAAATTTAATTTAAGAGACTTCCAGAAAAGAACTAATTCATGTTGATGATGGCATCCATAATAATTAGCTACTTAATTCTATATATACCATATTCGACTTATAACCTAACTTAATCTGATTTAATCTAATTAAATAGCGCATTTTATTACTGCCATGATATTAAATTTAATGAGGCAAGATCACATTAATTTTGAGGTGTCGACAGCTTAACTTTTTTTGGAGAAGCGAACTGTCATTAATTATATTGTTAATTCATTTGAACTAATCTATTCTTCTAAAGAAAGTCTATTTAGAATAAAAGTAATGACGGTACATTTGTATGCCATTATCATCTATCACAAACTAAATAAAGAATAAGCTCTTTTTATGTTTTCGGACTTTTGGGATAGAAAGAAGTGAAACCATTGAAAGGTACTTTATCATCCAGCGGTAGGCTCTTCTTCGTATCAAAACCATCTAATAAATAAACGCCAATCGACACACACATATATCTCGTCTGTTTTCAAGTTAATTCCTACAACAGGCGTCATTTTAATATGTGCAGCTTAATTTGCTGGTCACCTCATACCGGACTCACGTCAAAGCAAAATTGCATATAGTATCGGAACTTGTTAGCTCATCAAATTTCTTGATTTAGAGGCTTCTGTTGTCGGCAAAAGATTAGAAGAAATTAGGTAGGAAATGAATAAGAGTGATAGTATAAACATATACCGTCAAGACTCTTAAAACTACTCGGTGCTTTAATATAAGGAAAAGTCTCATAAGTTATGTAGTCGTTTGTTATGTCTTCTTCAACTTTGATAAATATTTATTGAAACATGCTATTTATTTTATTTTATCAAACAATAACTAAACTAAAAATGTGCAAATTAGACACTCGCCTAATCTACAGATGAAACCTTCCGTTGCATATTTATACATCCACTTATTTCACACCTTTTCTCGCACTCCTTTACCTCAAACATTATTTTATATATCCTGAGTTTTTTTTGATATTTTATAACATTTCACCTTTTTCTACTTTAACATAATTAATAGGCAAATCTGATAAATCTTTAAATATATAAATGTTCATTAGATTAAAAAGTTATAAATTTCATTTTACATTTTTATACTTGAAATATAATAAATATATTTATTTATGTTTGTAAGTGTTTGATTTACAGTGGCTATTAAGATACTTGCAAAATAAATATAATTGTGTATTTTTAGAAACCGACAAGTCACTTTTTATCAAGGTAATTTGGTGGTTTGATTAATATATAATAATATAGTGATAACTTTCTCGCAATCAATGCTATCCCTTTTGATTAATATCCACTTATGTCAACGAAACACAGCTACTAGTTGACGTTCACTTTGATGCCTAAAATTTAGTGATCTGATGCTCTTTTTTACTTGAACATCAATTGCACTCTTTAACAAGGTAAAGGAACCAGGAAATATTTGATTTAAATGAATAATATGTAGTATCGTCTCGATGGATGTAAGCATCAATTACCTATCACTCATTTGCATTTATGATCCCAATACTCTTACACACACATTTATATATCATCTCAAATTAGAAATATCCTAAACCCCTTGCCTTCCTTATCTTTTGAGACAATAATGTTCCTAGAGTCGCCTTTACCAACAAGCCACTCCTTTTGTCACAAGCCCATATATTTCAGGATGGGTCGCAACAGTTGCCTCTACAATCAAAAATTCTTTTGACTTACTTTTAAATTCCTCAACTGATTGAGGCACATTTTTGATGGCAAAGAAGAAAGTATGTATCACCTTGACAAGAGTCAAAATGATAACCTACTATTTAGATACCACCAAATTTTAGTTACATTTTATTATACATTTATTTAGTTTGTTTTAGCAAAGATCACTTAAACTTTAAATTAGTTTAATTTTTTTGATTTGAGGTTTGTTCTTATGAGGTATGTATGTAGATGATTACTTACAAATATTTATCTCATCAAAATGGCTTAATTTAATTATTAATAATTGGACACGTTCAACTATTTTTTGTCAAAATATCTTCATATTGCTTTGACTGTACAAAGGTTAAAGGGTTGCACAATTTTATATATAAAATACCCAGCTCACTGAAAGAGTATTTTACCTTCATGAAATACTTTCGCCATTCATTTTTTCGTTCACTCTTTCGAAAACAGGTATCTATCCGTCACTATTTCCTTTGAAAGTCGGGTCTCTTGATTGCGCCAAAAGAGTGTGGTTGTTTACTGACTAAGACTTTTGCAATCTTTTTCAATACCTTACAACTTACACCTGATAAAGTATCCAAAAAATAGCTACAATTTTTTACCTTTTCCCACAGTTAAATCATCTTTGTTGCATGAAAAAACCATTTTCCATAACTATCATCCTATCAATCATTACTCCTTGCGTCAGACTGTTTGACGGGATTCGGTAAAATTTAGATACATTTATATAACTTTCTCCTTAATTGTCAAAAAGTTAGATTATTCATTTGATTGACATCATCATAACTGTGCGCAATGGATTAATTTTTTTGAAAACTAATTATTACTAAATATAATTATAAAAAAGGTTTTATGAGTAAGTAGGTACTAATTTGGTTAAGATACATGAGCCAAGTCAAAAATCATTTAGTTGCGCGGCGATATAATTAATGGCGATGACGAGTGATACTAAATTATACTTTTTAGGTTCTTACAAATGAATTCTGCTTTATTAGAACCAATTTTTAATGACGGCCACAAGATGGCACCTAAGCATGATCTTTTGGTTAAAAATGAATTGATGAGTTCACCTATTTTTAATCAACATCCCTCACTGTCTCCAACTAATAGGCTTGACTCATCAGAAAAAGATACTAATCATACGCATTCTTGTTCACCGGAAGGTTCCTTGACTGGTTCATGCTACCGTCCTTCTAAGGGAACAGCTGCCGAAAGAAAGAGACCTTATCCCTGCAGTCTGTGTTCTTCCAAATTTGGTTCAAAAATGGAGTTGGAAGAGCATCAAAACTCACATACGTAAGTAAGATCAAAATAGATTAGATAAATGTAATGTTTAGGGGTATGAAGCCTTTTGAATGTGATATTTGTCATTCTCGTTTCAATAGACGCTCCACCTTGTGGAACCACAAAAGAATCCACTCAGATAACAAACCATTCGTCTGTACAGTATGTCAAATGAAATTCAAATGGAAAAACTCCCTAAAATGCCACAAAGAAATGCATATGCGCAAAAACGAAAGCAACATGTCAATGGATGATCTTAAGAACTTAACGTATGCCACTGCTGCCAAAAAGCGGAATTTCCACTCTATAAAAGGTGCCTACTCAGATGAGGGTGAATTTATGTTAGAAAATGAAAATTCTCTATCTTCTGATCAAAGCACTAGTTTACAAGAAAAGAAAAGAACTTCAAAGGTTCAAAAGATAAAAAAAGATTTACACCCAAGTATTGAGATATCACCTATGACTTCACTTCCAAATAATACATTCCATCAAGGCGGCAATACCTTAAATAATGACTTTTTTCAATATGTAGCTAATAATTCTCTCAATAATCAACATTCATTGGAATTTTTGGATCATCACCACATTGACACGATGTTGTCATCTTCTAACCCACTTGTCTTACACGCAATTACAAATGGAACTAATGGATCAGCTTTAAATAGTAGCAATGACTTTTGCCTAACATCCCCCTTACTTGGTGGGAATGGTCTTCATCAAAACAACAATTCCTTTGATGTGTCGAATCTTAACCCAACAGCTTCATCCTTTTTTAATCATTCCGAAGGGTCAACAACAACCTCCGACATGATGTCTTATGTCCATCCTTCAACTTCTTTATTAAGATCACATGATGGCAGGCCAGACATGGATTTGAGAGGAAATATGTTATTGAATTCAAGTTACCCACCACCAAATGACCTCTTGTCTTCACATAATTATGCCAATCAAGTAAGTTGCCCGTCACTTCTTTATTTACCAAATACGTTCCAGCTCGAAAATTCACTCCTTTACTCTGCAAATAATGGGGCAATCGATTATTTAGGAAACCATTCAACTACATCCCCAACTTCATATGCCTCAATGGGTGATGTGTCATTGTTAAGACAATATGCCGTTGCCTCACCCAGTAGTTGCAGACTTTCCTTGTCTGACTCATTGAATGGTCTTCAGAATAGCGTTCCATTCCAATCCAATCAATCTCCGCCTGTCTCCAATAACCTCCTCAATTTGCACTCAAATCAACAAGGAGAATCGGGGCAAATTGATTCTGCTTTCAACAGATTCTCCCTTGCCCAGAGATACGGCAACTGTCAAGGACTTAACATGTCCTCCATCTCTATCGGATCTAATGGAGAACCATGGAACATGTAATTTATATTATTGATATGTACCTTGTAAAATTATAGTTTTCTACTAGTATTAATTCTCTTTTGGGCCATACCAACGGTAAGATTACTTGGTGTCGGTTGGTGTGAAGAAAATATATGATTCCAGTTTATTGTCAATATTATGATTGTATTTTGTTTAGAAAGAAATTGTTTTTCCTTATTAGATTTATGAAGATTAATAAAATTCGCTTTAATTGATACAAAATTAATTTGTTTAACAAATCAAAGTGTCCCATTAATATCTGATTTTGATAATAAATTACAACTCATTCTTAATATGATTTTATTCAACAAATTAAAAAGAAAGTTTGCACAAGATCAAATTAATACTTACTATTATTTCAACAGAAATTAAATTATGCGAGTACATATTATTAAAGATTTACATATTCAGTTATGTTTAGCAGCTAGATTTGTGTCTATAGTTAATTGAGACAATCATTACTCTCGAAGAATGATTAAGTTTACAGGGGCATTCCATCAGTTACATCATAGCATGCACACATACCTTGGCCAGAGAGCTTGTGGCGCTCCTTATTCTGTCCTAAATGCTTGTTACAAGGATTCGTGTCTTAATCAACAGACTTAGCCTCCTCCTTAAATGAATTGGTTACTATGTGAAGAATTGTGAGGAATAGACATACGTGTCAGACACTTATATTCTCTATAATAATGATATAAAATGGGACATAAATATGCATATAAGAAGGAACATAGAATATAAAGAGAATGTACTTACACTATATTCCGATTCAGGAGAACTGGATTAGAGTTGAAGCCTTAATAATACCATTATGATCACTTAGTCTATCCCAAGATCATGAAGGTAAAGAATGAAAGTATTGGTTGTAATAAATATGAGTTAACTTACCTCAATAAATTGAAAATGAAAAGAATTGAATACCGTAATCCAAATGAAGACACCTTTTAACAAAAAATTATGTTTAAAGTAATTTGAGATGACCAGATAAGCATCACGTGGAACTACAAATAGATTAAGTTTATAAAATCTTAAACGTTTACGTAGTACTCATTTAGTGTCAAATTGAAATCTAGGTTGGTTATATTCAAATTTATATTCCAGACATATTTAGAAAGGTACTGTTCATAGTTTTGAGCAAATTTTATATATTATCGAACCATTAGATTTTTTTACTACAAATGATGATATGATGTTTATGATTCTGATTTCGGTGTATCTTGTTGTTCGGCAATGTTATCTAAATATTGAAGTTACATATAATGTCTAAAAATCTGGGTTTTAGAATTTTTATTTGACGTTTATAATAATATCGTGGAAACTTTTCATAGTCGCTTATATTGTGTTAAAGATCGCGTAGATTACTTGTCTATTTTTGGTTTAATGCAAGCATACTTATTTAAAAGTAGTTGAACTCGAAGCGAAAATATGGATTAACGTGTCTTGAAAAAATACTATTTTGAAACATAATCTCTTGACGTTTAATTAAATCATTTCTTTTTCACGAAAGTCTGTAACTCTTTACATATTTTATAGACGTTTATTTATCATTTAAAGGAAATTTAGATAGTGGTGAAGACATGGTCTTTTTACAATTTCCGATTTTGCGAATTACCCACAGGAAACATTTTAATTATTGCGAAAATTGAATAGTTTGATTGACAAGAGCAGTTGAACTTTGATAATCATCTGCCAAAAGCGGTACTCAACAAATTATTGGTGGTGCTTGTTTAGACAAAACATCTCTTGGTGTTGCGGCCTGGAATATGTATTTATCTCATGATACTTGTATAGATAAAACATGCCTTGATGTAGCAGGCTGAATATGTACCTTGGTAGATATAGTTCAGGTGAATAATTTTCAGGCTTCATAAGCCCAAGTCTTTCTGGAGGATTAACTTAGATACAACTATGAAATGTGTAGAGTGTGCTGTCAATACAATAGTACAATACCAACTAATAAGTCTGACTTATATTTGGTAAAATAAACATTAAATACCTATTTTTTGTTACAGTTCTTGGAGAATAATGGTAAATTAGAAAGTAATAAACTTTCATTCCAAAATTTAACAATTGAGATCAAATTAATCTTAAAAGTTACTAACCTTATTTATAGTCTAAAAGACTTCGAACTCATGTACTCAGTCATTCTATTTAACATATGATAAGACGGAATTCCAAGTAGTACATCAAACAGTATTATTTAAGCTGCGTCTGTACATACAAAATCAAGTTGTGCGATGGTGTAAATTAAAAATAGTTATTAAAACATTTTCATATCTTTCAATAAAATGGACACTGCTTCCTCATTACTTTACTGAAAATAGATGATCTCTTTGATTTAATCTACCCATATTTGAGAAGAACGTATACTGATATGATATAAATATTAGCCAGCAAGATTGTTTAGTCGAAACTTTGCAAGCAAGGATTCAGTAGCATTGAAAATTCATTTATTCGTACTTGAACACACTGAATCTTGTAATTATGTTTACAAAGCTCTCAAATATGAAACCATATTTTAAGTATTGTTTTTAATACAAATCATTTAAATCCTTGCAATATTAGTATGACTGGTTTTGCGATTATTTAGTTAAGCCAAATGTCGAATGTTAATTATTAATTAGTAATATTACTGTTGACGAGTGCCAAAGCGATCTGGATCCAGGAGATATTTAATGTGTCTCAATTGGTAATCAAACATTTTGAACTGCGCAGCCAATTTTGTTTTAGAAACATATTCCATTAGCAATATCTTTGGATTGACAATATCATTACCTAATTGATTGTTTTCATCGGGCCTCAGATTCGCCTAAAATAACTCCAAGTATTAATGGTTTTAGATAATTAAAACTTACCATTTTTGAATCTTTCAGTACAAGGAGATCCTTTTTAACTCTGTCAACATTGATGGTCGTCCATTTTGTAATTGCGTTGATAGCATCCTCGTTCTTCTCCATATAACTGTAGTATAAAATCAAAAGATACAGTTTGTAATCAACTTCAAATATATCCTTAAATAATTCCCTTTGAAGCTCTTCATCGAATTCCTTCTTTAAATTGTCTTCGTCCACACGTATTTCTATCACTTCACTTTTAACAACACTCTCACAATCTGGCAAATTCCCTTGGCACGCCAAATAAGCTCTAAATGCGTTGACTGCCTGCAACCCACGTTTTTTGAAATCTTTTACATAATCGTCGTTTGTTATAAAGTAAGCCAATTCCGTGTAACCTTGTTTTTGGGAGTCCGTACAGTCACACCAATTAATTGGTTCTCTCACAATAGTCTCAAATTGTTGCTCTGTAATGTTGAAAGCGGCATTGCAAAAATCAGAAGATGGAATTTTCGTAGCAAAAAGCAATCCTTTCATCTGTTGGACCAATTTATCAATTTTGATGGTACCAACAATTCTTCTTTTGTCACCACTAGTAGATCCGCTTTCATTCATTTTTTCAGCAAGTACTGATTCAAATTTGTTTTCAACCATACGTGGTAATAATGCTTTGAAGGTCTCCGATATGGCTAGTCGTCTAGATATTGTAGGTGAATCTTCGCATGTTACGGATGGTGTAGACAACATGCATTCAGGATTAAAAAGGTCAATGCTTGTCTTATCTTGTGGACTACATTTGCCATACCTCAAAAACATATACTCAATGGCATGTTGATTGACCAGATACGCGAAGATCTTCCTGTAAACAAATAGAGTAGAATGTCTAATATTATTATAATTTTTGTGTGGGTGTAGCAAGAGTTCACTGAAACGGCCTTCACTTATACCCAAAACAACGTGTGCAAATATCTTGTCCGATATATTTGTTTTGGTGAGCGATATTCTGATATACTTCATAATATTTTCCAAATTGAGCGGCCTTGATTGGTCCATATCAAATGTTGTGCCAAGCAATGCATCCATGTCATCGGCTGCTCCTGCGTAGCTTTTGAAATCATTACCATCTTTGGGAGTTGTACCAGAGGCATAAATCTTGATAATATTTTGATCGCAATCATGATTGTACCTGCTAATATTAGGATTACATGTCGTAGTTGAATTGCCTGTTGCTAAAGCACTAGATGGAATGTTTTTATCTGAATCTGAAATTATCTGTCTAGCTTTTGCTGATTCATTCACTATATTCCCATTAATTGTAGTGATTGGTAAATCCGTTGGCTTTACACTTAAAACATCTTGCTTGTCTTTAACTAATAAATTAGGCTCGCTCAATTTAGATTCCTCGACACGGTTGCTCATGCCATTTTGAGTGAGTTTAGGATTAGAAAGATGTTCCGCACCAACTGGAGTGCAGACTTTTTTCCTAGGAAGAGTAATTAATTTGGTATTGCTAAGGCGCTTTCTTGGAACAGTTTTTGGAGAATGGTCAGAAGATGATCGTTCATTTTGGAAAGACGTAGTTGGAACATGGCAATTACTTTTCGTATATTTTAGCATATGACGAAATAATTCTGCATACCTTGGATTCAGATGATATTTGTTCAGCTCATCATTGATAATTTCTTCTTCTAATTCCAAGCAAGTTTCTAATCCACACTTGCAATCAAACATTGCTACTTATTCTGAAAAAATAATGTGATAGACCACAAAGATGTTGACGATGAAACATAAACGAAAGGTAAGTATGTAATGTAAATATGTTTAATTACAATATATCTTAATAAGAATGACTGTTAAATAGCAAGAATGAGGAGACTGTACCCTTTTAAGCTAATAAACTTGTTGCAGCATCACTGTAACTAGAAATTACGCTATTACAGCAACTTTCTTTGAAACTTAGTCGTAGATTACATTTAATCTATAGATCACACTTAATAATTAGATCGCATTTAATCTGTGGTTTAAAATAGCATCTTTGCTCACCGCAATCCCAATTTGTCATAGTAATGTTAAAATAAAAGGAATAATGGATCATCCCTAAATAAGTATATCTTTAGGTCATATATTTACTGAACACTTTTGGACAATTACGCTACTTTTTTCATATTAAGCATTACCAGTGGTTGCTAAAATACCTTCAATTCTATATAAAGGACCGATGGAACGGCTAGCAATCATAGAAACTCTTTAACAGAGTCATATACAGTCAGATTTTATGCACTTCTTAAAGGATGTTACATACAATTCATTACAAAATGCATTTATTATCTTTATTCAATGCCTAGGTCCAAATCGCTGATTCGCATCAAGTGGGGCACTTCAATATGTTGTTTGGTAGACGATTCAACACAAATGCTTAAATAGCAATACAACTTCCAAAATACTGGAAAAGCTAAGTAAGTTTTACAATTAGTTTGATAGCCTTGGACTAATCGAGGCTGTATTATTTATCGCCATTTGGTGATGCTAACTGCAGATTCGTAGGAATCTGGGTGTACAGATAATTAAAAATAAGGACGTTCATTTAAGAAAAAGCCTTCCTTGTAAATAAGATAAATATACATATTGGATAGAAAATAAGAATAATGAAAATATATGTATGCTAATTTATCTGACTTATCATCACTAACAATCCATTAAATTCTTTAACTCCAATAATTTCAATCTCCTCATCCACAAAATAACCAAGTCTTCGAAGGGTAGAAGGAAGTTGCTCATTGAAAGGAATCGACAAATGTTCCAAGTTTGGGATTCCAATGAAGTAGTAATTATGTGAATATATCGTTCTCAGCTCTTTATTGTTATCAATTAAACTCAGTGCCATCAATTCTGGATACCCATGAGCAATCAAGCTCATTAAATCTGGCAAGTTTACAAAACAACAAGGGATTTTAAACCGTCTTAACTTAGTTCAAGCAAGCCGAAGAAGACTCTTTTACAGTTCATACTTTTCCTCATTATTACGGCAAGAAGCCAGAACTATCACAAATTTCAAATACTTTTAAATTGTTTAAATTTGTTAGTTGCTGATAATATTCATTATTTCTTGTACTGGGAAAAAGTCAGCTTGCATATTTATCATCTTCCACAATTGGAAGGATTCTTTTTCATCCAAATCAATTCTTATAATATGCCTAGATTGGCGACTTTCGATAGCGATTCCCTGATTTTGCATCATTGATAGATATTCCAATAACGCCGTTATAAGCAACTCTTACAATTCACCAAAATGGTCCTATACTTGTCAACGTAGAATGTATCAATCTTATTGGAGTATTATTTATGTTGAGCAGCTTAAATACGGATAAGCATTTGCATTATAAAATAAAGACCCACTTCCGATTATCATAGTTGTGCATATAAAATACAGCAACAATGATACTAAGACGGTTTAAAAAAACCCAGTTTGAGGTTAGTATGCGTTCAGGATTCTAAATGAATTCTGTAGCCAAATTGGAATGAAATCTGAAGAGGTTTCTAATAAATCAAATTGAAGGAGAGTTAACATCTTGCTTTTAAAATTATTGAATAAAATGTTACTAATTTATTGAATTAAACAATTATACGGGTACATAGCACAAAATCGGTCTATAAATGTGCAAGATCGTTATAACACTTCTTTTATAATTGGGGCAACCCATTTGAGCTGGTGTATCAAAGTGTCGCTTTAGTTTAAGTAAACTTTCTTGATATGCATTATCGCTTACGCTCATATCATGTTGAAAGCACCTCATCCCGTTCGATCTGAGAAGTGAATCAACTTCGAGCTACCTTAGTACTTGGATCGGAGACGTCCTGGGAATCCGTAGTGGTGTAAGCTTTTTGCATTCATAAACATCACATTCTTTTTACAACATCAACTTAGTTTGCAAATAGTTAGGTATATAATAAGTGTCAATTAAAAGATAATATTTTACTCTAATAAATTAATCTACTTCCAATTATACTACGTCTTCTATTATAAAAGGTAATAACAGATAAACTAAGGTAGTCGGCATGTTCCAATTTACTGTATCAAAGAGATCGTAGAGGTGGATTAATAACCAACTTTTTGTTAAATGGTACATTTTTATTGCTAAATATAACTGGCATATTGTGTTGTTAAGTGATAACGGAACATGTCTTAAACTATCATTAATCACAGCCATACGAATGACTTTGTTTGTGGTAATTGAACTATTCAAACAATCTTTGCAAAATACTTTGAATTAACTGATTAGCCAATATATTTTAAAATTGTTTGTGCAAGCATACCTCAAGGTATCCGTTCATCTGATTGCTTTGTTGCTATCATCCCCCGTATTCCTTTTCGATTCAGTAAAAACTTGGTTAACTGTCTAATTTTAGTTGTAGTGTATAAAACAGTTAAAAAGGTGCTTTTAGCGATGAAAACGATTAGCTCCGAGTTGGCAAAAAGATACTCCCAGCCAGGGAATCGAACCCTGGTCTCGCACGTGACAGGCGCGGATACTCACCACTATACTAGCTGGGACTGTAGGTAATGCCTTCAGTTGACTTGAAAAAAATTTTTTTTTTTATTATGGAAGAGAAGGAACTTTTAACTAGTTTATTTTATTCTAATTATTTATTATTACATCAATGGAGCTGCTAATCAACAGGCACATAATATTAAGAATCCACATTATTTAGCGATGTCTATTGTAGTTTGATTTAAAAAATCCCAACACTATAAATAGATTAGTATGCGAATTACTAATTAATTCGCAGTACAACTCTTATCATCTGGACTCATTAATAGGAGAAGTTATAAATATCTGACAAATTGTATACTTATAACTATCCGACAAATTGTATACTTATAAATATCTGACAAATTGTATATTTATAAATATCTGGCAAATTGTATATTTATAAATATCTGACAAATGATATACATTCCAATAATGATTGAATGTACTCCATGCCCAACATGCCAACAACAGAACTCCTGCAACTGCCATCCAACTCCCAATGTTGCAGAAGATAAACGAACATTTTACTACCTACATTTATGTTATCAAAGCTTTATCTTGTAATTATATAGTCATATATCTAAAGCATAAATTCATATTCGAAAGGAGTATTTTGTTAGCTTAGAATAATTTGTAATATTACCATTTCCACCTCATCGTAATATACTAACTTTAAACATTTAGATGAAAGAAAGTAAAAAATAAAGTAATTGGAGGTATTAAACAGTTTCATTAAGTATTCTAAAATAATTGGTTTAGTAAAGTAGTTAGAGTATTTTGGGCTTCATTGGTAAACGTGAACACTTTCTTCCTGGCGCCAGATCAATGCTTTGCAAGATTGGCAAGATCCCCCATTGAAAGGCTTGATTCATGTCGGTATTCAAGGCAACCATCATTCTCGTCAAACACTTTTGCAAGTCATCGTTGCATTCCAATTTGACGATGTGCTCCACCACGTTCTTCACTTGAGGTGGGAGCAAATTTGGATATTCAAAGACGCTCACATTTGTCTTCATCCCTCCTCGACTCAACATCCTACACACAGCCGAAACTTCCTTTGCCAAGCAAACTAAGGCACTTCCATCCACTCACAGTCTTTCCTAGGAGGCATCGAAGCGGACGTTGTAGAGAGAAAGATATTCCTTGGTAGAAGACATAACAAAAGGTGACAAATCATTATTTTGCCTTGCTTGTATTCTAATTCTGACTATACCAAATTTGCATTTAAAATACAACAATAAGGAAATTTGATGCTCTTGAAATTTATTAATAGTCAAAATTTACATAAAATGAAATCAAAATTAATAATTATTATAATCTAATTTGTTTTCTAAAAGATTATAACACTAATTTACTGGACACAAGTAAAGTGCTTTCAAACCCATTAAGAGCTTGCTTTTTTTAAATTTTCAGGCAAAATACACGGGTCCTTACTTTCTTGAATGCAAATTGATTTTTTCCACAAGTAATATTTTTTCCAATGAGCCACTTTTAAAGTTTATAGTCTCAAAATCTAGAAACAAATTCAAATGCGACGGCATACTAAATCCAATCAAGATGCAAGCTCTATACCAACGTCTGATCACATTCAAAAATGTTTTTGTTAGAAGACATACTCTTCCACAAAATCGCTTTAAGAACTTTATGCGGACTCTATCCTAACTTCTCGCTTACATGTCCGAATATTATGCAAGCGCGAACAGCTTAATGCCTGTACCCAAAAATACAACAATTAAAATCATTATACTTTATATCTTATCCACCTTATTCTTTTAACTTGTCGCCATATTATTAGTAGACTTTGAAAGCGGAATGCAAAAACGCGAACTCTTACCCAACGATACTCTTTATAAAGATACTATTTTCCACATCTAGTCTTTTGACGAAAATAAACGCGAGGTCTAAACTTTTTTTAGTACAAAGTTAGACTCAACTACTTCCCTTAAATAATGACATCTTGTACTCTGCTTTTTGATCACATTATCCCGTTAAAAGTATATATCATCATTCTTAAATATAACGTCCTATTTATTGTTTATCTTGAATCGTTTCGTGTCATCATTAATTGGCAGCAATAACCAGTTTTTAGATTTAGGCTTTAAATGGAATCTATAAATTTCAACAGGCCTGACATTTTTCAGCAACATTTGGAGTTGCTTGAAAACGGACTTACTAAATTGTCTCCTGCTTACTCGCTACAGAAGTACAAGGCAGGGAGTTCTCGGTTCGGGAAATATTTATTTGATACAGGCAAGTAATTATTAAATATGATCATCAAATTGACGTTTTCCTCTCTTTAGATGGAAATTGTGAATATTTTGCCGTGGCTATCAGTGGGTACTTGATACTCTACAGAAACAAGGACGCTTATGGTCAGGAGATAAAAAAGGTGGAGTATGACTTCGGGAGAGGTACTCAGATTTTCGACATTGCAATAATGAGGCTTAAGAACGGGAGTCACGGAATTGTCGCAGCTATCACCAAATTCGATGAGAACTCCAACCAGAACATTCATGCTTTGTATCTCTTGAGCATTGGCCCAGACCCAGTCATTCTCAATTCAATCAGATTTATCAGAGAAGTAAGTTACCTTTTTTGATGACTTTTAATTTTGGATGATTTTAGTGTAAGAAAGTTTTCGTTGTTTACGATGACACTCAGACTGATGAAATCAAGAAGCTGGACGATGCATTCAGTAAGTATCCGCATCTGATTTGCGTTGGAATGGGTGAGGGTTGTTGTTACTTGACGGCTTTTGATCGCGTTACAAAGGCTGGGGAAAGCTTCAATGATTTACCAAAGCATCCCTCAAAAGGCATCAACTTTCTAAAAATCATGCATGACAAAGCCAACGGACTCTTCTTGTTTCCGAATCGCAGTGGAGATTTGAAAGTGAAAATGCAAAATGTTGAAGTGACTTCTGTAACTTTTGTCAAAGGATCGACGTCGTTAGTGGTTGGATTTAATTTTGGAGGACTTATGTCCGTTAATCTGGTGACGCAGACCAGACATAAGATCCGAATCTGCAAGGGCGAAATTAGATCCATGGAGATTCAAGATCCCGACGATGATCCGCGACCAACTTCTTACATCTGGGCTGCGTGTGTTTCGGAAAACGTTGTATCCTTTAAACTGATCTCACTTCTCTTCCATACTGACCCTGACAATCCTGCAATTGTAAACAGGAACAAGATGTCCATGAATGTTCGCCTCGACTTTGCGGCAGACAATTGCGACAACTTTCTGAGCATGCGGCCAGTTCTCCGAGAAAGAAATGGCGGAAAAGGAGAAAACACAACTCGAAATGGGGACACTGCTCGAAAAGATTCGACGCTTATGTTATTTACTTGGGTTAACTTCGGCAAAAATGGCATCTCTTTGGAGGGTTCATTGTTCGATTTAAACATGTTCTACTACAAACGACTTGTTGGGCAAATTCGAGATGACAGAACACTCGCCAGGCAGTCTCCATTCTTTACTCGCTTCTCAATGATGTCGCCGGACAATGTCAATTTAGCTGCTCTGCTCGATATCCATCTATCGCCAACATCTTTGTTCCGTGCTAAGTCAAACATCATTGAAAATGTTGACCAATTCTTCTACCCATCCACTTATGGCTTTGAATTGATGGCGTTTACAAAGGACTGCAAGGTGGCCTTGAAGTGTGATCCAATCCAGGTGCAATTCTTCAATCGCCTACAACCTCTTGACAAATCTCTGAAAGAATTGGATTTTGTAATGGGATGCATGGTTGCTCTTGGCTTCATGACAACTCAAAAACAAATGCAGTTTGAAAGTGAGGAAGAGAAGATGAGTGCTGTTTTATCTGTCTTGCTGCATCATGAAGGTTCATTTTTAATCATCTCTATGATTAAAACCAACAAACTATCTGATTCTGAAATGGAGGAATTTGTAGACTGGTTGTACAAGGAGATTGAAGATTGCGATGCTGACTTTCAAAGGATCGCTTCAATGCTTTTTGAGGATAATTCTGAAGAGTTGTATGCTATCAACAGAAGGAAGGTCAATCACTATATTCTTATCTTCGATACGCTGAAGACAATTATTGAGAATCTTGCTAGTTGTCAGGTTCCATCTCGAATCAAAAACAACCTTTCCGTTAAAATGAAGATTGTTAACACTTTCCTAGTTTACTCCAAGATTCTGGATGTTTTGGCTCGGAGAGGTCTGTTCCCGATTACAGAAGAAGTCCTTGAAGTCCATTCTCGATTAGCGACCGTCTACAATGAAAGAAAGACGAACTCTTTGCTGAAGGGACGTGAACTTCTGATCGACCAATTCATCGAAGGATTTGAAAACACCTCCATTGGATCCAACAGAGGAAATGTCTCTTTCTTGTATCCTCCTCAAAATCCTGCTGTCTATGTCAACTTACTGCTGGCGTCGGATGTGCTGTTAGAAGCTAAAATAAGATTGATTTCCTATTATGTCCTTGACTTGTGTAGCTTGATTGGAAATGATCTGCTCTACAGTGACTTCATTAATCTCGTAGTCAATTACTTTAAATCCTCCTTTGAAATCGATATTGGCAGGATGAAAAACGCATGGACCCAAGATACCAAGAAGATTGAAAGCTTGGACAAAGAAATCATTAGAGATGAGGATGTGCTGGCGAAATGCCTTGCCAAGAAAGAGACGTCAATTGAAGAGATTCATGCCATTTGTAATAGGAGCTTTATCTCAAGAGAAGAATTTGGCCTGTTGCGTGAAAAACTTCTTAAAGAACATTTGGGCATTTTCAAGTGGAACTACGTCGCAGCCAGAACAGAAGAATTCAATATGATAGTTAAAATGTCTGAACTGATTCCAAAGGATAAGTCAGATGATTGGGTCGCCTTTTGCACTGAAAGCAAACAAATGTATGATGTTTTAGCCACAAAGTCAATTATGTGGAAGTTCAAGTTGCCGTCTGATAGTGTGATCACTAAGAAACTACAGGATAACCGAACGAAGTTTACTTCCCCGCAAATGAGACACTATGGCGGAGCTGAAAAAGAAAATTCGACCATTCTTACTGGTATCTCAAATTCAAACAACGCTTCCACCGATCAAACAGACGTTAAAAATTACTTTGTTGTTGCAACAGTTGATGAAGATTTTGTGAAACTCAAAAACACTGCTCTGAATTATCAAAACATTCTGAAGACTCCAATTTCTGCTAGTAGATGGGTCAAAACAAGCAAACTACCTGATGAATTTTTGTCGCCCCAACAATCTGTAATGATTGATCAACCTGTGGCTGAGTCCATAATGAAATCAAATCATCGCGTCTCCAGAATCAGACCAAACTTCAAGATTGGTTCTCGTATCAGATTCGACCTTCCAGACCACCAATCTACAACCGCCTCAACAATCGCTGATGATACTACATCTGAGGATTTGAACAAAACAATTGATCACAATGATGTTGGATCCTTCTATATTGACAAAAGCACGCCTGATGTTGAGTTATCTGATGTAAAGACTGCTTATAGTCATGTGCTCGAGGACAAAATCAACAACCACAGTGTCGAAGTGATCAAAAGAAACGATGGACGCAATGTCAGCATCGAACACTCGTGTGATGAAGAAATTCTTATGAAGAACATGATGGAGTCTCCTGCTCAAACTGCCGAACAATTAATTGGAGAGATGGAATTGGCGTCAAAGGATTATGGAATCTCTTTGCCTAAAATACATTTGCTAGGTACTCCAGATAGTAAGCTAAATGGTAAAAATGACAATGATACCACGCCTGTTCTGTTGAGAAAACGCATCATTCAAAAGAAGTTGAATTTCAAAGATGTTCAAGTAACTGGGACTATCGATGACACCATTTCACTAAAAAGAAAGTCTTTCCAATCCGAGGAGGAGTTTATGCGAGACCTGAATGATATTAAGAAAGTCAAGATTGGGAATATTTCGCCTCTCAAAGAACATGGGGCCAAAGTGAAAGTTGTGGCAGTTGAAGAGGGAGAAGAACCAGAAGAAAATTCGGATGATCTGATTGTTGAAGTGGTAAAGGAAACGGATATAGCACAATCATTAGAGGAGGAAAAGAATGACGTTATTGAATCCGAGGCTATCTGTGGTGACAATCTTGTTGCAGAATCAAGAACGAGCGAAAAAGAACCTGCTACAACACCAATGGAATCAATTGACGATGCAGATCTTGCTGGTGAAAAGGAAGTGCTTGGTACAAATGCCACAGTACTATCACAAGGAAATACAATGATTGGTGAAACAAAAGTTGAGCTGTCAGGTACTACTGAAAAAATATCTCCAGACAACAGCAATGTACGAAGATCGGGAAGAATAAAAATCCTTAGTCGAGAACCTGAGGAATTTGCGATGCCGACTATTATTACCAAACCCACGAAGATTGTTGAAGATTCGAACCCACTTGAGGATGATGAAGGAGACAGCCAAATCTTGAGGAGATCTGCCCGCATCCGCAGTCGGGAGCCAAGCGAACAACCTGAGGTGCCTAAGTCTAGAAAGAGAACTACCAAATCCAAGACGCCTAGCAGAGAACCAAGTGTTGATGTTGAAGTAGCTGTTGGCAGGAAAACCCCAATCAAGAGACCCACAAGTCAAACAAGAGCTCCAAGGAAAGGTAAAAAAATCGACCTTAGTCCAATCTCGGAGACTGCACCACATTCATAAATAAATGTCATTGTCTTTTAATTTCTACTCATATAATACTAATTTTTAATTTGAAAAAGTTTCATTATCTAAAATAAACTTGTATTTTTTAGTTTCTTGTATTTTATCGTGCGTTTAAAATCATTTTACTTAAATATCTAATGAGTGTGTGTGATAAATAAAAAAGTTACAGCTTCGCCACTTTCATAGTTAAGTCTTGTCCAATATGGGCTGTTGTCGGCACTTTTCAAAGACAACACATTATAATGTTCGATTTGCTTGAATGGAATTCGATTTAAGACGATCATTTTCTTGCAAGCTTCTAATTCAACGGCTGTTCCTAAACCTTTATATCGGTGTTCCTCGACTGTGTATAAATGAGTCAAAAAGCCAGCTGGATCAGTCATTACATATGATGCCAGTTTATTGTCAACTGTTTTGGCACAACCAAATGGAAGGTATTTCAATTTAGCCCTGAAATGGATTGTAAATATTTAATTAACGGATATCCAAAACTTACGCACTTTGTTCAGCATCACCTTCTTTGGCATTTTTCCAAGTATTGTTAATAAACAAGGCTTCTTCATTGCTAATATCATTCGACAAATGATACTCAGACGGCAATGTAATATCACTGTCAACAGTCAATTGAATTTGATCTTGTGTCATGTAATATAGACAGGTTGGCCATTCTTGCTCCACATCATGACACAAATAGTCAGCTTTCCATCGATTGTATAATTTAGTTATATAACTAGGACCAAGAACGAGAGTTGACTTAAAAGAATGCAATGAATGGATTCTTTCAAAAACTTCCTGAAAGATATTATTTAAATCTTGACTTGAAATTTGCACATTTTCAGTTGTAGAAATTAATACAAATGGGATGACAAAACGTTGAATTCTGAATACAAAATGAATAACGCCCTCACCATGGATACCCTTAAAGAAGTAATGTTTGCAATCTGGAAACAAATTTTTCAATTCAGAATCAACTGAATGATAAATTATTAACAATTCTTTTTTATTCGCAAGTTCAACCAAATATTGAGGCAATTCTTCATTAGGAACAATTTGAACGACCATTTTTAGGGAATAAAATGTGGTTATTAAAAAAGCTTGTTGTTAAAATCAATTTGTTCCCATCTCTGGTTGATTCGTATCAAGATAACCATTACTAAATAGTCGGTTGACCAATCTAATACGGAAGTAACTATACTTTATTTGTTTGGAAATCATTTGTGTATGTATCACCTTTGCATAATTGTGTTCATATAATTTAATTAATCTATTCAAAAACACTATTAAGAGCATAAGATATGTTTCCTTATTCCATTTTTTGCGGATAATTTAATATATTTCAGTAATTTTAACATGTACCTAAAAATATCAAGGTAAGCAGATGTGTGTGTGAAGTAACTTATTTTTGATGAAATTTAGTTTGCAGAATGATACTTACTTTTGTTTTTGATAAATGAATGACTTGATGAAAAGTATAGACGTGTTAGCTACAGATGCACTGGATAAAATCAGACACTCTTTTACACTTTTAACAGGTCTTAATCCCTGCGGCTTTATTTACGGATTCGTCCATTGATCTTGCTGCATTTTCCTGTTTATGGCTGAACATTTATATCTTTAGATTGAGAAATGGTGTATATTACGGAACGGTAAATTCTGTGAACGTTGTATCTCTTGATCTTCCTGTTTTTTAGATGTAAGCAATAATAAATCGTGTTGTATTCTTTTGCCGACCCCATCATCTTCAATTTTTTAGAAACTTGAACCGGTCTTCTGATATCACAATTTTACTTGTTTTGACAATGAAACCCTTATTTATTGCAAAACATTTGTTTGTCTTTCCGTACCGACCGGTTTACAAGTAGCTATTAGTGTATGAGCAATCGCATAAAAAATAGTTCTGCCTTAATTACTACCTTTATTTTTTATCAACATACATCTTCTTACTTTTTTATTACAATAAGATTACGCGAAGCTTCAATTTGTCTATGACTAATCGTTTTATAAATACCTTTGCTAATTATATTTTACGTCTAATTGTTGTCTATTTATTAACTATTATTTTTAGTCTTCTTAATGGCTAGTGATATAAAAGAAACAATGGCAGCTATTGATAATTTGCTTTCGGTATTACCGAGGAAGACAAATAATATTTTGGCAAATCCTTCCGGATCAACGAAAGCTACCTCGTTTAATGAACTTTTGATACATCGAGTTAAGGAATTTCCTGAATTGTACGATCAACAGCACAGAGCATGCACCGATAATGGTGAGAGGAATAAAATATGGGATATGATAGCAACATCAATTGATTCCACTATTCCTGGGGAATTCGCAAAAAAGAGATGGTTGCAAATGAGAGATAGATACAGAAAGGAATTAAAATTAGCTTTACGTGACAATTTTAAATTTCCACCTAAATGGTGTTATTTCAATCATCTTGTTTGGTTGGATCCGTATCTCAAGGATTGCTAGTATGTTTCATAATTATCATTCACCATTTAAGTTGACATTTTAGTGCTCAAGCTGGCTGTAATTTTCCTTTGCAAAAAACGCGTGAAGATGAAAAAGAAGGATACAGTAATGAAGTTTTAAAAAATACTACCTATGAAGAAGATTCAATTGAAATAGTAAGTTCAAGCGAAATTCTAAGAAATTTACTTGGTGGCGATCATTCATTTTTTCAAAAAACAGAAGACAACAACAACCATTTTTTGGATAATTTAACGACAATTGAACATAATTTAGAATTTTCAAGTAGTTCAAATAGTAGTAGACACTGTTCAGAATCAGGAGCTAATCCTGACAAAACAGATGATATGTCGGAAACGTTATTTGATGGAAACATGTCCCAGGGAGTTATTGCGCCTCGTGTTCATCGTATGAAGTATGTTCCTTATCAAATCAAAAGAAACATGAATAATTCTGCAAAAACAAATATTAGTGATAAAATTTTGTCTAAAATAAATGGAAATATCGAAGCAACAGAAGATATTTTCGTAACCAAAAAAGACACATCACAAGAAAAGCCGAATCAGTTTGAAAGTCAAATGTTTCAATGGATGAACGATGAAGATTTTCTTTTCTCGAAGTTAATAGCTACTAGAATGAATGGTCTGTCAAAGACAGCAAAGCGTGATCTCAAGCGAAAGATAATGAATTTAGTGGATGAAAAGGAAGAAGAACAGGAATCATCATAAGTGTTTATTACGTGAATGAAGATATTATTAAGATTTATACTATTTACAATTAAAATGTGACGGGTTTCATAAATTTTTTCGATTGTACCGCATAAATGAATTCTATGATGAATTAGTCGAGATGCAAACTTAGATTTTTGGTTTTGAACCTTAATTCTCCAAATGCATCATTCACCGCCTGAGCATTCATCGTCCTTATCTTCTTTGCTCAAGTCTTCTCGTTCCCAGTCCATTTGATCAGCCAAGTTGACACCAGCCACATCAGCTGCTTTCTTCAAAGAGTTGTAGATGAATTGATAATCCACTTTTGAAAAATACTTCAGACTGTCGATGTAGTCAACGACCTTCCCAAAATCCACATCGCATTTGATTCCATTGAACAGAGCAGCCCTCTGTTTCCGGGATTTTTCCTTGCAAGCTAACACAGCTTTTTTATCAGACATTTTTTTCCATGGCAATCCGGTAGCAACAACAAGATCCAACAAAAGATAAAACCAACTCTCGCAGTCATCTTTCTTTCCCATTTCTTGATTTTTGTGGCAACTCAGGGACGCGAACCGAACAGTTCCTTTGAATCCTACAATTACGCGAGGAGTTTTCAATTCGTTACTTTCGTTCAGAAACTTTCTTGCAATTCCGAAATCGAGAATGTATACCGTTCGTCTTTTCTCAAGAAGTCCTATGGCGAAATTTGCGCTCTAAACAAAAGTATACATGTTAGCAATTTAGGGAAATTTGACTTTCTTGCAAATCAATACATGTAAATTTATTTAATTTTGATTTACCTTAATGTCACGATGAAGATACCCCTGCTTATGCAAATCCTCAATTGCCTCTAAGCTTTGAATGGCAGCGCCGATACCCGTCCCAATGGTAAAGACCTTCCCAGCTCTAGCACTTTTCAAGTCAGCCAAACTTTTCCCAACCAATTCCATCACCAAAAAGAAGTAGGTGTCTTTTTTTCCTCTGTCGATAATAGCGGTGAAATGAGAAACACCTTCCCGAGCATTGGCAACTAGTTTCAAAATTGCAATCTAAAATTCAAATTACTACATGAGTTAACTTTACTCACTTACCTCCATCTTCAGTTTAGAATGTCTTCTAGTATCAATTTTCTTCTCGATTTTCATCGCATACTCACGGTTTTTGTTGCCCGTGTCGAAACATTTGAACACTACACCGAAACCCCCTGAAATTTGAATTTAAATAACATCACATTTATTAAAAGCTTACCTTCTCCCAGCAACTTTGTAATAGTATACTTTGCCTTAGCCGACTCAATTATGACGCCCTCGTGGATCCCCAACTCCTCACCAACGCTTTCCTCAGACATTTTATTGGTTAGATAAAAAGGAAATGAAAAGATATTGAATATGTTTGGATTATTAAATCAAAAATTGGGGAGAAATTTGTTTATTAGGATACATGTAATATCAATAGTACGGTACACTATCCGTGTAGGAGGACAATATATTTGAATTTTCAAATTAGTAGACGTCAGTAATAATGGTTGGGAAATAAAAGAATGAGTTAGGTTTTGATATTGTCGGAAACCATAGTACTTATACACAATAACAATGCTAATTCCTTTATTAGATCGCACAACAGATAAACACACTTATTTCAATACATACAATAATCGACACAAGTTACCTCAAATCACTTGACCACCTCTCGCTTTTTATCAAACTTAATTAAACTAAACACGTCACCCAATATCAATAAACAGTTACGTAAAAATATCACAATAAATATCACTACATACCACTTATCAAAGTATATTAAGTTCAGTTCTTTGAGTAATCAATTCATTACTCATGACAGATATAAACTGGCTATTATGAAACTTTAAACAAAATTAATACACTAGATGTTACCGGCAAACAAGCTTCACTTATCAATGTTCGAAAAAGTAACTTACGATGTGAAGTAAGTTGATTTTTATATATAACAGATTTTGGAAACCAATACACAAAAAGTTGACGTCATGGAGTTTTTGTTTAAAATTGCTTTATTTGATTCCAGATATAAAACTTGTAGTGGAAAGGTCATAATCTCCAAAGCTTTAGAGTTGCCAAATATATACTTGATATTATTATCTGTTTGGATAATAATTCAATCTTTCGATTATTTTTAATACTTAAGTCCTATAAATCAAGCTTTTAAGAATAATCCAACTTTGATGTGCGCAACAAAAATTGATAATCTCATAAATAAAATCTCTTATACTTTAGTTATCTTTATTAATTCGAGGATATTACATTTACTTATTGAATTATGATGCTAATGTTTTTACGTGTAAATGGTTTTTATGTCTTTGTAGTGTTTATTTTCTATTATCTTTATGATTCACTAAGCTGAAATTGCTTTTTAAAGATTACAACTTTTAACATGATAAAAATGAACGGCTCTATAATTATTTCCTTAGAGTTTACTGCTTTTACTAATTAACTCTTTATTTGATTATTGTGCTTCCATCAATATTGATGTTTCGATGTGTTTGAATAAAATAACCTGACTACAAATGATCTTCTGTTTGTTAATCAGGCGTCCGCAAATGATCTTGATCTTGTAGATTCTAAATTCAAGACCAAAAGAAAAAAATAATTGCTATATTGGACACAACGCAATTTCCAATCATATAAAAGTATTTCCGAAAATTACTTCCTTATTAATTTAATATTCATAATGTAGTGTATCAGAAATTTTTTCCGAACAAAAAATAAATACTCGCCCGTTAATGTATTTCAAAATATATTTATTCAACTAAACTATTATTTGCATTAACACAAGCTAAAACTACATTTAATTGTTGATTCAAATTGGTGGAACCTTTAAATATTTGCAGCTTCCAAAACTTTTGAGCTTTGTATCATCTTTCAAAAAAAGAAATTTCGTTTAAGCGTAAAGCTGATACTTCTTTTACAAAAGATACTTCTCTAATATACATATCACTACCACCATCTTTTTTTAATAAATATAAAATTTTATCTAACCAAGTGTATGTATTATCCTTCATATAGCTAAACTAAGCATAAAAAGCTCTTCCACATTAACGTACAATATAGACTTTTAATCACAAATCCTAAAAAATATTGTTTTTAGTTTGATTGAGGCATCACGACACATGAGGTTGATGCTTATTAAAATTTATTTTTAGATTCTTTTGAATATTTACAACACACTTTCCACCGACAGCAACTTTATATATAATTAATCAAGCTCATTTTCAAATTAAATGTGCATTACTTTAAATTTGTAGTAAGACAACATTTTCTGGTCAAACTCCTGATGACATTTAAAAACGACACAAAAACATTTCCTAATTTTTTAATGATGGTGATGACGTTTTAAGCATATTGCACATGTAACAGTATTTTCTTGTTTGTTCATGAAATTAGGCACAGCCATCTTAAAGACATTATTAATTTTAAAAAATGGTTCTTTAGAATGAATGTGTGTATGTAGTTAGTTGTAAAGATGTCTATTAAAACATAATCAGTCAAAGACTCAACTATACTTTCCATTAAACGATGCATTATTAGCTTGGTTATTGATAAACGGAAATTAATTTCAGCACAGAGATCAAATGAATTAGCACATTTTCATAACACTTTCTCCCAAGACACACTACTTTAACAGCACATTCCTAAGGAAAAAGCCCTTTTACCGCATAGTAACTTTACAAAAAAATGTTTCTATCTTTTCAATCTAATTTGTTAGAATACTCTATACATATATTTCTTACTCTTTAAACATCCCTCTCTAAAAGGCAACTTATTTTGTGTTTTTTGTATCCCACGCACCATCAAATATTTAAAACATCTCCTTACTCTTAACTTACTCATTCAATTTCCAAATCCTTATAGCTTGCTTTGTATCCAAGGTGCAATTTGCAAATTAAAGGATGTTTAAGTATTCTTTTGATAAATAATTAATTTCCACTACTTCCCAAGCGCTTAAATAATTCATTGCCAAAAGCACATTACATATTAATTAACTTTGGTATTTGACATTAATATTCAAGAAACAACTTAAACATTCCATTTTTTGTTAGCATTAAAATACATATGCCACTTTTTATTCTAATTGATATGTATGAACATCTCTCTCCTTTTAATCTTCAAATTTGTTACAAGATTAAAAGTGTGTGTATATTTGATACTGATATGACGATGATATAATCTGTTATCTTCTTTCCTCCCTACCAATCACCTTGAAAGGGAAAATTAGTTAATGGGAGAGAGCCATATTTTAATTCCGGATATTATAACAAATAATATATGCATTATATCGGTGTACTAAAAATATTATTTATTTAAATAATTTTTTCATGGTCTTGATTTACATCAATGTAAAGTTCTTTTATGTAGCATCTTGTCTGTACATCGTTTGCGCATGATTCAATTTCCATATTTACCTCCTATGCTATTTATTGTTCTCAATTTTCAATCTAAAAATTATAATAATAATAAATATCCATTTTTTACCAAACTTCTTCACCGATACTCATTCCCGGCAAAAGAAACTTTCCTCACAAAAATTCTATTATCATTTTATCTTTCCCCTCTCTACTTCCTCCTTGTCAACAACACCATACTTTTGTCCTTATCACTCCTAAACTATAGTTTACTTTTATACACAAAACCCCACATCATAAAAAGTATATGCATACATGAATGTTTCGTTAGTTTAATTTTTAAACATATGTAGCTGGTCAAACATCTAACCATAATGTTCACCATACGTAATAACTATATTCCTAGAAATTATGTTAATAATAATTAAAATTATTTAACTATACATATATAATTAGTCTCGGGGTTACAATATATTAATTAAAATCACAGAATATCATGACTTGGTTACAGGAATACATTTTTGGGCAAAATATTAAACTTCATTTCCTTATACTTACTAAAATTAATTA
Source organism: Rhabditophanes sp. KR3021 (assembly GCA_963281155.1). Classification (NCBI taxonomy): domain Eukaryota; kingdom Metazoa; phylum Nematoda; class Chromadorea; order Rhabditida; family Alloionematidae; genus Rhabditophanes; species Rhabditophanes sp. KR3021. The sequence goes on from CAUJLY010000001.1 coordinate 8,493,750, forward strand.
CAAATATGTAGATTACCTAGAATTGAATTAATTCTTTGATTACATTAGTAAATTTGTGTCTTTTTTAGACTTGTAGGATAAATTAATTACAAATCATATCTAAATTAGTAATTTATTTATACGGTTTAGATTGAGAGACTATTTAACAAAACTTTCAAGACCACAACACACAAACTATTTGTCCTCCTCATCAACCCACAACATATCTTCGCACCCATACACTTTAAATAAATTACAACAAATACTTTAACTACTTCTTTTTGTCGAGAAAAAGATGTTTCTCTTTGACTAAACATTTCTATATGCAATATATTTATTTATAATAATAAAATGCATTTAGACATTTGACTCTCTCTTTCATCCTTTTTATTCAAATTCAATGATTAGACAATTATGTATACTACGTTTTGTGAATGGGTTTTTAAATATCTTATCACACCGCACAAACTTCATCAATCAAGTCCACGCACCCTTACTTGCTTTAATCATATTTAAGTTTGCAACTATACAATTACACTACAACAAGGTTAGCGTTAAAAAATAGCATAAGTAGTGCGTAAAGTTTATGTTTGTGTTGTTATTTGAAGACAGTTCACCATTTCTACACATAATTCTTCAATTTTTGATAAAACCAAACTTTGTCACATTTATATATTCATACACCTGACGAAGCCATTTTACACACAATTTATTCCTTTGCCTCAAACTCAAATAACCAATTTTTCTTACACTAATCTGAATTTATAGTTTCATGCTCAAAAATTAAACTAACATTACAGTTTCAGCTTGTTCTTTGAAAACTACTAACTATACACATTTCCTACTAAATATTAATCTATCCCTGACGTCATATCATATATTTTTATAAATGTATTTTTCCCTGAATTTGCACGCAAAATCCAATTCAATTTTTATCCATTTCCAGGTAAATATAAAAAATATTTCACGTCTATGGCAATAATATTTTTGCCAATCCCCTTATCCTTAACACGCCAATTATTTTTACTAAACTAACACGCAATTTAGCTTTTTGTTTAACCTTAATCATATATAAACAAATTTGGTAACTAATAATAATTATGACTTCCTTCAAATCTAATCATACCCCTTCCATTTAAAGGTGTCTATTAAATTTTGTTATCACAAGTAATATCTCTATTTTGGTACGACTTGAATTGTAAACAGGAAGTTTATATTATATAAATGCTATCAACAGGAGCCTATTTAGTACTTATTTTAATAGAATCATATTTTGGAGATGTTCCGAGGCTGATGGAAAGTGTTATTGGCTTGACCTAATAGATTACTTCGTCTAGCTTCATGCTTATGACCCTCTTCTTTCAAAAAAGTTAAATATCAACAAAATTGTCACTAAATCTTTTAAAGATTTGGTAACTATTTTTATTACTATATCTTTTACCAAATTTATTACAAAATTTCACAAACTTTAGATCAGAGAATTGATCTTCTATTGTTATTCATCTCCTTAGAACCTTTCACACCTATTTACTTACCATAATTCGTATCCTTTGTCCTCAAGAACCTCATATAAATCACTACCACATTTCCTCCAACTCAAATAATTTCTTTCAATTTATTTACCAACGAATAAACACAAAAGTATCTCAACACAAATTCTCTTTAATGGTCATAGTTGGTGATCAAAACAATATAAACACAATATAATAACATTCAAATCTAGTCTTGTTTGTCTCGCCTGTATTTTGCTCTAACGATGGCTACCTGCCATCAGTTGTGACGTTTCAATAGTATTCATATACTCTGAACCAGACTACAATTTTGATATTATCAAAAAGTAATTTCTAAATATCTCTTTGCACTTAATATTCTCCAATTTGTCCTGTCACCATAAATAATCAAACTAACTTAAACTAAAATTTATCTTAAATTTTCCCATCAAAATATAAGTATATGCCTGTCTAGGAATGTCGCTACTTTTCGATGTTTACTTTCACACATTCCAACTACCTGACTCATGGTAATTCCACACCATTATTTACAAGCCTCAAACACTTCCATTTTACTTTTTGCCTACGTAATCAGTTGCATTTTAGTGTTGATTAAATTTATACTACAAAATATGATATTTTATTCATTAGTGAGAGGAAAACATGTGTAGGAATGTTAAATTATTACCTATTACTACAAAAAACATGTCTTTTGTATCTGTAAATTTTAAAACATTACAACTAAGGTAGAAGCAGGCGAATTTGGGAGATAGGTGATTTCTTGGGAAAAAAGATGTTGGTTGCGTGCCAATTTTTGTTATTTTAATTATTACGTGCAATCAGGGAAACGTGCAGATGGATTTTATTGAACAATAATACATTTTTACGACAAGCTAAAAACCACGTATTCTTTGATGATTCGAAAAAAATGGAAGTTTCTTTAGTTCTTAATACAATTGATGTTAACGTCACCACACCACGTACCTTTTAAAGCATTTGGAATACGTCGACATCTATCCTCAAATTAAATATTCCTAAATTTTTGCAAAAGACCATGTGTGTTCACTCAGTCTGAGCCCTCGTCGTTTATTCTATTAATCACGATTAGTTGTTGGTGTTAGCTTGTCAAACATTAATATCATCATAATGATACATAAATACACACCACTAATTACAAGAAATTTGTTAGTTCCGCGTAATTAAAAATGCATAATCCCATACTTTGTTATGCTTGTCTCTCCTAACATTTCCCAAAACAAAAAGAGATTTATACAAAGTTGATGAATATGATAATAGTATATTTATAAACATTTTTATATCATACTCGAAGTCAACAAACATTCATATGCGAACAAATTTCAAATACACGCTTTTTTATTCAAGGACAAGTGTCATTAATGAATAACAGATCCTTTTTTAATTTGACAAGCATCAAAAGTTTACTCGTTATTTTGATTAAATGGCATCTGCTGGCCAGACATAATATTATACATATATCATAAATATTTATATATTTCTATTCTTGGTATCAGCTTCAAAGCCTTTAGCATTAAACACTTTTTTCCCAAAAAATCTACATAATTTAATCTTATTTATTTAACTTTAATCTCATCAATTTCTAAATACACAAAAATATAATTAAATTTAATATTTACTAATGAACCACATATTGACACACTTGCTTAGAGATATTTATTTAATTAGTAAGCTCTATCATAATACAAAACAAAGATTTTGTAGAATAAAAGTGAAGTGAATTGTAGTTTGACCGTGTGTTGTATCTAGTTGAATGATATAAATATCACAAAAATTTCATTAATCACAACCTATCTATTTTGGAAGTATTCAAAAGTTTCGAAAGTGTGCATACATTCAAAAGTGATCTTTGGGTGCAATGAAATTAATTTTATTTATGCTCAAATTTATTCATATCAAGCCTAGTCACATTTGCACCTTTTTGTTATAAATCAAACGAATTAAATTGTGTATAAACTATTTACCTGATGTTTGTATCCCCAAAAATATTAAATTATCCCAAATAAATGTAAACTATATTAAGTTTATTTGCTTCATACCAAACGAGTTTATTTTTTTGATATATATGTCCAGTGGTAAATGTTCTTATACAAATACCACCTTACACCTTTATTTTATGCACACCAATTGTAACATTTCGATCTACCAAATTAATCTTTGACCATATCAGATATCGTCGTCAACCCCTAATTGCGATTAGTGACGACTTTAAACTTGTCCGAATTTAAAATCTTCATCACAAGCTACCGAAACGTGTCTACCTCCACAAATGTACTATTATTGTGGAACAGAAAGCAGCCTTAACATCCCTTCAAATCTAAAACATTTTTTAAACATCAAATATTTGTTTGAAAACAAATAAACCCCTAAACTATCTAGTACCCACAAAATTTCTCTTTAACATTTTTTGATTATTCACTTGACTACAAGGTAGTAATAGATGTTGTAAAGTGTGCAGCACATACTATTCACTTACTTATATAAATATTACAACTATCAAACTACATACACCTTTAGAAACATCAACTTTTCTTTTAAACAGTTTAATAAAAAGTGTATCATATATTAAATATATATGCATATTTACATTCAGTCGGTAAAAATTTGTTTTACACTTAGATTGTTACAATTTTTATCTATGTGCGTTTCTTCTTTTCCGGCCATCAATTTTTATTTTTTCACAATGCTTTACGTCCCGATTTTTGTTAGTCAATTTTGTCGTTAATGTGATCTTCTATATGCACAAAAAATTCATTTTCCTAGGAAATGATAAAAAACTGTGTAGTCTAACTATTAATCATTTCTTTTTGGGCAACAATGTATATATTCATGATTAGAATTGATAAAGGAGACCAAAATTTAGTTTATCATGAACTGGAATTCTACACTAGTACTAATACTAATTTATTTTGATTAACTATTTTTCTTCTGCTCAACTAATTATTTAATCAAAATTTTAAAAATAATCATTCCCAATTTGCTATTAGGATTTATTTTTAACTTTGGTTAATTAATTATTGGGAACTTATTTTTATCTGTTATGTACTTTACAAAACCATGTCATTTGGACTTTACTTTTTTAGCAAATCACACCTGAATTTGTTATGCTTTGCATCACTTAAATCACATCTAATATTAAAGTTGTCATCATCTTATTTGACTGATTAACTAGATAAATAACTGATTACACAAACGTATCTTTTCTAAGACACTGATAAGAAATAAAAATGTTCATCAGCAATGTGCTCAAATTAATCACAAACTGCATCCAAATAAAGGTGGCAAGAATGATATAAAAAGGAAAGTACGTCATTTCATTTTATTTCCTTAAAAACATAAACCATCATCATCGGCTTTTGGATAAAATACATTAAGTAGATGTGTTCTTAGGATTAAGCTATTATCTTTATTAATAATAAGAGTGTAGTTGGTAGTTGACAGCAACTATTAACCATTTCATTTATTTTTACGCTGTTGGATGACGACAATTAGTTGGGAGTGCGTTTATAGTAGGGAAATCATAATTGCAAATAATTATTAAAATCACACTCACAAATCAAAGTCGTAGTCACAAATAAAACGTAAACTTTAACCCTTTCAATTCTCAGATCTAGTGATTAATGATTAACCTAAACCCTTTGATTTGTCTCCTTATAGTTCCCTTTACCTTCGATCAAAGAAAAGAACAAAATTACATTGATCTGATTCATACCACCATATCATGTACAATCATCTCAAATTAATCTAATGAACAAAAATTTAATAGTATCCTACGCACACACGTCAACATACCTTTCATGATGAAGGAATTTGTAAAAAAGATTGCAACTTTAAGGTCGTAACACACTTTTAGTTTTACCTATAAATAGAATTGACTAATTAAATGTAGTCATATCCATCTATATAAATATTTTTGTCATCAATTGATAAGCACCTTTGTGATTACAAATGTACTTTGTTGCTTTGTGAAAAAGCAATGAGAATAAGTATTGACGTTCTGTGTAATCAAGGCTTTGGTAAAGAGGATGTAATTATATGTCTACATTATATATTTAAGCAGCAGATAAGGAAGATAAATATTATAATCAATTGTACACAACAATTATAATTGTATATATTGTAATTAAAGGACTTGTACATTGATGTCAAATTGATAAGATTCCGATTAGTATTATATACAAAATTATTCATCTGTTTCTGTCAAACACACAATCATATTAATTCCATTTTGGTAACATCATTTATGTGATATGATAGGAGAATGTTTCAAAATTTTCATTTAATATTCAAACACTTCTTTTAAAAAGTATACTGATCTTTGTGAAGACGTCGTCCATCTAACTACATTTTACTATATCAGCCAGCAATTAATATTAGTTTCATCGTTGCATGTAATTAAATATTTATTCATTCAAATCATGCTCTAGTATCTCGACTAAAACAGAATTAATACACAGGCAATACAAATACAAATTTTGTGCTTTATTATGACGAAGGTTTTGAGTTGATCGCGTGTCTACATATTTAGACTTTAAATTTATTTCTGCCATTTTTTCCAACTCTAATCAGGCCATTTGACTAACGGTTTTTTTAAAAATAGTGTATCAGCTTAATAAATTAATTTTGTGTGATGTATAGGAAAGACGATTCTAAAAGCAAAATCTAAATTTTATTATTCATATAGGTTACACCGTAACATTACATATCCATGCCCTAACAACAAAACTAAGTTTATTTGTTATTTTGATACACTTTCAAACATCACTTAGTGCATCTACCTTATTCGGTTACGTTGACTATAAAAAACAAAGTCATTTCCTATAAATTTAAATTATTTGAATTAGGAACAATAATAAATTTTTGACACAAACCTATGAATCATTGTTTTTGAGAAAAAGTATATTTACCATTACCTTTAAACAGAAACTAAGCTTATTAGTATATTATTCATACATGAATTCGTTTAGTGTCATTTTTTACCTTTCATTCAAATGGCACATCCTTCGCCCTTTTAGTTGAATTTTACCCACTAATCACCTATAAAAAGAAAACTCCATTCAAATTTTTGTTCATGAAGTATGAACATTGCCACAAATATTTTTTTTCAAGACAATGAGAATACATTTTGTGACGATTCAAGGCGTTTCTATAAAAGGTTGTTTTCATAAAATATTCACATTTTTTATCTACTAAAAGGGTATTAGTATATATTTTTCATCATTTCTTCAAATTTCGTTATTAATTTTTGTTTTTTCCTTATATCGCGCTATTTTATTTGATTGCAGTTGATAATTTATTTTGTTTATTTATAGAACAGTTTGAGATACACGATAACATTTTAAAACCGTAACTCGTTCCCTCTGGTCAACCATTTTTAGCTAAATTTAAAAAACAACTAATTTAATGGATAAAAACAAATTATTTCAAATGTCTTCCAATAATATGCAGCTGAATGAGGCCTTGGCTGCCGCTGCAGCAGCCGCCGCTTCTTCTTCTTCAAATTTTAATGGCCAACAGAATAGTTCTTTGATAGGCCATCATCCCATCCCAACACTTTCACAACAGATCTCATCTAATTTTAATGTTTTTAATAATGCTCAGCAATTTATGGCTTCGCAAGGAAATGGGCTAAGCAGCTTGCAAAATAATGGGCTTAGTGCTTTAAGTGGAAATGGACCTTCTGCTAATGCCTTATTGGCAGCTTCTCACCAAAATCACAACAACCAACTTTCCAATGGTCATGGACTTGGCAATATGCCTTTTAACTCATTATTTCAAAAAGCTGTAGTCAATGCAAATATAAATCCTTCCGAAAATGATCTCGCTCCAAATTCGATGTTGGCTTGGCCCATCAACAATCCAGTCTTTAATGTTCCATACTTTGACATTAACTCTTACAAAAATGTCAACACAGACGTTCCTTTAAGTCAGAAGACAAATGGGATGGATTTACCAATCAACAACATGTATTCACTCCGATTTTTCTACAATTTAGGAGTTCATCAGGCTAAGTCTATTGTATTGAAGGCAGAAGCCGAAAGACAAGCTACGGCAGCGGCTGCAAATAGTAATCCAGTTAATTTGATGCTGCAACATGCTGCGGCTAGACAGCAAAACGGGATGTCTGATCATCCTACAGCCTTTTATAATAATTCGACTGCGTCCAGTCTTTCAAATATAGGACAGCAACAACAACACGGAGGAACCTCGTCTGGTGCATTGAATAACCTTCAAAATATTAATATTCAACAAATGTTGTTAAATCAGCAACATCAACAAGCTACTTCGCAAATTTCCGGATACCAAAACTTGTCACAATCTCAGCAACAATCCGTGGTCCAAGCATACCTCGCAGCTCAAAATAGACAACAAGCCGTGGTGGCAGCTGCTACAGCTTCCTCAGCTCAATCTCAGTTATTCAGATCGCCAGTTCCTCCTCACACAGACCATGCTCCTACCCCTTCAAATATTGAAAATCTTATCCTTTCAAATGCCCTCCTAGCTAACAACAATTCCAACCAATCAAACCATTCACTTCACCAAGCAACGGCAATGTTTCAAAATGCTCAAGCGAACAATAACCATTCTAATCAACAGCAGCATTCCTCACCACCTGCAAATAATAATACGATTTCACCAAACCAAATTCTCGCCCTTCAACACCAACACAACCAATTGAGACAAAATATGGCTAATGGAAATGGGTATAGTTTGGAGAGATTGAAGGAATTTGCCCTTAGACAGGGCTTGAATGGTTATTCAAATGATTTGAATAGAAGTAATAATCCGATTTTGCAAAGACAGCTGAATAGCTTGATTTCAGGAGGACTTTTTAATGGACAACAACAAGTTCCTACGACTAGTCAGTTAAATGAATCTCCGGGAAAGGCTTCCTCTTCGGGTGAGTCAATCAGATCTTCACCAACTGACGAGACCAAGAATAACGGAGTGATAAAGGAAGAATTCGTTGGTTCCTCCTCAAACAATCATCTAACACCCCAACTTGTAGATTTGGAAAGAAAGTCTGCTGAATCAATTGACTCCAAAAATCCGCCTGTTGACCCTACTCCTCGCAGAAATACAATTTCGGGTGAGCATGCAAGAACCTTGGCTGTTCCAGTCCAAACTCTACCTTTTATGAGCTTAAAGAGGCCAGCTTCAAACACCGGTGAGTCATCAGATGTGGTGCCAGCAAAAAAGCCCAACAACGACTTTTATATCAACGATGTAGCGGAGATGACGCATTCCTTCCTCTACAAAGTACACCAAATGATTAGAGAAGATCAGTTGGCGGGTGGGAACTCCAGTACAAGTGACATCGAGAACATGGTTCGAGACAAATTAATAAGAGAAACAATGATGCGCAAGGGATTAGAAGGAATGATGAATCAACAACAGACTGCAACTCCTCCAGTAGCCGTAAAAATAACAGGTATCGAAGAGGTAAAAGGAGAAGAGGATGATGATATAATGATAATAGATGAAATAGCTCCAATCGCCAGCTCAGACCACCCAAAGTTATTTGCCGCCAACACCGTCTACCCCTCAACAACATCCACCAAATCAGTAGAACTAAAAAGCGAAACCCCTTCCTCTGCCTCCGACCACCAAAGAGTAAGTAATGGGTCAAGTGAAACCAACAAATGTTTATCTTCTTCATCACCTCCCACCACGAACAGCATCGAACTAAGCGTACAGAAGAGTCCTATCAATGGTATCTCTAGTACTACCGTTAACAACCAACTGATGCCTCCCCGCGGCCCATTCACCACAGCCGATCTATTCCTCCCATCCGAACAACATTACAATACCTCTTTTTTAGGACGTCCCAAGTCGCGACCATCGTCTCCTCGTCGGCAATTGAAACATCAAACCTTTTTCTTAAAAGACGTAGTGGAGAGGATTTTACCGGGTGAAGAAGAGATAAAGGGAGGTGGGGAAGTGGGTGTGGTTGCCAAAACATCGTCTGATCCACATCCGGCCGTTGATAAGATTGGTGAAAGTCATAATGAAGAAAATTTGTACAATCCTTTCATGAATTTTGCGGCCTTGGTTAGATCTGTAACAGGGGAGGACGAAAAAGCCCTGCCTGACATTACATTGGCCCCTGCTTTAATGATAAATTATCTGAATTGTTGCTTCACTCAAGCCAAGTCGCAATTAAGGGAAATGGGTAGGCCTATCAAGTTCATAGATCTAGTCAATCCTACAAACTATGCCGCCACTCCCATAGACCCCATTTTTAACGTTGACCGTTCCAAATCCATCTACCATGCCTCCAAATTAACGTATGGTGATGATGAAAATGAAGTCATCGAACCCGTTGATGAATCTGAACTTGTGAGAACGGCTCAATTGGCTCTACTTTCTAAACCTAGTAATAAGGATAAAAAGAAGCATTGATCTTTTTTGGTTGATCTTGTATATAAATATTGTTTTTTGAATTCTTAGTAAAATTGTATTATTTGTTAAATGGAAATTAAATTGTATATGTGTTTAGAATATATTTTTATGAAATGGAATAAATTTTTGATTGTTAAAAGTTCGTAGTTCTTTTGTTTCGAATCAATTAGGGATATGTTTCAGAAATTATTCATGCAGATCCCACCGTTAAATGGCTATGAAGGTTACCCTGAAAGTGCCTTAACACACACCAAATAACCTATTCATTTGTGAGAAAGTTCAAACGAAATCACTTGTAAAATCTTATCATTTACAATTTGTTGATAAATATTTAAAATATTTAGATCACTTCAGCTTTTTTGTGGCAATAATATAGATTTTGAGTCACATCTTTTATTCACATTCAACTACTTATCGCAGTCCAACTTTTGCATTAACATTTGATGTATGCTACCATGCCAGGTAACAAATACGTGGCAACTAACCACAATAATCCAAATAATGGGGTGGAAGTATATTAAAATTGTGGAAACAATAAATAATGATATGAGAAATTGGTGAGGTGGAATGAGATCAGTTAATATTTTTTATTTATTACTAGTAGAATGCACCAAGAAGATCATGGGAATAATAAACACACATTAATTAGGATAAAAGATTATAAATACAATTTTTTTATACCAAAAATATATTAAGCGACATTCATAATTAAATGAGATTCAAGCTATAAATGATAAATTCATCGGAAACTTCAAGTTTCAGTTAAGACATCCAATTCGAAATTACTATCAAAGTATTCTTTATCGCGTTGGCCTCCAAACAATTGAGTAATATTTCTAATTTAACAGCAATTTGAACGATTTGCAGGAATAAGTAAAGCACTCACTTCTCTCCAACTATTATTTCCTTTTCCAAACAACTGGCAACGTCCGTCTCCCATAATCCCTCCGTGAATCATATCTTAATGGGGAGAGATGAAGACCATTAAGCTGCTTGATGTTGGACTTAGTAGAAAGCTGACAAATTCTCCTTTGATCATCGAAATGGAAAAAGTGACCCTACTACTAAATGCTTAATGGTTGGATCGATGGAGTACTGCAGCATCAAGATGATTACTGGACAGATGCTTGAATCAAGGGATGGTCTTCTGAGCTGGTTGTACGTGTTGGTGGACTTCTATTCAAGGCAACTTGCACCAACTTTATTATTTTGTCATTATTCATTATAATTCATCTTCAATTTGCCATGGGTAGCATCAAAGATATGGAAGTGGTGAAGACAAATGTGGGCGTCTTTGAATATCCAAATTTGCTCCCACCTCAAGTGAAGAACGTGGTGGAGCACATCGTCAAATTGGAATGCAACGATGACTTGCAAAAGTGTTTGAGGAGAATGATGGTTGCCTTGAATACCAGCATGAATCAAGCCTTTCAATGGGGGATCTTGCCAATCTTGCAAAGCATTGATCTGGCGCCAGGAAGAAAGTGTTCACGTTTACCAATGAAGCCCAAAATACTCTAACTACTTTACTAAACCAATTATTTTAGAATACTTAATGAAACTGTTTAATACCTCCAATTACTTTATTTTTTACTTTCTTTCATCTAAATGTTTAAAGTTAGTATATTACGATGAGGTGGAAATGGTAATATTACAAATTATTCTAAGCTAACAAAATACTCCTTTTGAATATGAATTTATGCTTTAGATATATGACTATATAATTACAAGATAAAGCTTTGATGACATAAATGTAGGTAGTAAAATGTTCGTTTATCTTCTGCAACATTGGGAGTTGGATGGCAGTTGCAGGAGTTCTGTTGTTGGCATGTTGGGCATGGAGTACATTCAATCATTATTGGAATGTATATCATTTGTCAGATATTTATAAATATACAATTTGTCAGATATTTATAAATATACAATTTGTCAGATATTTATAAGTATACAATTTGTCAGATAGTTATAAGTATACAATTTGTCAGATAGTTATAAGTATACAATTTGTCAGATATTTATAACTTCTCCTATTAATGAGTCCAGATGATAAGAGTTGTACTGCGAATTAATTAGTAATTCGCATACTAATCTATTTATAGTGTTGGGATTTTTTAAATCAAACTACAATAGACATCGCTAAATAATGTGGATTCTTAATATTATGTGCCTGTTGATTAGCAGCTCCATTGATGTAATAATAAATAATTAGAATAAAATAAACTAGTTAAAAGTTCCTTCTCTTCCATAATAAAAAAAAAAATTTTTCAAGTCAACTGAAGGCATTACCTACAGTCCCAGCTAGTATACTTCTTTTATTTGCACTATCGCCTTTTTAGGGGCACACAATAATAATATAATAGAGATAGAACAATACAAAAAAAGAAGTTATAAAGGTTAATTATTAATTATTTTTTTAAGTTGTTCGGGAGGCAAAGATCGTTTCAATTCCTTCAAATTCCGCGGAAGTAATAGCTGGTTTACTTGTCCGTCATTGTAGGTTTCATTCCCCTTTTACAGGTCGCGTAGACAGGATTCTTTCTTCACGTTCGAGATCGATGCTTTCTTTTGACAATTTGATCGATCACGGCGACACTCCGATGTTGTCCTGTCCTTCTGTTTCGTTTGTTTCATTTCTACCACAATAAAGGTTCATGCAGCACAAATCCCCTCCGTAAATGGAAGTTTCAATTCGCCCTCCACAGTAGCGAGATGGCTAAGTTTCTTTGTCTCGTTGGGGCATTAATGGCTGATCTACCGCCAACTCAACTCCGATTGTTCTCATCAGTTTGCAAGTTCAGGGCTGCTTCATTTCTTTCGGTTGGAATGTTATGTATCAGCGAACCAATATCATCCTCCCTTAGATGGAACTGCTAACACCCTATAAACTTCCTCCTTCAACTTAATTGGCTCTTAAGGCAAAGATCGTTTCAATTCCTTCGAATTCCGCGGGAGTAATAGCTGGTTTACTTGTCCGCCATCGTAGGTTTCATTCCCCTTTTACAGGTCGCGTAGGCAGGATTCTTTCTTCACGTTCGAGATCGATACTTTCATTTGACAATTTGATCGATCACGGCGACACTCCGATGTTGTCCTGTCCTTCTGTTTCGTTTGTTTCATTTCTACCACAATAGAGGTTCATGCAGCACAAATCCCCTCCGTAAATGGAAGTTTCAATTCGCCCTCCACAGTAGCGAGATGGCTAAGTTTCTTTGTCATGTTGGGGGCACTATTGGCTGGTTTACCTCCAACCCAACTCCGATTGTTCTCATCAGTTTGCAAGTTCAGGGCTGCTTCATTTCTTCGGTTGGAATAATATGTACCAGCGAGACAATATCATCATTCCTCAGATGGAACTGCTAACACCCTATAAACTTCCTCTTTCTGCCATACACTAATAATTAACCTTTAGGACTTCCCTTTCTCCTATTACTACCTCTCTGGCCGTTTGTTTCTCTTTTTAGTGACAATTTAGTAGATTAGCAGCTGGAGACTTTAATAATAGCCAAATAAATGGTGACATCTAGAGAGAAAGTCGCGTACGACCTCTCTCTAAAAGCAAAGTTAGAAAAGTGCTAGTATAGTGGTGAGTATCCGCGCCTGTCACGTGCGAGACCAGGGTTCGATTCCCTGGCTGGGAGTATCTTTTTGCCAACTCGGAGCTAATCGTTTTCATCGCTAAAAGCACCTTTTTAACTGTTTTATACACTACAACTAAAATTAGACAGTTAACCAAGTTTTTACTGAATCGAAAAGGAATACGGGGGATGATAGCAACAAAGCAATCAGATGAACGGATACCTTGAGGTATGCTTGCACAAACAATTTTAAAATATATTGGCTAATCATTCAATTCAAAGTATTTTGCAAAGATTGTTTGAATAGTTCAATTATCACAAACAAAGTCATTTGTATGGCTGTGATTAATGATAGTTTAAGACATGTTCCGTTATCATTTAACAACACAATATGCCAATTATATTTAGCAATAAAAATGTACCATTTAACAAAAAGTTGGTTATTAATCCACCTCTACGATCTCTTTTGATACAGTAAATTGGAACATGCCGACTACCTTAGTTTATTTGTTATTACCTTTTATGATAGAAGACGTAGTATAATTGGAAGTAGATTAATTTATTAGGGTAAAATATTATCTTTTAATTGACACTTATTACATACCTAATTATTTGCAAACTAAGTTGATGTTGTAAAAGCAATGTGATGTTTATGAATGCAAAAAGCTTACACCACTACGGATTCCCAGGACGTCTCCGATCCAAGTACTAAGGTAGCTCGAAGTTGATTCACTTCTCAGATCGAACGGGATGAGGTGCTTTCAACATGATATGAGCGTAAGCGATAATGCATATCAAGAAAGTTTACTTAAACTAAAGCGACATTTTGATACACCAGCTCAAATGGGTTACCCCAGTTATAAAAGAAGTGTTATAACAATCTTGCACATTTATAGACCGATTTTGTGCTATGTACCCGTATAATTGCTTAATTCAATAAATTAGTAACATTTTATTCAATAATTTTAAAAGCAAGATGTTAACTCTCCTTCAATTTGATTTATTAGAAACCTCTTCAAATTGATTTATTAGAAACCTTTTCAGATTGATTAATTAGAAACCTTTTCAAATTGATTAATTAGAAACCTTTGCAGATTGATTTATTAGAAACCTCTTCAGATTTCATTCCAAAATTTGGCTACAGAATTCATTTAGAATCCTGAACGCATACTAACCTCAAACTGGGTTTTTTTAAACCGTCTTAGTATCACCGTTGCTGTATTTTATATGCACAACTACGATAATCGGAAGTGGGTCTTTATTTTATAATGCAAATGCTTATCCGTATTTAAGCTGCTCAACATAAATAATACTCCAATAAGATTGATACATTCTACGTTGACAAGTATAGGACCATTTTGGTGAATTGTCGGAGTTGCTTATAACAGCGTTATTGGAATATCTATCAATGATGCAAAATCAGGGAATCGCTATCGAAAGTCGCCAATCTAGGCATATTATAAGAATTGATTTGGATGAAAAAGAATCCTTCCAATTGTGGAAGATGATAAATATGCAAGCTGACTTTTTCCCAGTACAAGAAATAATGAATATTATCAGCAACTAACAAATTTAAACAATTTAAAAGTATTTGAAATTTGTGATAGTTCTGGCTTCTTGCCGTAATAATGAGGAAAAGTATGAAATGTAAAAGAGTCTTCTTCGGCTTGCTTGAACTAAGTTAAGACGGTTTAAAATCCCTTGTTGTTTTGTAAACTTGCCAGATTTAATGAGCTTGATTGCTCATGGGTATCCAGAATTGATGGCACTGAGTTTAATTGATAATAATGAAGAGCTGAGAACGATATATTCACATAATTACTACTTCATTGGAATCCCAAATTTGGAACATTTGTCGATTCCTTTCAATAAGCAACTTCCTTCTACCCTTCAAAGACTTGGTTATTTTGTGGATGAGGAGATTGAAATTATTGGAGTTAAAGAATTTAATGGATTGTTAGTGATGATAAGTCAGATAAATTAGCATACATATATTTTCATTATTCTTATTTACAAGGAAGGCTTTTTCTTAAATGAACGTCCTCATTTTTAATTATCTGTACACCCAGATTCCTACGAATCTGCAGTTAGCATCACCAAATGGCGATAAATAATACAGCCTCGATTAGTCCAAGGCTATCAAACTAATTGTAAAACTTACTTAGCTTTTCCGGTATTTTGGAAATTGTATTGCCATTTAGGCATTTGTGTTGAATCGCCTACCAAACAACATATTGAAGTGCCCCACTTGATGCGAATCAGCGATTTGGACCTAAGCATTGAATAAAGATAATAAATGCATTTTGTAATGAATTGTATGCAATATCTTTTAAGAAGTGCATAAAATCTGATTGTATATGACTCTGTTAAAGAGTTTGTATGATTGCTAGCCGTTCCATCGGTCCTTTATATAGAATTGAAGGTATTTTAGCAACCACTTGTAATGCTTAATATGAAAAAAGTAGCGTAATTGTCCAAAAGTGTTCAGTAAATATATGACCTAAAGATATATTTATTTAGGGATGATCCATTATTCCTTTTATTTTAACATTACTATGACAAATTGGGATTGCGGTGAGCAAAGATGCTATTTTAAACCACAGATTAAATGCGATCTAATTATTAAGTGTGATCTATAGATTAAATGTAATCTACGACTAAGTTTCAAAGAAAGTTGCTGTAATAGCGTAATTTCTAGTTACAGTGATGCTGCAACAAGTTTATTAGCTTAAAAGGGTACAGTCTCCTCATTCTTGCTATTTAACAGTCATTCTTATTAAGATATATTGTAATTAAACATATTTACATTACATACTTACCTTTCGTTTATGTTTCATCGTCAACATCTTTGTGGTCTATCACATTATTTTTTCAGAATAAGTAGCAATGTTTGATTGCAAGTGTGGATTAGAAACTTGCTTGGAATTAGAAGAAGAAATTATCAATGATGAGCTGAACAAATATCATCTGAATCCAAGGTATGCAGAATTATTTCGTCATATGCTAAAATATACGAAAAGTAATTGCCATGTTCCAACTACGTCTTTCCAAAATGAACGATCATCTTCTGACCATTCTCCAAAAACTGTTCCAAGAAAGCGCCTTAGCAATACCAAATTAATTACTCTTCCTAGGAAAAAAGTCTGCACTCCAGTTGGTGCGGAACATCTTTCTAATCCTAAACTCACTCAAAATGGCATGAGCAACCGTGTCGAGGAATCTAAATTGAGCGAGCCTAATTTATTAGTTAAAGACAAGCAAGATGTTTTAAGTCTAAAGCCAACGGATTTACCAATCACTACAATTAATGGGAATATAGTGAATGAATCAGCAAAAGCTAGACAGATAATTTCAGATTCAGATAAAAACATTCCATCTAGTGCTTTAGCAACAGGCAATTCAACTACGACATGTAATCCTAATATTAGCAGGTACAATCATGATTGCGATCAAAATATTATCAAGATTTATGCCTCTGGTACAACTCCCAAAGATAGTAATGATTTCAAAAGCTACGCAGGAGCAGCCGATGACATGGATGCATTGCTTGGCACAACATTTGATATGGACCAATCAAGGCCGCTCAATTTGGAAAATATTATGAAGTATATCAGAATATCGCTCACCAAAACAAATATATCGGACAAGATATTTGCACACGTTGTTTTGGGTATAAGTGAAGGCCGTTTCAGTGAACTCTTGCTACACCCACACAAAAATTATAATAATATTAGACATTCTACTCTATTTGTTTACAAGAAGGTCTTCGCGTATCTGGTCAATCAACATGCCATTGAGTATATGTTTTTGAGGTATGGCAAATGTAGTCCACAAGATAAGACAAGCATTGACCTTTTTAATCCTGAATGCATGTTGTCTACACCATCCGTAACATGCGAAGATTCATCTACAATATCTAGACGACTGGCCATATCGGAGACCTTCAAAGCATTATTACCACGTATGGCTGAAAACAAATTTGAATCAGTACTTGCTGAAAAAATGAATGAAAGCGGATCTACTAGTGGTGACAAAAGAAGAATTGTTGGTACCATCAAAATTGATAAATTGGTCCAACAGATGAAAGGATTGCTTTTTGCTACGAAAATTCCATCTTCTGATTTTTGCAATGCCGCTTTCAACATTACAGAGCAACAATTTGAGACTATTGTGAGAGAACCAATTAATTGGTGTGACTGTACGGACTCTCAAAAACAAGGTTACACGGAATTGGCTTACTTTATAACAAACGACGATTATGTAAAAGATTTCAAAAAACATGGGTTGCAGGCAGTCAACGCATTTAGAGCTTATTTGGCGTGCCAAGGGAATTTGCCAGATTGTGAGAGTGTTGTTAAAAGTGAAGTGATAGAAATACGCGTGGACGAAGACAATTTAAAGAAGGAATTCGATGAAGAGCTTCAAAGGGAATTATTTAAGGATATATTTGAAGTTGATTACAAACTGTATCTTTTGATTTTATACTACAGTTATATGGAGAAGAACGAGGATGCTATCAACGCAATTACAAAATGGACGACCATCAATGTTGACAGAGTTAAAAAGGATCTCCTTCTACTGAAAGATTCAAAAATGGTAAGTTTTAATTATCTAAAACCATTAATACTTGGAGTTATTTTAGGCGAATCTGAGGCCCGATGAAAACAATCAATTAGGTAATGATATTGTCAATCCAAAGATATTGCTAATGGAATATGTTTCTAAAACAAAATTGGCTGCGCAGTTCAAAATGTTTGATTACCAATTGAGACACATTAAATATCTCCTGGATCCAGATCGCTTTGGCACTCGTCAACAGTAATATTACTAATTAATAATTAACATTCGACATTTGGCTTAACTAAATAATCGCAAAACCAGTCATACTAATATTGCAAGGATTTAAATGATTTGTATTAAAAACAATACCTAAAATATCGTTTTATATTTGAGAACTTTGTAAACACAATTACAAGATTCAGTATGTTCAAGTACGAATAAATGAATTTTCAATGCTACTGAATCCTTGCTTGCAAAGTTTCGACTAAATAATCTTGCTGGCTAATATTTATATCATATCAGTATACGTTCTTCTCAGATATGGGTAGATTAAACCAAGGAGATCATCTATTTTCAGTAAAGTAATGAGGAAGCAGTGTCCATTTTATTGAAAGATATGAAAATGTTTTAATAACTATTTTTAATTTACACCATCGCACAACTTGATTTTGTATGTACAGACGCAGCTTAAATAATACTGTTTGATGTACTACTTGGAATTCCGTCTTATCATATGTTAAATAGAATGACTGAGTACATGAGTTCGAAGTCTTTTAGACTATAAATAAGGTTAGTAACTTTTAAGATTAATTTGATCTCAATTGTTAAATTTTGGAATGAAAGTTTATTACTTTCTAATTTACCATTATTCTCCAAGAACTGTAACAAAAAATAGGTATTTAATGTTTATTTTACCAAATATAAGTCAGACTTATTAGTTGGTATTGTACTATTGTATTGACAGCACATTCTATAAATTTATTATTAAAAATAACAGTTATTCTTAATGCAAATTCAAACATTTCTGATATGAAATAAAGGAATAAGAATCACTACACGAACCACTCAGCCAGCTCCTCGTAGTAACACATTTTGTAAAATAAAATATTTAAAGTAATGCAACCATCCCACAATCAAACAAACATTTAAGTCATCTTTATTAAATTAGCAAATATGTAAAACAAAAGCCACCCATCTCAAGCCAATCCACTCAGATGACACTGCAACAAATCATACATAGATTGTCCGCATGCAACATGCTGCAACCCTAACGGTCCATACCCATTTTTACTAGCTCTACAAAAAACTTCACACTGTGGACCTGACTTGGAAGCAATTCTCTTATCCTTGCAACAACTCATATTATCTTTGCCATCTGCTGCACATTCCAGATAAGGAACGACGTGTAGTAACGAGCAAGCTCCTGTGTGAAGAGCCTTTTTGACATCTAATTCAGTGACGTCGTATCTGCAAAGAGCTTGACAACCACTTGGCATTGACTTTCCACGGCAACATTTAGATAAACGGTCGTTTGCTTCGGCCATTGAGATGCATGGAATCCAATTAGGTGCTTTGCTGCATGTTTGGCCTCTTATTAAGGTTGATGGTGAGGGTGGTGGAATTGCAGGCGTCTTTGGCTCAAGTGGCTTAATGGGGAAGGATTTAGGTGTTTGGGTTGTGGTTGTCATTAGTTGATTTGTTTGTGAAGAAGCCCCATAATCAAAATAGTCTTTATCATCTATGTGGACTAATTCTTTGGGTGGTTTGATTATCTTTTTGCTTCTACCTAGTTTCTTTTCAATGCTTTTATTCTCTTTTGCTGGTGTGTTTTTATTTTCTCCTGAATTTGATTTAATTAATTGTTTTGGTAGAGGTAGTGGTAGTGGCGTAGTTGAAGTTGTGAGGAAATTCGGGAAAGTAAAAGGAGGAAATAGAGTTGGAATTGGCGGTGGAGTTGTGAAAGCTGTGGTCCGCTCATTTGGAATAATTTCAAAAGGCAACTGAGGAAATAAAGTTGTGGTTTGCGGTATAATTTGAAAGGGTTGTGGTGGCAATAAAGTTGGGAATCCCTTGTGAAACGTTTGAGCCGTTCCATCGATCATGAATGCGGTGTCGGCTTTAATTGGTTTACCTAAAACTTGATATGATCATCTATTAAGCTTTCTAACTAACCTTCAATATTACCCAACATTTGACTAACAGCTTTTCTTTGCCCTGTTGTTAATCCTCTTAGCTCATCAGTTTTATGATAAGGACAAGAAATACTTTCACACATCTCTTGACAGTTTTCTCTAACCCTGTCACTACAACACAAAGACACGTGAAATCTCGAACAATCAAAAGGTTGAACTGCCGAAATGTGTGTCTGTTCAGCTAGATGCATCCTGACTGCTGATAAAATCACTATCCAAACCCTAATAATCATAGCTTCTTTGGAAAAAATATTATTCAAAAATAAATTATAACTTCTTTAGTCTAAAGATAAATCAAGTCTTTTCAAAAATGATATGACATCTTCAACCAGACCAAACGACTTCTTTCATAAAATCTTAAAAGCTGACATTTCAGGGGTGTCATCGGCCCTGAGGAATCCTGTTTTCGTCAATTAAAAGATCTCCTTTTTTGGTTTATTTTGTACATATTAAAATGCATTTAATTATGTGTGCAGTATGTTTATCTTAAGTGGGATGTTAAAAAAGTGAAAGTATTTATGATGACTCATTTTATTAAGCTTTACTTGTATAATCTCATCAACGAATAGTTATATTTGCATCAAAGGATATTTATACTTGTGTAATACAATTAAACGCATCATCACTTAAAAATCATGATGTACTAGGAAATATTTCCACTATACTTCTACTGCCATCTTGTCCTTTTATGTACACATAAATATGTTGATGATATCAATTCAAAGAAAAGTCAAACCATAAAGCTATTGTTTACTAAACATATCTTTCCTACTTAAATAGATATACCCCACCCCAACTGTTCTTCACTCAAAAGCTAACTCCTTGAGGAATATATAGAGATGCATGCAAATTTGCACAAATCTTATACAGCCAAGCCACAATTTCAAAACATTCTCTTACATTGACCCCTTCATAAAAAAGGAGAAAAATTGTGGTTAGTCAAAAGTTGATGTAACAAAGCAAAAATCGTTTTTATTTTCACTTCCGTCCTTTGATAGCGTGTAACTTTTTATATCTTCCCAACAAAAGAATACACAACACAACACCGACTTCCGGATCGATCTCGAGAAGGCTCTTTAAATTGTCCAAATTTGTATTTAATGAACTGCCATTAATGACTACATCAAACCAAGCTTTATTTCAATTGTTGCCAACTCTTAATAACCAACAAATATCTACATCATCTACTATTCTTTACTATTCTTTTTTTGATGTTACACATCTTGATTGGCTTAGTTGCGCATCTTAGCTTTATAAAATTTATTACGACTTTATACACAAACATATAAATGATGCCCCGATTGAAGTTTATTTTTGTAAACTTTATTATTGGATGTTTTTTTATTAAGCAAATAAATGGATCAGTTAGACGGACACATTCCATTGAATTGACGACTGATTCAGGCTCGGTTAGAGGAGAGTATTTGGTAAGTTATTTAAGATTGACCAGCATAACTAAATTTTTATAGACAATTGGTGCACATGACTTTGCAGTTTTTAAAGGAATCCCTTATGCTGCCCCACCCGTCGGCTCCCTTCGTTTTCAGAGACCCGAGCCACCAGCAAAATGGCGTGGAGTCATGAATGCTACCCAATATCCTTCAATGTGTGCTCAGAAACCACGTTCCAGCGAAACAGATCCCCTCAATGTCTTTAGAATGCACATATCCGAAGATTGCCTCTATATCAATGTCTTCGCACCACCTCAATTTACCAACCAAAGCTACCCTGTCATGGTATACATCCATGATGGCAATTTTCAAAAAGGCTCCTCAGCTGATTATCCTCAAGATGCCATCTTGAATAATTTTGTGTCACGTAAAATAATTTTTATTAGCTTCAATTATCGTCTTTCTGTGTTTGGTTTTTTGTCGACTGGAGATGAGATTGCTCCAGGGAACAATGGCTTGTGGGATTGCATCAGTGCTTTAAAATGGGTCAATGCGAATGCTCATGTCTTTGGAGGTGATCCGGAGAATATTATTTTGGCTGGACATGGTTCAGGAGCGGCTGCAGCTTCTTTGCTCGCCTTATCTCCAAAGGGAGAAGGCTTATTTCATAAGATTTTATTATTAAGTGGGACTGGTATTGGGCCTGGAGTGGTCAGAAATACGGCAATTAATGCTACTTGGAGTTTAGATGAAAAGTTGCAATGCAGATCATTTAACTCAAGTGAACTGTTCGATTGCTTTAAAAAACAATTAAAAGATGAAATTTTGGATGTGAGTAGGATTTTCTTTGATGATTATGAGGATTTTACACCTATCGTTGATGGGCCTTATGGGATCATTCCAGAAGATCCAGAAATCCTGGCCACCTACAGACCGAAAATCCCCATCATGCTCGGAACAACACACGACGAATCTTCGCTTCGAATAGTAATCTTACAACAAAAAGCCATCAACTTAACCTACATGACAACAAACGATGCCGAAGCCCTAGTAATGAATTTAACATCCACATACCCAGGCTTCATAAATCACCCCCTTATATCAGAAGGCTGCAAACACGAATATGTGTGGTCAAAAATCAACCCCGACGCCGAACCCAAAGACTTACCGGAAAGTCTCCTGACAATGTATTCCCATTTCTGGTATGATTCACCAGCCGCCAGACTAGCGTCATTTTACGCAAAGCAACAAGTTCCTGTCTTTCTATATTCATTTGATCATGTGTCTGAAAACTTTCAAATAGATCGTGCATTCCATGGAATTGATGAAATTTTTTTATTTGACATGGAACCTAAATTCTTACAAACAAGAAAAGATAAAAATTGGCAACTTGACAGAAGAGTTACGGAAATTTTTGCTGAGTTGATTATTAATTTTATGAAGTATGGGTACGTTCAAGGTTTCTTATATCAGTGGTTCTATTTAAGTATAGTTAGTTCTATTTAAGTATTAAAATTTCTTTTTTCCTCAAAAGAAAAAGATAAGTGGACTACAAAAGTCAAGGCTTTACAGTTAGATCCATTACTTTAATATATCAATCACACAATTTTTTAATTGCTTCCTCATTTCCTCCCTTGATCACATGTCTACACTCCATACTATTAGATAATTTTTAAAAAATGTAAAGAATTATTTGCATCATGATATAATCAAAATAGTGATTGTAATTTCACCTACGCAAATACTTATTTGATGAGAGCACAACTTTTTTAGTCATATATCATCACATAACTGAATTGAAAAGTTCTTTTTTGTTTAATAGTAATAATATGTATTTAATGAAGGAAGAAGAAGTAGTAAATGGTTGATAGTGTGTATGTTGTGATTGCAATGTTTAATTGGTTAGTGCATTTACTTTCACAACCATCTTTATGTACATTTTCAACAAAAAAGACCTGTAAGGTAGACTTTTGGTGAAGTCGTGAGTTATGCAAATTTTAAGAATTTTAAGTTGACATGAATTTAAAGAGATTTCGAAATATATCTTCCACGATTTACCAATATTTACCCTACTTTTTATAGTTCACCTACTCCAGAAAATTCGGGCTTTACCTTTAATTGGACTTCAATGGAACCTGAAACACTTTCGTACTTGGCAATTACGGATACTCCAGCTATGAATGTTGGATACAGATGGAAAGGGCACATCTTTTGGAATTGGTATGCCCGTCATTTGGATGCTGTTGATGTTGGGAATTTGCAGAAAATTGCTCAATTAGACAAGCAATTGGGAGATTATCAGGTATTTTTTATTTACCATTATCGTTTAATTATTTATTTTAGGTAAGAAGATCTTTAAAAAACATACTCGATTAAAAATAACGGCATCATGATCGACGGGTGATATTTGCAAGGTAGCTTGTAGGTCAAGAGCTTCGTTGACAAGTTGTTCATCAACATAAATAACCATAACTTGTCTGGTCGTGTTAATTAAGAAAAGTTGTTTAGGATGTGTTGACTAAATAAGTTAGGTAACTACTTTTTTGATGATTGTCAACAACAACAATTGTACCATCATTTTAATGGTTTGTTAAATATTATTAAGTTGCAATTTTCCTAAGATGTGTTAATAATGCATTTTAATCAGACAAATTAGGTGTTATTTATCTTTTGACATACTGTTCATAAAAGACAAGTCTTCATTTAAGTACTTTAGTTTTTTGGTAATTGAATTTGAATCCAATTTGAATAATTATCAGTCACCAGACCTTTGACTCATTACCTACTACCTACAAAAGGTAACTTAATTAAAGAACAATCAAAACCATTAGAATGACAAAAAAGTACATCAAAAGTACATTGCATTGTCATTTATCGTCAACTATTACATAAAAAAGATTTTACCGAAGTCACAAAAAAAATAATTAACTTCAACAAAAGCAGTTCTCTTAATGGGCAACTACTAAAAAAGGTCTTAGAGTAGTGTAAAGATTGATGATAGTTAAATAATCAAGATGATGCTATTGTATATATTATACTACTACGCCATAATAATGATACATGCAAAATATATGCACACATTTGATTCATCGAAGATAGTGTCTTTTTAAGTAAAAGTGATTTTTGTGTTAAAAAGTTGAGTGTGTAAGCGAAGTTATATAGATTAAATATGCGAAATTATTTTAGCTCGCAACATGGATGCTCCTGTTTAGTGCTCTCTTTTTCTTCGCAATTTTGGTTGGATTGGCATGTTACTGTACGAGAAAGGATTCAGACGAAGAAGATGATATTTGAAGACACGAATCAAAATATTTGTTAATTAATAACTATTTAAAAGGATCGGAAGCTTCATTTGATCTCAACATACCCTTTTGTCTTGTCAATAAATTTATTCTTAATTTGTATTTAATTGCAACTTAAAATTGTCTGAATTTCTTTTTTGACTTTATCATTAAAATTTAATTAGTAGCAAAACAAGGAGCCACGAAGGTTAGTTTGATTTGTTGTTAAGCCACTTGATCAAACTTTTCTTCTCACTTGACTGAACGATAATAGCGAACTCCTTTTTTTAAATATATTACCATTTAAATGAATGAATATAATTACATATACATCAAACATAGTCAAATATTCTCACAAAACCTTACTTCCACCACATTTTGCCCTTTTTTAGAAGCTGAACCATTTTTGTTCATCACCTTATTTAGTTGTTTCATTTTGCTTTCAACTATAAATTTTTTGACAAAATATCTAATATATTAAGTGTTTTTTTATACCCCCGAGAAAATAGTTGATAATGATGGCGTAGCCTGGTAAGGTAAACGATAATATTATATATATAAATATACACAAATTTTTATTTATATTGATGTGTGGTTAAACACAATCTTTTATTAAAATTGGGTAAGTTGTACTATTTTAAATGTGATATTTACTAATTGCAACAAAAAATTATATTTTTACAAAATTTGAAGGAAATTATTTGATTGTAATCACGAATTTATTTGAAATTAGTTATTTCTTTAAAATCAGTTCTTCGTTTCAAATTATATTGTTCATTATTTACGCAGTTATGTCTTCAAATTTATAAATTTATGTAGTCTTGCATCAACAAGTTCATGCCCATCGTGAGGATCTATTTAAAAAATGACGAGTTTAACTATATGTGATAACACTTTTTTACTCACTAACCAAACAAACCTCAAGGCACATTTATTTTTAGATAACATTATTTCAACAATTCCTTCCTTTTTATTTGTTCAAGACAGTGTGATTAAGGTGTGAGTAGAGGACTCAATTTGGTGGTAAAAGGACCTGAATTTGGTGGTAAAAGGACCTGAATTTGGTGTAAATTTTCATTCTTGGATTTTCAATTTCTATTCACTGATCATTTCATTTGTATTCGTTTAATTACTCCCATTACTATCTTAGTATACTTTACTCTTCTCGCCCCATCCACTACTACCTTCTCCTTCAACATCCCCAAAAGCTATAGGCACTTCCGCCGCTTTCTCATACAATAATAAATAAATATTTGATAGTTATGGACAGTGCTCTGTCTTGTCGCCCAAATGTTTAACTTTACCCAATTATCCATCAATCAAAACTCGTCCCTTTTAACTTTTCTTCTCAAGTCTTTTTTTGTGAAAGTACAGCAAATGCGCACCCACCGATTTTAATGACCTTCCAAATACTACATCTATAATATATTCTTTATTTGGTGATTGTGCTGATGATGTGCATTATCTTTTTTCACCACCAAATTGAAACTAATATTTGAAGAGATCTTTCCACCAATTTAATATTTAATCAAAATAGTAAGGACTTTCGTCAAAATTAAACCACGACTCAAAGAGCATGGGAACGTTTCCAATTGGTCTTTGTTAGTAAGCTAATTAACCCGCAATTTTCACCTTTTTAAACAGAACAAAATTTAACCGAACAAAACTACCTAAACTTAACTGAACAAAACTACCTAAACCTAACTGAACAAAACTACCTAGACTTAACTGAACAAAACTACCTAAACTTAACCGAACACAATTGCTTAACAAAATATAACTAAACCTAACTGAAGAAAGCAAAGTAAATCTTTTGCAAAAAAGTGATCATATTATTTCCACAAAAAAGAATTCGACACCATCTTCTGCTACTACAAATTAAAATTTCTTTACCTAGGCGGAGATTCGCCCTTTCCATATTCATAGGGTGGAGCATGGCCTAGCTAAAAGAAGAACAAAAAAAATTGAAATAAGTAATGGGCGAGATTGGTAATGACGATCGACGACACCAAATCATTTCCGACCAGCCATCTTTTGATATTGAATTTTGTTCATCAACGATGATATGAATTTTAGAATAAAGTGTCGGCGGCGCCATGCCTTTTTCATTTACTAATCATTTCTCAACAAATTCAGGATTGAGTTTTTAATGCGTCATTAAAAAACTTTCTTTACACACATAATACTACATATAGTTTCCAAATATAAATCAACTCTAAAGTCGTTAAACTTTAAGGCTATTCATTGCACTTATTCGATTATATAGATGCATGTATCATAAAAATTTAATTTAATTTTTACAAATTAAATGTGATCATAAATCCGCCTACACACCTTTTCTTTAATATATAAAAATTAGATATCTAATTTGTCTATACTGCATATGTAAGTACCATCAACACATTAGGAGGAGGTTGTGATGATCTTGTGGAGAACAGATACGCTCTATGGGGCCAATACCCCCACACCTTTCGACAACTATATAAGGTACCTTCTTTATATTTGTCTTAACTTTGTCCTTTGCCTATGCCACAAACATGTTTCTTCCTGCAACTTAATATTTTACAATATCTATCACTTTGATCTTCTTTACACTCCTAAACGTTTCATTGCAAACTAAAAGAACAATCCATTTTGTTGCACGCTTTTTTACTCTTTTATTTTATCTATTTTAATTAATCTTTTAATATAAAAATTACCTAATCCTATTTTTCAAAATTGTAACAACAATTTCATTTATTTCATTTTATGAGAAAGGGGAAATACTAACTACTATTTTGCCTTCTCTTTATTTCCTTTTCAAAACGAGAAGATCCCTTTAATGCGACTTTTTAAAATAATATTTGTTTTCAAACAATAATAATCAAATCATAACATTGTAATAAAAACATTCTTTAAACCTTTTTATAGATTTAGCTCCAAACCAAAATAAATAATACAAAGAGCTTTTATTCTCGAAAACTATATAAAGTATCTTTTCTGTAACCAAATCTACAAAACAGTAGTTTAACAAATCATTTCTAAAGTATTTAAAAGTTATAGTACTTCATAGAATTTCCTTACTCTAATAATATCAGTACAATCATGCTGGCAAGGGTTATCCATTGTCTTTTGATATTAACCATACTTATACAGGTAACAATACTTTTATAATCAAAAATAATAATATTCTTACAGAAATCTCTTTCAATCCATCAATTTTTTTCACCGGAAGAGTTGCGATACACTTTTGGTGTCACTACATTAAATAAAGGTAAAGAGCGGAAATAATGTGTATTAGCACGTATAATATAAAACATATCGTCTTTTTTGGTATCTTTTACAGCCACCAACCACTTTATTACTTCCTTCTTCTCAAATTTAATTGACTTCATTTTTTAATCATCACCATTTTATAGTTCCCGAACATGCAAAAGTCTACCCGAGAAGTCACTTCAATGCAGATGGAACCTTGGCGACTTTAAGTGTACCTATTAAAGGTGAAACTTTAATTATTCCTCTTAAACCTACACAAAACCTTCTTCACTCCAATCATAAACATATAATAAGAGAAAATGAATCAGGCACGGTACGTGGTATTTTATCTTTATGTTATTTTTCATTTTCATTTTAGGTATGTCAAAGAACAGACAAAAGATTACACAACACACGATTTGTTGATCATCACAAAAGACAAGAGTATTAAATTAGACAGGATATTAGTTAGAAATACGTTTGAAAGAAGCATTCATTTGTTTAGACTAAGATTTGAGGTTCTTTTTACTGTTGCAGGATGTTTCTTAGCATGACATCATTTCATTGTCCGGATGAGATAATGCTTGTAGATCCAATTCAATATAAGCATGTGTCCGTTTAGCAGATTTATCCGATTCCTACAAAGAATAGCTTATTTTATTTGATTATTTAAACTTACAGCTTCCTTCCAGAGTCTTTTACCGATAAATTATCTTTGTTGCCGTCTCCAAGCAAAAGATTTGACAACACACTAATAGAAACCAAATCCTTGATTTTAGCATAGCCATCCTCGATATTATCTCTAACAGGTATTGCACCGCTTTTGCCAACTTGTTCAAGAATCTCAACCCGTGTTTTCTTTGTACTTTTCTTCACCTATAATAGGCTTGACGAGATCTTGGATGAGATAAAGGCTGATCCATTCTTTTAACGTTTCATCCACCATATTTCTGAAGAACAGACCACCAAAATACCTTTTAATAAGACCAAAGTGCTTGCAACATGATGGTGATTCAAATATTGTGTGACGGTCCTTTTAAAACATATAATTAAAAGTAACTTATATTAAGTATAATTTTTGCAGGGAAAGTTAAAATTAAATCAAAAATTCGATGAGTGTCATTTCCATTTTATTTCGAATATTACAACAGCAGCCATCTCGAATTGTGATGGAGAAGTCAAGGGAACTATTATTCATCACCATGAACATTTTATCATCCACCCGATTCATGAAAACCACCAAAGCAGAGTCAAGAGATCGTCTGATGGTACGGCGATGCATGTCATCTTTAAAAGACAAGTGGCGGAAGAAAACGACTTTTGCGGGATTGACACAGATGTCACTACTCAAGAATTAATCGAAGATGAAATGGGGATTCATGAGGATGTGTTTGTGTCAGGGCAACGCCTAACCCAAGAAAGTGAATTAACTATGGAGATCGGCATTTTCGCTGATCAAATTTTGTGGCAACATTATTCTTCAAAATATGGAGGAGATGCTTATAATAAGTTGCAAAATTTCATTTTGACTATGTTTAATAACATTCAAATTATGTACCACCAACCTTCCATGATGCCCAAAGTTAATTTCAAGATTGTCAGGTATGAGGTTTTGAAGGTGCAGCCGTCGGCGTTGGCTTTTCATTTGCATTCACATGGAGAGGCTACCAGGTACCTTTCGTACTTTTCGAGGTATCAGAGAAACTTGAATGTTGGGTCTGATACTAACTTGTTGTTGTCTGGTTTGAATTTGTTCAGAAGTGGAGGCTCAAACTCGATTTCCGGAATCGCTCGTCTGGATGGGTGTTGTGATCCATGGAACTCAGCTGGCATCGGCGAGGGTCTTGACTTTGCCGTGTCCAGTATTTTAACTCACGAAATCGGACATACCCTCGGAATGAGACACGACAACAACTTCTGCCAAGACAAGTACATAATGTCGTCCAGCCTTGGCCCAGGAAAAGTTACCTTCTCAACATGTTCTCTCCGTGACTTTCACACCTTCCTCCAACGTCTCGACAACAGAGGCAGAAATTGCATGCGCACCAACTCAATGCCTGAAAAGTTGCGTATCAACCCCGACTCACTTCCTGGTTCTTTGTATTCGGCTGATGAGCAATGCAGACTCATGCATGGGCCTAATTACAGACAAGTGACACCGAGAATAGACCATATCGATGGCATTTGTTATATGATGTGGTGTGGGTCGACAAGTTTTGGAAGAATTATTACCTCCCACCCTGCATTGGAAGGAACTTCGTGTGGGTCCAATAAGTTTTGTCAGCTAGGACGGTGCGTGCCCTGGACTGGCAGAGTTACCTCTGCTCCTAGTAGAACGACGCCCAAGTACTCCCAACCTACTAAGATCGATGGAGACTTTAGTGAATGGTCTCAGGCCAGATGTAATGTCTGTACTTGTCCTAATATTCAAGGCGGAATCGGGATCGCTAAATCTACTAGATCATGTACCAACCCACCTCCTCAAAACGGCGGTGATGACTGCACTGGTTCCGTAACGATGGGACTAGTTTGTAATAAGAATTGTGGAGCGCAACCTCAATCTGTAAACACCTTCATCACTAATAGATGTGCCGAACATAAGAGAAACAAAAAAGACCCAGAACTGACGGGGACCGGTGGGTGTGCATATTTTATTATATTTAATGTTCTTTTTAGGTTCCCAATTGAATAGATTCCCTCAACGAGCCTGCAAAATCTTCTGTGATGTCAGGACCAGTAATGGACAAAGAAATTACAGATTTTTTGGAGATAACTTACCGGATGGTGTTTCTTGTGGGTGGGATAGATATTGCTTAGAAGGAGAATGTCTGCCCTTATCCTGCGGCGATTCAACTTTAATGGGCTCAGATGCCAGTTGTCCAAGCCAAAAATGCTCCTTCAACAACAAACAAGTGGACGTCAGAGGCGATTGGAGCGGTTGGTCAATCTGGTCAAGTTGTACTGTAAGTTGTGCGGGAGGAGTTCGGCAAAGATCCCGCACCTGCTCGATTTCGGGTCGTTGCGAGGGCTCAGCACAAGAACTGTCCTCCTGCAACAGACAAGCTTGTCCAGTCATCAGACAAACTGAGCCTGCCTGGCAAGAGTGGAGTTCATGGAACCAATGTAGTTCTAGTTGTGGACGTGGGTCTCAAGCTAGATACAGAAGGTGCACTACTCCTCAGAATAGTATTGCTTATACTTGTGGGGGGGAGTCGATGGATATTAGGGGATGTGATGAGATTCCTTGTAGTAAGTTTTTTATCAATCGAGTGTTTATTCGAAAAATATCTCTGTGTGGCATTTGTTAATTTGCTATTTTAGAAGGTAGAAAGGCAGAAAGCAAAGTTGGTCTTTGGAACCGCTGGGGAGAATGGAATTCCTGCTCGAGAAGTTGCGGAGTCGGTGTTCAATTAAGACAAAGAACTTGTTCATCCGAGCCATGTGATGGCTCAGGGCAGGAAAGAATGTCTTGTAATATAGCTGATTGTGATTCAAGAAACAATTGGACTGGCTGGAGTGCGTGGTCGGTGTGTTCGAAGAATTGCGACAAGGGCATACGGACCAGGTCAAGAGCTTGCCCAAATAATGCTTATTGTGCTGGAAGTGCGATGGAACAGGGATTCTGTAATGAACAGGCTTGCTCGAGACAAGCTGCTGGTAGTAAGTTGTGATTTCTTAATTGATCTTAACTATGTTTCAGATGTCCAAAGATGGTCTGGTTGGTCAGCTTGGGGTTATTGCTCGGGTAAGTCGTCTTCTAGGTTATATTTGTAAATATGGTTCTTTTCAGTTTCTTGTGGATCCGGAGTAAAGAGGCGAACACGTCACTGTCAGAAAGGAAACTGTGTTGGGGAGTTTAGAGAATCCAAAGCCTGTACGGAAGACAAATGCTCAGGCATACAAGAAAACGCCAGTTGGGGAGGTGAGACTTTAGAGGATAAAAAAGAAATTAGTTCAAAATTAATTGGAATGAGTATTATTTCGGGTGGAAAGGGTGGTAATAATGATGTGTTGGGTGAGAAAGAAGGTGACACATTAGAAAAATCAACTACTGGAATGACGATCACAACTCGAATGCCGACGACAATGCCGAGTACTACTCTTTTAAGTACAATGCTTTTTAGTACGACGACTGTAGGACCAACGACGCTTCGGACGACTCCAGCCACAACAACAATTGGGACGACACCAAGTACAACTACAATTCGTTCAACGCCGACAACAATTCAGACTACTCGAAGTACAACAATCCAGACTACTCCAATTTCAAGAGCACAGTCTACAACAACACAGGCAATAACACAAAGTACACCACCAACGGCCGTTGAAATGTCGCCAAGGACAAGGAGTACGATAAGTTCAACAAGTACAACAGCTCCAACAATCGTCGTCACAACTCCTTCTCTCGAAACAACAACAACGTCACTTGCATCTGATCCTTCCATCCGAATAATCTCACACCCTACCCCAGAAAGACCTTTCCTCCGTTACACCATCAAAATCCCAAAACCAGCAACATCTTTTGATTTTGTTTCTTCCTCCGTTTTTACGATGACCCGACCACTTAGTACTGCTTTTAATATTGGCACCCGCCGATTTGATTAGCTTATTTTAACAGGCTTTTTAAACATTTTTAAACTTTTTTTGCTTTTTTGCTTAAACTAATGTTGCTTTCTTTAAAGGATGGGGCTATTGGTCTCCTTGTAGTGAAACGTGCGGGAGTGGCTTCCAAAAACGCGTTCGAAAATGCTACGGAACAGGAAAATGCCTAAGCGGAAACGAATATGAAAAGAAAAATTGCTATTCGCGATGCCCTAGATCCAGAAAACGAGTCTACAAGAAAGCTTAATTAATCGTTTTATTTTAAAAACACAAACATTAACAAAAATATACGAGTATCAAAAAAGCCTTAACATATTATTAATATTTTTTGCTAGCATCTACCACGCTGCTTTTTTGGTCAAATTTTTATTAATTTCTCTCTCCTTTTTCGTATTTTGGATTATATGTATTTATTATATAATAATATAATTGAAACCAACCACTACTTTAAACACACACATTCTATTTTGTATATATCAGCATATTCTTTTAATTCATCATCAATCATAGTGTCACTTTTAACCTAAAATTGGCTTTTCTTTTCAACAATGATATATATTCCATTGTATTCCTAAATGTTCCTGTCTTCCTTTTCTAAAACATCATTTTAACTTTCTTTACTAATATACTTTGTTTTACGGTGATTTTATTATTCTATTATTATTATGTAAAGTTGTGCCTTCTTCCATTTTGTTTATAATAATAAAAAGTTATTTTAAAAGAAATATATTTTTAAATTGGTGCCAACAACAAGAAAAGGCGTAATTATCAGTTAAAATGGCATATATGTAATTTGGCATGAGTTGTGTATAAAAGAGAACTCTCAATTTGAATGAAATTATTTTATTCTTTCCTTGCTATATTTTATTCTTACCACAAAACAAACAATGTTCTTTGGCAAGACATCAACATTCATCTTGATGATGCTAATTTTTTGTGGTCAAAGTAAAGTTGTTGACAACAGTCAACAGCAATTATTAAAGTTTGATGATGGAATGACGGCTTCCATTTATACTTATGTCGAGAAATTACCAAAGGAAAAAGCTGGGAAGATGCTGGAGTTGGTTGAAACTTTGATTGAGGAGAAGATCTTTGAACATAGTTTTGCTCCTAATTATTTTGGAGCTATCCGTGTGATGCCCTTCCTTGATGGTAATAAGATAAGTTATAATTATTCTACTGAAAGTGGGGGTGATGAGTGTGAGGCTTTTAAGGAAATCATCAAGGATGTTGTAGAAGCCAATCCAGTCATTAAGAAAGGATCAGTTGAGTGTTAATTGACTCTTTATGATGGTTAAAATGTATCTTTACCAAACAAATATAATGTAAACATGTATATAACTTTTTGATAATAAACTTTTATATCACACCAATAACGTCTAAAAACATTTTCCAAAAGTATTTATAATTGGGTTTAATATTTAACTTGTTTTTCAACACATTTGTTTTGATTCACATTTTAAGGGCATTCTTTAAATTGGGATGTGAAAAAAGTTACCAAAATATGTTGTTGAGTTTTTGAATTAAAAATAGTATAAAAAAAAAAATACCCACTTTTGATGAAATAAAGGAAAATATTTTATCATATGATGTTGCCTGTATATGTAAGTAATATTTGGTTTTAACAAACATTTGCATTAAGCTTTTTTTAATTATCCCATTAGGCTTCGCTTTACAATATGTGTTGTCAGAGAAGCCACGATCTTGCAAGCAAAATGAAACTTTTGATGAATGCGGAACTTTTTGTGAAAGAAATTGTATGACTAAAGACAATTATTATGGATGTATTAAAAAGTGTGGGGAACCAGGATGTACGTGTGATTATGCAAATGGTTTTGTTAGGAATTATGATGGAAGGTGTATAGATAAAGTAGATTGTTAAGATAGATTTTATTGTTTATATATGTGTTAATTATGTTTTGTAATTAAAGAAATTAAAATATTATAAACTAAAAGATCGTTTTGAGGCGCTGTAAAGTATCATCCTGTCATACCTGAAAGTAGGATTCAGTGAGTACCATTTGTAGTGATGGTTGTCCAACAGTAAATGTGACCTTTTGTAGTTGATTACCTTGATAAAGATACTATCTTCAAGCACATTTCGTTTTAGGCTGAGAAACTTTTGACCCAACAATCAACAAATTAATTCGATACATAAAAGAAGTATTAAACATGCAAATGAAAATGCTTTTTATATTTTGATTTATTTATTGACTTACTTCCGCATAGTACTGCCACGTCATTCTTATATTCATTTTACATGTAACATTAAGTTTATCTTTTGCTAATGCAAGGCAATCAATGTTAAGATGTCTAAAAGCTGAACTTTTTATATTTACAACATTTATTTTACACAATTAAAAAACATTTCCTAAAGATGATGACAACTCTAAGGAACAACCAGACTTCAGACCAAATTAAATGAAACAATTATGTAACTAAAATCATATTTGAAATAATGCTGTATCCATCATTGCTAATGCCAATATGACAACATCTGATTTGCAAACCTTAAATACTGCGTACAATATACTTTATTCAAATAAAATGATAATTACATGCATTTTGAACATGGCATTTTTTATTTTGAAATGATTCCGTAAACAAAGGATGGCTTTTAGTCTAATGATCTTAAGAGAAAGTAATTAAAAAACCATTTGCTCGTTTAAGTTTGATAAGAAGTTGGTAACATCACTTTATTTGGAAGATGTATTTTATTCGAGGTAGTAACACAAAGGTAATAAAAAGTTGAGAAAAGATTAAAATCAGTAACATTTTTCACAGGAAAAACACAGAATATACAATAATAAATTAGTTTGCAAACACCGGATGCTTATTACTGGATATTCTTAAGGACATTGTTGATCTCGGAAATTTGGGCTGACGAGTAGTCAACAGCCATTGAAACGCCGGTTTTAATAGCAAGAGCGCCAAATCCATGAGTCAGGATGCTAAATCTGGACAGAGGAGCTTGTAATTCTTCAGGAAGAACTGCCTCAGGTGCTAGATGCAGGATTGGGGACCGATCATTGTCGATGAATTCCATCAGTTCTGACATGATAGCCATGGCACATTCAAGTTTTTTCTTTTTTAGTTCTAAAGCAACGGTATTATGATCAAGTTTGGTTTGGACAGCATCGATAGCCAACAATTGGAATGGAAATGCCTCTTTGGAAACATTTTTGAAATCTTTAGCAAGTTGTAAAGCTTCGCTTTCAACTAATGAGGACATGGCAGTAAAGGTCTCTGTTCTGCGGCGTCCTTTCTCGATCGAAATACCAATAGCATCCAACTTACTGGCTAATTCAATAGTCTTTTCTGGCATCTTAGCTCTTCTCAACCAAGCACCAAGGCAGGAAGAGTTAAAGCATTCAATACCCATGATACGTCTTGTAATTTCGGCATTTGTGACAATTAGTTTCCCTTCTTTGGACAACATTGATAGTCGAGCAGGAACCACAGTGAAGATTTGATCGTGTTGAACATTAAGAGATTTATCTTCATGAGCACCGCAGATACTATTGAATCCACCACTATTTGGTGTTCTAGGTGTGATGGATCTAGACTGGCTATTGTTCAACAAGGAATTGAAGTTGCCGAGTAAATTAGCGGATGACTCATCAACCTCACAAACACCTGTATGATTCAAAGCCGACAAGTCAGCAGTATAATTGAGAGAATCATCAAGATCAGGAGAAACGGAAGGAGTGTTTAAGAGTTGAGGTACTTCAGACTGTGAATCAATACCTTTTGAAAATTCCATCTGAAGTTGATCGAGAATTGATAACGGTACTGGAGCAGCATTGGTTTCTTTCTTATTGATCATCATTTGTTTCTTGGCTAGCAAGTCGTCAACGCCACAGGTCTTGCGTTTTCTTGGTTTAACTTCAGTAGGCAGAAGTGCTTTGGCTCTTGGAGTAGCATTTCCAGTAGTCAATGATCTCACAAAATCAGCTACGGCGCTTGTTCTTTTCGTTTCACGGGATGATTTTCTAGATGGTGCTTTTTCAACTTGAAAATCCACCGTATTTGAATTGGGAAAGGTTTGAGTGCTGAGGAATGTTTTTAACATACTTAGAGTTTGTTCCTGAAGAGTACTCATGTTGGTTTGAGAGTTGACATCGCTGTTTTCCTGATTATTATCCATTTTTGGCGTTTCCTGAAATCGAAAATGCAATCAAATAAAATTGATGACGGCTTTAGACTTACGCAGTAGTAAATACAAATATTATTAAATCAAAAAAGTAAAGAATAGGTAGAAGTGCGTAAGGAATGAAAGCTTGCACAAGTACCGCTCAGTGAAACAAAACTTGCTTGAATGAATAAATGATGTAAGGTTTACTTCGTTATATACCCATGCCAATAGATTATAGGTGGTCTAATCTATTTTATGGGCCGAATTGGAGAGTAGTTGTTGGCATCTTTTTAATTATCTATAGATGCGATTCGTTAGAGGCATGGTTCAAATGGCATAGTAGATTAAGTGGTATATCGTATATTGGCACAAACGTAGATAGTTTGAAATATGTGCGCAACGCGGGATCTTGTTCTATTAAGATGCTTAAGCTCATCAAAAATGAGATTGACATGCACTGCAAGATGACAATCAGGTAAGGTAGACGTGTATGTTCTAGGACAATACTGTTGGTCGCAAAATACATCCAACCCCTTTCGGTTGACTAAGTACTTCTAAGTAACTAAATTGTGTTATTAAAAATAACATGTACCAAGCTTTATCGTCAAAAAATGTAATGACTTTTTTAAATTCAAATGAAACTTATCTCTTAAAGTCCGATTTCATTTAATGATGTAACTACATTCAAATGGTGCAAAACACTGAAACAACGCTATACCACGTTTACAAGTAATTTAGTATGAATATTACAGAACATTTGGAATTGTTTAATAAGATGGAGTAAATTGGCCTTTGAAATTATGCACGTTGCTTAATAGATCATTTTAAATTCAAATTTTGATCCATTACAAAGGAATATGAAGCAGGTAGCTTGACAAGAAATGTATTATTATTTTTTATTTTTCTGTCTGCTGCCATCGTCTTTCGCTTCATCTTAGCTATGGGAAGCTTTAGATCTTGTAACGTCTAGACGGCTTAATGATGGTTTTGGCCAGTATGATTTGATGCATGTGAAACACAAGCAAGCTTCCGTGGCCAATCATTTTTGATGGCACAAAGCCATTACAACAGCCATGCCTAGGGGTATGTAAGACTGGTTATCAGCTAAAAAACAAGAATAGAGATTTGAAATCAATTCTCTTGGACAGTCAACTCTACGGGGGGAAGAGTTCAACCACGTCGCTCAATGGAACTCCCTCCTACAGGCTCCATTTAATGACGAGAACCCTTCCTTCAATGTTTAATGGCAAAAGATTACTGAAATGAGCGAGTATTGCTCTAGTCAACAAACTAGGAATAGCCGATGTTTATTCAACAAACAATGGGCTTTTAATATGTCTACTTTCGGAACCAGCTCTTGATTAAGAAAGACATGTGAATAGTCCAATGATTTGGCACATTGTAATCTAATCCTACATATCTTATGTATATCTATTTTTTAAATAACTCTTTTTAATGCCAATTAATGTCTTTCTGATATTTACCCTAAAATAAAATTCCTTAATAAAAGATATGTGTGCGTATTATATTTTGAATGAAAAGAATAACCTTTGAAATAACTAAATGTAAGGGATCTTCAAAATAAATAACAACCCTGTTTTATCTCAAAATCGAATGTCCACACCATCAAATCAATCATCCAAAGATACAAGTGAACTGGTCATATGATTAGACAGAACATATGCCATCTGATCTAACACACTTATTATTCAACAAACAGGGCCACTTCGGCTGAACATACATTTTGTAAACAGACCGTGCCCAGTCGATATATAAAACATCATCAGGTCTCATATTTTGTCATTTTAGCTTTTTGATTGTCAAATGAAGTTGGTTGTGTTGTGTTTGGTTTTGCTTAATTTGGCACTTATTGCCCAATCTTTTCATAGTTTTTTGTTGAGAGAAGGTGAAGAGAATGGTGAGTCTAAGGAAAATATCGTTGACCAGTTTTCTAATGTTTATATGGAAACAAAGAGGGAGCTTTTGATGTATAATATCAAGCCAAAGGATGCTCTTGTTTGGTTTAATTTTAGAAGGTTTATGGATACGTAAGTCTATTTATTTAAATACACAAAATGAATGCCTTTATTTTAGCCACAAAAAAGAATACTTTAGCAGGAAAGAAACCCTGGACAGATTTAAAATCTACAAAAAAAACAGAATCGCCATCAAATTTTGGTCGATGAAAGAAA
The DNA here is from genome assembly GCA_963281155.1 of Rhabditophanes sp. KR3021. Taxonomy (NCBI): domain Eukaryota; kingdom Metazoa; phylum Nematoda; class Chromadorea; order Rhabditida; family Alloionematidae; genus Rhabditophanes; species Rhabditophanes sp. KR3021. Next base: position 8,532,820 of record CAUJLY010000001.1, read on the forward strand.
AAGGAAGTGCAGTTTATGGAGAAACCAAATTTTCTGATTTATCACCAGAAGAATTCAAAGCCATCTATTTACCTTATGTTTGGGACAAGAGCATTAAGCCTGATGTTAAGGTGGATGTTGAGATGTCTGAGAATGATGAAATTCCTACCAACTTCGATTGGAAAGATCATAACGGAGTAACATCTGTTTCAAACCAAGGAAGTTGCGGAGACTGCTGGGCTGAGTCAGTTGTAGCTAATATCGAAGGAGCATGGGCTAAAAAGACTGGAGACTTGCTTAAATTTTCTGTTCAAGAAGTTGTGGATTGCGATGTTGTGGACATGGCTTGCAACGGTGGTCTTCCTCAACAAGCATACAAGGAAATCATCAGAATCGGGGGACTTGAACTGGAGGAAAAGTATCCTTACGAAGGAAGACTCAAAACTTGTCGTTGGGATGTCAAACAAAAGGCTGCCTATATCAATGGATCCGTCCTCTTGCCACAAGATGAAGAAAAGATGAAGATTTGGTTGTTCAAGAATAATGCTATTTCTGTTGGAATTAATGCTAATCCACTTCAGTTCTATAGACATGGAATCTTCCATCCATGGAAAATGTTCTGCTCACCAAATATGCTTAATCATGCCGTTTTGATTACTGGATTTGGGGTCGAGGAAAAGACTGGCAAACAATTTTGGATCATGTAAGTCATCAAACTATTTGTTCTTTCATTTAGACATATTTTAGTAAAAACTCTTGGGGAATGTGGGGAGAAAAGGGATACTTCCGCATGTTCAGAGGTCAAAACGTCTGCGGCATCACTGAAATGGCAACTTCCGCTATTATCAACTAAAATAATTCTCTGAAACTAAATATGTAATAAAATTGTTTTAATATGAATTAGACCCTTTATTTAAAGGATCCAAGAAAGTTAATTATTACGAATCATTAATTATACTTTAACTATACTATTGTATATCGGATGGATATGTAATTTGTTAATATTGTATTGAAACTAGCATGACTTCTTAAGCATCTTTTAAAATTTCTTGGAAGTTGTCGGCATGTAGATGAGCATACTTGCGCAAGCAAAAATCGGTGTTGCAACAGCAGAAGGTAGAAATTCTATTGTATTGACCGTCTTTTGAAATGTATTTGCAACAATAAGGAGTCTTGTATTTCAAATTAGTCTAGATGATGCTGTTATTTAAACTTATAAATGGACACTTACCTCGCATTGATCTTTAGTTTCAGTGAAATTAACTTTATTTGATCCAAAAATGTATGCATACTTTATAGTTGTGTCGTAACATCCTATATAAATTCCTCTGAATTTTGCATCATAATCGTCTGATTCAAAGACTCCACAGGCTTTGCATTTTTGGATAACAGCATAGGGTTTTTTGGAAGAAATATGTTGGTTGGCAGTATTTATGTTCATGAATTGATCGCATTGCAAGGCGAACATTAATTGGTAGGTAGCAATTGTGAAAGACAGATAAAAGGCAATATTTGATGATATAAATACAAATGAATATTTTTGTATTCAAATTCAAGAATTGCCATTTTTATACTTCTTTTGTGAAAGATTAACGATGAATAAATTAAAAAAATACAGCTCTAAAAACAGAGATTAATTTAAATTTCTTATATGAGTTCATAAGTATAGTAGCAATCATTGAAACCAGCTAGAAAAATAAATTCAAACAAAATTTAATCCTTAGCAATAATAAATCAAATGTGCATTTGTTACCGGATTGTAATGTTAATATTAGCTTCTACATTGCTGAATTTTTGTCATTTTGAAATAATAGTTAGGAAAGGTCTACATATAGTATGCCAATTTTTTCCTTTTAAAAGATTTCTACAAAACACACGTGTATCCTTCTTCAAATAAATATTATGAACAATATTTGAAAGTGGGGATTAATTAATTACTCTTTGTAAAGTATTGTGATATTACTTTTATTAAATAACAAATGTTTAGCCTTATGATAAATCGTATTTGTGATTAATATTATGTTGAAATTATTATTTCCACAAATTAGTTTGCAATTTCTTGAAAGTTGTCGGTATGTGGGGTAGCATAGATACGAGAACAATAATCAGTATTACAACAGCAAACGGTAGAAGTCATAGTTGAATTCCATTCGGATGTACTGATATGTTTGTAACAATAAGGAGTATTGTTTTTCAAGTTACTCTAAATGATGGCATTAAAAGATTGATTATTCCATACTTACCTCGCATTGATCCTTAGCTTCAGTGAAATTAACTTTAGTTGATCCAAAAGTAAGTGCATAATCTATAGCTGTTTCAAAGCATCCGATGTAAAGTCCTGAGAATTTGCCTTCGTAATTGTTTGATTCGAAAAATCCACAGGCTTTGCACTTTTGGGTGATGGCGTAGGGTTTTTTTGAAGAAACATGTTGGGTGTCAGCATTTAGGTCCATGTATTGGTCACATTGCAAAGCATAACTTAATTGGTAAGTAGCAATTGCAAAGAGACAGATGAAAACACAATAGTGCATGGTAAATTTGAATTGTATGGTAATTTAAAAATCACCACTTTTGTACTCATTTTTGTCAAAGATTAACTATGAATAATCTAAAAAAAGGTCATGATCAATGAAAATAAAGCCTTAAAAAGCGAGATTAATTCAAGACCCTGTATGAGTAATGTTTGTAATTTGAAAAAATAAAAGATCAACTTCATCAGTGTGATATCAGCCATCCAAAACAGATCAAATTAAATGGATTCATACTAAATTTAATCTTTAAAGGTAATGACAAATCACAATGAGCGCGTGAATTTGTTACTAGGCTGTGGCTTTAGTGATACATGTATATTGATAATATTGTTTGTAAGAGGAAGTAAATATAATCACAAAATACGCATCTGTTTTTAAATAATTTATATAAATTAGGAAATGAATCGAAAAATTGTGGAGTCTGAATTAAAAAAGTAGTGATATATGAAGTTTTCCTTATTGGGTTTATTACATTTAATTGTTGATGGTAAGTTTGCCGTGGTTGATAGGATGTAAGTTTGTGTTGTAATTAGTTGTTCCGAATAAAACGCACTAGTTGGCCTTGGTGTATGTGAACCAAAATAAGCAGTATATCAAAAAACGTAGTATATATTCTTGGTTCTTTCTTTTTCATTTTGACTATTTTTCGATGTCTACGGGTAGAGTTAAGCAAAGGTCCAAAATTTAAAATCCTCGCATGATGACGGTATGGTAGTCATTGGAAAGAAGACAAAAAATAAAGTAGTCTATCATAAAAACATTTTGATTTTTCTCATTTTTGAGGGTGCAAGGAGTATATCTGTCCAAATGGTATGCGTCACAAAATATCTCCCGATGTGGTTCCTAAAACGACCGGCACTTCTCAGCATCGAAAGAGAATATAAAAGTATAATGCAAATCTTTTTTCCAGAGATATGGCCCACAGGAGACCAATGTACCATAAAGTGATCAAAAATAAGTTATATAAATGTAATGTAATAATTTAATAAAAGAATCTGAAAATTGTGGAGCCTGAATTATAAAAATAGTTGTATATGTTGTTTTCCTTATTGGCTTTATAATCTTTTGGTGTGGTTTGAGAAGAATAATCATCTGTTGTCCTTGGTTGTTCCGTAAAAAATGTAGTGTTTGGACTTGGTGTAGTTGTTTTTGCAGTAAAATCATATGTATATCGTCCTGTAGTTTCGTAAGATCTAGTAGTTGGATTCCAGTAATTTTCTGTTGTTTTGCTCCAGTATGGACGAGTGGGCACACGTGTAGTTTCGTAAGATCTAGTAGTTGGATTCCAATAACTTCTTGTTGTTTTGCTCCAGTATGGACGAGTGGGCACACGTGTAGTTTCGTAAGATCTAGTAGTTGGATTCCAATAACTTCTTGTTGTTCTGCTCCAGTATGAACGATCAGTTCGCTGCCAATATGGGGTTTCTGTTGTTGTAGATAAATCATATTGCCAATAATCCAAAGGATCTTTTGTTGATCTGAAACTATCTATCCAATAAGCTGCTTTATTCCTCTGATTATTAAATTCATTTGCGTTATTATTCAAATAATTATCATTTGAGCGTGGTCTAAGAGAGTTTTGTAATGAAATAGAAATGAATGCAAAGAAAAGAAATTTAATTAAAATAGACATGTTTTTGATGATTAAAGATATATTTTTTGCTTTATATAGAAAATCAAGAATCTTATCCCATTATAACTATACGTATAGTAAATATTATTTTTCTTTATGCAAATAAATTCTCCAACTCTAATAAATAATAATTAATTTATCAATTAGAATAAAATACTTATGTCAACAGTTAAGAACTTTATTTGAATCAAGCTTACTAATCCGCTTATTTAGTAAAAAATCTTAACCAATGCCTTGTCATAGTAAATCAAAGGTAAAGTTTTTCCAAATTATGTCTTTAAAGCTGTCTTGAACATATATTTAGAGAAAAATGTAGAGGTAACAAATGTATTTTTAAATAATAAGCTTTATTATTTCCTTAATTATACATCAATGGAGTATTCAGAATTTGTTCAATCGATGGATCCATATTCGTAACTTTCATTTGTTTATTTGACAAGTCTATTATTTCCCGCATATAATTTGCATGAATAAGGAAAGTTGGAATCAGAAGCATTAGCTTTGATAATCTTAAAGTCCCTTCTGTTCCATGTCTACCCTTTGTTTCATAGTGTTTAAGTAATTCAGATACTACTCGATCTATTCCTTTTTGACAAGACTTGTATCGCTTTTCATCTGCCCCGATGCTTCCACAGTGCCAAAATATCAATAATCGAACAGCCATCATTTCATGATAATCGAATTCTTCTGTATAAATAGGTATCAATAAATCAGTCAAAACAGATCGGCAATTCATCCCATACAATTTGGAAGCAATTATATTATTCATTTCATTGTTAACATCCGTTATAGGACAATTAGAAGCCAAAATGCATGTATTATTAACCAATACTATTCGATCATGAATCCCATTCTCAACTGTATGCATTACATTGTTAATAACAAAATATGGAGCTGCAAAACATCTTAATAACCGAGCTTTTTCACTAAATTCGTCGATTTCCTTGAATTCAGGAATGTTATGAATTAGTTCATACATTAAAGTCATTTGAACATTATAAGTTACAAGAATATCATGTAAATAACATGGCTGAATTGGCAATGGTTGGGGTTTGAGCATGTCTGCAACGGAATTACAACATAAAATATGCCTTCGAGTTGATTGTTGATTGTGTTGTTCAACTAAGTCTGGTAAAATAAAATGTGATTCAGGATTTGAATCAGTTGAGGCCGGAGAATTCGGAGTTGATGCTTTACTCGATCCTTCATCAGCAAGGAATAATTTCTTTAGCTGATTTTCGAATTTTTCTTTACTTGTTTCTCCCTCAATAATATTAAAATTACTTATCGCATTCCACTCAACTGTATTTTCATCAGGTTTATTTATTAAAGACTGCCCATTTGATAAAGCATCACGCTTAGGTTGAACAGCTCCTGGATCCATTCCCTTTTCAATGCATTTGGCAAATCTACACGCCCTACACGAGCATCTTGTATCCTTGTCGATTACACATTTACCACCCTGACAAATTATTAAACTAACATTAATCAAAAATTATGATTCACGTTTAAGTGAGTAGTTGGATTTAAAATATTTATATACGGGACCCTCAATTGGATTAAAAAGACTTGACCCGAAACCAACACACGGACTTTAATGTCACAGGCAGGTTAAAATGTCCGGCCAATGGATGTAAGTTTGCAACCAATTAAGTTTCATCAATGACAAGGCATCGCCAATCTCAGTCTTGTGATAAATTAAAAAAGAAAGAAAAGTAGAGGTTTGGCAAGAATCTTAAGTGTGCTGATAAACAAATATTGACTCATTTGATGGAAAATTAAAGGAAATCCAGAAAAGTTTAAAGAAGAAACATAATGTTGACTATGAGGCTTTATCTCTTCCTGAAATTTAGAATCTTCTATACCGGTGTTTCTTGTGATCTAGATGATGGTATTCGGAAGCATAGCACCACAACTAGACGGCACATGTCAACAGATATTCCTCCAAACGAAAAAGATGGCAAACAATTTGGAAAGATGGTAAAAAGTCGTTTTTTACGCTGGAAGGTCTTCACATCAATCAAGCCCTCGGACTTGAATATGCTATTAATTTTTACATGCCGAATGCTTTAACTAATTTTGATGGTTTCGTTCAATTTAATCAGATCACGTACACAAAGCATCCAGAGATTCTCAGAAGCATCAAATATATTACCCCTAAACATATCTTCTAATACAATATTTGCCTAATTTTTGCATTTTTAATTATTGTTTAAAATTACATGTCGACAAGTAAATTTCATCTTCAAAGTGATAGCTCGCCTAAAGAAACTATTACATCTAAAAAAGCATTTAATTGATTAATTATACACAAAGGTGTGGTAACATACCCTCTGCAAGACAAAGTATTATAGTGAAATGAGTCAGCTTCCTCATTGCAAACGGCACAAAATTCTAACAAAATGATTACAATTTGGATAAGTTAAAACAAATAATTACCTCGTTTCCTTAATATTTCCAAGTTCAGACCATTATTATTTGTTGACGTAGACGGTTGATTATTATCTATTTCAAGGTATCCTTGAAAACTTTCATTTGTTAATTGCTGATTGGTGCCATACATCTATAGAACAAAAAAGGGTATTATTAATATGTCATAGTATAAATTAATAGGTATGCAAAGTATGTACGTATAAAAAATGAAGCAGAAGCGATAAAAAGTCTACATTATAAATATTGTTGGTTCTCTATTTCACTGTGCTATAAACTATATTGAAATGAATGTAGTATATAATTATTCGCTCTTGGCCTGCTTTACGTCTGACATTCTTGTTAGTACTAGTAAAGTATAAATGATGTATCCTCTTTCTAATATCGTTGTAGTAGAGAATACAAAAAGTTGGTGCAACATATACTGAATATTTAATATTAATTCAATGATTATCATGTGACAACCTTTAAACATACTTTTAATCACATGTGTCTAAATATAGTTGGATGCGATCAAATAAATCACAGAATGTTCTCAACGTGGGAGAATACACGGTTTGATCCCTATGCAAAAATGTACGAACTACCAAATTGATCTTTGTAAAAAGACTACCCGCCTACCAACTAATTTGATGATAAGATGGGTGCAAGTGGTAGAAATTTACTTTATTAAGGTTATACATTTATAAGAATGTTTGATAATAAGTTAAGAAATTATATATCGGCGACTTTTTTGAGCATATTTAGATCGAATTGACAGGATTTCAGTTGCTGTCTATCTAAACGTAGTTCCTTAGTTGCTTCATAATGGTGTCTAATAACTTCCTCCTTTCCCCCTTTCCAATTGATAAGAAGGAACTTGTTTTCTTCTCGAATTCAATCATCTTCTCTAATAAAGTCATCGCTTCAGTTGGCTTGACTCTCTGGTACTTTCCATTATTGTTCTTCCCACAGTCAGCAAGATAACTAGCCCAATCAGATTGAATAACCAAATCCAACAATTGGCGAAGCGACAAAAACGTCATCGAAAGTGATTCATCCTCAAACCCAGGCACGGGACATCTCATCGTGAATATTTCACATTGAAGAACATCCAATGAAAATTGTTCTATTGCTCCCACTGAAACTGATTTAACTGAAGCAGACAAAATAGTTTTGGTCAAGCTTTCCGAAAGGTACTTGCACATCTGCATGCAAGCATGTCTAGCCAAGTTTGAAGGTAGATTAGAGAAGGAAGTGAAGATTGAGTTCATGAAAGCCAGCAAATCTGTGATATAATCAGAAGCGGTCCCCCTAGCAGATGGTAGATCCCAATCGTATCGGGATATTTCAAAGAATTCATCAATTTTGCTCTTTAGTTTGGCATCTATTTGTCCTTCAACTTCGCATCTGGCGTCTCTAAACAGTTGTTCTTTCAAAGAAACAAGATGCCCGGTTCCTTGACCTAATGAGTTGTCCTTTTTGGTTAACTTCTTGATAAATTCTTCTAAGGATGTGACGCCTTTCTCTAAATACCCAATATTTACAATAATTTGAGTCAACTGAACTAAGCTTCTCTTTTTGTCCTTGGAAAAGGCCTTTAAACTGCCACTCCATCTTGCCAGCAAAACATTTGCATACCTTCTGATGGTATCATCAATTTCATTCTGCCCCATCTGCAAATGATCCATAAACTTCAAACAACCATCCAAATACTGCTTGGCCTGTTGAAAGACAGTCGGCACAAATTGAGAAAAGGGAAACTTCCTTGGAAAATCCTCTTTATCAAGACCTCTCTTGTGAAAAGGGAATTGCTTCAACACTGCCAAAAACTCCTCCTCATCCTCACAAAGAATGGGCGCATAATTATCATTCTTCAATGCTCCTTCGAACAACCCACAATACTCAGACATCAGAATTTCATTATACTGGTCCCGGAAGTTCTTCAACAACTGATACAAAGGCGAAATCTCATACCCATAACTTTTCATCGTCTCAGCAAAAAGGAAGATCATCTTCTTGATCTTCAACATCATTCCTACATCCACACATTGACCGAAATGAGTATCCATCGTAGCTTTAATTTTCCTCAACGCCATCTCCCATAGACCTTCTATGTATGCAGCATTTGCTAGGAGTGGTTCCGTTTGCATGATGTGTTCCTCCACCACGAAGAAGCCAACGATGTTTTCGAGGTAAGGCATGTATGGGTTGACGTTCAGAGAGGACATTTTGGTTATGGGACCGATGACGACATTGACTTGAGCTGTTCTCTGAGTGGAGTATTCTTTCTGAAATTGAGCTTTTTCCCCGAGGATATTGAATATTTGGCAGCAACGGTGAATAGGAGTGTAATCGACTAAATTTCCCACTCTATTGAAGGTCTCATCGTCCTCGTCCTCATCCTCTTGCCTAGATGTCCTTTGTCTCTTAGCAATAGATGTCTTATGAACAGAACCATCTGATGAAAGTTCCATCAAAGTTCCAGTTATAGTCGATTTCTTCCTTTCGATTCCACTTTGTTGATCACTTGAATATTTTGTAAAGTCGAAATTCTCAGCTACTTGTTTCATCACTTCCTGTCCTATCTTTTGACTAACTTGTCTGATCATTTCGAGGAAATCAGTAAACTCGCTAAAACTTTTGTCTTTGATCTGTTTGCGGATACTTGGAAATGTTTTTGCCAAGGAAACCGTAAATCTGTATTTTTGAAGCTGATCTCCATAAGTATGCTCCATTTCTTCGAGGACTTTTAAGGCTTGGTAGTATTTTTCTTGGTTCATTAAGTCTTTTAATTTGGCGTAACTGTCGAGAATAGGAAGAGTTTGTGTAAGCTGATCCATGGCAATTTTTGCATTTCTCTGTAGTTTCTTGTACTTTAGCACCTCATTTCCTTTGATTAGTAGATCGACGGAGTCCCTCTGAATTATCGTATTGATGATTTGTCCTTCCCCCTTGATATCTTCTACTTTACTCTTCAACGTTGACAATTGTTTCATTGATTCCACGAAGCCCTATAATGATAAAAAATTATTACTAAATCGAATGAATATATTATTTTAGTTGGACCGGCACTATTTAATTTTTTAAATTTGATTGTGGACTGCAACCCATTGTTATGACAGCATTTAAGATTTAATTTAAAAAACTACTTGCAATTGAGTCAAAGATTTTCTTTCTTTAAATCACTAACTTTAAATGCTTGCACTCATTTTTGTCCATTTTTATAAATCGGTTTTAACTTACTTGGTAATGATAATTTGAAACTTTCAAAATAGATTTATCATAATGAGCAATCCTACTCTCCAAAGCCTTTGTAAATTTGGCTACATCCCCACCTTCGTAAATGGCTCTTAATACCAAGCCCACAGATCCTGAATCAGTCGTCTCTAACTCATACAGAAAAAACTCTTGCTCCGCATTGATATCAGCATGCGTATTCCCTATAATTTTGATATTAATTTAATCAAAAATGTAACTTACCTTCAAAATTAGTCGACTCACTATCAATAGCTTGATGGCCACCAATTTTTGGCACTACCGAATCATTCGCAAACATCTAAATAGCCAGGATAATGAAGAATACTGACAAATAAATACAAACAATCGTTAGCGATTGGAATGACGTTGATGGAATTAAAAAGAGTCGTGGTGTTGAATGATCAAATAAACTTTTATTAGGGTAAAGCACAGTTTTGATGAACACATGTAAATGATTGCTTAATTTAATCTAATTCAACACATATATCATAAATAAATGCATTATATCCCGAGAAAATCTATTTCTTCGAGGTCCTTATCAGAAGGAGGCAAGATATTTTTGGAATCATTTTGTCCTTCCATGTACTCGAAGACAACTCGCACCCGTTCCTGTCTTAATTTCCGCAAACCTAGTTTCTTTTCGATCAAAATATCATCTCCATCGACATCTGCCAACTCTTGCCTGAACAAGTCTTTATTTTCATTCCGAAACTTCATTACTAGCTCATTTGTAAGACAGTATTTCTTGACTTTTTGAGGCAACACTCCACTTCCAATTAATTTGTAATCGACTCCAACAATAAGCATCATTCCACCAACTTTTGACGCCCATTTTTGAATGTCTTTAGCAGCTTCGCTTTTGGAAAATTCCAAAAAACGGGCGAGTTCATTCTTCAGGGTGTTGTGTAGTCTCCAATCCCGAACACATTCACAAATCACACCCAAACCAACCAATACAACCAAAACAATAGAAGAAATTGAGTAAATTACGTGGCCCTGAAAAGAATTCATCATACTTAAGTGTACAATAATCCAGAATCTAATTAATTCCTTGATAAACAATAAAAATTTAAATTTACAATCCAATATTCAAAATTTCAATAGACTATATGTTTTTGTTTAGAACAATTAAATTTACGCCCAACTACTTTCTCCCTCATTTAATAGGGTCATTATTAAACTTTTTAATATCACTGAGAGTATACTTAGGCTATCATTTGATGAGAAGAAGAGGTCAATTTTGACTTTTGAAGATATAGACACAACTGTGAATCTTAAAGTTCAGATTAATTTGAGGTTATTTTGGGAGAGAACGTTCAAGGTGATAATAATATGACTTTTTGTGTGATTGATTAGAAATAATATTTTTTCATCTAATTTCCTATATTTTGTTGCTTTGTTAAGAGTATGAATTTTAAATTTATTTTCTACATACATACTATATATCTATTCCATCTTGCTAACCTCTAGCAAGAGCAGGAAGTAAGCTTTAAATAAAACGTATATATCAAATGATATAATAAATAAATGTTGAGGCAAGAATGTCAAGGATTTTTACTTTCGACATGCTTTGTACTACCAATTGAATATTCATACATACCACTATTGTTTCTTACTTAACCACCAATAATGATGTAACAACTTTAAAGATAAAAGAGATCCATATTAAGCTACTACTACTAAAACATAACAACTAGCAATAGTACAATTCAAAAATAATCACTAAAAGTCCTAAGTATATTTTATACCATTCACTCTTGCCAAGCAAAAAAAGCAATATAGTTGTTATCGCCTACAAACCAACCAACTCTGTCATATCTTTTTGCCCTTTTGCCTAATCCCAAATAACAAAATAATATAAAATAATTTTCGGGACAGTTTAGTAAGCCAATTAACTGCATATTTTATATTTATTTATTTCAAACTAGGGAGACAACCAATTTAGTAACTAGTGGTTGTTTGTTGATAATAGGGTTTAGTAAGCAACTTTTAATTGATACAATCAAAAAACAAATGTTGTCAAAAAATAATACTTTCCTCCGTCAAATATACTTGTATCATCTTTTATTACGTAACACCAATATTTGATGTTATTTTTGTGACATAAGAAAGGTGTATGTTTGAAGGGGAATTACATGCATCACATGTATATATGCACAAAGATTTGATGTATAAACATCATTTTATTCATATTAGATTTTGCTTTTTAAAGATTTTCAATAACTCATTATAGGAACACATAAAAAAAGGCTACTATTTTACATTTATTCTTAACTTCAAGTCTTTTTATCCTGTTGTCTCTCATTAAGTGTCTTAAAAGACAATACTAAAGATGACTTATCACACACGAATATCTTTTAATATTTGTTATCAAATAAAAATGTAGTAACTTAATTTGTGCTAACTATTTTTTACCTTTGTTATAAATGTGTCTATATAAAAGAAATATATCCGTGCACCCACTAACCAGTAACCAAATATCTCTTTTCCATTATTTAACTCAATTTTGAGACTTTATATCTATTTATCTAACTCAATTCTATTCCATAAATCCAATTAAATGTATCTTATTAGAATGTTTCAAAAGTTTTTTTTTTTTGCCTTCACGCTTAGTACTTTTAACTATATGTATAGTTGGAAAATAATAGCGCATACTAGAAATAATAATTATTATTGTCTCATCAAAATCACTTTATATAATAAGAATTTTATTTTATTTGTTTTATATGTTTAAGAGTCTATAGACTATTATTTATTTTTAGTATATAAGTTAAATCAGTTGTCATCTTGTCTTCTTTAACCCATTCTTATATAATGTATCTCTTTTCTTGAAAGTTATGCAGAATAATATATCAAAATAAATGTAAAAAGATGATGTATGAGAATGTATGATAATGATTTTGGAGTTTCAAAAGATTGTCCTCCTCCAAAAAATGAGTAATTTAACGAGCTTATACTTAATAATATCACCATCACCCATCTCCGCCACATTCCACCAATTGAAACACATCTCTCCGTCAACAAAAATCAAATTGTATCATATCCACATCTAATATTTATTTACTATTACTTTGTTGCAACTAACTAAAAACTAGTATTAACTTTATTATATTAAATGTATCATTCGCGCTAGCTTCCGTTAACTTTCAATTTCCTTAATTCGAAACTTGTTCCAAGGCGCAGGGTGGTAAACTTCATTTTAATTCAATATTTTTCATATTACTTTTCATTAACGTCAAATCTTTGCTTATTATATTTTATTTGGAACAATGGAAAAGGATTATTTCCTTTAAATAACGGAGGTTCTATTTAAATTGTTTTGAGAAAAGGAACTTTACTTTAAATTATAAATTAAAATATGTAAATATATACTCTAAAGTCATGGCTTTAATCAATCAAGCCAATACAATGACCACTATCATATAAGTATTACTATAAGCATTTTGGCATACATTTCCTACAAACTACCACCATTTCCATGTCCCAGGAGGCTTAAATTCTTATATGTCTGAGACCTAAACAACAATTAAAGGATCTTCTTATTTTCACGTTTACATAACTTTTATTTCTTGTCAAACATATTAAATATACATCCATACGTCTTATGATGTTGTTTGTGCCACTGAAACAAAAAATTTACACACATCTGATACTCGTCATTCTTTTTATCACTAATTAGACTCTCCATTGTTTACAACCTATTTGTGCTTAATTAAATGTCAATATAGCGGTTTTGTTTTTTATTTATTTCACACCCAAAGAAGGTTATGAATTGTTTATCATCATTATTTTGATTATGACAAACAAAAACATTTCTTTTTTGAAAGGTATTAATCTTTTTGGCCATTTTAGCTAGTCATTATCAATATTTGTGGGTCACAATAAAAGACGAAATTTTTATTTTTTCAAAAAAACATATTTAGTTGGTATTTATTTTCTAAAATGGAGAAACTAAAACGGGAAGAATTGATCCTAGCCAAACTGACGCCATTCTCCACTCCACCCCCCCTTCCGTCAACTTCTCCCCCCAAATACGAGCCAACCCTGCCCACCAAAAAATTCTTCCATGCCAAAGATATCACCAACAACCAACTTTCAACCTACAAATTAATCCCCAAAAAATCATTTTCATATTCGTTCGACAAATTCGAATTATCATTTGCTATTACCTCACCCAGCCAGTCTATTAAAAATAATTTTGATCCAATTCCAAATGAAGTATTGGAAATGATATTTAATCATCTTGATATCAAAGAAAGATGCCATTTATCTATGACATGTAGACGCTTTTATCATTTTTTAACAAATGGATTACATCCTATCACAAATTTGGCTGTTTTGAACATATTTCAGAACCAAGTTTGGACTGAACATGTAAGCAAGAATAATGGTGTCAAGGTGGAATGTTTGATTTTGCCGGAAAGTGATGCTCTTTTTAATGTACTTGCTCATTGTAAGAGGGTCACTAATGTTAAGATATGGTATGACAATAGGTTCTTTTTGAAATCTATTTTGAGTCGGTTGAAGGAAAGTCAGATTATGATTAGATGTTTGGATATTTATCCTTATTCTGATGACGTTGATACAAATGTCGTCCACCAATATTTGCCTAACTTAAGTGGCATGTCAATGCGACCACATGGTGCAGAGTTCTTCTGGACTGGTCTTGACATCAATGAGATGCCTTCTTTTGAAGGAATGGAATCGTTGTTAATTGAGAACTTTAATCTCAATACTAAAACCATCTTCCCACCCTCATTACAATCCCTCGAATGGATTAATAGAAATAAAACAAAGATCTACCAACTTTTACCCAAGATCAAAAAACTAAAACAACTAAAGTGTTTGCTGATCGGACATGCTGACATGGTGGACCATGGTGATTTGAATTCCTTCGCAAAATCATTATCTTCCAAATATTTACCTAATTTGCAATGCTTGACTTTGCGATTTTGTCGAATTGGCACCAATGGAAATGCATCAGGAAATGGACATTCCCAGGACACTTTATTCCTACACCATCCTTTATATAACTTTAACTTCGACAAAAGATATCACTTTGAAGGTTTAAGGATACTTAAATTAGACTTATGTTATGGTAATATGAGTTGTATTATTTACAACTTTTTGTCCATAATTGGTACCAATTTACAAGTCATCGAATTAAGTACTATCTCAGAAGAATTTGTAGCCAATAATATATTCCAAATAAGTGAACTTTTGCAAGGACGTGGGATTGCTTTGCATTTGAGTTTGTTACAAAAAACATCCTCCATAAGACCTATCAATCAGGTCCATTATCCGGATGCGCCTTGTTCCTGGAAATTAGTATTAAATAAATTAGAAATAAGTTTTGTTGAAGAAACACAATTATTGGAGGCCATTTTATCACATGACACTTATCCTAATTTGAATGAATTGAAATTTGTCAAATCACCCGCACTCACTGATCACTTATTAGGGATTGTTAGTGAACGTTGTCCTAAATTGAAGGCTATTAGTATTATCAATTGTGTAGAAGTTACTGAAGCAGGCAAGTTGTTTAAAATTAAGTTTATATAATATGTTTAGGTGTCCTGCATTTCGTTGCTACTTTCAATCAAAGAAAGTCAACAAGTCTAAAAGTAGTATGGAAAAGAGAAAGAAGTGAACCTCGTTTAGCTGCATTTTCTCTCGATTTATTTAATGCCCACAGAGACCTGCTAAAAGGCCTTAAAACGGGCTTTTCCACCAAAAAGTTTTGCAAAAACAATGACGGAGAGAGGATATCTATCTGGAACAAAACCAAAAAAAGTCTCCTTATCCAGGATTATAGCGAAGGAGATCATCACACAATCATGGGGATTGTCATGCCTCTTGATAGGCAAGACTCGCCTGAAGGAGATTCCACCACAATGGCGAGGTCAGAAGCAGCCGTTCAGAGTTATAGAGTTCGTAAAGTTAGAGAGGCTGCTATGCGGACTTTGATTAAAGTTAATGTTGCTACCTTGTAAATATAAAAAGATACTTTTATTTTTAGATTTATTTGAATAAATTTTTTACATTCAAAAAAGTGTTAAATTATCGTTGTCTAATTAGCTTATGCCAAAAGTCAACAACACCAATCCTGACCTATCTCTTCTCACATTTCTTTTTTTGCTACATTTAGTTGTGTGGTTTTTCGTTTTGGAACATCATCTTTGAGGAGACACACACTTTTTGTCATTGCCTAACATCCCTGGACTGGTGCAGTTGTTTGTTTCTTATTATACATCTGATGATGCTCGTACTATGTGTGTAGATAACTAAATATGTCTACAACTAAATAACGATGATGATGTATTTAAGATGTTATTCATTTCAACTTAATAATTAAGACCATTCAATTTGATATGTCTTTTGGAGAGTATATTTAAGGTTGTTAGGATTTTATTTAGTTGTTATATGCATACTTGCATTGTATATATATTTGTCGGTTAATTTAGTTTTGCCAACACAAATTAAAGTGTTATTGAGGGAGATATTATATTTACCGTAGATTATATTTTTTAGTCATCAGCCAAGTATATTTTGACTTTGACCCATTGTTTGTTTGTGTATTGTAGAGGGAGTCTGGTGGTCGTTAATTTTATTGACTAGGCCCTATCAGTGCCACCACTTGTTGCGTATCCCTTACGCGTCTCGTTTGAACCAAAAAAGTGTTTGCAAGCACGTCGATAAATGATGATGACGGGTGGTTATGTGTGTGTTAGTGTAGAGCGTCAACACTTTACTCAAAACAGAGACCCACACCACCTTCCTTCACCTAACCATTTGTCCGAACCTAAGTTGAATATAGAAAATTGTATCTAATAGCCGCCGCCTCCACTCCGGCCTTGTCTCTACTTACCAAAAAAGTATATCATATATTGACATATCTTGCTATATCTGCCATGTTCCAATCTACTCAATCTTTTCCCTCCCGCTTCTCTCTCACAAACCCCTTATAAAGCTGATTCTTACCCGCCAAAGTGCCTCTTCCAATTGAGATCACTTGTCCTACCACTACATTTGGTGAATATACTTTGTACCACACCACCTTTTAGCATACATCTCTTGACAAGAATAAATATATAAAACATCATCAAAAGTGTGATCTATTTTTTGTGTCCTCTACCCCAAAAAAGACTCCCCTGTCCCATCAAATCGCGTCTTTCTCCTTCCCACCAAACTTAATATAATATTGCCTACTAATTGTGTCCTATTTCAGAAAGATCCACCATCTTTTTTACCAATACCAAAATCAAAACATCAACATTAAAATAAACATGACAACTATTCGTAAAAAGCTTGTAATTGTTGGTGATGGAGCTTGCGGTAAAACGTGTCTTTTGATTGTTTTCTCAAAGGATCAATTTCCGGATGTTTATGTTCCTACTGTTTTTGAAAATTATGTTGCCGATATTGAGGTTGATGGGAAGCAGGTAAGGTTTGGGGTGGTGGTGTATGGGATGATTAAAAAATTGTAGGTTGAGTTGGCTCTTTGGGATACGGCCGGGCAGGAGGATTACGACAGACTTCGCCCACTTTCTTACCCAGATACGGATGTCGTTTTGATGTGTTTCAGCATAGATTCACCTGACTCTTTGACTAATATTCAGGAGAAATGGACTCCGGAGGTTCGTCATTTTTGCCCCAATGTTCCAATCATCTTGGTTGGGAACAAGAAGGATGTCAGAGCAGAGGCTGAAGCCAATACTGACCCCAGAAATAAGATCGAAACAGTCAAGCCTGATATGGGGAAGCAAATGGCTGAGCAGATTGGAGCTTTTGGGTACCTTGAATGTTCCGCCAAGACCAAGGAGGTAAGTCACCCAATTTTTTGTTGATATTTAAATGATTTGTAGGGAGTACGCGATGTCTTCGAAACCGCCACCAGAGCTGCCCTTGCAACCAAGCCTAAAAGGAAAGGCAAGTGTGAGATGCTTTAAGGAGATTTTGGGTGCTGTGTGTCCATCTTTTAACAAACCATCAGATTCAAATGTGGGTAAAAGTCGTTGTTTGGATCAAATATATCTGTTGTCTCAATCTTGAAAAAATAAACAACTTACACCACCACCACATCCACTCCATTCTCTCCTTTTTCCTCCTTTTCTACAACCAACAAATTATAAAATGCGCGGCCCTGCTTCAGACAACAACAACATGAACACCTATTGTATTTTGAATATATTTATCTTATAATAAACTGTGGTATATTTTTATTATTATCAACTTTATATATTAATAAATAAAATACATATTACACCCACATAATTGGCTCTTTTTGTTTTGAATAGTTCTTTATTTTGAGGTCCTCGGCACCACTAAAAGTCATTTTTCATCATATCATATCATCACCAACATTCATTTGCAAATGGTTCTCGTGATTAGAGAGACTTCGTAGAAAGGTCTACTATATACATAATATGCTGAAGGTCTAGTTAATTAAGGCAGACAGACATCACAAAATACTTATTCTTAGGTATAAGAAGAAGAAGCTTTATACATAGTTGAGATAGGATAAATTAGTGTTAATAATAGAATGTACACTCAAAATGAAAACACACGTTTCGAACATCTCTTTTCATAAAATTTAATATAATAATTTGAGTCAAAGGAGCAATGCAATTGATAATAAGAAAATTCACAGTTTTGAATAATTATGATCAACAAATTTAATATATTGTATCAAACATTTTTCTAAAAAACAATTACATTTTAATGGTTTTGTTATTTTATTTAATACCTTGCTCGTCCTCTAGAGGAGCGTTTCATTTTGTGTGTAGAGGCATATGAGAATGGGATCATCTTGAAGATGTCGTCAACTTATTCAGCTTACTTGATGAAGTGTTGTTTTAAAGAAAGGGAGATTATTTAAATTAGAAATGAATTTTGATTTCCTTTAAAGCCACACACCAAATAATAAAATTTATGTGCAAGAACAAAATAGGATATGTATTTGAGGGAGTACAAACAATTTATTAATAATAACTCTAAAAACAAAATAATAATACTTGTACTTTTGGTTTCAAATAATTTCTTTTTATAAATATTATTTTATGTCTAATTAAGCCAATCTGTACATTGCTTTTTCTGGACACTTAAAAAATAAAACTAATTCCAAGAATTGCACAAATTATTTAATAATTACTTATAATTAATTCAAACCACATCAAGTCTAAAACCCTTTCATAGAAAACGTCATTACCATCGCAACCAAAGTATGTTCCAACATGACGTTCAATTACGCAAGGTGCTTATCCTAGCTTCCGCGCATTACAATTGTCTCTACGGCACCAGATATCACATTAAACTATACATACATATATATTGTACATATAACCATAGCCGTCAGGTTTTCACATATATAATTCAAGCTAATATAAATACACATGCTTACTACTTTTATTTATTTCCCCACCTTTTACACAAAACTTATGTTTACTTATTTGGAATTGGTAAATGAGTTCATTTTGACTTAATTATAATTTGTATGGTCATGGAAAGTAAATGCGCGGTCGTGAATCCTTATAATAAGATTGGTTCAATTTTTTTACTAGTTTATTTAATTATTTGACTAGTATATTACATTTTTTTATACTACATTAACTTCATTTGTTGTAGCTTGTGATATGTCAATAAACAAAAACAACCTCGGCAACGCATACCCCACCAATGATCAGCCAATGCCCGGCCTAATCCAGGACAATGAGGACATTCCTCCACAAAGGTTAACTATCCCTGCTAATTATAACCAAGATAGACCACCTTCCTACGTGGCTGCTATCCAACAGCCTATTTATCCGAGTCAGTCCTTGCAACAACAGCAAATTAATATACCACAACAACATACTGTGACTCCCCAAATGTTGGAACCGACGATGCAGGCTTCTATTTTGATTTCGTCACGTAATAATGATTTTGATGGGAATATATTTGGAGATCAAAGTGTCAAGACGCACTGCCGAAATTGTGGGGTAATTGCCTTTGTATAAATTGCCTTTCATCGTTTTCATTTCAGAAAGACATCGACACACAAGTCTCCTTCCAAAACGGATCCCAAACGTGGTGCGTCTTCACCGTTCTAATGTTACTAGGCTGTGTAGTAGTCCTCTTCTGGTGTTGTCTATGCATCCCATTTTGCAGCAACAAGTTCCAGGACGCCGTTCACTCATGTCCTAATTGTAGGTCTGTTATTGGAGTAAACA
Source organism: Rhabditophanes sp. KR3021 (assembly GCA_963281155.1). Taxonomy (NCBI): domain Eukaryota; kingdom Metazoa; phylum Nematoda; class Chromadorea; order Rhabditida; family Alloionematidae; genus Rhabditophanes; species Rhabditophanes sp. KR3021. The sequence continues at coordinate 8,552,841 of CAUJLY010000001.1, forward strand.
AAAAGAAAGCTGAGTTTACGTGTAAATAAACAAATTATTTACCTATTATTATTTGTCAATAAAAAGCAACAAAATTTTATTTAAATGTATTTTATTTGTATCCAGTTAGGAAGGTGTCATTAATACATTAATAAGTAAATTTATACACTAAAAGGTACAATAGTCAATACATCTTCATAACAAGTTTGGATGTAATAAAAAGAGGAAGGTTGTGCCTTCATTAAATTTGCATCTTTACTCACTTTATTGGGACTTACTTGATAAGTTGCTTCTGCACAAAGCTCGTGGTAAAGCAAACATTTGATTTGTTTCGATATAGATCCAGTACAGGCTCCAAAATATTTTCCCTTCCATCTTGACATAGGTGTGTTAATAGTTGGTGTGTTGTTTGGAATGTGTTCTTTAAGGGCATGGGTCGTTTATATAGTGATTCGTTCTATTCAAATTTTATATAAAAAGAGACATCTTTGGCCATTGGGTGGAGTTTGAGTTGTGACTATTAAGGGGAATCTGCATTTAAGGTGGCATTAGCCTTTGGTGATGATTGTGGCCATTATGTGGAGACTGCATTTAAGGTAGAATTAGGCGTTGAGTTGGTGGCTGAATTCAAAGTAGAATAAAGCTGCTTCCAAGGATCGCTAGTCGAATCGAAATCTCTTTTATACTTCCATATACATTTGAATTCACTTTCATTCATCTTGTCAGTGAATTTAGAAAAAGATTCCTCCATCTCAGTAGTTTCCTCCTTGGCTGGCCTAGATGATTCCTCTCCATAAACATACTCTCCACCTTCTTCCTCCAAAAGGTCATGAGGCAAGAACCAAACATATGACACACTTTCCTTCAACGACTCAAATAAAGCACCTGCTGACGGTTCCCCTTCTTCAACCAAACCAAATGGATCGCACTTGGTTGGTACAAGTAAATTTGTTCCTATCAAAGTGGACTTATTCGTGGATAAGTCAATTAATGTTGCCTTGTCCTTTGGCACCAATAGACTTGTCGTCTCTTTAATTTCTTTCCTATCCCTCCATTCTTTTCTAACTAAATTAGCTTTTTTTGAGTAAAAACATTCTATTTTTTGGCAACTTACAACAAGAAAGCATATCTTGATTTTCAAAATAAATATGGGCATGAATATTTGTCTCATACAAATTATGATTACTTACCATGGAAAGGTTGTTTATTGTAGGGTGTTCTGGCTTCTGCCCATTACAATCCATCACAAACATTTGTTCCCTCAAATTAATAGCAGGATATTGTGCGTCATATGAACAAGGATGATGTCTTTCTTTGACTACTGCCTTTGCATAAGAAGATTCCATTTTTGCTAATAGGATGAAACTATAATTAGATGTCTTGTGATTTTAGAAATAGATTTTTGAGTCTAATAAAGTGTACTAAGTAAAAGTAGGTAAAGAGCATTGTAAAAAATATAAGTTCACCATCAAAAAACCTCGAAAAGTATATCTACCTCTTAAGCGTATCAAAAGCAAATGACTTATTCATTTGTTAAGTAAAAGTACAAATTATACATATATTATCCAGATATACTCATATATCACATACGCTTCCAACAACATTTATTAAAATAAATTGAGCCTCACAAATGGCATGGCTTAGACAAGTCCTAATTAAAAGAGTGAGTGATGGGTACAAATGTAGGTGGATATAGCATCATCATCACGCATCCTACTACTATGGATACATATATCAAACAACAACAATTATAATAAACTCTCGGCAACATACTGGTACCAATGCTTGTTAAGAGATAGGACATAGCTAAATACATTGTTTTTACTATTTCAGTGGTTGTGTAATAAATGAGGTGTATATATGTATGAATGAGGACATTAACCTTCATCGTACTAGAACCTTATTTAGTTAAATCCTCTTTAGCCTTCAAACCTAGCTGGTTATTGTGTTTGCCCTTTCAGCATCCTTTATTTGGTTCGAATTTGTTTGTAGCTTTTATTTAATAAAACGCCTTTTTTATTACCAATTATTTTTGGAAAAGTAAGTTTGAGAGTTAGGTAAATATAAATGATGTGATTTTACAGACATATTCGCAGGTCTTTATTTTTATGAACAAATTTAGTGGATAAAACAATTAATAGGGCATCATTGGGCCAGGGTATTGGTTGTTGATGGGGTCTGTTGCGAAGGCGGGAATACCGAAGCCGGGATCTATTTGGCCGAAGCCGGGATCTATTTGGCTGAAACCTGGATTTATTTGGCCGAAGCCAGGATCAATTTGACCGAAGCCAGGATCAATTTGATCAAAAGCAGGATCCAATTGATCATAGTCAGGATAATAAGGTTCAACAGCAAATTGTTCGAGTGATTGTTGGTCCAGGGGATCAGTCTGTGGCAACATCCCACCATTATTATCCATTGGCGGATTGAAGGCACCACTATTATCCATACCAGGAACAGACATCTGATCATTTGTCTTAGGATCTGGTTGATCTTGAGGTGAAGATTTGCTGAGTGGCTCTGATGGAACTAAAGGACCAGATGAATCTGTGTCATTAGTCGCAAATAAATCTGACAAATCAGTTGTATTTAAATCAGAAGGAGCAGGCGAAGAAGAGGTGTCTGTATCATTAGTGGGCCCATCATCTACAATAACATCTTGTGCCTCATTGTCCTTTACCACCCCAGATGGTGCTTCTTGAAATAACTTGCTCCTCAACCCGAAGCCTAAATTAAATGGAATAGCCGCCAAGGATGAAGCCATTAGCATTACCACCAATATAGTATAAAAAAGCCTCATTACTCTCTCAAACAATTGCTAGTGTATGGACACTTTAATATCAAAAAGACATATTTATACGTGGAATATAAATTTAATTTGTTTATCTCCAACACATAAAAGTGTTTCTTTAGGCAACATCAAAAAAGAAGATAAAACTTTTTTGTACGTAATTTATTAATTAAAAAGAATCGTTAATATTTCGTTTTATTTGTTTAAATTAGATGTGTTTACAATAATAAGATTTATAAAGTAAATTAATAAAATGAATTAATAAAGGGGTGTTTGATGGTTTATTAAGTAGACTTCATATATCGAGGATGTCCTAAATTGGATAAAGACCATTTTGTCTAAATGTCTTTTGTCAACATTCTTAGATGATTTATGTCATAGAATCATTTTTGGGCAATTATTTATTCATCGAAAAAATGTATGATCTCCAATTAAAAGCTTTTAATATATTATTATAATTACATAAGTCTCATGCCTTTATAAGTGTTGATGTTTATGAGCATTTATTTGCCATTTAATAAGCTTCATACTGTTACATTATTACATTGAGAAAAATACATAGAATAAATAGATTAGACAAAGAATATGACGGCACAAAATTTAGAAGCAGTATCTGACAAAATAGACGTTGGCAAATTATCGTTGAACAATAAAAATTTGTTTTCTCTCTCAAAAAAATATACATAGATTATCGTGGAAGACACTTACATATGATTTCTCCATCATACCGTTAGTTTCATACTTCATTTCACGTTTTATTAGTTAAATAAACACTACAAACGAGATGCTTGGTTAACTCGTACAAGATATTCCAATTTAATTCCAGTATGTTAAATGATATTTATAAATCAAATTGTTAGTAAAAGGATTTTTATAATTGACACATTTAGGATATATTTAGTTATACCAAAGACTGATTTAAAATTCGTTTGTGTGGCAAAAATCTACTTTTGTGATAAGAATCCAATTTTGCACTCAAAACATTATTTTTGCATTAAGATCTCCATAACCGAAACTGAATAATCAACAATTACAAGTTTTAAACATCCGACGAAAGAAACTTTACAATACAAACATTTGATGCAGTGGATGGTATAATAATGCAAACCTTGGTTATGTTGCTTATATGATGGTGGTTGCTGATGATTGGATAAATATAGAAAAAGTGGTAATTAGTGTTCGAAGTTGCTCCTGCATAGAAATCATTCAGTCAATTATCAATTTTGATGATTGTAGTGGAAATTGGCAGAATTATATTGATTTGTACTCAAAATTGAATGAACCTGGTCGAAATATAAAGTTGTTTTAGTTCCAAAATTGTGGTTTTGTTGCTTTTTACAAGCGTTTTTTATTTTGGAGTACTCAACATTGTTTGACACAAAATAAACCTTCTCTTCAAATCAATATATTATCAGGACTTGTTATAGTAAATTTAAATTGATCCATCGCTAAATACATTGTTATGATTTGAAAGTACTTTGATAAATATTTTTTCATAGTCCAGAAAATTAGCACTTGACAGCTAATTACTTCCAACTTCCTACATTTAAGTTCAAACTAAAAAGATGAAATCTTAATTTAGATTTATTAACTATCAACGCCAATCATAAAATCCTTCTCTACCCAAAAACAATTTTGAAATTTATTCATGGCAAGGATGTTAATCCACGGCGAGGCACCCACCATTTCTCACGACGACTTTGATTGGACCACCCAACCCCACATTTCAAACAACCTCAACCAACCAATCTTACAACTACACTTTTTCTTTCGAACTTATCCAAGACGGAATGTATCTGTATAATTTAACATTGCAACCTAAAACTGTGATCAGCCATGCTGTCTCAGGCCATTTTTATGGTAATTCTAAGTCACAGGCAAGTAAATTTATTTGAAAATATATTTGAATCATTATTTTAGGAGATCGTTGTTTGTCGAGGAACAATTTTGCAGCTCCTCGTTCCTGAGCCTGTTTCGGGGAAGTTGAGCATAGCATGTAGTCAGGAGACTTTTTCCTCGATAAGGGAGATCAAGACTTTTCGCTTGACTGGAGGGAGGAAGGATTATATCGTGGTTACTTCGGACTCTGGACGGATCGCTTTCCTTGAGTACGTCGTTCCCAAGAATTCCTTTCAGATTGTTCAACTTGAGACGTATGGAAAGACCGGAGTTAGGCGAGGAGTTGCTGGGGAGTTTATTGCAGTCGATCCCAAAGGTCGCTCTGTCATGATCGCTAGTTGCGAGAAGCAAAAGCTTGTGTATATGTTGAATAGAGACTCAGATGCTAATTTGACTATCTCATCTCCTCTTGACGCTAGTAGAAGTCAAACTTTGTGTTTCGGAATCATTGGATTAGACGTCGGCTATGACAATCCTACCTTCGCAGCCCTTGAAGTCGAGTTAGAAGATATCGACAACGACCCAAGTGGCGAGAGCGCTAAAGCTCCCCAGCTCAATCTTGTTTACTACGAATTGGACCTCGGTTTGAATCATGTGGTCAGAAAATGCTCTGTCCCACTGCCTGAACCCGTTAACCTAATGATCCACGTCCCAGCCATGACCGACACCTCCAAATTAGTAGGAAGTATTCTACTGTGCTCGCAGGGAAAGATAGCTTACAAGAACGTGGCCAACAACATCGATGTCTCCATCGCCATTCCCAAAAGAAAATTTGCACTGGACGATGACTACTCGTCAAGTGTAATTGTCAACTGTCACGCCCAGTTGAAAACCAAAGGAGCCCGATTTTTCTTGCTGCAGATGGAAAATGGAGATATGTTTAAGCTTGTTATTGATGAAGACCACCGACTTCCTATCCTGACGCTCACTTACTTTGCTACTGTTCCTCCCGCCAATTCGTTGACTATTCTCAAGACCGGATATATCTTTGTAGCTTGTGAGGCTGCTGGGTCTAGGTACATCCAGATTACGAAGCTGGATGATACTGAGGGTGAGATTTTTGCTTCTAACAATGTTGAGGGAGACAACTTCTATACTCCTCGCAATTTGGGGAACATCTATGAGGTGGATCGGATTAATGCTTTGAATCCTTTGATGAGATTGAAGGTAGCAGACATGACAAACGAAGGATCGCTCCAATTTTATGCTTTATCCGGCCAAGGACCTTCCTCCAACTTGAAGATCTTAAGAAACGGCTTGCCGATACGCGAAGTTGCGGTTTGTCAGATGCCTGGGACCCCAACTGGAGTGTTCTCAGTGAAGAAGAGCAGTGACGATTTGAATGATGCCTACATCATTGTGTCCTTCATCAATGCAACTTTGGTTCTGAAGATTGGAGCTTCGGTAGAAGAAGCGACTAATACAGGTTTCCTCGCCAGTACCTCGACCATCAATGCATGCCAATTCGGGGAGGATGGATTCGTGCAAGTTATTCCTAGTGGCATCAGACACATCACTGTCAACAATCGCATCAATGAATGGTCTGTGCCTGCTAAAAAGGTAATCTCTATTGCTGCTGTCAAGAATCGCCAAGTTGTGATCTGCCTGTCAGGGACAGAGTTAATCTACTTCGAACTGGACATGTACAACCAACTTAACGAGTACAACGAAAAAATTCAACTCGACTCAAATGCCCTCTCCATGACTTTGTCTCCCATTCCAGCCAATGAATACAGGTCTCGCTTCCTGGCTGTGGGGTGTGCTGATTGTTCTGTCCGAATCTACAACCTGGATCCGTATGATTGTTTGACTCAAATCATGGTGAAATTGCTGGACGCTCGTCCTAGGTCACTACTGTTTACTGAATACGAAACAGACGAGTCTGACTACAGGTCGACTTACCTGAATATTGGGTTGGATGATGGGTTTTTGATGCGATGCTCGGTCGACCCAATTACTGGAGATCTTTCAGATTCTAGAAAAAGACATTTGGGGCAAAGAGCAGTGCGGTTGTCAAAAATGGTGACTTCAAAGAAAGATGCCTGTCTCGCCATTTCGAATAGGATGTTTTTGAATTACATGCACCAAAATAGAAGCTACATGAATCCAGTCTCTTATGAGCCGCTTGAATTTGCAGATGGCTTGACAGCTGAAGGCATCAATGAAGGAATCGTAGGGATCGGCGGAGACAAGCTGTACATACTTTGTGCTGAGAAGTTAGGGGAAACCTTCAACCAAATTGCATTCCCACTCCAATTTACTCCTAGAGACATGCAATACCACTACTCGGGGACGATGTTCATCATCGAAACCGACAACCAAGTCCTCTCTCAAGCCAAGTCAAGGCAGCACAAATCAGAAGTAGTACAAAGCATCATGGGTGTCTCCGACCTAAGTGGCATCGACCTCCCTGACCAATACAAAGAATTCCTGAAAGGCAATGAAATGGCAACAGAAGAGTACGGGTATGAAAGGACTTCCGAAGGTGAATGGGCTTCCTGTCTCCGTTTATTAGACGTCAGACTAGGTACAACTTTAAAGCATTTCGAATTAGGAACAGCTGATGCTGCTTATTGCTGTACTTTCGTTGAATTCATTCAGCATCCTGGAACTCAATTTTTGCTAGTCGGTTGTGCTAGGGGACTCAAGTTTAAACCACACTCCAATAGTGGGGGAGTCATATATACTTTTCATATTACTGATGGCGGTACTGGCTTTCAGTTTGTCCATATGACTGAATTGGAGGCTCCTGTGTATGCTATTTGTGAATTCAAAGGACATGCTTTGGTAGGGTCCGGCAAGACCCTCCAAATGTTCTGCTTTGGAAAGAAAAAGCTGCTTAAGAAATGTGAAAATCGGATGCTGATAAACAATATTTCAAAGATTTCTACAATTGGGCAGAGGATTATTGTTGGAGACTCACAAGAATCCATCCATTTTATGAAGTATGTCCAAAAAGACAACAGCATCATCGTGTTTTGTGATGAGACTAATCCAAGATACGTTACGGCCATGGCAATATTGGATTATGACACAGTGGTGGTTGGTGACAAGTTTGGAACCATCTCGGTCTTGAGATTACCCGACAATGTCTTGGACGACGCTGACGATGATCCTAGTGGGGTTAGAGCAATTTGGCAGAAGGGTGCTATGAATGGAGCGTCTCAGAAGTTGACGGATATAGCTAATTTCTATGTGGGAGATGCCGTTACTTCCCTCGAATTGACTCAAATCATTCCCCAGGCCGAGAAATGTATCGTGTACGGAACTATCAGTGGGTCGATTGGCATCCTGGTCCCATTCCTTTCAAAGAACGAACACGACTTCTTCCAAGCCCTAGAAATGCATCTGCGCAAAGATTTTGTTTCCTTGTCAGGGCGCGAGCATATATCGTACCGTTCTTACTACATGCCAATCAAAAATGTAGTCGATGGGGATATGTGTGAACAGTTCAATGTCCTCGAAAGACTAAAGCAATGCGACATAGCTGAGACTTTCAACAAAACAATCAACGACGTTTCTAAAAAACTCGATGACATCCGAACAAGGTTTGCTTTTTAATTATTTAATTACTTTATCATTTTTTTGTCAATAAATTATTACAAAGACACTTTTATTTGCATCATTTTTATTAGAAACAATTACTAATTACAAAATATAATATTGGAAATAGACAAAAAATACAAAAGTTTATATTAAAAGAAAAGGCTTCATTACCGCACATATTGTCTATGCTTTACCTACAAATAATTAAGAGGAAGCTCTTGGAGCAATTCCCGATCTTACACGTGTAACAAGGAGGTGGTTTAGGACATGGTAGCTATTTACTCCATTTCAGATTCTAAGACTTCTTCGGCAACTCTTTCAGCGCAGTCTTGTTGGATTTTGGTAAAGCTGAGAGGATTGATGGCCTTGGTTTGAGGAGTAATGTAAGCTTCTTTAGGATAGTTGTGCGCTCCGGCTTTGCTTTTTCTGTACCGAGAAAAAGGTTGGGGTGCGTCTATTTGTGTCAAGATGTTGTTTAAGACGGAGGTCTTGAATTCAAGTTCACTTTTCAAATCAGCAATAGCTTCGAAGCACTCGTTCAACAACTCTTTATCCATTTCGTTAATCCATTGACTATCTTTGACCAAATAGGATTGCTTGATGAAGGCTTCTTCGGCAGGAAGGTCAGTCGCTGTGCAGATTTCTTTGATTTGAGATCTGGTGAAATGGCCCACTGAGATAATACATTTTCCGGCTGCTTGCAAGATTGATTGGAGGTTGACTTTGATGCGAACGTCGTTTTCCAAGTTCACCCATCTTCTTCTGCTTAACATTTGCTTTCTCAAGTTGTTATATTTGAGAAAATCGTTTTCAAGCTCATCGAAATTGAGGTTCTTGGCATCTGGCACATTCCCGGTTCTCTTCTCTTTGACTGCAAGTTGGCAGTAGACTTTTAATTGGTGAATGAGCGAGGTGGGATCGAGAGAGTCAGCCACACTGCCGAAGGACAGACGACGTCCCTTTCCATCTTTTCTAACGGCCGGAGTTGTAGTATCTGGCAATCTGGTAACTGTTCCAATAGTTTGTCTTCTCCTAGTAGCTGACGTCTTGAAGATCTTAGACTAAGAAACAATTAAAGAAAAGATGATGACCATCCAAACTTACTTTTCCCATAAATCCGCGTAGAGGAGTTTCCCTGTAGACGGTTGCCTTGCGAGAAGCTGAAGTTGCGGTCATCTTGTTTGAGTATCTTAATATTTTACTTAGTTTAATTAAAGGTGTAGTATTAGGGCAGAAAGAGTGATAAGTGGTACAAATATCAACACTATCTTATAGTAAAGAGACAGGCTGTTAGACTGTTTGGTGCACTATGGACTGTTTTCCAATATAGTCTCGACGCGAAGGCGGATGTTTTTGGTGCGTGAACAGATGCTGTGTTGAATGGGTCAGACGGTTGACTGTGTTTAGGATGATACTTTGTATTATTGAGTGGATAAAGGCGCTAAAAAAGAGAGACTTGAACAAGGCGAAAGAGTTCACGCCAGCTTAGAAATTATTTTATGATTAACGGCTGGTTCGGAACAATTGGGACTGTGAAAGAATGATACTAATGTTTGGTCGTAACTCAATTTTAAAACAAAATTCTGCCAAACTATTACGATATGTACTAAACCAAACTGACGGATAAGTGAAAAGGTATTTATACTTGAGGACAGACTAATTTAATATTGCTCATCTAAAAAAACAATCTTACACAACAAATGATCAAGCATTTCGAGTTAATTTGGCGCCATGTCTAAAATAGATATCTTAAAAGATTTATTTACAAACAATAATACGTGTTATTTATGTTCGATTGCCAATAATTTTATTAAAAATGTTGACACATGACTTAATAAGTAATATTTTAATCGTCCACCAGTAATAATCCCTCCTCCCATCACATGAGATTTTGATCGAAGTAGAGGAAGTTTAAAACACACTAATATCTTTTACTGAGGGCATCTGTTAAAGAAGTTGTATTTAGTACCAAGACAGGAAAGAGACTTCTTTTAAATTGACGGTCTTGATATTACTTAATTGGGATCAGGCATTTGGGGTTGTTTCGAGGGTTGATGTCGGTGGTAGATAATTTGCTGATTAGCTCTACTTTGGTTTCATAGGGGATGTTTGTCTATTCTTTCTGGAAGGTATCGCAAAATCTGATTTGGTTATTTGAAAAAATGATTGGCACAAATATTTAAAATGGAAAATGTGTCATTCAATGATTGTTTCAAAGTAATTGCTTGTTCTATTTATATTCACTTCTAGCTTAAGAGAAATACAAATAAATATAATTCGGGACACCAAATTACCATTTTTGTTTTTAATGCACATTATGTTGTATGGTGAAAGGAACATGATTATGATGATCAAGTCTTTCATCATTGATAACTGTTCGTCGGGGATTGAATCAACGTTTTCAAAGGTAATGGTGTTAGTGTGAACTCAACGACTTCAGAGGGTGTCCGCTTCTTTTTTAATTTCAACATCCTGATGATTCTATTGCTTTAGATTCTTCCTGTTCCGCTGTTAATGCAGTTAATAAATAAACTTTTTTAAACATTTCGGTTCGAGCTTCTTCATCCAACTTGGTTGTTTCAGATACATCGGCTCCCTTAATTGTATTGTTGATGCTAATGCAATTTGGCTTTCTTAAATGAAACTTTCCCTGATTGTCTTCTACAATAAACGCTTGATTTCCAATTCGGTAATGACAGACTGCTTCTAGCCATTTTTGGTCAGCTAATTTGTGTTTGTACAAACATTTTTCGTTTATTTCTTGGAAATCTGGTTTATACTTCGCAAAAATATGCTCGATAGAAGATCGCGTATCATTGAAGTAATTCTGTATTACAGTTCTTCCATTTTTAGCAACTGTTAATCTGTTTTCTAAGATTGTTTTGGCAATGGCATCTTCTAACTTTACCCCATCCTCTGTAAATTTAGCTAGTTGGGATTTTGAAAATTGCACATACTCTTCGACTTCTCCATTAGTAAAGCTATTGTAAGGAGTGGCAAACATTTGCAAGCAATTCAATTCTTCTAGTAATTTTTGAAAGGATGCCGATAAAAATACAGGATACTGATCGGATACCACTAGCGAAGGAATACCTGCTTCGTTGACATATTCAATGAATTGTTTACAGAGTGTTTCAGTTACCATGTTTTTACAAATTTTTAGAGTAAGATGATTTGAAAAGGAGTCCACGAATAGGAGGATGTATTTGTTGCCTATTTGGGCGTGATCCATATGAACTCGTTCAAGAACACTTGTACTTTCTGGCCATGAAGAAAAATTGAATCTACCAGCCCTTCTAAATAATTGACACCTTTTGCAATGAGCGTATTTACGTTTAATTTTTGTCGTCCAATCTTTAAATACAATTGTTGCGTTAGCTAATTTAATCATGGCAGTATCATTTGAGTGCACCTGATGTAACTTTTCCAAAATTGTTTCTTCTAAGTCTTCTGGAATCCAAATTTTCTTTTTTAAACCAATTAATAACAAACCTTTCTCTGATAACAGTATCTTTTGTTTTCCAATGCATTTGGGAAGTAGCAAGATTTCTTGTTGTGTCAAAGGTTCTTCAATAGATTTCAACATTATTTTTGAGATTGAATCAATCCCATAAGCTTTTTTAATTTCAACAGAATCATCAATTAAATAAGAATTTTCTTGTTCATTAATTGCGCAAAGTTTATTTGCTGTTTGCTTTAGTTCTTTTGTGTCTAGGATTTCAACTCGCATATCATTAAAAATGTTGAATTCTGAGACAGACACGTATGCAATATTAAAGCATTCCAGTGGGATTATGTGACGCATTACATGATTATTAATCTCGTTCATTTTAGGAGGGTGAGACAGTAATTTCCTTATGTCACAATCCGAAACTTCAACTTTAATTACAGCCGCATTGATGATCCATGCATTTTCAAAAAGGGCTTCTTTTATGCAAAGGGCATATAGAGATGTCTGGGAGTAGTTTATTTCAGATCTATTCAAAACTCTTCCTCCTAAAGTAAACAAGGCTTCTCCATAGTAAAAAGCAAATGAAAATGATCTTTTCCCAAAGGACATACATAAGCGAAAACTTAAAGTGCCGCCTATGATAAAGGATAGCTTTGTTTTGTCTTCAATTAGAACCAGAATTTCCCTAAAGTTTTTTTCATCTTGCTTTTTCCAGGTGAAAGTTTTCTTATTACAAAAGTCTTCAGTCAATTCAGTATATCTTGGTATAAGAGATCTGTAAAAACTCAAGCTAGAGAAGATCGATTTAATTTCTTTGAGGGTTCTAGGACTACGCGTATTACTCAATTTTTCTTTTTTTGAATAAGGAATAGCTGCTCCATCTGCTTTCAAATCGTATCCAATAAAGTCCACGGAAATTTGTCTAAATTTGCATTTGTTCAAGGACAATTTAAAGTTTACAGATGCGAGTCTTCCTAGGACTTTAAGGATAATCTCGTTGTGGATTTGGGATGGAGCATAAATGATAATATCGTCCATAAACCAACCTGTAAAGTCTATCCCTTCCAATAGATGTTCTATCGCTTCAATAAAATGAAATGGAGCATCTTTGAATCCCAACTGCAATCTTTCAGCTTGATATACTCCTTCTTCCGTTGAAAAGCAACAAAACTTCTTGCTATCTTCGTTTAAACCAATCAGATTGTATGCTGATTTCACATCTAAGGAGGTAAAGATCTTGTTACCTGCATTCGACAACAACTGTTTTAAAGAAAAAATTTTTTTCTTTCCACATTCAATAAATTTGTTGACATTCTTGGGAATTAAAACAAGACTAGAGTTCTTCCCTTCCTGTTTCACCATCATGCATTTGCTAATTTCAAGGTCAGGAGTAACCACATCTACTTTCTTGATGAAGTTCTTCTCAATATTTTCTCTTAATATGACTTTAGCTTCTATTTTCAAATCTTGCCTGAAAGGGGCAGATTTAACTTGGAGTGGTTTGTAATCTTTAGAAACAGTAATGGAAATCTTAAGTACCGGTTCTTTTGACCAGTCCTCATTAATCAAGTAATCATTATTATCCAAGAACTTCCGAATTTCAAACGGAACTGACTCATTTACCATAATAATCTCCCTAGGTTTCACCGCCAATTCTTCCTCTAATCTAGATAGAATTTTCATCGAGCAGCATTCCTCTAACCCAATATAGTTGTCCTTGGCTTCTTCCAATATGTGAAACAAGACTTTCCGATCAACGATATTGCCAAAAGGAATACTTATTTTGAGATTTATACAGCCCAAAGTTAATGAATCTTTTTTGTTTGCAAACTCGACTGGTATTTTGTTTGACGTGTTTAACTTTCTTTTGATTGCTGAAGGCAAACTGTCAAAACAACTTTTACTCAAATAACATCCATCCGCCCCTGAATCTAAAAAAGCTGAGGAATGAAGTCCTTCGATGATAACTTCTTTATTTGCGGAACTGTTGATAACATGAAGGCCTGTTGAATTTCTATTTGCACCTCTTTCTAGTTTAGGTTGCTTTGGTCTTTCTTCAAGTAATGGGGTTTGAAATTTCTCTTTTACTTCAGACTTAAAGGACAATCTGGAAGCAGCATTTGTAGATAGCCCTTTCGTTTGTATTTTATACGCATCGATACGTGATGCGTAATTTAACCAATCTTCTAACCGTACGTCTATAGGTTGGTCCAGAGTTATGATTTTTGTTAAATGTGGGGGGATAAGATCGATGAAATATTTGATAATTAGGATGTCTGCTTTCTCAGCTAAACCACATAATTCAGTATTAGTAAGAAGTTGTTTCCAAGCATACACAAAACCGTCTTTTCTAGAAAGCACCTTTACTTTAAAATTAATCATCGTTAATCTTTCTGCTAAACTCAATTTCATGATCTTTTCACTAAAATAATCTTTTGCTAATTTTAATAGATCACTCGAGGATTTAAGATATAGTGCATCTAAGTTGAAATTCTTTAGTATCTCTGAGGGCAACTTATTAAACATGTATTTTCGTCTCTTTTCTTCGGGTACTTTTCTTCTGATTTCTGAATCCAAAAGTTGGTACTCTTCCAAAGGTGAAACTGAACCCGGTGGCGCCATGTCCTATAGTCCTTATCGAGATGTTAATATAAGCTTTTGTTTTGAGTTAATAAGGTGTAGGTAGATATAATAATGAAGGTGATATATTGTAAAGCTGAATAATATGTGTAGTAATGATAAGGATAAGAAAGGAGCTGGTATAGGAAGTAGGTGGGATTAAGATGCTTAAACATGTTACAAACAAGACGACACTTCATGATATCTAGCAAAGTATTTTGTAATATTTAATCAATTAAAGATGAAATTTTAACAAACAATATTTTAAGCGCTATTTAACGCATCAAAATAGAATAATCTTTCAATCCTTAAGCTTTTACAAAACATAAGCTCTATTTAATAAGACCTTTTTTGGGTTTTTTAACATATAAAAATTATAATGACGGCAAACTATATGCCGACTTATTGGTTAAAAATTTGTTTATTCCATTTATAGATGCTTTGCCTACGGTCAAGTCCAATATGTTGAGTGAGTCAAAGATTACTTCGTAACGGAATGCCTCTATTGGAGTGTTTACCTATATAGAAGAAACTATTGAAATGGTAAGTCAAGTTGACAACACCACTGAAACAAATAAAAATGAAGAATTTGAAATCAGAGTAGTATTAAATAAAATTTTAAATGTGAACTGCTTCCTGATAATAAAGCATGAGTGTACTACTAAAAACGAAAAATCAAAATATTTGCTGCTACAATAAGTATGTTGAAGGAGCTGTAAAAACAGCTGATATTGATCTTGTAGACGCTACAGATCATTTTTGGCACACACTTAATCAGTATCTTCTTTAAAAAGTAAGCAAAGCTATTAAAGGCATAATGTTTTTAATGTATTGCTATTATTTATAGACAACAATGTTTGTTAAAATCTTCATAAAATTTATCTTTCCACACACTTAGAGTGAATTTAAATTTAATTCAATTTAAAAATTAATGAACAATATTATTTACTGTCTTTTATTCAATTTATTTAGGTATGGTTAAGAGAAGACTATTCATTACATTTTACAAACGAATATCTATGTACATTGAATTTGACTACCAAACATATTTATACATAAGTAAGAATTTAAATACCAACTTTTATAAGATTAAATTAATTATTTTTGATAAAAGTTATTCGTGTTATCAAATTGAATGATTCTGCCACGACAAAGCCATCTGCCACTTTTTTGATATTTGTTTTATGCTTTCAGCCACTTCTATATCATCAAATTTCTTCACCATATGTTTATATTGTTCTTTTCCAAATTATTTTAATCTGTAAATTATATTTTCACATCAGTATGAATCCTAATTACATAACTGTTGATTTTATGAAAGGCTTAATATCTAATTTAAAAGCTCCTAAAATGGTTCTTATTTTTCGTAAATTTGATGGCCGCAATCTAAACTCCCCCCATCCAAAGAAATAATGATGAAAATTATAAATGAGACTGATATAGTTAAATATATTTTAATTATTACTGAGACTACCTACATCATAACAACCTTTACTAACCATTTATTTAGCTCCCAATAATCCTTACGAAGCCTCTAACCGACTTAATTATTTTAATTTATTTCAATTTCTAACCGACTCAATTATTTTAATTTATTTCAATTTGAATCATCATTAGTTTATTACCAATAAAAGTAAACTCGATTTTTCCACTTTTTCATAGCTGCGTGAAAAAGCTCTGATTATGTGTGTACTGCAACATGTTTTTAAAGTCCATACAATATGTAAATGTGATGTAAAATGACTATAATATTATTCATACTAATTTGTTTGTACGAATACAAAATTGTTCTATTTATTGTGGCAACATACAAAAAATGAGCCAACAAATCACACCTAACAATCAAATATTAGATAATCGTAACCAAGTCGCCATCAATTCATTTAAATTAGCAATCAAATATTTTATACCTCATAACCATGCATAACTTGTCTAAAAAGCAAGATTGTTTTCAATCAAAAATATAATGTTTTATTATATTACATAATCCTATTAAAAAGAACATTTACAAATAATGAATTATTTTCTTAAAGCCAAGCCAGCTCTGGACGAATTAACTCTGCCCATTTTCGCACAAATCCAATTTCCCGTCGCAACCAATTCCTCCAAATTAATACCTGTTTCGAAGCCTAAATCATGAAGCAGATACACAAGATCCTCAGTAGCCAAATTTCCAGTAGCCCCTTTAGCATAAGGACACCCACCAAGACCAGCAACAGATGAGTCAGCTGTTCTGATACCTTTATTGAGAGCAACAAGTACGTTTGTTAAAGCTTGTCCATAAGTATCATGGCAATGTACAGCTAATTTAGAAGCAGGAGTAACGGCCAACACTTCATCCAACAACAAATTCATGCTTCCAGCAGACCCAACTCCAATCGTATCTCCCAACGAAATTTCATAACATCCCGCTTCCAACAAACGTTCAGCGATCATTGCTGTCACATTAGGCTTAATTCGGCCTTCGTAAGGACATCCGATAACGCAAGAAATATATCCTCGTACTTTCAAACCACTTTCAACAGCACTCCTTGTAACATCGCAAGATCTTTTCACCGAATTTTCAATATCACAATTAGTATTTTTGAGAGAGAATGAGGTGGAGGAAGCACAAAATACTGCTATCTCAGTTACGTCTTTGTTTTTGAGAGCATTTGTCAGGCCAGCCATGTTAGGTACTAAGACAGGGTAGGAGACTCCTTCGAATTTGGTGATCTTGCTTATTACTTCGTTGTGGTCAGCCATTTGGGGTACCCATTTCGGGGACACGAAGGATGTTACTTCTACCGTCTTCAGCCCACTCCTAGATAGTTTGTTGATTAGGTCGACTTTGTCCTCCGTCGAGATGATCTTCTTTTCGTTTTGCAAACCGTCCCGTGGTCCTACTTCGACTATTTTAAAGAAGTTGTTTGTGGGGTGCGATGTATGCTTCTAAATTAAAAACAAATTATTGATAAATTCATTTCAAATGACACATTTACGGTTTGAGACTGCCCATATGTAACTATTTTAGAGTACTTGCTTGTCCCGCAAAATGGCTTGTTCTAAATCCGGAAAGGTTTAATAACTATCATTTAAATATAAAATTTACCTTCCAGGTACTCCCAATCCTCGATCCGAATCTATTCAACATCTCAAAATGTATCTTAACGTCACCTTGTTAACCATTAACAGCCTACCAACACAACTTTCAAAGTGACACTTCTCCAAAGCCACTTCTCATCACGACGCCTGTGTCCTTACTGTACTCCAAATTTAATATAGGCTCTTTTTTAAAAAATTAATTTGAAGTTGTTTTTAGTTGCAACACCAATATCTTGTTACTTTTCTGATTTAAAAGGAGTCTAAAAATTATTTACGTATATTTTATACTATTTGCCTTTTTTGTTGCGTCTGATTTGGGGTAGAATCGCCACTTTTTGAAGATATTTCGTTTTAATGAGACTAATTGAGTTATTTATTGTAGGTTAAAGATAACAACATGGGTAAGGCTGAACAACTTGCTGAAGTAAAAGAAAAGAAGGCTAAGAATCCTATGAGGGATATCAAGATTGCCAAACTTTGTGTCGACATTTGCGTTGGAGAGTCTGGAGATAGACTTACTCGCGCCGCTAAGGTAACTTTACTCCTTTGATCCATTCAATTACATTGCTTTAAGGTTATCGAACAATTGACCGGACAAATCCCTGTCCTCTCAAAGGCCAGATACACTGTTCGTTCATTCGGAATCAGAAGAAACGAAAAGATTGCCGTCCATGCCACCGTCCGTGGAGCTAAGGCCGAAGAAATCATCGAAAGAGGACTTAAGGTTAAGGAATATGAACTTTATCGCGAAAACTTTTCCAACACCGGAAACTTCGGATTCGGAATTGCTGAGCATATTGATCTGGGACTTAAGTACGATCCATCTGTAGGTATCTACGGAATGAACTTCTACGTCGTTCTTGACAGAGCAGGAAAGCGTGTCGCCAAGAGAAGACGTGCCACCGCCAAGGTCGGTAAGGAACACAAGCTTGCTAAGGATGAATCTGTCAAATGGTTCCAACAAAAGGTAATTTTGACATCTATGTCGTGTTCAACATACTAATGGATGTCTTTTTAGTACGATGGAGTTATCCTCCCACCTAAGCCAAAGGTATCCCGTGGCCAATTCCGCAGACGTTAAAGGAGTCTTTGTCTAACACTCACATACCTTGTTTTTGTTATATTGTTGGTTTGCGGCGTTTGATAAAATATGTTAATCAGCAACAACTGTGTATTATATTCTCTTCTTCTTAATCATTCTCTCCCCAAAAAATCATTTTAATTCACCAATTTTATACACCATCCACCCAAAAATGATAACAGCCGTCACTGCGACTGACTCTTGCCACGATTTTCGCCAGCAAATGTTTGATTATTGGTCTGGTTAAAAGTTTAACCAACAACTAACTGATACAAAATAGTATCTATGATAATTGAATATGCTTTAATATTGGTTGATAAAGAGGGTTTGTTGAGGTTCAAGTATTGAGTTGTGTTGGAGCTATTTTTTGTTTTATTACTCTTTTTATTTTATTTGAGTTGGTGGTCACGCGTATGTGTCGTTTAACGCAGTATTGCTTACTCAATCATTAGTTTAATTTGGTATTTAAGTATTTTTTTTAATTATAGAATAAACATGGTACACGCCGAAGAAGTGGCCTCTCACTTTACTCCAGACATGATCAACGCCACCTCCAAGCTTCAAATGGAAGCCAACGAGGTCCGTACCCGAGACAAGCCTAACTGGAACTCCTACCTGCGCAGTGACATGATCACCCAAGAAGTGTTTGACTTTGTCATCAACTACGAGAAAGCCACGAGCAAAGAAAGCAGCCAAGCTTTTATCATCGAAAACAAGGATATCTTAGCGAATACGTTTGTTTCCTTGATTAGTTCTGTGTCAAAGGTACCTTTGGTGAAGTATTCATTGGTGATGTTGAATGATCTTCTTCATCAAGACAAAACAAGATCTGACTTATTCGCAACACCCAAGGCCGACAAATCTATCTTCGCTTACTTCTTGCCAGTCCTCAACAGCCCAGACTCATTCGTCAAAAACCAAATGGCTGCTGTGATCGCGAAACTGGCCTGCTATGGAAGTCTCCGCCTGGCCTCAGACGAACTGTCCATCTACTACTCCGTCCTCAAGGATGAACTGAAAAACAAAGAAAACCCATACATCAATACAGTGACCCGTTGCTTCCAAATGATGTTCCGAATCGACAAATACAGAGTCGAATTCGTCAGAGCAAATGGAATTTACGATCTTGCTTCGTGCATGAATGGGAAAATTAACTTCCAATTGCAGTACCAATTGATTTTCTGTTTCTGGTGTCTTACTTTCAACGAAAAGTTAGCCAAAGAAGTCCACAAGGCTGGGGTCATTCAATTGTTGGTGGATGTTTTGTCTGAAACAACAAAAGAAAAGGTCATGAGAATTATCTTGGCCACTTTCAGAAATATCATCGAGAAAATCGAAGACAAAGAAATCGTAAGACAAGCCGCCCTCAATATGGTCCAATGCAAGACAATGAAAACATTGGAACTTTTGGAAAATAAAAAGTTGGAGGATGTCGACATTGCAGAGGATATTGAATTTTTGCAACAAAAATTGAATGCCTCTGTCCATGACTTGTCTTCATTTGACGAGTATTGCTCCGAATTAAGAGGAGGAAGACTCCAGTGGAGTCCAGTCCATAAGTCAGACAAATTTTGGAAGGAGAATGCCCAAAAGTTTAACGAAAAAAACTTTGAATTGATCAAGATTTTGATTAGCAAGTTGAGAGAAAATGATCCTTTGGTGCAATGTGTTGCTGCTCATGACATTGGTGAATATGTCAGACATTACCCAAGAGGAAAGACGTAAGTTGTATTATTTATATATGTTGTTATTATCTCATATACCTTACAGCGTCATCGAAAACCAAAACGGCAAACAAGAAGTGATGAAGTTGTTGTCGGCCGAGGATCCCAACGTTCGCTACCACGCCCTCCTAGCCATTCAAAAGTTGATGGTCCATAATTGGGAGTATTTAGGCAAACAATTGGATGCAGACAAAACAGGAAATAAAGAAGTTCCAGCCAACTAAAAGTCTCCTACATTCTATTTCCTCGCTTACTCTCTAATCTTCTAGTATATACAAATTACGAACAAACAGTTAAAAAACACTTATTATATCACTTCTTTAACAGAATATATTTTACCATCATGAAGACAAAACCAAACATTCCCACCAGTTAATGATGTCTGTTCATGAATGGTTCAGAAAACCCTTTATATATTATATGTATTTTTGTATATGGAAATATTATAGATTTATTATTAAAGATTCACATAAAAAATATACTATTTCCTTTTATTTGGCCTTGTATTGGGTTCTTTTTTTCGTCTTTTCCTCTTTTGGAAAGTACTTAAAGTTATCTAGGCATCCAATGCAATTAAAAAATTGAAAAAAGA
Source organism: Rhabditophanes sp. KR3021 (assembly GCA_963281155.1). NCBI lineage: Eukaryota > Metazoa > Nematoda > Chromadorea > Rhabditida > Alloionematidae > Rhabditophanes > Rhabditophanes sp. KR3021. Next base: position 8,573,607 of record CAUJLY010000001.1, read on the forward strand.
AGTTAGTGGCATGATGATATTTATTCTTGTCCTTCAAATATAATACTTCTTCACAGCATAAAGAGGAATACAATTAAGTAAAATATAAAGGAAATGATCTGTGAACTTTTTTAACAAATAAAAACTTTTTAGCTATTATTTTTCTAATTTAAAAAGAAATGAAAACAATTAAAAAGGGAAATACGTAAGGATGGAAGCAGCATTGTTGACACAGACACATAAAGGAGATGGTAATTGGTGTGTCCAAGAATCGACTAGACAACAAGCAAAAGGTGTGGAACTATGATAGGAGAGTGTGGATATGATTTATGACGCCATCCTTATTAAGAACAATAACTAGACATCATTTTGGGTCTATTGATATAGATAATAATTGGTGTGGGAAGAGGTTTGATTTAGAGTACGTCGCATTTGCCCTTGGTTTTGGGTTTGGTTGCGAGGGCTGCTCTGGTCGCTTTTTCAAAGACATCGCGTACTCCCTACAAATAATTTAAATATCAACAAAAAATTGGGTGACTTACCTCCTTGGTCTTGGCGGAACATTCAAGGTACCCAAAAGCTCCAATCTGCTCACACATCTGCTTCCCCATATCAGGTGTGACTGTTTCAATCTTATTTCTGGGGTCAGTATTGGCTTCAGCCTCTGCTCTGACATCCTTCTTGTTCCCAACCAAGATGATTGGAACATTGGGGCAAAAATGACGAACCTCCGGAGTCCATTTCTCCTGAATATTAGTCAAAGAGTCAGGTGAATCTATGCTGAAACACATCAAAACGACATCCGTATCTGGGTAAGAAAGTGGGCGAAGTCTGTCGTAATCCTCCTGCCCGGCCGTATCCCAAAGAGCCAACTCAACCTACCAAGTAAATGCATTACAAACAATCAACTTGCTTCTTACCTGCTTCCCATCAACTTCGATGTCAGCAACATAATTCTCAAATACTGTTGGAACATAAACGTCTGGAAATTGGTCTTTGGAAAATACTATCAAAAGACATGTCTTTCCGCAAGCTCCATCTCCAACAATTACTAGCTTCTTGCGAATCGTTGCCATCTTTCCCTGCAATTAAATGATACTTAGTTTGAAGTGGAGATGTAAATAGGTTCTAATAAAGAAAGGGACCTTGGAGCAAAGAGTCCACATTACAATACATAAATACAAACTTTTGTCACTCGTTGTCAAGAGAAAGGGTGGTGGGGAGTATTTGTTGGTTGTTTGTATGGTTCAATATATATGTGGTGATAGCATCAATAATTGTTTTTAAATATCCATATATAGTATATATTTATTTATATAAGTTGCCTCCTTCACAAAAAATAGTGGTGGGGCAGTATAAAAGAGGCTTTTTGGAGTGTATCTATATGAAGATGTGTTTTTTGTTCCAAGTAAAAAAGGAAGTTTAAATAGACAAATAAATATAGGCTGGCCAAAAAGACAAATAAATATATATTTATTTTTTATACATCCAACATATGTCCATTACGAAACTACTAAAAATGTTGTGTATAATTTATTTTTGAGTCAAATTGTACAATAAATGTAGTGAAAGATGCATTCCAAATTATATATAAATATATCTTTTTCCAAAGTTGACCGAAAAAAAGCCGAGTATGGTGGATGATATTCATGCACAAAAAGAATATTTATATGTCGTTGAATGGGAAAAGTTTTATAACTATCCACACATGAACAAGTAACATTTTAATAATATATAGAGAAATGCACTGATAAGCAGAAAGGAAATAGCATAATAGGATTTGATTACTAGAAGAGTATGCTACTTTTTATTTGTTTTCTATATTTTTATTTGTTTGAGTATATTTTCATTTGTCTAAGAATAGGGCTATGAGGAGGGGAAGGGCAAAGGACCCAATGAAGGACAAGCCACTACTTGAAGTAAATTTATTAAAAAGAAGGAAGCAGTATATTTATAAATTACATAGAAATATTTGTCCTAATAAGGTAATCCTAAGGGAGGGACGATGACGTGTGGTTTTGGACCGCCGTAGAGTTCGTTTACTGTTTTGAACAAGTCTGTGGAGTTGATTTCGTGGTGCGTTGAATTTGAAACGATCCCATCCTTGGCAACTCCTTTCTTGTGCACAATTGTTGTTAATTCCCTGCGATTTTTTCCGGACCTGGCGATCGTTTCATCGAAGTACTCAATCATCTCAGCATGCGTGATGTTCTTCAAAATTGAAATCGTGTCCTGAAACAGAAGTAAAATTAAAAACAAATTAAAAAGACAGTGAATGGACAGTCACTGAATAAATTTTGAATCATTTTCGTGAATCTTTATGCCTCAGCATCTACTTTTGTTACTTCCCAAAACCTACATTTCTAACATCAAAATGGAAAGTCCCATCACAGATACTATTGTAAAAGGTCTCTCCTTGCTCATTCATTGTCTTGGGCTTGTCAGCAAGTTCAGTAATCTGCGATTGAACATGTTTTTTAAAATCTTCTTCTTTCATGTCGACTAAAGTTTGGCGGAAGTTGTCAAAGAATGTCTCACAAGCCTCCACCATGATACTAGGGTCTTTGTCGCCTTGTAAAACGACTTGAAGCCCATTACTGCCGTTGCCTCCTCTTTTACCCAGATGAACAATATATCCCAATTGCTTTTGTGTTCTAAGTTCATTGTAGCAAGGTTCTTCCAGCATCTGGACCATTAGTCTAGCCTTGGCTGAGCATTTGACATCAAGTGAACCAGTTTGTAAGACCATGTGGATGGCGTTGTTGTCGTGGGTGTCTTGGTAGTGTCTGTAGAAGTGGGTCTTTTGCTTGGGCAATTTGTATTCTTTGACATTGACGAGTTGGTTCGAAAAGAGGGCTTTGCTTTTGGGGTAAGTTTTGTTGACGATTTCCTCGATTTTCTTTGACTCATTAATTACTTGGGAGCGGGTGAAGTTGCCGTAGTAGAAATATTCGAGACAGTACCGTTTCCAAAACTGAGGGATAAATTCAATCAAGTCACCATACGTTACTTCTTCAGCCACTGCCAGCAATTGGACTTTTGACCAAGAGTGGGTGTTGAGGAGAGTCTGACTGTAGTGCATTGCCATGGCATAAGGCTGACTTTGGCCGAAGTTTTTCAAAGATCTTACAGTTGACTCAAGGATTAAGTTGAAGTTCTTTTCAGATGGCTGGTAGTTGACTAGTTTGCCAATGTAGTCTTCTGAAACAAGTCCCAAATTCTGGGAATACCCATGCACCATAGCCAGAAGACCAAAGTTGTGTATACTTAGTTTTGAAGTATAGCCAGCCAAATCAGAATCATACATGTCAGCAGCGGTGTCCAAGATAAACGTTGAAGCATACAAATTAGACAAAATTGTATTCAAAGGAGTTGATGTGCAGGTAGCTGTGTAGATGCCGAGGATGCTCAAAGCTTTAGGAAATCTAAATTCATCGTCTTGTTTAAACCAGATTCTTTCAATAGGTTCATCTTTAATGATCACGGGATGATTCTGTTGAACAGTCTCCAATTCAACAAGATCAAAGTTTGTTGGAATGTAGATGTTTTTGCGTGGTAGATGGATTGAAGGCAGTGGGGTTCTCATAGCAGCATTGCATCTTTCCACCAATTCCTTCGAAATATCCTCTCTAGTGTATTCAGTTTCATAGATTGGTTCAATACTCTTGTTTGGCAAGTCTTTGAACTCTTTGGAATGGACGATGTAGTTCATGTTCGCCGGACTCATATTATTCAAAGCTTCCATAATAATTTGTGGCTCATAATCAGGACAGATCCACCTTGCAGTAAGAATTTCGTCCATAGGAGTGTTCTGAAGTTTCAGTGCCAAAGAAGTGGCATATGGTAGAGGTCTTTCTGCGTCTTTGAAGCGGAATTTAGTCTCACTAATAGACTCACTTTCATCGTAAATCCATTTCTGAGGTCCTTCTTTCTTGAGCATGCCAATGTAGCTGAAGATGAGTTCTACGATTTGATCTGTATGTTTAAGTCCTTCGTTACTCAACGTAACCTCAATGACAAACATTTCTGTGCCTTTCGCGATTGATCTCCCACCGGCATTTAAGGAAGTTGCCCATCCTTTTTCTCTGATATTCTTCAAAATAGTTCCATCTCCCTCATGACCTAATAAATGCGACAAATAATGGGAAGGCATAGATTTATGCATTGCTGAGTATTCTTTTTGAGGGAAAGCAATCTGCATTTTTTGAACATCTTGAATTGGGACAACACAAAGCTTTTTACCAGTATCAGAAGGTGTGTAAAAGTCTTTGACATCGTAATCCTGTGGAGTAATATTTTTGTTGGTAATCTTGCTAAAATCTTTACTCAACAACATTTCTTCCAACTCATCTAAACTATTCTTTCCCACTATAGCAACTGACATGATGTTTGAGGAATAGTTCTTAGAATGGAATTTGATCAGTTCATCCCGCAAGTCGACTCCATTTGCTTTGGAAGCGTCCAGCAACGTTTCTTTGCTTCCTGTTCCGAATTTATTGTAGACGCAACCTGGGCGAGACAAAGAACGTTCAAGTTGAATCAATCTCCAATTGTCCGCTTTGAGATTGTTGCGATGTTCTGAGTCAACAGCATTCACTTCTCTTTCGGTGGCTGATTCGGTGAATAGAGGGCTGAGGAAGAATTGGACGAATCTGTCCAGAGCTCCGTCCAGGTTATGAGGCGCCACCTCGAAGTGGTAGTTTGTGTGATCTGTATCCGTGTACGCATTCGACGACCCTCCATGCGAATTCAAAAACTTGGAGTAGTCGTTTTCAAGGGGATACTTGGTGGTTCCAAGAAATAGCATATGCTCGCAAAAATGAGCCAGTCCAGGATATTCGACTGGATCCGCTAAATACCCTACATGGACATCCATAGCAGCAGATGCTTTGTCCGCCGCAGGATCAGAAACTAGTAAAGCCTTGACTCCATTCGTCAGTTCTAATCCACGATACTAAAAAGTAATCAAAAACAATTAAAATCAATCTTTTAAATAACAAACATACTTCTCTTTTGTCATAAAAACTTTTTTCAATTTTGTCATGCCTTCTTGCAACTCCGGCTTTTTCATCTTGTTGGGCACTAGCAATTGATGAAAGTGTCATTTTCTGCACAATAAAAATAGGATTTGGTTGTGAGAGTAGGTTGGTACTGAAAATAAGGTAATTAGTGTTTGTCCAACATTAATGTTAAGTTTTAATTTTGAAGGTTGCGCAAAATAAAAAAACAATTGGATAGTGTAATTTTAATTTTATAAATATACACAACTTTTCTTATCAAACGTCAAAGAAGGTGATGCTGAAAAAAGTAAAGACATGCAAAATGATTCAAAAAATCGAAGAACAATGACTATGTTTTTTAGGGATGATTTGTACATTAGGTGATAGGATGTCGTCATCCTTATTTTTATTTAAATGTAAGATATTATATTGATCTGGATATCTTATTGTTTATTAATTTGATGGTTTTACCTTTTTAAATTTAAAGCACGTTTGAATCCTTTAGTAGCGAAATGTAAAGCTTTACCACATTCTGGAAAACGAAACATTTTGTGTAGATGATTGATTGGTAAATACAAATATGTGGTAAAGATTTGTACTTAGCAAAAGTTCAGACGCAGTTTTTTAACACGGAATTGATATGAGAAAGTGGTGTTATACAATTTTCTGAGTAAGCGACTTTCCAAAATTTCACCTTAAGATGCAGCTGGCGAGTAAACAGACTTGGAAAAGGTTAGGTACATGGTTCAAGCATTTTATAAAAATAAGTTCATTCAATTTAAGCATCATTTAAAGCGACTAAATTATTTATCAACATCCCATTAAGTATTTGAAGAGCAAGAAATTGAAGTGGGACTATCACAACAATTTAATATATTGCATAATCAAGAAGCCTCTATTAAGTTTGCAAATCAAGAATAAAGGTTAGTCTTTATAGTTTTGCGCAAATTCATAAATAAAACTATGCACAAATATGCATATTGATTTTTGAAAGCTAAGCATTGTATTTTTTCTCTATTACGGTCTCAAACACATCGCACCAATTAAAAGAGCAGCTACAAATTTAAAGCAAAAATTATTAAGGAGGCATGTCTAAAGCTAATTCCTTTGAAACATTGAAAGAATAATGTAATATATTATACCTGCATTAAGTACATTTGTTCTATATAGAATATTGCATTGAACATGAACACAGTTACATGCATAACAATTGAGAAGTAATAGCTTCATATCTTTAGAATTCATATTCCACCATCTCCCAAGTGCAAACTAACTCAAGTATAAAATCTTTCTTGCATATGAGGCATTTTTCTCAAAGTCAAATTTACATGCATGACTTTTAATATTTGATTTCTCGTTTCTAGACTACACAGGAATGAAGAAATTATAATTTACATCATTTAAATTATGATTTAAGCACCACCAAAGCATTTTAAATAGTAATTATCAATAGAAAATGACTGCATTTGAAGCATATAAATTAAAACAAGCGATACATGTTGATTATAATCACAGAAAAAGACTATCACAATACAGACAACAAGCTATATCCTCCTTGCAAATATCTAACAGTTTATATTGCCAGTATCAAGCAAATTATTAACAACCTGTCCGCATTGTTTACTTTAATCATCATTCAAACAAGCATAACTTAAGTATAATTCGCCAACTGTACTTATTTGCAAATCAAACGAATTGGATAGATGTCAGAAGCAGCAGATACTTTATGATACTTTCCACATTGTTTATTAAATTAAGAAGTTTGAATAATGAAATTTGAATTCATTTATTATGCAATGAAATGAACTAGTATGCAATCAAAATAGCTACTGTTAGCAAAAAGGTATGAGTGATTCAATTAAGGAAGAAAAACGATAAATGGTTCGGCATGATGTGTCGCACTCAAAGCAAAAATATTAATTGTGTCAGGAAGGTTCTTCAGATAATTCAATTTAAAAATACCAAATTATTTTTTCAAAACATTAAATTAAAATACCAAATGTTGCAGGACTATCCATGAAGTTGAAATAAATTCAAGTATACAGAATCTAATCTTTTGCCATGTATCAGTATTTGCAAATAATTACTATATTTTAAAATTCGAAATACAAAGGGAATAACAATTTAGTTTGAAATATTAATTATTTACAATTATATAAAACAATTCATTTGCATTATTTACTTCAATATAAACTTGCATTCAATATCATACTTATCTTGTTTTGTGTTCCTTTAACATTTTTAATGTTGCATTATTATATTGATAACTATAATACCCAAAAGTCTTTTATATTTTCTAGTGATATATTTCAGTTGTAGGACCTATTTATGGTGATGAAATCCAGAGAAAATACTTATGCTTCTATTTAAATTTAAATCCTTTAATTTGATCTGCTTTTTAGTGCATAGAAATCTAATTGTAAAAAAACTGGGCATTTACATAGGTGGACATTGTAATGACTAATTAGTACTTCTACTTATTTGCAAATTTACACAAATCTTTAATAAGTCAAAAGACTGTCATTACATGTTTTCAATTCATTTGTATTTTTTTCGCCTCCACGTCACACTTTTCTTTAAGATCGCATGGTAACCAACAAGACTTTAAAGCACATCACCTGTTGGCATCTGGAATCAAATGTTGACCAGGACCAGATGTAAGTCAACGAGCTGGAGACAAAAGGATTGAAAGTCCTAATTAAGCCAATTGCCTAGTTTGGTTTACCTAGTCACGTCGGTATTTTAATTACTCATCAAAATTGTTTATTTAAATTTTTTATTTTTAGTGACAGCTTTGACTCTCCCTCAATTTTCTGGGGAAAGGCTAACTTCTTTATGAGGAAGACATCCTGTCACATTAACTTCACGCATACTTTTAATTTTAATAAACATTTTTGATCATAATTTTATTTTCTGTGTCTAACAATTTTCTTGGTCGTCAATTTATTAAATTAAACAAAATAGTGGTATTGTATGAGTACGTTCCAACATACGTGAGGAATTATGATGTGCTTAAGAGTGGTTCAGACTGATTAGTTAAGTACGAGCATTCCATTTGCTGTTTTTATTTATTTTGGGATTCAAGAAACACTGAATGCCATGAGGAAAACCATTTGATTTAGTTGTAGCCTCTGGCAACTTATTTTACCTTCAATTTATTAGAGAGAAATGTGGATGCTGTAAGCTTTACTTTAGGGTACACACTTTAACATCCATCTAAACTCATCATGATCCTAGGTATAACTTCGCGCCTATATTGGTGAGATTCCTTTTAAACTTTTTTTATTTGTGTCCCAAATCATAAGAAGTTGTTGTTGGATGAAAGTACAACTTATTTAAGTGGAGTATGGATGCATGCAAAGGTTAGTTTAGGGTACCAGGTTTAACATCTATTAAAGGAAATCATCATTATGCTAGGTTTAAGTTGCTACTATATAAGTGCCATTACCTTCGCGTTTACTCATTTTTGTGGGTGACTTAACCACTGCAATTCAAAAGGTAAAGATGGAAACTCTTAAATCTAAGACTAACCCAATGGGCATTTCCGGAAACTATGTTTCGTCCCTCAGGTAAATTTGTGACCTGTTGAAATTTTAATCATCCTTTTTAAACTTAGGCGACCTGGAATGAAAGACTTTGAAATTGGGCGACCTGTAGGCAGGGGATCATTTGGTCAAGTTTACCTTGCTCGTACGCGTCTTGAAAAGTACCCAATGGTCCTCAAATGCTTATCTATAAAGCAGCTTGTGGAATGGGGAATGCTGACACAACTTCGGCGCGAGATTGATATTCATGCAACACTTAACCATCCACAGATTATTAAGTTGTATGCATGGTTTGATGACGTCGACAAAATCGTTCTGGCCTTGGAATGGGCGTTTGTTGGGGACATGTTCCACTCACTTCGCAAGGAAGGGAAGTTTAGTGAGGTGAAGAGTTCTGTGGTAAGTTTATGTGTTGTAGATTTGTTAATTTAGTTTGTTCTAGTACCTTCGCCAGGTGGTTTCTGCTTTGGATTATTGCCATGGGTTGAATGTTACTCACCGTGACATAAAGCCAGAGAATGTGATGATCTTTAGTGATTGGGAGTGCAAAATCGGGGATTTTGGTTGGTCTAAGCTTAATACACAGAAGCTCAATTCCACTATGTGCGGAACTATGGAGTACATGGCTCTGGAATTAGTTGAGAATACCGGGCTATATGACAAAACTGTTGATAACTGGGCTTGTGGAATTCTCCTCTACGAGATGCTTCACGGTGAATCTCCCTTTGTGCCAGCAGGAACTGACGAGGAGAGAAGGAACTTCCAACAGTTAATATATAAACTTTCTACAAATATCACTTACGACGCTGTAAAAGTGATCCGAGGATTGCTTGTTCATAAACCAGGGGAACGCATGGATTTAAAAGCAATACTGGAGGAGCCTTTTATTACTAAACACATCTAAATGTAACATATAATGCCTTTTAATTTGAAACTTTTAAAAATAAATTATATTTTTAACTCTTATTCGTATTTTTTGTTAATCATTTGCTGTTTTGTAAACTAACAACTTTCTAGCCGCTTACAGTTTTGTCTAGCAGGTTGTTGTAATTTAGATTAAATAATGCAATGTTCTCTTGGCGGGATTCTATACCGAAAAACACACTAAATAAGTTTATTCCTTTCGAACACATTTTTAGCAAGCAAAAGTTGAATTTGAACAATATAAGAATATAGACAAAATTAGGATTTAGACAAAATAACATTTTATTGGAAAATATCATAATTATCTTGTTTTATGACCCTTTAACATGTTTACTATTGCAATATCATATTAATAACTATATTATCCTCAAGCCTTTTCTAATATAAAATCCATCTATATAGCTTGGATCTAGATTAAAGTAAATCATTTTGTGATTAAATGTATGAAGACATTTCCATTTTATACTTATGAATTGTTTATTAAAATGCGCAAAGGAGTGATAATATTATTCGAGACATTAATATAAACTATTTTAAACCTTTTTGATGGACTTAATAAGAATAATGTATTTTAAGTTCTTCCATTTTCCACACTAAGTGCTGGGATTACCTTACTGCTAAAGATATTCTTAACAAAGACTAGCTTGAAATCATTAATAATGTGTTTTCGGATGGTCCGATTAAAGCTTAAATAGGTAAAAGCCCCAGTAGAACTGCTAATAATCCATGCGAAATGGCCAATTACAATAAATGCTTGGTTAATTATAACAAATTGTTGCAAAATATATATGGCTGTGACAATAAAAGTAACAAAACACAGTAAAGACGATTGAATAAGAAAGCTAGTTTGCATTTTGGTCAATCTGGCCGAATTTGTATTGGATTTGTGCATCATCATTATACAAAATAAACCATACAATATGGGCAAAGTTACAAACAGAATTATATTGTTGATGATTGATCCCCAATTTTCATAGTGATTTCTGAATGGCACTTCCAAATTATCTATTCCTACAAAAGGATCGAAAAATACGGTTTGTCGTTTTGAGGTAAATAGCATTGGAGGAGTAAAAAATCCCAAGAATATAGCATATGCTGCGGCAATTGCAATCCACAAATATATTTTATTGCCTTTAAAAAGGCAATTTGACCATTTAGCGTTAAAAGCATCTAGGCATCTATTTAGAGCCAGTACAACTCCCAGTACTGAATTTGCTGCCCACGCAGCTTCTGAAATGAGAGCCATAGCATAGATCGTAATAGGATCAGTGCAATAAAAGGATCCTCTGATTTGCCAATATCCGCACAATATCGAACTACACCAAAGGGAAATAGTATCAGCTATTGTAATGGATATTATCAGTTTATAAACATTGTTTTTCCGAATTTCTTTCTTTGTCAATACTGTTAAAATAGGGACATAAAGAAGTAAACCCACAACTCCGAATATTAGATAGAATGATCCCAAGATTACATTTGGAACTCTTTTATCTTGCCATTGCTGATTAGTCAGAGCATCGCAAGAATAATATTTTTTTATATAATTCGGCATTAAATTAAACTCAACCATTTTTTATTTAAAAATGAAAATTATAATCCAGATTTTGATAGCTCTTGCCTAAGTATTTCCTGTTTCAAGTTTTTATCTTCACATGGGAACTGGGACTATTCTCAGTTTAGTTTAGTTACTTTTGCTTTCGTATATTACTTTTTCTATTACTATCTCAACGTTTTTATTAAACTTCCTCGGAATCGGACCAAACTACAACATTGTTTCTACATAAGTCCGATACGTTCAAGAATCATGTGGCATCAAAATTATTGGGAAATTCACACCACGCATAGGAGGTACTTATAATATGAATGATAAACGATTAAATCCAAGTACTTATATCGGAAAAAACAATTTATAAAGCACAAAATATTCGTTTTTTGTTTCTAAAATTGTAATTCATGAAAATGAGGAAGAAAAACTTTTTAATATACTAAAATTAAAAAAGACATCTTTGAACAATTCATTGTAGCTAATACTTTAAACAATTGATGACGTAAATAAATACATACTTTGCTTGTTTATGATTAAAGAGATGACTTTTGAAATTATCAAATTTAGTAAAAGTTAATCAGTTGATTTGTAATACAACTTTAAACTCAGAAAAGTTTATTAACAGTTGCATTATTTTAAAATTGCCTTGATAACTTTTTGTATTTTTAATTATTTAAAAGACACAATCCGATGTTGAAGTGCACTTATTTCCCACGGTCTTTTATAAAGCTTGCATAATAAATACTTTTGGTAGTTCCAAGAATTATGAGATTCTAATTTAATAAATGACATATTTATAGCACCAACATCCGATTTTACCTACAAACTGTTTAAACAAAAAATGAACTTATTATATGAAAGTCAACTTTTGGCTTTTATTTATAGAGCATCCAATTATTATCTGTGTTGAATAATGCCCTCTTAATGTTATCGTATTAGGTACATGGTTTAATGAAAAGTCAATAAAGGATCATACAAATATAGGTTTATGTCACCCATTTTTATTAATCAACATAATATAATGACTGACCAAAACATTTTGTTTAACGTGTGGCTCTACTCTTTGTACGTTAACAATCATTTTACCAAATGTTTAATTTTTTTGAGAGAACGTCTATATTTTTATATTCAAACAATAGTCTTTGTTATGTCAAAAGTTTATATTGGCACTTTTAAAATGTATATAGAATATACATTGACGTGACAGAGAAAGACATACTAAATCATGGTGATATTGTCTCCCAACATTATCTAAAAATTTCCCTAGTTAGATGAAATTGGGTAATTTTATTTACAAGCATATCTTTCGACGTTAATAAAACTTTACATTTGCATTGATTTACCTATTTCAAAGTATTTTTAATTCTCATTTAATGTCAGGAATGGTCGACCCAAATTTGGATGAATTAAAATACTTGGACCTCGTAAGAGAGGTTATTGAAAAAGGAAAAGTAAAAGGTGATCGCACAGGAACAGGTACCTTAGGTATATCTGGAGCTTATCACAAATACAATCTCCGTGATGGTAACTTTTAAATTTATCTTTAACATATCTTGATATTTGGTGGTTTAGGTACAATGCCGCTACTGACAACTAAACGAACTGCATGGACTCTTATTATGAAGGAATTGTTGTGGTTTATCTCCGGAAACACCGATTCCAAGGTGTTATCAGCTAATGGGGTCAAAATTTGGGATGCAAATGGTTCTAGAGCGTTCTTGGATAATCTAGGATTCACGGAAAGGGAAGAAGGAGACCTTGGGCCTGTATACGGCTTTCAATGGCGCCATTTTGGAGCTGTATACAAAGATTGCAAAACTGACTACACTGGGCAGGGTGTTGACCAGTTAGCACAAGTTATTGATCAAATCAAAAATGATCCCAACAACCGCAGAATTGTCCTCTCCGCATGGAATGCTGCTGACATCGATAAAATGGCCCTTCCACCGTGTCACGCCTTTGTGGTATTCGATGTTTTGGATGGGGAGTTAAACTGCCATTTGACTCAACGTAGTGGTGATATAGGTCTAGGGGTTCCTTTCAACATTGCTTCTTATGCACTCCTAACCCACATGATCGCCAAAGTGTGCGGCTTGAAGACGGGAGATTTTTGCCACAACATTTGCAATGCTCACATCTACACAAATCACGTAGATGCATTGAAAAAACAACTTGACAGAAAGCCATTCCCATTCCCAACCGTCAAGTTTGTTGGAGACATCAAATGTATTGACGATTTTACGTGTGACAACATAGTTCTCGAAAATTATCAATGTCATCCAGGAATCAAAATGGATATGGCTGTTTAAATTGGCTTTTATAATTTGGTGTTTTTGCTAAATAAACTTTTCATCTTAAACAATTTCTTTGTTATTAATTCCAAAATTGCGTAAATAAGTGAGTAAGCCTGAAACAATATGTTTGTAAATTATTGTAGTGCCTCCTACAGTTAAAAGATATCAAAAATCTTTTTGATGTCCTAGGCACTATGATAGCTTCTCTTTCGAACTAATAACTGGAATTTCGGAACAAATATTGGGTATTGAGATCCTTGACTTTTTCCATATTTCATCTGGGAACGTGTCTTGATTTTAATTTTTGAAAAAACAATTGCATGAATTTGTAGAGCTAAAAAACAGAGTTTAATGACATAAACCAGAATCCAATAGCTCAAATGACCATCTTAAAGAGACATCCATTAATGTAGGACCCCACAACGTAAAAAATATTATCTTTTGTGCAATGAGTTTAAGATAGTCAAAAAATGTTTGCACTCATCAAAACAAAGACACATTAAAGAAGGATAGTCCGCCGACAAGACAATTATAAAAGAGAAAAAGTTTCTAAAAATGCAATCCGCATCTGGTGGTATTATTTAATTGAAGCGAAAAGATTGCCGACAATTTTTGGTTGAAATGTGTGTATTTATGAAGATTGTTTAAATTATAGTGAATATACGAAAAGTTGTATATTCTATATTTAGAATTTGAATATTATTTATGTATATTTTGCTTGAATTATTGTAATTATGGTATGTGATATTTTATTATCATGTCATTTATCTAGGATCCAATCACGATCTGAAACTCAGGGAATGTCCTTTCGTCTAAACAATAAAAGACTTAGTAAAGCTTTTCCGAACTTGAAATATCTAATGTTAAATACAAGTTCAATTACATAAAATGATGAAAGTTACTTTATGCCCTTCAAACAATTAGAAATACTATATTTAGACTGTGTTGGAAAGAAACAATTTAATTTTATCCCAAATTGAAGTCTTTTTTGGAATTTTGTATTTCTATAGATAAGCAAGGAATTATTACGCTCATATTAACAAATTAAAAAGAACCTAAATTAAATAAACGTGGTGAAAAAGATTTGAGACACCATAAAGATGAAAGTTCTATTTCAGAATATCTTTATATATCAAACTCGACAAAATATACAACAATTTCCTGCATCAAAAAATTTGCAATTTTACAAGCATTTTAAGTAAACCCATTTAATTTCAAAATTATCAAATTTTTCGATATCTTTCTAATTTGTTTCAATACATCATCTTCCTATCCTACTACATTCTAGTTTAATTTGCAACTTTTTTAAACAAATGTGTTTCACACATACACATTCTTTCATCCCTCACAACCAACACATAGAGCAACAAAACTGGGAGTAATTTTAGAGTGTACTCTGATTCCGTAAATTATTATGTCTTTTAAGCTTTTGAAAAAATATTTTAAATTAGAGATTCTTTATGTTGGTAAGTTGTGCTTAATACAAAATATATCAAATCAAATAGAAGTAGAAGAAATTGATTAATCAAAAAAGTACATCTAACGTATAAAAAATGTAACTTCAAAATATTTAAATGTAACCAAATATTACCAAAAAAAGTTTGTCATAAATGTATGTACTTAAAACGCAATACATAATAACAGTTTGTGTTCATTGTTCGATGAACTTTTGATTCATCAAAATAGGAAAGCAGCACAAATTCATCCTTCCCAAATAAATGTTTATTTTTGATGAAAGAGTGAGAGCGCCTACTCACGTCATATCGCTTCTACCAAAATCATATCGAGTGTTCCTAGCTGTGTCTTGCCCACAAAAATCATAGTACACACGTTAAAAAACCATATACATCTAATGCGTCTCTAAATGCTTTTGATTCAGCACGTGTGTCACTTTCGCAATCTAATTTTTGGAGTTTAATTTAACAGGTGACTCCAGTTACTGTTTTGTTCCTCTTACCACTTATCAAACTTTATTAAACAACTATAAATTAGATCACAACTTATAAATGTCAATTACACTTTATTTTAGTTGCTTCTAAAATGAGCTTTTCAATGTCATTTATCATGAAGATATTGTAATTACTTCCTTTTATAAGTCATATATCATTAATTATAAAGAAAACATTTATGTTGCACTTTTTGCTTCACATAAACTATTTAATACTTTTATGTACACAAATAAATAAAATAGATGTTGTAGAAACCTTGCAGCAATCACAAGCTTTTAAAAAAGTAAGATTTTTGATTAACCAAGCATCCAACTCATGCCCATGAGAGTCTTTGAGAAGTGCAAAAATTATATTTTCTACTTAATTTTAATATTAATGTATACATAAGGGCATTTCCTTATTACCATAATTGTTAGCATTCTATATTTAACATTCGCACCATCCCCTACTTATTTATTCTCGGTGGACTTTGAGGTTTTTTAGAATCCAGGTTTGTGACATCATCCTACAGCAAACATTTGTCTTTCTTTAAAGTTCCTACCCTTAAGCTCAATACATCACATTCAGCTACAAAAAATCCCTTCCAAAGAATAATGTAAGTATTTATTTGGCAACAAAAATAAAGGACCCTAATTGTTAAAACAAACTAAATTCTTGTCATTTAAGCAGTTGTAAGTTACTTCCGTTTCTGTTAACACTTCAAATTATACATCTTTTTGAACCCTACCCAAAAATGACTATAGTCCATCTCCTTTAAATCCCTACTGACTTAAAAATTATCTCGTTCAAGAAACATATGTTTATAAGGGATGTTTCAGATGAGAATAGAGACAAACCAAAAACTGAATTACTTTATCTCCTTCTTGCAATGCATCGTTACTTAAATATGAGGATATGCCTTTTGAAAATATAAAGAAGTGGATTGGGTGTGGAACTTTGGTGTGTACAAGGATGTTTCATAATTTAGATACTACATACTTTATGTTTAAGTCAGTCTAAAGAGTGCAAAATATTACATTCAAAAGCTATTTGTTTAGTCAATATGCCCTAGCCCTACATTTATTTTTTCTAGTATATAGAAACGTTTTTTGTGTGGATTTTGAAATGATGTGATAGGACTACTGATAGTTAAGTAACCTTTTTTAGTGTGCATTTTAAAATGATGTAATATAGGCCTTTTTTGGGCATAGATACATCAATGCGGCAGTCGGATAAAATATTGGTTTGATGGTTTACATATCTTTCTCCAATCAAATTAGTTCCATTTTGAAGATGTTTTTAAAAATTAAATTGGCTTTATATAAAGTGCAACTTAGATTTTTAAGACTTTCTTCTAGTTTGGGGTGGCTATTTTTTAAATAGCCTTAGATAAAAGGTTTCACTTGAATTTGTGTCGTACAATTTATTATCTTCAACATCAAATCATTTCCTTTAGTGTATAAAAACTTCTTAACACTTTTCCTTTCCATTAACTTTTTTATCACCACTAGAGTGCTTATCATTTTGAGCATCATTTGTGTGTGTGATTGGATTAAATTAAAAAGACGACCAAATATAAATTTGATGTGTTCACGACCCCCTTTTTTAATGCAAATTAATGACCAGAGGAGTGCAAATGCTTTATTTGTGTTAGTATGTGACGTTGTATGTTCAAACAATATATATTTGTTTCTACATATTTATTTAATTTTTCTGCAACTTAAGCACAATATTTATATATTTGTTACCTATTTTTTAAGGACTCATGCATATACATTTCAGTTAGCTACTTCATTAAGTTTCCTTTAATTGCCTTTACCTAGTGAGCGGTTTATGAGGTACTCAATTTTTTAATCTTATTAAACTTGTCGCAATTTAATTTTCATATAAATTTTTTCTCCAAAATAAAAACATTTAATTTGCTGATATTTGAGAAAACTTTATACTACCAATCAGACAAGTAAAAGTTGACGTTTTATCATAAATTTTTTCATTTATCAATGTGTAATACTCTATATTTTATCAAAAACGTCCATCCTTAATCATCAAATCATTCCCGGTCATCTTTTGCCTTGTTTCATATTGCATTTCTCTATTTTCCAAAAAATTAATCTCAAGCCAAGCTAGATTATTATTAAAGATTACATACAAACCAACCCTTATACGACCCACGACACAGGGTTGAATGTTTTTTGTTGTGTACTTTGTGTATGTCCTTTCTTTGATAATTTTTATATACAAGTATTTGGGTAGTTGTGACATTTTTGAGGTTTGTAAAATGAGAAAGAGTATATAATTGAATTTATATTGACAAAATTACATTCAATGCTTTTTACTTCATTCAAATTTGAGTTATTTTTTGATGTTTCATTCCAGTTTCAGTTATACTTTGCTCAAGGTAGGCGCGTACCCAATTTTTGATAATCATTACACTGTATCAGTTAATATTGGTTGTAGTTAGTTATCATTAAGTAATTTGATGACAATCCTATCAACAAGGGGACTAAAAATTTGTATGTATATCAGGAGATCTTCTTTTGTGTGTGTCTTTTTAAATTTGTCGCGACCATTATGCACCACCAAATGATATCTCATAAGAAAAAGGAGAAAAGTTGCGACAACGACTATTAGGTTGGAGGTGACCTACTACTAACTTATTATTAACTTAAACGAAGATATACTTATTATATTTTTATGTGTTTGCAAGTACCTCTTAATTCGTTTAAACTTCACTAACTTTGCTGATCTATAAAATGCCATACCTCGCTAAGCAATTGTATTATTATTACATACAAACGTTTAACGTGGTGGCGCTTCTGGTATATATTAATCAACAGACGTCAAGACATTCGAAAAGATTTGTTGATGGATCGGCCAATTCTTGTTAATTTTGTTCATCAAATGTTACTAAATTGTACTTGTTAATCACTTTTTATTTGTACTGAAACATCCAATGAGGAAGTATTATATTTATGCACATTTTCTCATACATACGATTATTTATGATTATATTTACCAATAATCATTATGTGTCAATTAAGTGCTTATTTGTTTATTGATGCTTCTTGTACATATTTATTTTTTTAATCACATGACCTGATCATACATAGTTTCAATGTTAATCAACTGCGGCAAGCCTACCAAATAAAGCGTATGTATTCATAATTCTTCTGTATGACCAAAGTTTTGTAGATCGTCTAGTATAAGATGGTTGTGGTTGCTACACTTTTATTATCTATATTTACACCACAAAAATTAGAATACAAGAGGTGATTAGAGAAAGTTAACATTATTATACAAATTTGTTTTATCATATAAGATTTGCTCTAAAGATACTTATTTGATGGTTGCGCATCAAATATATTCATTCCAACAAGTGAATTTTACATTTATAACCCCTTATATTAATTCAATTAAATAGATGATTATGAGCTTTTGGTTCTTTGAACATATACACCGCTCTTTTCAACATACTAGGTATCTATTTAATTTTTGAATCTTTACTTTAAACACCAATTGGCAAAAAATACGTATTATATATTTAAATACGTAGGTAATTGTATTTAATTATCTATACATACTGTAAACATTTGAAACGGACCACAGATCATATTTATTAACAGACTTTTTAAGATTGCAAATAGTCAAAAAAATGAAATGTAAATAAATCCTTTTGCGTCTTAATTAAAAGTGCTGGTTTTTACTTTTCTTATATTTTCGTCAATCTTTCTTAAATAATAAAGGAAATGTCATAAATTTTGATCCACGTTGATTAACCTCACAAATAAAATGTATTAGATATTAAAACTTCCTTAGATTAATTAAATTTGTATGTATAGACATTTGACAACAAATGCAGACTATTCATGGCGATACAGATCATTATAATTTATCTGGTGATGAACAAACGCACAAACATCTAACACAACATTATTATACGTCTTCTCGAAACACATACAAACAGAAACTATCACATTATTTATTTTCTTTATATTCAATCCACTTCCATTTTTCATTCAAACTTCTTTTCCCTGACAAAAATTAAATTTAGTAAGAGTAGTTTACTTAGACATTCACAAAATTCCAATTTTTTAACTACCCTACCTTTTTTTGATAGCGAGAGTTTGTTTAAGTTTATTTGTGTATCAAATATATGGATCAATATAATAAATACTGATTGACAGAGATTGAATGTATTGCAACTTGTACTTGGTTTTTGATGTTATCATTCATCTATCTTTTTCCTTATAAATATTTACGACTAATTATATAACGCTTTTCATTAATTAATGTTCTGTTGATTGTATCGAGTAATATTTGTTACAAACCTTTTTTGTATTTTGTGTCAACGAAAAAGGTAACTACTTGTTATTTGTTTCTTATCATTAATTGACTTCTGCTGATCATTTGAAGCTATCGCCATCTAAATTAATGAAACCTTGACGCGTTTATATGCAACACAAACAAATGTAACGTCTTTCTAATTAATTCCAGACAGCCCAAGACACCTTATATTGGTAGCGAATTGTCTTTTTGTTACAACTATTTTATGTCAAGTTCTCCTTCATCTTCAGACTACTCGGAAAGACAGTCGTCGCCTTCGGTTTTCTCTATCCTAAAGGACACTACTGACAACAGTGTTTTAACTAAAAAATCAATGGACCGAAGAAGAGAATCATCTAGATATGCTGCAAGAGACAGGCGTGGCAAGGAAGCGGATGTTTTTGATTTGATTAAGGATGAGGTTCCTGTTGTTTCTGAAACGACGGCTACTCACGTTGATCGGATTGCTCTGTTGAGGGTTTGTGCTACCTTGTGCAAATTAAGGAAAAGTGGGCAGAAATTGTTCAAGCAAGATTATATGGTTAAGCCACATCACACTAACAACTTAGATCCAAGTTTGTTTAATGAAACGTCTTTGTATTCGACCCTAGATGGGTTTGTGATTGTCTTAGACAGTGAAGACACTATTTTGTATTGCACTGAGTCTGTGTCCTTCTACCTTGGAGTTACCCAGACAGATTTGGTTGGCAATCCAATGTCGGATTATTGTGAACATAATGACCACAACCGACTGACTTCTAAAATTCACAAGTTGAAGACGTTTCTTCCATTAGTTCACAAAGATCGCACTGAGATGGAAGCAATGACCATCCGTATGAAGACAATCATTTCACCCCGTGGAAGGACATTAAACTTAAAGTCGGCTCTTTTCAAATCTACAATTACGAATGTCAGTTGCATAAGATTAGATGGGGGATGGCTTACTCTCCTTTACATGTCCTCTGAACCGGCCGCCGTCAATGGAAATAATAGCACGCAAGCAACAGGCACTGTCAAAGCAGTTGATGAAGTAAAAGGGCAATTTACAACAAGGCATGTAAGTATACTTATTCGATTAAAAATCGTGTAAAAAATGTAGATTAGAATGCAATCAATAAGTAAAGTAAACTTCAGGGGTAAGGAACTGGGAAACTGGTACTCTCCATTCCATGCTTGTAAAATATTCCAGAGGTAGAGTGGATTTTAAGCGCCTTCCATCTAAAAATGTCTTTGATCTTATTCAATAATCTTTGGGTCTCTATTAGGTGGAAGTCAGATTGTATGAAGTGGGTCTTTTGTGTTACCTAATTACTAAGCATGTTGAGGATCCACATTTTTGAAATATTAAACATTTATTACACCAATATTAATAATCCTTTAAGACTTGTGACTTAAAATTCAGTTTTGTAAATGAAAACTTTGCGAACCTTTTCAAAAGAGAATCCAAAAATATCGTTGGAACATCCCTTTATGATTACGTATTTCCTGACGATGCTAACTCCGTAGCAACAGCCATCAAAGAACTTTTTGCCACCGGCTCAGCCCAAACAATCTACTACCGGATGGCAACGATCGAAAACACGGGCAACGTACTGTGGATGATGACAGTTGCCACAACAGTCAAACACACCTCCAAAGGCCAAAAAGGCCAATACGTCATCTGCAACCACAGCTTCCTTGGATCTCAAAAAGAAGAAGAATCCTTCTTCTCACCACTACCATGCAACTTAGAAAAAAGCAATATTGCCGAAGAAATAGACATCGAGAGAGCAGGTATGTTTTTAAATTTCATCTTTTCTTCAAACAA
Source organism: Rhabditophanes sp. KR3021 (assembly GCA_963281155.1). Classification (NCBI taxonomy): domain Eukaryota; kingdom Metazoa; phylum Nematoda; class Chromadorea; order Rhabditida; family Alloionematidae; genus Rhabditophanes; species Rhabditophanes sp. KR3021. The sequence continues at coordinate 8,594,953 of CAUJLY010000001.1, forward strand.
ATATCTCTGCAATACCTCGAGCATCTTAACATTTATATCTGCCCCCACTCTTCTTGCTGCTATTCCCTATACTCATTTTTGTGAGCTTATATTTCCTCATACACAACACTAACTTTATACTTATTTTTATTATATTTGAATGTTGATTAGGTGAATCTGTAGCATGTTGTTCGGAATATATTGGGCTTGCACCATCTTTCATTGCATGTGGAGAATTTATACCCCCCGATTTGGACGAAGAATTGGAAGAAATGGCATTTGACACGACTTCTGATGCGTGTTTCTCTTCTATCGTTGAAGCAGACCCACCACCACCTCCGACACCTCCCTCTAGAAAAAGAAAAATGATGTTGCCACTGTTTCTGGAGGCCTCATCCGTCCCTTTCCATTTCTCACAAGGCTGTCAAAAGAAAAGCAAAAGTGAACTGGTAACAATAAAACAAAACTACATCTATCATTGTCTTTATTGAATCTCATCTCTGTTCGCTTCCAAGTCATATCCTTCCTCTACTCATTAACTTTACCTTGCTTAAACTTACCCTCTATAATCTACCCCGATCAAATTAAAAATATAATTTATTGCCTTACATCTAATTAATTACAGACACCGGTCTCAAACGCAAAGCAAGTTATGAAAAAGTGCTACAATATTTGCTGCACGACGGATCCCACTCCGAGATATATTTGTCCGAATTCAGAAAAAGTAATAGATGTTCAAAGGTTTCCGACATCCTTGAGGAAGGCGGAAGGCTGGGAATCCTCGAGCCCACCGCCTATTTTGAAGAAAATGAACCAAATTGTCCCGTGCCCGTTAGGAGAAGACGAGTTGGTAGAGGTGGCGTTAGAGCCGATTCCGTTCCTCGTACCCCAGCTTTCACCCTCTTCAACGAACCTATCGAGGAGGAAAGTGACTCCAACCCAGCCCAGCTCTTCCCACCAACCAACTCAAGCCCAGTCTCCTTCGATTCAGGCTTTTCAGGAGACGGAGAAGGTTCTTCCTCAACCAATCAACCTATGTCTGTCCCAGGCTCTTGTTCCTCCCAATACATGGACTACTCGCCCCAAGTCAAACGAGAAGTTGATGTGCTGTTTGGACAACAACAACCCCTCTTCGAACCTCCCACCCCCACCTACACTTACTCTCCAAAAAAGTCAAATTTGTTCATGTCAAATGGGAGTCAAGAATGCAATGGAGACATCTTCAATCCCTCAGACTCGCAACAAATCTCCTTCCAACAACAACCCCAACCAACCAATTATGCACCATACGCCGTCGATGTACCCGTTGTTTTTGAAGAGTATCGAAACCAGATGCCCCATGATGTCACCTCTGGAAATGTGCAAAGTGGGCAATTCGGGTATGAAAATACCGATATGTACAGCTTTATGCCTATTGCCGATCTTCGAACCAACTGCCTTCAAAACGGTAACCAGGGCATGATGGGATACAATGAATGTCAGGAGAATAAGCCTTTCTACGCCAAAAGTAGTGGGTTTGGGCATGGTTTGAAGAGTTGCAAGACGATGACTAATTTTAATAAAGAAATGTTCGAAGTCCAACCACACCACCCAACCACCTCCGACAATGTTGATTGGAACAAAAAAAGCAACCAAGACTTGCTTGCACTAGCACCTTATGTCTCTCAAGATGAAGTACAACAATTGGATGCTGATTCTTCTTTCCTCGACTTCTTTCTCCCAAATGAGATGATGAGTGATGATAGGCGGTATGATTTCAATAGTTTTGCCTCTCAATAGAGTATCTCTCTCTTTTAATATAGGACAATAATATTGATATTCAAATGATCATCTTGCTGTACCAATTTCAATATTACATTAATTATTATTATTAACCATTCTTTTGTTATAATTAGTAGCAATCGTTAAATTGTGTGATTTACCAACAAACAAATACATATTCTTTTTAATGTGAAAATATAGTGGGTAGATTAAAACTCCATAGATAGTTTTGAATAAATTTTTATTTAAATAGTAACTGTGTGTTGTCTAATTATCAAATAACAATAAAATTGATACTTTACTTAAAAATATTTAATTAACTATGAGTCAATTATTGTTTGCCGTTGGATTAAAATAAATACTTTAGTACTTTTGTTTGTTGAAAGCCCATATTCAAAAGTATAAAACATTCCTCTAGCTGAAGTATCAAATGTACAAATAACCAAAGTAACTTGTATCGAAAACAACAAATCAATTCCAATATCAAAACTTAACATAAAGAAAGAAATGCAAAACAATAAAAGTGGAGTTCCAATAAATGCCAATGGAATTAAGATTTGTATAAACAATAATTTAACTGCTTTCTAATATTTTTATAAGAAATATTGTTGTTATTTTTTTAAATTGTTTAAGTTGGGTGTAGATTTTAGTGGCGAAATATATAATTAGTCCAATGATTATTGGCGTGTATATTGTGATTAGGATCGAAATTAATCTGATGTCAACGATAGATTTGTTAAAAAGCATAATTAATAATGTTGCCTTATCTGAGTATGAATAACATATTGCTGGAAATTTGGGGGATAAAATGGAACAATTGGATTAATAAAAACATTACAGTGAAGGAAATATATTATTAAAATAGCAAGAAGTAGTATATATCAACTTGCACAATTTAAGACATTAAAAATCAAATGCTATGATTCTCTAAAAAATTATATCAAAACAATGAGTCGAGCATCACTTTTTGGGAATGAATTTGTTCCTGGTATTAATATAGAAGTTTTGTTTTATAACTCTATATTTTCAGACTAATCAGCATTAACACAAAGTCTGTTGCCATTAGTTCTAATCACAACATTTTCCATCGAAAAGATGCATAAATAATCATACCTTAGGTGTTGTCAACTTAATCACACCATTTTAAATAATTGCATTAAAAAAATGTGTCTTACTAAAATGAATTGGATTTGTAAAAGTAATTTTATGACTACAATCATCATAAAAACACAAATATTTATGTTGGCATTTATATTTTGTGGAAGATGTTTGGTACTTGATATTGAATTAGAAGATTTAGAATAATTTAGGGCTGTTATTATATTTAGTATATTTCTAAGAAGGCTTTTTTATTATTTGTTGTTATTCTTAATTAAATATAAATTCATATAATTTGTCCTTAGTTAGTGTTTAAAGATAGTCAAAATACATAAAAGAAAGGAAATGGCAATGGAGAGGAAAGAATAGTATTGAGAAGTTGAGGATCCAGTGGTGGATTCTTCTAATTTAGTTGATTCAGAGGAGTGAGATTCAGAAGATGTTTTCCCCTCAGTCTGCGAGGAAACGTCATCTTCTTCATTGCTACTAGCAAAGGGGTTCGTCATTTTTTCACTTGAGTTAGCTTCTTCTTCCTGATCTTCGCCTTCAACTCCGCAATTGCTTCCAGTAAATCCTGGGTTGCAGATACATTTGCCGCATTGGCACTTCCCGTTCTCAGAGCAGATTTTGCCATCTTCGCGACATAAATCTTCATTTACTGGGCATGAACAGTCATCACCTTCGTAGTCATTTTCACAAAGGCATTTACCGCACTCACAAGCTCCTCTCGAACTACATAATCTTCCATCAGCATCTTTGGGACAGGATCCATTGTCGCATTCGCAGAATTTGCCCTTAATCTACAAAATATCAAATTAAATAAGTACCTTTTTCAACTTACGACATCAGGAAAATTACATTGACACCTTCCACATCTACACTTTCCTTTGTTTGAGCAAACCGAATCATCTTCATTCTTGCACTGCCCAAAAAGCTCCTCATTACTCGAAACTCCATACCTTGACAACTCACACTCACACCTATCTCCCCCATACAATTTGGTATCCTCGCAAATGCAAGCTCCACAAGTCAACGTCCCCCTTTTACTACAAAAGTTGGAGCCCTTATCTTGGTTTTGTGTTCTTTCACACTCACACCCACACAATGGCGTCACAAATATAGCTGAAACCGTATTGTATCCATAAACTCCAACCGAAACAGCCAAATCTCCTTGACTCTTGCATTCATTGACAGTAATCTTTGCATAAAACAAAATAGTCTCTCCTTCTTTTATGTCTGGGCAAGTTTTGTTTTGAATTTTTTCACCATGGCATTCAATCCAAAATTCGATGCCCACGCCAGAGCTGCGGAAGTCGGAGTTTTGGATGGCGAAGTCTTTGACTTCGTACCCATTTGCTGGTTTTTTGTGCTGGTATTTGAAAGGGACTTCGATGATTTTGCCTAGAATTGAATACAAGTTAAAGTGGTGTTTTAAATTAGTTAGATGTCAAACAGAAATCTTTTTAACAATTATTGGCCAGGCATTTCATTTAAATACAGTTTGTTTATATGATTGAATGGCCAGACTTTTTATCATATAAATGAGGAACCGACAAAAGTTTTTAATTGATCGTCAAAGAAAGGATCGTCTTAGACTTACCAACTTGCATTCTTAGGACTACTTGTTGAGGTTCTAGTTGTATGCGAGTCACACCGTCCCGTTGTTGCCCCCCAATAGGGATGTTCTAAAAAAGAATTGTATTAGAAGATGATATGTCAAAGTGACTTACACTTTGTGGGGCAATTCGAATTTCGGTAGAAGGAGCATAAACATGAGTCTTAGCGCATTCATTATCCTTGAAAGTATCCTTATGACCACACCGCTTATCAGTAGGAAATCTAGGATCTATGCACCATGCACACATCGGATCTTGATTAATACATTCTCCACACGAATGTTGACCTTCTTCACCCAAACATTTGGCAACAATTGTTTGGTCTAGGTGGGAATAGGTTGAAGCGACTAATAGTAGGACTAAAGCTCCTAGATGTAATATCCTCATAACAACCTAAAAGTAACTAATTAAGGCAATTATACTTGTACCAAATTGTCTGAACGACAATAAGTGATGAGTAAAGTTAAAAATGTGATCATATATATTCATTCCTCCTTCCCACCAGCCATATCTCATCATAAAGTAATAATCTTTAAGATAAACAGATGTTTTATGGCAATTCAAGATACATAAACTTTTGATACTGATTTGATATCACAAAAAACGGGCATCATTTGGCTGGTGTTTTATTTGCGTTAATTAGATCCATCAAAATGTTATGATATTTGTATAAAGAAAGGAGCCGAGGAAAAGGGTAATAGGGCAAAAATATTTAGTAAAGTCGGCAGTACGGATATTTAAGAAGAGGACACTTTTCCCTCCAATAATCATACAAAATTTATGTGAGAAAATGAAGGGTCTTGAGTAATTTAAGGGGTAAATATTTGTTATGAATGAGTGTAAAAGTTAAAATCTTTTTGAGTAAAATGAATGGCTACGTGATATATAAATTAAGTTGATTAATTGGTTGGAATGAATAAAGAGTTAAATAAGTATGAGGAGATGTAAGTATTGAAAATCAAGTGATATGTTCGGATTAATAAGAAGTTCTAATAATACATAAACAAAAGTTTAAATTGCTTGAATAAACTATTATAATTGTTGCATTGGGATGGATATATAGTTGGTAAGTAAGTTAATAAATAGATCTGCCACAACAACGCACACCCCAACTTTTTACCCCTAAATCAGCCATCCTCGAAAGAAAGCCTTTTGTCGTGGTCTCTTTTTTATATACGAACCCATCGCCACCATCCATACTATTATACTATTGTGAGATTGAGCTGAGGCAATAGTAAATATATCGCCAATAACTCCAGCCGCCTTTTTTTGTCCTCTTTACTAGAGTTAAATATCACAAAATAATCAAAATAATAATAATCAACTGAAAAGACCCTTTACACTAAGGCTAACATTCACTTTCAAAAACAAAAGATGCATAGGCAAAATCAAAAAAATGCCACAGCTGTAAATTTGCATCCAGTTACCTTTAAAAAATTGATGGCATTCATTATTTTGATATGTTCCGTTATTTATTTAGATAGATTTGTGTATTTTATACTCTCGATAAATGTGAACACTTTGTGATAGTGGGTTACAAAGTTAGTGTTTATTTTTTTAAGTTGCTCAAGACATTATATTAATGGATGTTGCATTTTTAGATGTTTTAATGGGGAATTTGTTTTTAAGTTATTAAAAAAGGGTATGGATGTTGTTTTAATTAGATACTTTATTTTGAGTTGATGTAGAGGATAATATGGGGATTTATTTAGGGGAGAAATATGATTTGTTGGAGAAAGATTAGTTGGGAAAATTAGATTTGTTTAAGCAAAGCATCACATAAACATTTTTATAGAAATTTGAAAGCGGTCTTTTTGATTTAAATAAACGGTTCTATATAAATTAAAGATTTGTTAATTTGAAGTAGTGATTTTTGAAAATATTAAATGAATTGTGGTCTTTATTATTTGTTATTATGTCAAAATGAATGATTGTTGCCGTCTTCGAATATGTTGAATAAATCTTGTTACGGAAACCAATTTGATCAAGTGAAAGATGAATTTAAAACAAAACATCACAGTTTATTAGTGAATTTAACACATATATTACATAGAGATACAATAATAATGCACGTAATCAAGATACTGCCTGCAATTTAGCTCCATCGTTTACAGATTTTTCGATTAAACCATGTTTTTTAGCAGTCGAATTGTCGAATTGTATCTTTAATTGGTCACAAAATGCATCCATTTCACCAAAAATAGACATTAAAACAAGTTTTCTGCCTGCTATAATGGCATGATTTTTTATTCTCAAAGTTTCAATAAATTTATCCGAATCGGTTTTGTGAAAGAAGGCATCTTTTCAAGATTATTATTTAAAAAAAATTTTAAATATTGGATTTGTCTTTTGAGAGGCTATTAAATCATCTCTGATTTCATTTGCATATTTAAGAAGTTCTATGGCGGCGATGTCTTAAGAATGAAAGTAGCAAAAGTCTTTGTATAAACAAGGGAATCTTTGTTTTTGCCATATTGATATTTTTACGTCTTGATTTTGATCATAAATCTAAAATTATTTCCTTCTGATTTTCAGTCAAAGTTGTGAAACTTTCTGTTTTCATAGTAAATAGTGTAATAATTTCATCTAAATCCAAATTGTAATCTTTACTTGTGTCAGTACACGAAACAAGGTCGGATTCTTTTTTAAATGCTCTGCAACTAGTACCCCGCAAGACAAGAATAGAAAGTAAAAATTTAAACATTTTTATTAAAATTGACTAATTAAATTATATATTTAAGTTTGTAATAAAAAGATTCTTTTTATATTCCATTTCATGGCAAATATTTTCCAATAACCAGGCAGTATGATTCACTGCCGTATATATTTTAATCAAATACGGTATTTTCTAGAAGTTTAGAAACATTACAACAAGTATGAATTTTATTGTTTGCTAATTAGTAAGTGAAATGGGTTTTGGAGAACATACTTTATTATACTGATAAAAAAATTGTCAGCAAAGAAAATAGTATCATCAAAAGTAATTTTCCAGTGATCTAAAGTTACTTTTATTAAAATACTTATTTATTCTTTTACTAACTCTTTTTAATAAATTTGCTAATATGTGTTGGCTTTTGATTTGGAAATGTATTTTATTTCCTCAACCATACTCACTAAGTAACAATAATTCGAGTGAAAAGGAGCAATTGATAAAAATAAAAGGTTTCGTTGTATCTAAAAGTTGCAAAGATCCTTAAAAATATGATATATCTAAAAGAATGGAAAGTAGGGTAATTGATGAAGTAAAATGTACAGAAGGATCATTCTTTAATTTAAAGTTGAGAATGTCGTTCCTCACAAGCGTGTTTATTGTTTTGGGGGTAGTTCTGTTAATGGTTGCAAGGACCATGAAAACATCTATACCAATGGACAAGAATATGTTTGTTTGATATTATTAATACACACAGTATTAATATTTTTTATAATTTTAGAATGCGCAAAATGCCTATGTCAAGAAGGGTAATATTTTAAATAGGTTAGTTTGGTGTTACTTATAAACGCAATAATATATTAGTGAATTTCAGATACAGAACAATACATTTGTCAAAAAGTGTACTATGTTGAATAAAGGATCATGGAAACATGGCATTATTGGATGCCTGACACCTAACCAACAGAGAATATCAATAAATGGAACTTTGAAGCATGACAAATGTCAATGGAATTGTATAAAGAATAACAAAGGGTCAGTTACATTGAATACAAAAATTTTTAAATGTGAAGGTGGCTTTAGTGTTGGAGAAAGATGGATTTCAAATGAATTTGAAAAAGAATGTATGCCATATGGCGTTCAACAGTTGGAGTAAATGAAACTAAAGTAATTGAAGGAAAAACAATCGAATGTATAGAATTTTTCAACCACACTGCAGTAATGAGATATCAAACAACCAATCTTGCAGAAACCGACAATAATAATGATGAGGCAAAAATACGGGTATCCAAAATAATAGAAACACTTTGAATTAATTAGTTTTTAATCGTATGATCGTTAGATTAAATTCACAGTCAGAAAATCAAGACTTTTAGAATAGAGAAGCTTTCAAATCGTTTTGCTTGAAAAATCTTAAAATATGAAAACTCAAATTATTTGATTTATTTATCCATATAAAATGTTTTGTCTTTTTAATAAAATTCGAATATTTTGTGAAAGACATATGCGTCTATGCGATGAATTATCCTGCAGACAAATTATTATTATTGTCTTGATTAAAATTAGGATATTTAATTGTTTCATAAGCAAAATTTAAGACTGCTTTGAGTAACTTCCGTTAAATTCAATACATGATTTGACCATCACTTGTTAAACTAACAAAGAGTTTGAAAAAATAGCAGTTTGGACATTCAAAATAATTCGAGTTGTGGTTGAAAAATCATTTTTATGCTAGTTAGTCAAACAATGACCCCTTAACAAAGATATGTCTAATGAGTTTGCTAAGGATACATAGAGTAATTGCGCATGAAAAGATAAACAAATAAGACTTATTAAAACTTTTAATATCTTTAAAATAGTGCACTTGTGAAAAGAAAGTTGAAGCAAAGATATAACATAAATGCAAAGTGTTAAGCATAAATGTATGCAAACTAAAGCTTTATTTTTACAAAAAATGCTTATTAACTGGAATAGAAAAATTATTAAAAAAGATTTTCCCTTTTGGAAAAAATACAATATTTTGTGTTGATACTACTACGAATAATGATTTAACCATTTCATATTCTAAAATAGTTTAGAGGATTCAATCAACTTGAAGTATTGTCTGTCGATTATATTGAAACTCGATTTATGGTCCCAGAACCAGTAAGAATTACGAATAATAATTGGTTTTACGAAGGACCCAATTCAAAAACAATATTCGCTAGTCATGAAAGTAGCAAAAATCATCTTTATTAAAAGATTTTCTGTTCGTTCGAACAAAGTAATCCATACTCAAACAATTGCTGATTTTGAATTTATATAAAAAATTATTTTTTTAAAGATTATGTGACTATCACTAACTTCTTTCTTGTAAATATAGATATAAGAATTACGATCTTTTAATATTTTGTGTGTTTGGCATTCTATTAATTACAAATAGTTTCTTTACTTATTTTTCACATTACTTTCCAATAAAATGCTTATCTTAACGAACTAATATAAATTTTAGCTTTTATTTTGAATATATTTATTCCATGAATCACCAATACATACATCCAAAAATGACGTTAATAATTCAATGCTTTCCTAAACATTCTGCAGTATGTATTTCCTATTGCTTTATTGTGTTGTTGAAAGTGACAACTAACTCTTACCATGAGTGATACAATCATAATTAGGTATAATAAAAACCGTTAAAAAATAACATTTCTCCCTTTATTTGTCATTCATGCCTGATACTACCCCGGCCATTTATCAATTTCAAATAAACACACCAACAATGATTTTGTTTCCTTTTCAAGTCTCTTAACTACTTTTTGACAAAAAAGCAAACTTTCGTTCATAATTTTTGGCACCACTCTTTTTAAACAAAATTAAAACAAGGAAGTGTGATAAGTGAAGCGTCAAATAGATTTATGACATTTGAATTATTCTAAACTTTGGCCAGAACGGCAAAAGCTTTTACACTTAATTTATTAGTTCTGTATTTTCTTTTTTTGAGGAAGTGAAAAAAGGAATTAATTTAGACGCCCAAAGAGAGAACAAAAAAGTTGCCTTTCAAAAACAAAAGCTTTTAAGGAATTTAATTATGCAAAAAGTTTTTGAATTATAGGCTTGAGTGATCTTCTTTAGATAAAGTATCGTGCCATCTATTTATGGCCCAATTTTTAATGATCACCAATTTAAAATTCCAAAAAGAACATTAAAAGCATGTTCACTCAAACCTTTCCCTTTAAGTCGCTTTCTTTTTAACCCAACTGAATGTCCCTCTTTTGTGATGATGCCACCAAAAAAATCCAAATTTAGCAACACAATTTTTAGTTACCATTCAAATTATTTAAAGCGGCAAACTTAAATATACATCTCTCGCAACCCCCAAAAATTATAACAAAGCAAAATGAGCCACATTACTTGCTTAAAAAGATATATATTGTATTTAAATTTAATTTTTCAATCCACCAAAATACAATCTCCAGATGTGGGTCTTTTTTGCGTTTTACCAAAAATTAAAATAGTCCATTGATGGGGGTAGTGTCTCCTTTTGAATATTAATCTTTAAAGTTCATTTTTAATGGATATGCAAATATATAGTGGGCCTTTTTTACTGTATAAAAAATTGAAGCTAATAAAAATTATATAATAGTTTTGGTATTTTTATCTTTTATGAGAAATAAGTATTTAATAGTATTCATTGGGAAGTCATTTATTATTATATGTTTTTCAGATGATTCATATAACTAGATATGTATTTTTGGATTGAATCAGAGTACAGGACAAGGGGCTTTTTGCTGGACATTCAAGGCCAACTGTTGTGTCCTTAAGTTTGTTTATTGCCTCGATTGCAACAAATGTACTCTTCAAAAATGAGTCCAAAACTTAGTTGGACTTTTTTACACCCACAACCATCATACCCCACCAAACCAATTCATTGTTGATGAATAAGTCTCTAGTGGACTTTTTACCCCAACTGATAAGCGTCAAAAAAGCCTTTCGCTACAGACATCTCCCGCTATCCCCTAAACTGGCTACATTTTCTTAGACTACTGCATACTTTTTCCTTAATATAACCTAAAGGCTATAGCCACTTGTTTAAACTTTCTTTGCCAACAAGAAACATATAACAAAACTTCTTGCCCTGTAAAAGCATTATTTTTAATAACTTTATTTGTATTTCTTTCCAAAAAAGACTAATACTTTTTTATTGTGCTTATTGCTCTCCCCCAAAAATATAAAGTTCAATTTTATATCCAAGATATATTATGTGCCGCCTCTGGCAATTTAATTTATGCTTAATTTTATCTTTGGAATGTATTTAAAGAACAATTGTTCGTTTTTGACCGGAAAGAGTCGTTGGTTTGTGTGTTGGTCAGGTTAAGCTCAATTAACATCCCATCATTTATTCATCCACAACCAATTAGCACAAGTTTATTTGGATGCAAAGTAGCTATAAAGAAATATATTAAATGTTACGTTCTTGTTAGAGGATAAACAAAGAAATGTGTGTATCCTTATCATTTTATTATTATTATGAGTTCCGCAAACTTAAATCATAAATAAATCCCCCTTTCGCACATCTCCAAGTAGCCGCCATCTCAACATCACCACATCATTCATTACCAGCAATCATCATCACCATCCTATCATTTCTAAACTATTTTATTTTTCCACTCTTAACAATATAAGCATTTAATGACAAAAAGTAAATGTTCTCAACTTACATAACATATAATAATATTGATATCTGTCTTCTTCATTAGCTCTTTTCAAACAACAAAATATTTTCAACAGACTAGATCATCTGGTTAAGTATTTTGGTTTAGGGACATTTTTTAATGGATTAAATTAATCAAACTGAATAAGTCATTTATTTTTGGCTTCCAGGATTCTTTACTTTATTTATTTAGTAATGTAAATTTGTTTGTATCATTAAGAGATAATAATTGATGTCGTTTAGTTATTTTTTCCTTACCCCAATAACATTCTATTTAATTGGTAGCAGATGGGCAAAAAATTATGTAGATGATATATTTAAGGAGTCTTCAGTTACCACCAATTAATTTGTCTTTTCCTTTCTTAGTGGTTGGATCCTTTTTTGTTACAACCATTTAATGATATTAAATTTATTTAAACAAAAAAGACCTCATTTGGCGTTTAAGTGAAATGACGAAACGAATAAATTAAGTTGAATAATGAAAAGAATGGTTTCAATTAAAGGGGCAGATCTACACATTTACATAACTTCCTTTTTTTCAAATGAAGATTCGTTAAGTTGATGAGTCTGATTAAAACTACACATTAGTTGCTCCTAAAAAATACAAGGCTTTTAAGTTTTACATGAAGCAAGTAACTTTTTATATTGTACCATTCATTTGAGATAGAGGGCAACCCTTTAGGTTTTCATCCATTTATTGTATCTCTCTTGCCTTCAACCTTTTATTGTAAAAAAGGCGCCTGAAGTGATTGATGAGAGAGATGTGAGGATAAAAGCTTGTATCGGATTTCTTTTAATACGAGATAAGGATAAAAGTTTGTTCTTTCATTTATGCATTCCCTTTGTGTACAGTCCATTTAAAGTTACATTATGTAATTTAAGGCTCCAAAACCTGATACTACTCATTTTTGACCAAATGTACTTTTGCCCTCACATCTGGTGTCCCATTAAAAACAAAAACACTTCAAAAGATAAAGTTTCCAAATTATATATTTAAATATAGTTTCGCCATCACATTATTGCTTTTGGTTTGTTCAATAACGGCATTATTATTTTGTTTACTAATAAGAATAATATTTTCTTGTTTGAAACCTTTGTGGTGAATATATTTTATAAGTAAAGGCTTATTTTGTGAGCTACTTGACTTTTAAGGAAAACAAAAATAAACAACTAAATTTAGACTCTCTCCTCCTATTTATTTTTGTTAAAAAGTTATCTCTTATCAACGCTCGCCAATCTTTCACAAAATATCAAGTCTCCTTTGTATAAATGGCTTTTTTTTGACTTTTTTAGCGTGTGCCATTTGTCTTTTTTAATCATCTAAAATAACATATTTTTTATTTATAGAAAAAATTGTGTTGTGATGCCCGTTCAGAGTACTGTTCCTGTTTGGATTTATGTGATATTCCGTAAAAATCCATCTTCGGGCCATGAAAACATGGCAATTAACGTTTCATCTGATGGGCCAGTTTTTTGGAATCGAGAAGTTGCTTATGTATTTTGTTGTTCTTGCCACTTTGACAAACATGAAATTGAATTGTTGAAACTGTTTGATAGGTATCAATCAAGGATTGAGAGAATTTGCCTGGTTGATAGACCTTTGGATTATCCTTTTTTGCCGGACTCTTTGTTTACCTATATGGCGACAACTTTGACTAATTTGGAGTTTATTTATTTGCGAGAATTGAATTTGGAAAAGATCAATAGAGGGACAGTTGAGAAGTTGTCTAAACATAAGAATTTAAAGAAAATGATTGTACATGGGTGTAGGAAGTACGAGGTGCTCCAAGATTTCAAAGGCTTGCCCCAATTACTAGTAGTAAAGGGTGAGATTCAAGGCCTAAAAGCAATGCTCGGTGACATCTTTGACTTCGACACATCCTCTCCAATCTCATCTTCCTCCTCCCCTGCCACAACGATCGACGACGACAAAAAGAGCGAAGAAGATAGTTCGGAAGAAAACTTACTTGAAGGAGAGATGGCAGAAGAATTTGAAGGTGACGACGTTACGGCTCAACTACAATCTACCTTGAGTAAGATTACCGTAAGCGATTAATGAGTACCACGCAATCTGGCCCAACAAATTTATATATCTTTTCTATCTATGCAATTTCATTTCTCTATATACAAAACTATTAACATCTTTTTGATTGTAAACTCGTTAAAACAAATGTCATATTAGCATTCCATTTATTTTGAAGGATATATTTAATTAAAGACATATAATAATACGTCATTCTTGTACTCATCTCTTTTCAAAGTGTTCTTGGAACAGAATAAATATGGAATGTTCTTTTTAAAGGGAAGCTATTAAATATTTTATTTATATAGATTATCATTAAAAGACTCTTGTTTGGAACGTTTATGATTTCGAATCCCACCTACCAAAAACTAGGTATTCATCCTCGTTCGGACTTCCATGTGGATCCATTTAAAGTGATTTTCTCTAGCCAATCGTCACAGACAGTTTCTTTATTCTAAAAAGATCATAATTTAAAGCCTGCCAAACAACAAACTTACCTCATCATACACAATGCCACTGCAAACAACCAAAGCCTGGTTATCCTCAATCAACTCAAAGCCATTGGCAAGATAAGCATCAACTTCTGCCTTCAACTCGATATACTTTCCATTTCTGTCAAACGTTTGAAAGCGACCAGTTTTGTCCAAAACCAACACATCCTCCCCAATTCTTCGAATGGCTCTTGGAAAGTAAATTTCTCCCTTTTCTTTGCCATGCGACGAGAATCCAGCCGACAACTTTTTGTTCTTGATATCAACCCATCTCAAACTTTCCTTTGAGTACATATTGATGGGCAAGGTAACAGTAGCCACTATGATCGTATCATCGTCGTATAAAGCCAGAGCTTGGAATGGTTTCTCGTCCAAAACCACCAACTCATCCCACCCAGTCGGTTTGTCTACCGTTGTTGTGAAGATGAAAAATTCATCCTGACCTTCCTCGGCTTGCTTTGTCATGAACATCTCTCCCCGCCCGTTGATGGCTAGTGACATGACGCGGCCATCGATGAAGGAGTCGTGTAAGAGGTCTCCGGCAAGAGAGTAGATTTTGAATTCGGACAACCCTGTTTTGTCTTCGTTTTGGATGTGGAAGATCTTATTTGCGTGGAAAGATACCTGAGCGTAAGCCGACATCTTCTTTGGGTATTCATTTGGAAAGGACCACATTATTTCTTTTCCACCTTTCTCCACCTTGAATAGACCACCTTTAGAAGCGACGTACAGACATTTGTCCTCGTCGAAGGCAATGGAATAGGGAACGACTGCTTTGTGCGGTGTAAGATGGCAGAACATCTTGTCCAGACGTTGGTCATCAGATGTGTCAGAAGGTTTCTCGGCCATTTGGATTATACTGGAGGGTCTAAAAGTAAAAAAATTAAATCTACCCACCAAGTCCAGGCAAAAAAGACGAAAGATCAAGAATCAAAACATTAAAATCAACCTCAAACCACAATTCGCAACAAATCAACATCAAATCAAAATAACGTCAACACCCATCTACGGTCTATCGATAAATGAACCAAACTCTGTTCTTCACCCATGCCTTCATTCAAACTTTGGTTGAGCAATACACGACCTACCAAGGTCTAATCTCGCCACGCCTGTTATCATCTTCTTTCCACGAAGGTGTACATCAAATAGTTGGAGGTTAAAATGTGTGATGATGTAAGTTATAAAAATGTTTGAATAGTGAATATTAACTAATGATTTCAGAAGAAGCAGAATTTGGCAACGTTGGCTTTGATAGTGGACAACTTTAATGTCCATAACATTTACCAAGGAGCTTTGCTGTGGGAAAAAAGACCTGTTTCGGATATAGAAGAGTTGGCGTTGGACTTGAATGCTTCTAGTAATGCGACCAGAACTTCTGCGGAGGGTTTTTTTTATTGTGTGTCTACGTTGTCGCATGAGATCATGTTTTCTGTTATCAATTCAAAGGATGGTGGGGGTTCAAAGGCGGTGGATAAGCTGATTGGAGATAGACAGAAGGGACTGGAGTTTATGCTGAGTTTGGTTAGGAAACGGTTGGAAAATGCAGGGGATGTGCAGTTTGTGTTCGAATGGCTGTCGAGGTTGTGTCTCGACATCATCAGTTTCAACAAGAAGAATGTGAAATTCGAAACCACCAAAACATCTGTTTTCGAGAAGACTATGATGAATGTCAAATGCTGGGGGTGTCTAGTCAAATTGTTCAACGAATCCTGCCATGCCATGTTCACCCAAAACCCTCAAATAGTGATCGGGAAAATGATTCTGTTTGGCAGCACAGACTTCACCAACACCTTCTTCGTGATAGAAAAATTTATGAGAGAAACGTACCAAGCGATGCAGTTCCACCTAACCGAGCATTGCTGCGTTCGTTTCCACCAATCTTTCGAAAAAGGAATGATGAGTCCTGAATGTGTTAGTGAATTCAACTCAGTGGCCACATTTCTAGACTATTACTACTCCCAAAACTTGATTTCAGACGAGTATACGATTGCCAAATTGGTGGGAGATACTTGTGAGGGCAAGAATATTTTTGCTCGATCCTCACCTGCTGCTACATTAGTTTGTCTGATCAGGACAATTGCCTTTTCCCCTACTTTGACCAAGAAAATAGTGCCGACGTTGTTTGTGGATTTGAAGACGGAAAAGGTTGTCAAGGCTTATGAGTATTTTTTGATTGTGTCGACGAAGTTGGTGTCGCCGGAGAGTTATTACTGGGATTTGGTTGGGAAGTTCGTGGATTCACTGGATACTAGGAATTTATTTATCCTGCTGGACATTCTTCTCAAGATTTGGACTCAACCAAAGGTTTACCTATCAAATGTCTTGCCATCCGTCCAAAGTAAAGTAACGTTCCAGGGGGCAGTCTTCAAGATTTTATCGGAACTAGCCAACACCACCCTCCAAGTAATCTACAAAGACGCCAAAAATTGCCCGATCCTCAAGAAATTCGACATGTTCATGAATTTCTATGAAAACAGGTGTGAAAGAGACAAGCTGCTGATATTCATGGTTGAAAATGAAAAAGCTGGCCAAGTCCTAGTACCTATATTGCAGAGCTTTTGTATCTACGACTACAAAGACATGGGTATGGATTTGATGGCAAAAGGCCTTTATCTATCCAAAAATACAATTGAGTTGAAAAGATTTCTAGCTTTGGTGGTGTCAGTTCAGATCGTCCATAGTGATGTCCTAGTCGATGCCATCAAGTACACAAGAAAGAAATTCAACCAGATTTTATCTGATTTGGGAGACAATCACACCAAAGCTCAGATACAGATGATGAAGAATATGGTTCAAATCAAGAACTGGCATGACAAGGTAAAGGAAACGACTAATATTGGATATCTGAAACTGGAATTACTTGAAGTCACTTGCAATGTTATTACAGTGGCCTTCAACTCAGCCAGCCACCTCCTTGACTCCATCAGAGAACATTTTGATGCTACTGCCTTAAACGAATTAATTAATGCTTTAACTGGAATTTGTACCGAATTTAGACCAGAAATGTTAATTAGAATCAATCAAACTTACAAATGGAACAAATGGATGGCTTTGATATTGTCTAAACTGCTTTTGCTAATCAAAGACGTAGAAACGTCCGCAAGTGTCACAACTGCTTACGACAAAATCTTCTTCAACTTCCTACTAGTCTACAGATCTCAACTTCCTCTAGTACGTACCGGATTATATTTATCAATTTTGGAAGAAATTCTTGCCAATTCACATATTTTGTTTGGAACAACTGTTGCTTACGAAAATAAATATGTAAATGTAGAGATCGATGAGGAGGTGTGTGATGTGATTAAGCAAATGTCGCTGGGAGTCCAAGAGTCCCAGACATTGGCGGCATTGCGACTTAATTCGGATTTGGTTTCAAGGAAGAAAGTTACTGCAATGGCACATTCAGGCAGATTAAGATTGCCACCTGTCAAAGTTGAGCAGGGGTCTTCTTTTGGATGTATTCACAGACAGAAGGTGTTTATAAGTTACTTTGTTAATACTTTGAATGACAATGAAAGTGGAAATAAAAGCTCCGAACTGAAAAGAGACGTCATCAAATTAATTTGCGAAGCTATCTGTGATGGCCTAGTCTCTACAACTCACCTAGCCTGGGGCGAATGGGAATTCGAAAAGAACTTAGTAGACGTGCATATCAAGATAGGAATCAATTACAAAAAACTGTGTTGGGTAGAAGACTTCATTATTGGAGTTTCAGCTAAGTACAATTATGTTCTTTGGTACATGTCTCCTGTCTTCAAAAGTCTCTTCGCAAATATCTTAATGCAAATGGAAAGTAGCATCGACAAAAACAGTCTCCTTTCCATTGACCTAAAGCGAAGAATAGATGACTTGTTTGTGTTACTGCAGATTGCTCAGATGCTACCAAAAGGGATGCATTTAATCTTGACAATTTTTGACCATTGCACAATCCACGAAGGTTACCTTATTATGTTGGATATCTGGAAAAGTATAGCGAAAAATGTTGGACAAGTCTTTCCTTCCATAAACAACCCAATTGTTGAAGTGGATATGAGAAATTTTGAGAAAAAGCCTTTTCAACCTTATTTCGGTTATCTGACTAATAATCTTATTTGGATCATACAACGCCATATGGTAAAATTAGCTTTTTTGATGCCCGAACTTGAAAAACATAAACTAGTTCTGCTTAATAATGATGATGATCCCAAGACATGGACGGGTACAGACGACTCTAAACTGGCATATGTTAGTGTAAATGATTTTTGTCGTGTTGACAAAAGACGTTTCAACTAGCAATTATTTTAATTTACTTTGTATTAGCTTTTTTACAATTGTTATGAATGTTTGTAATTTATTTTGTACCAACTTTTTTATAATAGTAATAATATTTTTTAATCAAATTACAATAAATAACAAATAGATCCAGTTGATCATTACCAATTAACAAAATGCTTTGTCAAGATAATTGCCATTTAAAGGAAGATATCCTATTAGCATATAAATAAAAGTACCTTGTCGAATGTCGGTCTTTTTAAAAATAATCATAATGACAATTCCAGAAACTGCTGGACATCTCCACAGGGTTGATTTAGGGGTATATATTTGTATGGATATAATTTGAGTGAATAACTATACATCTAATCATTGTATTTTATATGATGATGTACACACTAGTCAAACACAAAAAGACATATCTTCTAACCACCCAAAAAATTTCTCTTTACCTCAGACACATCAAAAAGACTATAATATGTTATTATATCTTTGAAATTGTAAACAAACAAAGGCCTTAATACATCACCATCCTAGACTACTATTAATTCAAATCTCATCCACCCTTCCACTTTTTTCTTTATAAATTTTCATCCTCTCCATCTATAGTTAATCTAATTTGATACTTTCTCCCAAACAAATTGATATGTCTATTTAAGTACCTAAAAAATGGTTAAACAAAATTTGTTGCCAATCTCCTTAATGTTTTTTAAACTCTGATTATATTTGGTAACAGTCTTAATTGTGCATATATTATTTTCTAATTATACGCTCCTCATCTTTTTTTGCCTCCTAACATGATGTATCCAGCTTTCATCAATGTCACATATCTTCTTTTTTTAATCATTAACCAATTACCTTCCTCAAAAAAAGGATTGCTCTATTGTAGTTACATCAAAAAGAATGTTCCAGTTTTTTTCCATATTTTTCAAATTATAACATATTACCATCAACAACTTACCCATGGTGCCTTACCAAATTATCCGTATATTTTTACAACTTATATCCACCCAATTTTTATTTAAAGCGACCATCCTTCAGGATTCTTTTCAATAAGACAGTATTTTTTGAAATGTTGTGTTATTATTTTTGTTTGTAATTTCATTATTAATAATATTTTAGCTATGGTTATTGTGGGAATAAAGTTTTTACTTTTTGCATTTATAATTAATGGGATCAAGTCAAATTTTTTAGACAACTCAATTAAAGGTAACCTTAATTTGTATTCCAATGTTGATTTTCATTTTATAGAAGATCCTGTCGTCTCCTGCCAAGCCGACTCCATCAAAATCCTCTCCAAAACCCTTTTACCCTTTCGTGGCAAAATTTATGTCAAAGGGTTTTCACAGGAGAAGGAATGCACCCAATTAGGTAAATTTATCATTCAAAAATGGGACATAAGGAACTTTTTTGATATCATTAGGAGCTTCGAACAATTCTCCTAGACTAATCATTGTGTGATGGCTTCTTCAGCTAGTGAATATGCCTCGGATTCAGACCAACGATAGAGAGTCCTTTCAAGCCTTTTATTAACTTTAACGATATAACAAAAGATGTGAGATGATTATACTGCCTGATACTAGGACTACAATATAAAGGCAATGGACCAATGATTGCAATCTGGTTAACCTACCCCAACACTACCCTTACCTTCTGTAGGCCTTTAGTTGTTTCTAATCAAAAATATGCCGTCTGTAAAGCTAGGATCTATCTCTAAAAATAGGGAATAGTCGTTTGATTGAAGTACACTATATACGTAAACATGATTTGAAGTAGTGCTTTTGAGTGTTGTCTAATTGACCAAACATCTTGTCGTATAAATTGAGTATTTTATGTAAATTTGCATTTACTAATTAATAACTTAAAATATGAATATGACTAAGAAATAGTTAAACGCTCGCATAATTATTTATATTAACTTAGTTTGCCTTATCTTTTGATGGTAGATCTGTTTTTGTGTTGGGACTACGACATAATGTTCAATTGAAAATCATGACTTGCTCAATTTATGTGACAAAAAATATAGCTATTTAATTGATTCTTGAAAGTGGTTTGAAGAGCATGTCTCGCTAAACGCCTAAGATGATCAAGCTTTACTTAAAATTCAAATTATTGTCATGACACTAAAATAGCTTTGACCTAATATTCAAAGGTACAAAGTCTTAGACCAATATGTTAATAGAGTATGTCTTAGCCCAATGGTATGTAGTAGAGTGACTTACTAACACATTAATTTAAAAGTGAAAAAGATGGTATCTTTTGAGGTTAATATTTTAATTAGAAAATGGATTTCAGGTAATGGGTCATCAAATCTCACTTTCCTAGTCAAATTTGATAATTGTGGGTTGAAGAGATCGAGGGAAGTTGATGGAATTTCCTTTGTCACCACCATCATCTTTTCCTTTCACTCAGTCTTTGTGACCAAAGTGGACAGGGCTTTTAAGGTTAATTGCCATTATACAGAAACAGTTGCTAAAGTGTCTCAATCTTTGAATATTGAGGATTTGAAGACGGAAGTTATTAAAGAGCAGTATGCCTTGCCGACTTGTAAATATGAGATTTTGAATGCGGAGAAAGATGGTGAGCCTGTCAAATTTGCCAGAATAGGTAATTTTTTGAAATGTTAACTAATATTTGTTATTTTAGGTAATTTATGGAACAAAAATTAAAAAGGTTAAAACTAGTAAAGACGATAATTAAAAACTAAAGACAATAATTTAAAATTTGGTATCAGCTATTTATTTTGCATCAAAGATCTTTCTAGCTAAGATAACACCCTTTGTACAGGCACCGACTGAGTTGAGAAGGTAATACATCCTTGCCATTTTAGATTAATAACTCCAGTTGATTTTAAAACTGAAAGTTATTGCAAGGGAATATAAAACGATTAGTTAAGTGGTATAATCTCGTAGGTGAGATAATGGTAAGAAGACATGTTGATTCCAAAGGCTCCCTTTAACGGGAATGGTTTTATTAAAAAGGGAAAGATTGATATTGCCAGGTCAATCATGACGTGTAAATACTATAAAATACATCTCATAAATAGGAATTATTGCATATAATTAACATAACGAGTTAAAAAGGTACGTGTAAGTATGATTATGACATGACATTAAATTTGAAAACTGTTTAAAAGATTATGTCCTGCTAAACGTCTAAACATGACCATATCTTTGCTTATAATCAAAAAATAAAGTACCTCATAGATAAAATTGATAAAAAATCTATCTAATATATTCATTCAAAAAATACGTAAATTTGAAGTACACTTTTGAAAACATTTTGCCAGGATAGGTGATCAAATTTTTCATAGATGGTCTTGTACTCCGGAGAATGAGAAGACTAATTATTGTATGTTGGTGCATTCTTGTTCTGTGTATGATGGACAAGGTGGAGATCATATTCCAGTACTGGATTCCAAAGGTTGTGGAGTAGACAATTATATCCTAAAAAGCTTAGTTTATGTAGGCGATTTGGAGAGTGTACAGACTTCTAATACTTTCAAATTTGCTGATAAAAGTACGCTGAACTTTAATTGTCAAATCGGGTTGTTGATTAAGGATTCTGTGTTTGGTTGTTTGAAAGCTAGACCTGGATGTGGAGGAGATGACTACAAAATTGTTACAGCTGGTCAAGTTGATAATCAACTTGTTACAGAACCGATGTCTCATTACCAAACTGGGTTGGTTGATATTGGGGGTGATCAGTATGTTGAGGCGACAGATGATAAGGATAAGGTGACTGAGTATGTGGTTGAAGTTGAACCTAGTACTAGAAATAAACCGCATTATGAAGACTTTGCTACCGATGACCAAGTTAATTATACCGATGTTGTTGACACAACTGTCGTAAGTTGCCTTTCCCAAATCTAATTTTATATCCCAGACTACTTATACAAAAGCAAAAATGTATTCAGGAAATGCCAAGAGAAACATCATAACTTCAAAGTTATTTAGGAAAGGTTTATCTAGACGTGAGTGATTGTTTATATATTCCATTGCTATTTAACGAGTACTCTCTTTAATTAGTACTTTTATTGTTATTATGTCTATTTAATTCCAATTTTGTAGCACGAAACCCTCGCATGGTCGCAGAATTTGACCTACCCGAACAATCAATCATCGTTCTTGGGATCGAAGATGTCCAATACACAGATTTAACAAAGGAAGGTATGTTATTGTGATCAAAGTTGAGTGTTCATGTTGTTCCATCTCTCAAAACAAAACTAATCGATTGGTGGATCTAATTTTAGGGGCTGATTCATCGAAACATCATTTGGGTACACCAAATGACATCCAATCGCAAATAAATTCCCTAGGAAAGCCTGGCAACCAATGCAAATCAAATGATGTTATGAAAGCATGTTTGGTAGGAACAGTCTTGATGACAACACTCCTAATGATAGCCTTGATCAGTTTGTTAATCGGAAGAAAGCGACGAGCCAAAGCAAGCGATATATCTTTCTAATTGTGTAAAGTTATATCATCTATTATATTAGATATTTATTAATTCAAAATACATTTCTGTAACACATTTCCTTGGTGACACGATTTATTAACAAAATTTGTACACTTCATTCATTTGCTTTATGTACTTATTATGTATGGTATCAACTGTTTTAAACACACATTTTTATAACAAAATTGACGACGCTTTTTTCGTAAGATACGCTTAATGCGATTTAATCAATCAAATCAAAATAATACACAAAATTGATATTTTGCAATCAAATTAATGCACAAATTAATATTTTGCAATCAAATCAATGTGCAAATTAATATTTAGCAAATAATACCCAAAATTAAAATGCAGTATAGTTAAAGCCAGATATAAATTACAAGGATTTTATTTTGATAACGGCAATATAGTATATATTAAAGACAAGCAATTTTGGTGGATGACAAAATCACAAACATTAATCAGGTAGACATCACAAAAGCAAGGTGATGTCAATAAAATTCTGTATAATGGTAGGAAACATTTTGTAGTCCCAGTTGTATGGTTGATTTTTGTTTGATTTCAAATTTTTTAATTTTGCCCGTCACCGTCTTTGGAAAGTCCTTTTCCTTTTTGAATAAGATGTAGCGAGGAATTTTGAAGTAAGCAATCTTTCCTTGGCAATACTCTTTGACTGAGGCCTCAGTTAGTTGCTCTGCCCCTGGGAAGTGATCTTTTTGTTGAATCCAGGCACACACAGCTTCACCCATCCTAGCATCAGGAACCCCAACCACCTGAACGTTTTCCACCTGTGGATGTCTGAACAAAAACTGCTCGATTTCAGTAGGATACAAATTCTCTCCACCCCTAACAATCATGTCCTTAGACCTTCCAACAATCGTAACTGTCCCATCTCCATGCATAACTCCAATGTCTCCCGTATGATACCAACGGTCCGGGGTAATGTCCTTTTTGGTTTGTTCTTCACTTCCCCAGTAACAAAGCATCACAGAATAGCCTCGAACTAGTATTTCACCCTTCTCTCCTCTACTC
This sequence comes from Rhabditophanes sp. KR3021, assembly GCA_963281155.1. NCBI lineage: Eukaryota > Metazoa > Nematoda > Chromadorea > Rhabditida > Alloionematidae > Rhabditophanes > Rhabditophanes sp. KR3021. The sequence continues at coordinate 8,619,005 of CAUJLY010000001.1, forward strand.
ACTACTTTGCCTTTTTCATCTATTAACATTGATTCGAGGTGATCCATGACATAACCAACTGATTGGATTCTGTATTCGGGGGCATCTCTCAACAAAGACATATATGAGACAGGGGACGTTTCGGTAGTTCCATAGCATACCGCCAAATCTTCCATTCCCATTTCAGTGACTAGTCTTTGGCATAACGCAATTGGACAAGGTGCCCCGGCCACTATTCCCGATTTGATGGAACTGTAATTGTAATCTTTGAATTTGGGATGGTTTATCATGTCAATATACATAGTAGGAGTTCCATAAACAGCCGTGCAACTAAAAAACACAAATAGATAATGTGGTAAAAAAGATATATTTACCTTTCCTCGTGAATAGCCTCCAACGCAGCCAAAGGTTCAAAAGAGGGAGCAGGAAAGACACAGGTTTGGTGGTGAATCAAAGCAGCCAACACACCCATCACACAACCAAAGCAATGATACAATGGGTTAGGAATACAGATGATAGCATTAGTGTTTTGATAGCCTGCTCGTACACCCACAAACATTGCGTTGTTGAGGATGTTGTGGTGTGATAAGGTAGCTCCTTTGGGAGATCCGGTAGTTCCCGATGTGTACTGGATGTTGGCTGCGTCGTCTGGAGATATGTCTGCCTCGATTAGTGTTAACTTTTTCTTGTCTTCGCCCGTTCCCAGTTGGGTGATGTGGTCGTAGTTCCAGGCGCCCCTTCAATTCAAATAACCAATTGTCAAGTATTTATATTTAACTTACTTAAAACCTCCACTACCTCCATTATAAATAATCAAATGCCTAAAATCAGGAAACTCCTCACTCTCAACCTCTCCCACACCAATAGCACCCTCCCTGATCTGAGGAATGATTTCAGAAATGATGTTGTAATAGTTGGATTTTTTGAAGTCAGGAGGTGCTATTATTGCTTTGATCCCAACTTTCATCAAAGCATACTTTAGTTCTTCTGTTTGGTAGGAGGGATTGACGTTGACGAGGACGAGACCAGCTAAGGCTGCTGCAAATTGGGTCACGACCCAGATGTAGTCGTTCGGAGCCCAAATGCCGATTCTATCGCCCTGGCAAAGGCCGAGGTGGAGGAGGCCGAGAGCTAGTTTTTCAGACTGGAATGGGATGTTTATTTGAGTAGGGAGGGGGTCAAACTTACATCTTCTAAAACTTGGCCATACGTCTTTCTTTGTGATTCCCTCTTAAAGATGACAAATTGCTTGTCGGGTATCTATAAATTAATTAATAAGTCCCATCCACACACAAACTCACCTCCCCAGCTACATTCCTCAATATCTTGCCTATCGTAGTAAACATCAAGGGAGTATTAGAAGCTCCGTGGGTATAACTGGCCATTCCTAACAAAGTATTATTATTGGTGTCACTAGAAGGTTTAGCAATTGGTGGGGGAATCGGTATAGTGTCAGATGCCGTGAGCTCCAAAGTCTGTGTCGTCACTCGATTCGAGCATTCACCCATTTCTTTTTTATATAGAGATGCAACTATAAAAACAAAGGAATAAAGAGGTTATTAAGGGGGTGATAAAAAATTGGCTTTATTGGTGTTGGCAGTGGATAGCTGTGGCAACAACTAATAAAATTGGAAAACCGTTTGCGCGTACCTAATTTAAATTAAATTTGATTGGACCCAAAAGAAAAGAGTTTGGGGTAGGATTATTTAATAGAGACTAGGTTTGGAGTATGTTTACCATTTACTTTTTATTAGACTTGTGTCTATTTATGATGAGATTTTTATTGTCGAGGTTTCATCATCAAAAGAGACAAATAAAAGTTTGTGGTTTCAAGAAAGGAACTATAAAAAGTGATGGGTGTTAATTATCTAAAATTGGCATTTGTGGGGAGAGGGAAAGTGGTGTTTGGGGTGTGACATACCCGAATCTGAAACAAATAACGACGTTTCTAGTAACCTAAATGTATAATGTTTTTTTGATTTAACAGATGAACAATACGACTCCACCTTATTAGTGAAATTTTAGTATTTTGTGTTACCAAAAAAGAAGTTGACTTAAATCAGTAAAGTTTGTGTAACAAAAAAGAAACATAAATGGGTTTAGAAAGGAAAGTGTGTACATATTTGGTATTGCATTTGCGTGATTAAGTATGATGGGTTAATGATTTGTAAAAAATGAATAGAAGTGTTTAAAATTTGTTAAAAAAAGATGTAAGCGATTATGATGGAGGGTGTATTGAATATTTTAATATGTCATATTATTTTTGCTTGTTGACCTGTGTCGTTATATTTGATACATATACTTGTTTTGATTGTGGGTTGGAGATGAGCATGCGAAACAAAATAGAAATAATATAATGTGATAATAATAATATTAGGAGAGAAAATATCATGCTTGGACAATACGATTACAGGAGACTTTGTGATGTTGATTATATCCACAAATCTGAAGGTGTCATCTTAATTGTTGGCATTGGAATGTTGTGAGAGGGATGTAGTTAGGAGAAGTAATGGCAATGGTTTTCCGTTTGTTTGTAGAATGTACACATTCAAATGTGTTAACAAGATGATGTGATATGTGCATGAAAAATGCATGCTAACTACTTTTTTGTGATTTATAAAATATTCAAGTGGAGAGGTCAAATTTTAGAGTTCTTGGCTTTGATTATGATGTAAAAGGAGTGATGAGAGTTTGATGAGTGATTTAGTAGGCCGATTAATAATTTATACGTGATGACAGTTTGTAAATGTTTTGATGTTTTATAGGCTAGTTGATATAGATTTTATTTAAGAGATCTTTTTTACGTTTTAAATGCCTTAAGAACAGGTAGGTTAATTAAGAAAACAATTAAAATTTGCTTACAATGCCCTCGATGGATAAATGTAAATAAAGTAAATACTTAACACAACTATTGCGTATGATACAAATCACCAAAAATTGTCTGTTTAGTCTACATTAAAAATCATCTGTTCACCATTAATAAATGTAACAGTGGTGTAGAACTTACGCTTAATATATTGAAGATCATTAATAATAAGACAATTCCGCAAGACAAAATCAAATATGGGCAACAACAAATCCAAAAAAACTTAAATAAATAATTAAAAAATGGAACTTCGAACAAGCTAAATTAATCATGAAAAGTTCACGAACCCATGGAAGATGCGATAAAAAGTGTCTTGTTATTTCTAATATTCGCCTTCAATCTTTAATACAACTAAAATACAATTCGTCTTCGTTTTATAAGAGTTTTGTCCTTGGTTGAACATTGAACTTTTAATGGTTATGGAGACATCGACAATAAATACATAATTGTTTTAAATAAGCACAAACCAATCTATGTTTATTAGCTTAAAAAGCTTTGATTGGGTCTTATAAAAATTGTAATCTTCTGGCAAATTGTTTTTTAGATCATTAATTTTTTAACATTAGCTTTTATAGGCGATGAAAAATAAATAGATAAATAATAGTTAGTGACATGCAAACCAATTACAAGTATCACAAAAACAGTGAATTGGATAATTAGATATTGGTTGAGTGCAAAAGAAAACTATTGCCATTATAATAATCTCCATAAGGAACTATTAAATATTGTGTTTGTTTGTGATAAGTTTAGTAACAATTTATTTATATATATTTTTAGATATATGATATAATTTAGTAGCAATAGAGGCATTGACAAGTTATGTAACGTTAATAAAATCAAGATCTGATTTTTCAGTATGATATGAGCACAAGTTGGTAAGTTGGTAACGATTGTTTTTGGGTAAGGTAAGATGAAATCAGTAAGGAGCGATATATGGCGGTGATGTTTAAAAAGGTAACTTTTTGTTGAGACAATTAGCCGAATTTTGGGGGTGCAAAAAGGAAAAGTATTTTCGTTGGAAGGTTTAAGAAAGGTTGATGGAAGATGCGCAAGAGAGTTTGATCGAATTGATGTGATATGAGGTATTAAATGTGTGTAATAGTTAATTTTAGTGGCCGTTCATGAAGATTGTTTGGTGATAACAAACTAGTTTGTGAAAATATATTTTAATCATCTTTTCAGTCATTCTTTATGAGGAGCGAAATTAGCAAGACGTTATACAGTCAATTAAATAGACAAAAAGTGGCATTACAAATAAATATATACATAACTTATTCGGTTGTTATGGTTAAATTGCTTTCAAAAAATGGGTTTAAACAGTTTCAATCATTTTAAGTATATATTTAAATTATTTAGAATAGTGTTAAACCTTTAGAATGATCAGATATGTTAGTTTCTTGTGTAATTGTTAATATGTAGTTTTTATGTAATTGTTAATATGTAGTTTTTAATATTTAGTTTATGTTATGATTAATATTTAGTTTATGTGTATTTGTTTGGAAATAATTAGTTGTTACGGAATTGTTGATATAATATTTTTTGAAAATTAGTAGCATCTTGCAAAGAAGGGGAAATAAAAATGGTGATGACAATTCATTGATATAATGCAAATAGTTATAGACATGATGTGTCTTTTTTTGTCTTATAAAATATGAAAAGTGATGATTCCGTTGTTGCAGTTAAATTTGATTTAAGTGATATCAATACCTTGTTGGAGTTAATTTTGTGATGTACCTATATAATACTATTTTGAGACCTTATTTAATTGAAGATTAAAGTTAAGATTTAATAGGCAGATTCCCCGAACAGACAAGGTGTAAATAATATAAAGTTTGTGTGCGTCGTATGCAATGTGTCAAGAGTGGTATTCCGATTTTAAAAAATGATATATCTTTGTAGCACCTTTTTCATAAATTTTATATGACATGGCTGACCTAAAAAGTCAGGAAAAAGAAAATTTTGGTACAGGCTACAAAAGTTCAAGGAAAAGTTTTTGGGGTGGATTATTTACATTTTTAGATTCAAATTATATCACATTTTTAGATTCAAATTATATCACATTTTTAGATTCAAATTATATCACATTTTTAGATTCAAATTATATCCCATTTTTAGATTTAATTATTCAGATTTACTTGGACGTATCTAATTTTATTACAAAAATGAGCAATAGGAATTAATAATATTCTTACCAATTAAAAAATACAAAAAATTATTCGATATTAGTTTGATTAAAACGCCTTGGTGCCACCGTTATCATGATAATTTCTTGAACTGATTTGAATCCTCCTTGATAGTGGCCTAGGAGGAAGAAGAGAACGACAGTCGCACTTAAATCCGTGACAGCTGTCAGCAAAGGTATTGAGACGGTATCTGGATCTTGTTTGTACTTCCATAAAATATGGACAAAGAAATTACTGAAGTACAGCAAAATTATCATCTAAATATGAATAGAATGAGGTCGAATTCAAATTAGTCTTACCAGTATAAATGTGCACACAATGTAGGCAACAACAAAGCCAACACTCAAAGCCAAAGTCCCAGAAATCACAAAACTGAGGGACAAAAATAAGTACTGAGCAGGAATATTGGTGATCACTTGACTTACTGCAACCTTTGAGTCAAAATCAGAAGAGAAGAAAGTATTAAGTGGATTTGCATACCATTTGGATGTTCTTCTGTTTGGAAATGTTCCAATTGGTGTCTTGAGTCTGTGTAAATCAGTAGACAGACGCGAGCATTGAACGGCGATTCTGTTACCCAAAAGACCGCATACCAAAGGTTGTAGTTGAGCCATCGGAGCTTTGATTTCACTAGACTTTAAAATGTATCCAGCGAATCTGACAATCATGTTGATTAATGGCAATAATTTGCATAACTTACGTTGAAATAAAACAGGCTGTAATGATAGGTGCCCATCCATTCTTGAGGACACTAACAGAGCTTTCATTTCTTGAAGCCACGATTCCTCCATAGATGCCTATTATAGTGAAAGTAATCGACACAATTATAGGTAGTGAATACTTGAAGGCATACGTTGCATAGGCATTCATATATTTGGTAAGCAAGTCTCCGACAACAAGAAAGATGATCATTGTTAAAAGATCCCCAAAACTAGCAGACAAAGGTGTTAAAAAGTTGTCAGGATTAATGTTCGATTTTGTGCAATACTTTAGGAAGGTAAATAAAATGAGCCCAAGAATGAAGGCACACATGCACGTTGAAGCCAAAGCCGACGTCACCAGAACAATTGTCGTTTCCACAGTCTTCTCATTAAGATCTGAAGTCTCGAAAATGGTTGAGATCACAACCGTCAGACCAACTGCAAATAAAGACACCACGACTGACTGCAGTTGAACCAATGCCATGTTTCCATAGAAGTAATTCAAAACAATCTTGTGTTGATTAAGCTTGCCACAATGAAAGACAGTTGCAAGTCTGGCAGCAAATGTGGTCTCGATGTTACCTTTCAACCCTAACAATGGAGGAGCAAGCATGACGGCTCTTTTGTAGCTGGACAAAAAGATCCCTTCGCGGTGCGATTCAAAGAAAGCTCCCGAAAGGACGAATGCAAGACCTGTAATTAGGTAAGTCATGCAAGCCTAAACGAAAAATATGAATATTAAGGAATGGACACCTTACTTGTGATACAAATTGAGCAGTTGTCTCACCGTGAGGAGGAGGAATGTGACCACCTTCAACTGCCGTGGGCTCTCTACTAATAGAAGTTCGGACCAATGCTTCAGTATAAAGTGCATCCGGCACATAAATAGCCTCATCAGTTTTATCCGAAACACGGACAGGAAGAGTCTGGCTCGAGATATTCCTACTCAATAAAGCAAGTTTTTTGGTGTTGCAGTTGTTGCATCTAGAGGAGGTTTTGATGAGTGGCAAAGAAACGGTCGACACTTTGGAAGTCACGTTTAAATCTTCAGTAGAAGTGGAACTTTTGCTCGAATTTAAATCAGACGTGCTCTTCATATCAAAGTGCAATAGGCAAAGACAAAGACAAGAAACGGGAAAAATAGAATTGAGGTCTCTTTTATAGACACCAAATATGAATAAACACGTAAAATATACATTGTCGGTGAATTAAAATTTTAAACTCTTTCCTAAACGGTATAATTTAAGAAGCTCTATAGTTAGCTAAGTGCAGACATGTAAAAAGAGACATTATTTAAAATATTAAATACATATGTCTTCGTTTAAAAATAAACTTGGTTTTTTGAAAGATTAAATTAATTGTTTATTAAACTTCCTGGAGGATGTATTAAGTTATTTTTAAGGACAAAAGTTAAATAATTAAAAATAAATTTGGCCCCAGTTCTATAACTCGTTCCGAATAGTGGAAATTAATTAAAAAGGCAAGAAATTTCAAATTGGGATATGCTCCAGCAATTTGAAAATTGAAATTTGTCGTACCAAAGTTATTTGTGTCAATTGTTAAATATTCAATGGATTTTGAAAAATAACAGAAGAATTCTTCTAGTTCCTCGAAATTAAATTCGTTGCTTGCCTAAAAACGAATATCGCACTTTAAATGTTTGAGGTTAATCATTGAGGATAGACTAACTTTTAAGTATGGGTATGCTTTGAGATATACAGGTAGAAATTTACTACCAAAGCTAGACTCTTCAATATTTAAGTTTGTGACGTACTTAAATTTTTCTCTCATGTAATCTGTTAATGCAAAATATGGATTAAAATGATATGTTATCTTCCGGTAAATGTCCTCAATTGGTAAATCTACATACAAAGTATGATGTTCATAAGATTCATCAATGTCACGGAAGAGTTAAAAAATTGTTAAGTACTTCCTAAACATGCCGATAAAAGAAATATTAAAAACATTTAGTGCAAAAGTTTATTTCAAAAGATTGCTTAACAATATAACCAATGAATATTTTCTCACATGGCTTACAATAATAAACAATGACTTTCATTCATAGTTTACAGACATTCAGGCCAAAGAATATTAGTTCCAATATGATTAGGACCAGGCATTAAATGTTGAAGCATCAGATCACTATAATAGCACACATTAATAGGAGTCGATCACATTTTCAAAGGCCCAATTGTCTCGTACCTTCGTTTGCATACTAAATGCACATTTTTAACTTGTTTCCAGACTTTTTAGGATGGGTTGGAATTCAATATTTTAAGGGATTTGAACAATCCCACCCCTAATAATGACTAATAAGTACAGGAAATTTCGTGGGAAATTGTTCAAAACATATTCGAATTACCTTCCTTCTATTACTAAAAACAGTATTTAAATGACATAAACTTATTATATATGTGTTGTTATTTAATTTTTTGTTTGTCTAAAATCAAATCAAACGTAAAAATAATTTAATTATTTCGCTTTGAATTTAGTGATGTTATCTGATTATTTAGACGATATAATAATTAGTTCGTGGGGTCTTGTGTCAACCTTATTACAAGCTTTTTTCTTCTATTTTGTTTTCAAAAAAATCCGTGAAAAAGATACAAATTTTCAAACAGGGTTTTATGCAATATTAATATTTAATTTCTTTTTGACCACATTATATTTTTGGTGGGATTTTTTAACAGTTCGAGCTATTAATTTTGGTATTTTGTCAATAATAAGAAGAATACCTTTTATCCCTGAACTTGATATTTGGTTCCAAGGAAATATTATCATCTATTTTTGCCTTAACTGTGCCGTCTTAGCTATAAACCGCTTTGTGGCATTGTATTTTCCTTTAGAGTATAGTCAAGTAAGTAACAAATTATTATTCTAAGTTATTATATTATAGCACTTTGGAATCAAGAAAAATATATTTTACTGTATGATTATATTGTTGTTGGCAGCAACAACGGCAATTACGCGATGGAATTTAGATGCCGAATATTTGTTAGTCGAAGGTAAGACGAATATCTATCATATCAATTACATGAATCAAACGAATGTAAATCCAACTAGAATCATGCAAACGTCCTTTTCTTCAATCAGCTTTATTTTATCAACTACGTTAAATGTTGCGTGCATTTTAAAATTCAGAAAATTAAGTAACTTAAATACATTCAATGAGGAAAAGAAAAATGCTGAAAAAATGTTAATTTGGTATTCAATATTTCAAAATATGTGTATTTTTATTTTTGTTGCTTTGTATATAACCAAATTGATAAGTTCTTATGTACCTGGAGCTAGAGGCTGGAGATTAGGAAGTGAGAATCTTTTTGCTTATTTGTCATCTTTATTATCATATAATGATGTCTATTTTCTGCTTATTTTTAAGTAAGTTTAAGATAAAATTATGTTTGCAAAATATTTTAGTAACAAAGTAAGAGAACAACTTTCGGCATTTTATTTTGGATCAAAAAAGAAAGTGAATAATATAACCACTAAATGGCATATGCCATCTCTTGTTTAATAGTATTAATTAATATAATTTAAGCATCGAATTATCTTTTTTAATTAGCATAAAATGTATGTTTCCGTCATGTTTATCAATAAAGGTTATATTTGAGACTTCATACAACAATAATGTTTGGAGAATCGAAGTAATTTAATGTATAGAATATAATCAACTAAAGCAATAAAATATTTAAGCAAAAATGCTATGACCACAAGAACCAGCCAACGTATTACGTAACTTTCAATTAAAAATCAGTTTAATAAAAAAGCTTTTATATTAATTCAATTTAAAACCTTTTAAGAGTTTTTTTAATAACCGCTACAAAATTAAACATCAACTGTAGATTAATGCTCAGCAACGATGTGAAGTGAAACTATTTTCAAGATTTAGATTTTTATAAAATGGTAATAAAGGTATAGTGATTCATGCGTTTGAAATTCAATGCAGTGCTGTAATTTGATTGATAATGTGTAAAATTTGAATATGTTCTAAAGTGTTGTGAACTACAAGAAAATGCCCCGACTTTTAAAGCTTAGCAATAATCAAAAATTATTATGATCATTCATATCATGAATTCCTACAGAAATAATAGTATTTTTTACACACTTTGTAAAACATTCCATAGTAGTAATGACCAATGGGTTACGCTTAATAATAAATCTGAAATGTTGCCAATAATCTTGATATAATCAGAAAAATGCAAAGATATTTCAAACCAAGTTTGTCAGATGGAAAAGATTGCCTTAAATTGATTATGAACTAAAATCTGCACCTTTTCTGAATCATCTTCCTGAACCTAAAATTCCTGACCAGCTGTACACATTACTTTCCTCAAACAACATTTATCCCCAAATTGGTTTATCAATTGTTTCCGACTTAATTTAATTTTCTTCTACTTAAGAAGGCTAAAGTAATTCGCACTCTTTTCATTATCAACCCTTTCAATTCTTTATATATCCATATAGTCTAGTAATTTTAACAATCACAAAACTAATTTTAAATCCTTGCGTGCCAAAAAATATAACCTTTCTTCACCATCTATTATACGGCCAATTCGGTTTTTTGAGTATTTTATACAATCATTGATGGTAAGTTGAAGTCATTTGAAAGACATAAAATTTGATGTTCTTCAAATATATTACTTTTTTTGAGGTTCTTTAATTAAAACCTATTTGAGTATTGTCTAGCATCGCCTATTATTGCTTGGTTTTGCCTATTTCCGATGGATCCCTAAAAGAACAGCCAACACTTTTAAAATATTATTTGTTAAACATATCTTCTATACCGTGTGAATCATCTTTTAACTTCCGAAATTTCAAATCTAAAAAGTCAACATTATTTCAGTAACCTTAAATGATGAAATTTAAGAAGGTCTCTTGTTAAAAAATATTAAATTTTTAGATAAACATACTATTTCACTTTAACAACTTTTATACAAAATTTGGTTGATGAAGATTCCCAAATGCGAGTCATATACTTGACACACTAGGCGAATAAACTCTATTGTTTATTAGGTTCCATTTTTTGGCATATAACTTTGTTTGATTAATGATGGTCTAGAAATTATTAGTTTTCAATTAAACTTTCCTTAAGCATAAAAAACCTTTTATCTGCACGAAGGAGGTGTAACATAGGCTCATAAAAAGTGGGTAATCCAAAAGATCTCGATTTGCTCTTATTTTGGGATCTTTTTACCTATAACTCATTATATCTTTCTAGCATCTCAAAAAATAGCATCCATTCCACCAAATCACCACAACCAACTACATTAATCGTCTATAAATAAAAGTTATGTTGAAACGTATTAGCCAATTTATCATAAATCATAATGATTAAACAAAAATGACACTTTTTTAATGATAATTTCTTCACCTAATATATCATCTCTTTTTAAATTAATTTTATTACACTTTTATCGCCAATTGTTTATAGAAAGATAGTAGACTAACAATTTTATCTTATTTGTTTGTTGGGTAAAACTAAAAGGATCTATTTAAATTACGTACACAAAGTACGTTGCATTTTATATAGTGTTTGCGCCATTTATATCACATTTGTTATCACTTCGCCTTTATGACTCTATTTTGAAACAATTGACCAAAACAAGTTGTATGTTTAAGTGATAAGCTAAAAAGTATTACGTAATATGTACGCATTTGCATAATCCTCGCAAGTCGTCGGGAAAGGGGTTTAATTTATTTTACTCTATCATTAAATGATTAATATTCATTAACCTCCCATTGACAGCAAATAAATTTACTATTTTTAAACTGATAAATTTGGCTAACTTTAAACTAATGAATTTACTCTTTTTAAACAAATAAAAGTAATGAAATATTGCTGGTCATTCGGAGGCTTGAAAAATAATTAATCAAAAACAAAATCCAACTTTTGGCATTCCAATTTTACGGAATATATTTCTTTGCAATAATTGCTTATATTTAATTTTAAGAAGATAGCACGCAATTGTTTTTAACACTAACATATTTGCCAACCTTTTCTACTAGCAAATATTTTTATATTAGTTTAAAGTTAATTTTAAATGCCACAGACACAATATGCATCTACAAACACAACTTTGATACTGATTTTGTGTTGTTTTTTGGTGATGAAAAGAGAGCTATTATTTTAATCATATTTAGGCTCTGCTTTTTACATATCTTGTTCTTCTTTCAAATTAATCTTTCCACATTAATGTGTCCTACTGGATATTACTGTTTCTTTTTTATGAGCATACACAAACATTCCATACAATACATCATCTCAAAAGAGGAACAGCTTGTTATAATTTTTTATATATTCCAAAACATTCCACTTACTTAAAATCACCACACACCCATTTTTAGCCCAATTGCAACACTTTAAAATATTCCTTATTTATTCTTTGTTTATATTTTGCCATCTTTATTAACACAACTTTTTAACATAAAATCAATCCAAATGACAACATAATCTTTTTTAATTTTTTAAACAATCAACAAATCCCTATTTACTTGTCTCTTCTTTGAAAAATGATCATCATTATCAACAAAAATATAAAATAATAAAATAAAAATAATAATCTTGTTGCATTCATCCTAAAACACTACTACCTAAACATTTAACTTGAACATTAATCAAAAACTTACCTCCACATCAACTTAAACATAACCTTAACTATTCATAACTTTTTCTCATTAAATCCACATTCCCGCTCAACTACTATTCAAAAATTAGTTTCATTAGTGTACTTAAAAAGTTTTAAACCAACCAAAATGTTGTCATTAAGTAAATATGTGTAGTTTAGTCTATATATATCTATCCTCAAATTAAACTTAATTGATAAGAGATTTGATGAGAGGGGGATGAGTTGGGTGTGTGTTTAATAATATTTAGTTTTGAGGAAGTTACCATTTTTTGGTTGTACTGTTTAGAAGTGTTAATAAGTTTTTGTTGTGGGGTCTTTTTATTTGATTGAGAGTGTTTGTGGTTAAGAATTTGGTTGAATAAATGTTGGTGGTTTTGTCATATTCCAGCAAAGTAAAGTTATTGTTATTAGTAAGCAAGAACCTGTAAACCTTACAAAGGCAATATTTTTAAAAACAATAAATTCATCTTCTAAAACCACACTCACACCAATATTCTTCCCATTATCCTGGCCTGTCTATTTATTCTATTGTATAATTGCATTAAACCAAAACCTTTAATGTGTCCTAAATTTCGCCCAAACATACATTATTTCACTCCTTTTGTATTATTATTCCTCCTATTATGAGTGTAAACGAAATTAGACATGTTAGCATGTCTTTTGTACTGATTATTGTGGTGGGGTTGTGTCCTTTTTATATTAACTTAATAATTTCATGTGTTTATTGGATAAAGATATTTAGATTATCAACACAATTGTTTTAATGGATGTATCATGGATTTGGGGTGTTGTTTAAAGCTCTTTAATTCATTCTCCAATCTACATATTCATTAACTGTATCCTTTTTATTTGGAAGGTCGTTAAGAGTTAGTAACATATTTCTATTTCATTAGGCTCAAATGTGTGTTTGTTTTTATTAATTTAAATGAGACAAAGTAAGGAGCCACAAAATACTAGTTTCTGGAATATATTTTCATAATTTAGATTTCGATTTTGTTACAATACTCCAGAGAGTTCCAATTTTGGCGGCATTGCTTTTTATGTTTCGGATTAAAATGCATTATATGCTAATATATTATTGTCGCATCAAATAATATTTTGTTTGTTTAAATTTGCTTAATTCCAGACATTCAACATCTTATATGATCAGTTAAATTAAAACTCAAAATGCCTGAAGAGAACAATAGTTCCTTAAACCAAATGTTTCAGAATCGTGTCTATAAAATGCCGAAACAGAAATGTAAAAGCTCCTTATCATCAAATTTATTTATAATTTTATTAATTTTATTTTCCTACATAATCAGTTCTGTTCAAAGTATTGAAGCTTTTAACAATCGAGACCATCAACAAGTATGGTCAAATCAAAAATATACCACTCAATCTTATTATTTGCCACGTAAGTATATAAAACAATCATAACATTTATAATAAAGGGACTTCACAAAGTTTTATTAATAAAACAATAATTCCTCATCATATTCGGAAAGGAAACTTTTCTTCTTAATTGGAGCACTTTTTTTAAACTTCATAATTATGGGTTTTGTCATTGTGTGGTGAGAAGTACAAATATTTAGCTTTCAATTCATTTACCCTCCTCACTATATTCTCTTTTGGAAAACTTTTGTGTCTTGCTATGTGTGATTTCAAATAAAAATAGTTATCAATTAATAGGGTAATTGTTCGGGGATTTTAAAATAATATGAGCTTTTGTACATACATTAAACTTTTCAAACTTTAAGAAATTGGATAAATTTAAAGTTCTATTGTCCTCAAGTCTATTTTTTGTAAGCTAAATATTTGTAACAATTGCTTATAAAATCATTCCTTTGGCCCTTTATTTAAAGCTAACTAAAGGCGCCATGGAAACTTAGCCAATATACCTAACCAATTTCCAGCAGCCTCATTACTTTGTAATTAGTTATTGAATATTTAATAGTAGTAAGTACTAGCTAATTATATTTTTAACTAACATTAAAGACCTTTTTACAACTAGATCTTACTAATTGCACTATTCACCAGAATAATTATATCCTCCTTCATATTTATTAGAAACATAAATAATATCGGTAGAAGCTTTATACAACCTCCACCGTCAAAACACTGATTAATTTTAATTTGAAAGCTTTAACTAAGTGGCACAACAATTTGTGCCAAGTAACGGTGTCTTTTAGTAATGACATATAAAAAAAGACTACCATTTATTTAAAGAGTCCCGTTTAAAAATCCTCCCCTCCTATCCCGTTCTAAAAGATTTCTTTTTTAAGGATGTATTTTAGAATGATATATATTTGAAGTATATACAAAAAGAGTCACAATTTGTTGATATCATTTATAAATAAAAAAAGTTTATTTGTTAACAATGTATGTTTTAGGCATTTGTAACAATATATTGTACGAGTCATACATATACTTTATCTCCACATATAACTAACCCCCTTTACTACTAGTAACTCTATATATTTATAAATTCTATTTTAACTCACCACATATCAATGTAAATTTGATGATAAACTTTTTATTGTCAAGAATCTTTTGATAATGTGGGGAAAGATGTTTTAAGTCTTGGTACTTTAGGATATCTTTTTATAAGGTCTGGGGTCCTTTTTATTGTTTCTGTATTTTGAGTTTATGTGTTAATATTTTAATTTATATAAAGCAATAGTGCTTGTTATTTGTCAACTACTATGATTCAAGAGACAATATTTGAGATGGTTTGTATTTTGATTGAATAGGATTAAGGCACAGTTTGGAAGAATAAAAAAGCTCACATTCATTTTGACAGCAACAAAAAAATAGAAGGTCTCAGTGACGTGATAAGTTTGGTGCGAGAAATCCTTTAGTAATCTAATTTTATTTCTGAATCTAACTACAAAGAATGTGTATGTCGTTTCGAATATTAAAATAATTTCTTTTTCCAATTGTCTATTGTTTGTATTTAAAAAATACTTGCTTTTCATTAGGCCTTTTATATATCTTTTTTATGACTAGAGTTTGGCACTTTTAGCAGAATTGTATCCCCTCATCAAATCTTATAATTTTCTATTTTCGCTTTATTTATAAAAGTGACACATTAGTATCAATAAACCATACAAAATTTGTTTTTTTCCTTCTAAATAAATTCAAATTTAGAATAGCTTGTAATAAGTTGACTAAACATTATTTGTTTTCCATTCATTAGCACATTTTTGGATATTTATATTAATGAGAAAAAGAGGTGATAAGAAGTTTTGTTATTCAGCTAACTCATTTAGTTCTTTCAATCATTTATTTATAAGAAAGTTGGAAGGAAAGTGTGTGAAAAATTCATCAATGCACCTATCACTTTTCCAAATTAATTACAAAAACACTAGACATTTGTAAGGCAGTCAAGCATTAAGGGTATGATGAATGTAATGATGTAAAGCAATCTTATTGCAAAATATTATTTATCTGTCATCAATCATAGTTAATTTACACGTGTAAGGTAATTAAGTTCCAAGTGTCGCCTCAACAAACAAAAAGTGACTTATTTAAACACAAACTCGGGTCGAATAAATGTTGACATCTTGTCTTAAGGTTTCCTAAATGATGCCACCTTATCACTCGTACCAACTACATTATATAAATGTATCAAAAAATAAGTATTTTTCTATTCATCACATCGATTTGCCACAAGATCATAGTCTCGCAAAAAAGATTATTTAATGTTGTAGTAACATATATTTATTATCAAAATATCCTGTTGATTCAAGGCATCTATCAACTAACTTTGAGTGAGGAGTTAAGATTGTAAGTGTACTAGAAAAAGCCAAAACCTATCAATCTTAACCGCGGCTTTTTTTCTTTTAATTTTTCTTTTTAATACACATGTAAGTTTAATAGTTTTGTGTTGAAATGTTAACATATAGAAAAGAGAGGTGGATGTGATGTGATGTAATTTTAATTTTAAAAATTTTTGATTTTGCTATTGTTCACTTTACCATCTTATAGACCCTCTTTTTTCATATACACCTATCTTTGAAGGCCTAATTTATGTTAAAAAAGAGTTGGTGTGCCTTATCAACACTTACAACACATCACTTCTTGTCCATTGTTTTTTATCATATTTATGCAAATAAGATAAATAAGCGGCTAAAAAGAAAAGAGATTTTGTGGTTGGGTTCATGAATAAGATTCTCTTATTTATGCAAGACATCAAAACAATGCTCTTTTCTTGACAACACACACGGTCCTTGTTAATATAAAAAACTACTTTTTCTAGTTAAAACTTTTTTCCTAAATTCCTTGCCTTAACATATATTTATGTGGTTGTGTTGTTACATGATATTCACATTCTCAAGAAGCCTCAATAGGTCTAACTTTTTTGGATTTGTTAGTTGGGAAGTAAACAAATATATCATAAGAGTGATTACCTCAAAAAGTCAAAAGTTCCATTTTGTAGACATCTGTTTAGTCGTGCTCTCCTTAATCTGTCCCCTTAACATTACTCGATTCACATGGCCTTACTCAGTGATAAGCGGCAACTATTTGATTTAATGAGCTAACAAACTGTTACTTGACTTTTCATAACAATTTTCCCACGTTTCACATTAAATTATTTGTAACAAAGTTTCGTTTGTGTCCTTATTAATGTTGACGGCCCCACTTTCTTTTATTCGAAACATCTCCATACTATGAGTGTATTTTTATTAAAAGACCAGAAATTTAGAAACTTCCGCACTTCATGCTTTGGTATTTCATTGATCTACAAGCATGAAATGAATGTTGCTGCGAGATTTATTGATTCTATTAACAAAGCAAAGCTAAATTGCCCAAATTATTTTAAAATTCTTTTATTTATCGGGATGTTTTTGAGTTTCAAATTGGTTTTGGTGAGAGGGAATGTGGTTTCGGATGGGTCTTTTTATGATCCACACATTCCTTCAACTCATCAAGATAGGTCGGAGGAGTTTTTTGATGGTAGTAATAGTGTGATTGACAATCCAGAGGGGCCAAGTCATTTCGATCGAGGTTTTGTTAGTTCGACGGAGATGGGTGATTTGGAAGGTTACACTAAACACCATCCGAAGCGCCCTTTTATGGAAGATCAAAGTATGCCTTCTAGGATTGATGAGAGGATTTTTGGGGGAGAACCAATTAGTGGTACTAAATTTAGTTGATAAAGCCAATATAAAATTTACTATTTTTAGACACCGCCAAATGTTACTCCTGTATGTCTTCATTCTATGGAGCCGTGTGGCCGGCAATATCTCATGTATATAGAAGACCCAAAAATTTCACCAATAAATGCAACGATAAAGATATAAGCAATAGTAATGTGCCTACGACGTCCTGCTCAACCATTTGCTTGCAAATGTCCGAAGACACGAATGTTGGAGGTGAGTTAAAAATGAATCAAATGAATTTTATTTTATTTGCAGGAGTCAAAATCAAAGGACATATCCGGGGTTGTTTAGATGATATTCTGATAAATGGTTTCAACCAAACAATCGTACGAAACTTCAGGTGGCTGCACCGAGACAGTTGCCTCAAATATCGAAAACGGGAACTACTTAAACTTCAACCTGATGAGAGTGATGATAGCGTAATCAATGTGTGTTCTTGCTATAGCGACCACTGCAACTTTGTTTCAACAATCAAACCAAACTCAATATCACTCCTTCTCGTACTTTCAACTCTTTTCGTAACTGAATTTTTGTTCATTCGGTGATAATTCCTACTAAACTGTGTCATGTAACTTACTTGTCATTTTTTATTTTCTTTTTCTTATTGGAAAAGGATGTGTATAAAGAGATTTATTGTTTTTTAATTATATATAATAAAAACACATTTTTAATCGTCAGGAGATGCATTTATTGGGTGCCTGTCAGCCTCAAAGCTTTGTCTGCAGCAAGTTCCTCAAAACACGTTTGAAGGTTTTGATAGTCGAATTATTAAAAAATCATATTTCTATTTAAACAAATTGATAACCCTCAAATAAATAAAGCATATACATTTAAACCTGGTTACACGATCTGACCACAACAACAATTCTTACTCACCTCCAAATAAGTGTAACATAAATATAACTTTACCAAACAAATGTGTTTTTACAAGAATGATGATTCTTTTCTTGAAAACAAAAAGAGTGAAATCATCACTTGAACATATATATTCCACCTTTTTTAACTGTTAACATTCTTTTGCTTGCCTCGACAAAAAATATATATAAACAAATGGTATTTAGTTGGGAAAGTTTGTTGGTTTGTCATTTACCTCGTTTATATCTTTAATTAGAGAAAGCTACAAATTGGTTTCTTTATTGACTTGTTAGAAGGGATTGGAGACCTGAAAGTGTTCAACTTTTTAGACTATACTATATAGTGGACCGTTAATTTTAAAGAGATCTGATATATCATGTTTGATTTTGGAAAACTTTTAAACAATTCATTATTATTTTAAACAAATAAAATAGTGAAGCAAGTTTTATTTTATATGCATTTTGTTATGAGGTTGTTTATGATCACCACACACAGCAATTTTAATAATAAATAAAAATAATAATACATATAATGAGATTGCTTTTATAAACAAAAAACCTTCCTCAAAACAAAAGGAAAGATCATTTCTACTTTATTCGAAAGAGAGTCCCGTTAACAACAGTCCCCACCACAAAACACCTTAATTCTCTCTCTATCCCCATATTTACACTCTCATCTTGTCATTTCTGAAGCATCATTTCTCAAAACCGTGGACGTCCCTTAACCCCCTGCACAACATATCTCATCAACTTACCTTTACTTCATTCAGACTTTTTGTATAACCAACTTAAACACAATAATATACGATCTTTATTTTTACTACTACTTTTACATTAAAACTTTCAACTCTTTTGTATCCCTGATATTTTTGGGGGTCCCAATTATTATGCATTATTATTACTATTAGATCAGATTCAAACAATCGTAATAGTGACATTTATATTGAATATAATAAATAAATATTATATATACTATTTGATTGTACCTCTTTTAACAAATTGAAACACAATAATTTGCTTTTCTTCAACTATTTATTTATAATGTGTCTTGTTGGTAGAAACATATTAGTTAGGGGTTAATTCGTGATCAGGTCCAAATAAGTTACCAGGTTTGGAATTGTTGTTTAGTGGATGTTACCTTTAATACAATTGGTCCAGTAATATCGTTAAATAAAGGCCATTTTTGGGGAGTCACATCAACTTTTATACTTTATCCTCCACACCATCAAATAACACCTTCATGCCAACAAAATATTCACATTCTTTTCTATTACAAATATATTAATCATAACTGACATATCTATCTCTATTTAAAACCCCACAAATACCCATTCAACGCATTTTTGTGTTATCAAATATATACCTATAAGGTTCTTACTAAAGGTATTTGGTTGTCCATTTTAACTTATTAATGCGTGTCTTTCCTTGATAATAAATATGATTAAGCAAAGGTAATACTTGTCTTTGGTTGTGTTTATATGTGAGAATAAGTTTGATGATTGTATTGATATTTTTTCTTGTTTTAGGCTGTGTTTATTAATTGGGTGTGATTGTTTATGTTGAATCAAAGTTTATTTATATGCTTCTATTGACAAGTATTTGTAGAATAGTATATTTTGAAAGGAACTAAATTATTATGATTTTGTCTGGATCTTCCTTTAATCGTCTTTCCTCACAAATGATGACGGTCTCAGCTGAGAATGATGAAGTTCCAGAATGGGTCGTCATTCAGATGTCTACTTTCACTAATTGGCTAAATTACCAATTACGATCATCAAACGTCTCCATCCAAAATCTAACTGAAGACCTAGCAGATGGAACTCTTCTTATTCAAATAGTTGAAATATTTCAACAACGTATTTGCACAGGCAAGATTTATAACAATAATCCTACAGAAATCCAATGTCTTATGAATGTCCAGATGGCACTAGATGCTTTACGAGAAAGTGGCATCAAATTAATAAATATAGGTAGTCAAGACATAGTTGGGAAGAATTTAAAGTTGGTGCTTGGTTTGATTTGGTGTTTGATTCAAAAGTATCAAATTGCAATTACCTCAAAAATTCCTCCAAAGAAGTTGATTATGGCCTGGTTGCAGTCAGTTTTACCGGAATTTAAATTGACCAACTTTAGAACTAGTTGGAATGACGGAAAAGCTTTAGCTGCTCTCATAGATTATTGCCAACCTGGCTTATTTTCCAATTGGAGAGAACTTGATCCAAGAAATAGTTTCAACAACTGTCAAAAATGTCTCACTTTAGCTGAAAAATATTTGAATGTTCCAGCCTTGTTGAATCCTGAGCATTTGTCAAGTTCGGAATTAGATGAGTTATCTACAATAACTTATTTGTCCTTTTTCGTTGCTGAGGGTGGGCCAGGTAAATTTTTATTAACAAAACAAATCAAAATATTTTTATTCAAAATTGAAAGTAGCAAGCTAAATATTTATTAAATTAATCCTCGCAAATTATCTTAACTTCGAACATCTTTTCAACCAATTTATCGCCAACTGCCCATGCATTTGTATCATTGAGGAGGTAAACTTCAGGCATACTTAATTTGTCGTGGTCACAGTTAGTGAGATGCCTTTTGAATGTCTCAATTGATATAAGCTCCACATTTTCACCTAACTCTTTGGTAGGAGCTGGAGGCTTGAGTTGGATGTGGATTTTGGTCTGATCCATTCTGTTCTTTTTCCTGTCAAATAAATCACCGTCCTCTAGAACACGATTGAAATTAGAGAGGAGCCTGTTAATCATTTTACCTCTTTCGGACCCTCCGCCATAAAACATATCCTTTCAGAGGCTTCATTGGTAGTAATTACATTATCACCGTTTTAGAGTCCCCCAAAAAATAAATAAAACCTTTCTTTTCTTTCGAAATAGTCTTCAGCCAAATTTTGCCCAACAATTGATAAACATCCAAGTTGGCATTGCACTTCCGTTGAGCTACAGCACTCTTACTGCCCAATACCAACACTTGCAATGAGTACAATGAATTTCTTTTGCCCATTTATCCTCTTTCATATGACATTCCAAAAATACCTCGATGCTAATTTTGAGTGGCGCTTTTTACAATTAATAGCAGGTCTTTTATTTTATAATCACCTTTCCACCATTAATAACATCTCTCAAATGATGCCCCAATTCTCTTCATTTGCCTTTAAATTGTTAACAAAGTCAGAAGTAAAAGATCTCATTCCTAAACCAAGCAAATCCTCAAATAAAGCAATCTAAATTCTTTCAAACATCGGGAGCTTTAGAAGTATGCCACATCTTTCCATTCACCTAGACAAACTAACTTTACCCACTTTGTCTTTAGCTCCAGGTAAACTTTACACCATGACTTGAGGACTTTCTCCTTTAATAAGATGAGATCATCCCCACGAAGTTCAAAAGCTATCTCTTTTTTGTGTTTGGCAAACTAGCTGATTCCTCGGCACCATTGTAGCTTCTTTATGCTTGTCGAAGAAGACCATTAATTGCATAAATAAAGAGACTCTCTTTCCACAATCATCGTATGAATAACCTGGTTTATTCAAAAATTTATCAATTATTTATAATAGTTTAGTTAGTGTATAATCTGTATCAAAGAGAATTCTATATATCACGCTCCACATTTTACAACCACTGGAATATTTAGCAAAACCGAATTTATTATTCTAATCTCAGTTCTAGAAGGTGATTTTTTATCTATTTTTGTTAAATGACAATCTAATTTCATATTTGGTCAGCTACTTAACATCATCTCCGCCTCATGTAAGCCTGGACCTTTGGGCAAGTTC
This sequence comes from Rhabditophanes sp. KR3021, assembly GCA_963281155.1. Lineage (NCBI taxonomy): Eukaryota > Metazoa > Nematoda > Chromadorea > Rhabditida > Alloionematidae > Rhabditophanes > Rhabditophanes sp. KR3021. The sequence goes on from CAUJLY010000001.1 coordinate 8,641,142, forward strand.
TGTTTAGACAGCTTTTCATGTTTACTCAAAGAAGAGTCATCTTTATTAGAAACAAACCAAGAGAAGGATTTTATTGGGGTGACTTGTCTGGAAATAAAACGATTAGTAATTATTTAAATGTTTAACTAACCATCAATTTTTGGAGCTTCTTCTCTTCCAATAGACAACAACAATCTTTCATCGATAATAGGTGGCTTTTTCCAGACGTTTCGTAGCTCAGTTATTTCATAATACCAACAGATGCAACCATCTCGTCCTTGTTTCGGTGGAGATTGGAGTTGTCGCCTGTTTGGTTCATAGCATAATTGAAGTTCGAGCGGCTGGGCAACTAAAATATAGAGACAATAATTGGTAAAGGTGCTAAGTTAAATAACAACATAAATACATTAAAAGCAAGGAAACATTTTGATGTAACTAATATCCAAAAATGTTGTTTTAAAAAAACTTTAGTATATAGTTTTTTGTCTAATTTGAATTGATAATTTACCTAACAATTGTCAGGATACGTTAGTAGTTTGCGGAATTGCTCAAGATTAATGCCCGACGTCAGAGTAATGGATTTCGACAAATCATGGAATGATGGCTATTTATTGTGCAGATTAGTGCAAGCAGTAGGAGGTTATATACCAGATTTTGAAGAGATGAATTTTGGGGATCCAAGTTATTTTGTTAGAAACATGGGTAGAGGTCTGCAGGCAGCTCTTGACATAGGAATAGCGTCGCTTTTAGGACCAGAAGATTTAGCAGACTCGGATGTAGAATACTTAGGGATAATGGCTTTGGGGGCAGCCATCTGCTCAATAGTCCCAATCATCCACACCGAACCCACTTCCCCTCACATCACCTCCAAACTAACTCCAATCCAAGAACAACATTACGAAAGCAGCGCCATCTACTCCCAAACACACCCCCCAACACCACCACCCCCCAACACAACCACCCCCAGTCTCGGAATCTCAACCAGTTGTTATCAAGATCAACAACTAAATCTAGACTTATCATTCCAGCATGACAGCGACCTAACAATCAGCGATTTAGATGTCGTAGTAATTGGGCCAAATAACCGTGTAAAAGATCACCGAACTTTGCAATTATCAAAAATCGAAACAGAAAAGGGTGCGGTGTTGTCGTTTGTACCTGATCAAGTTGGTTTATTTCAAGTAAGTGTTCATTAAATGGGATCAGGGTGGGAGATAGAAATACAATTATCAGTCTTATTAGGTGTCTTTTATATTCATAACTTTCGTGTATAAAATACACAAACAAGGCTCAAGTCAAAGTGAACCAATCTTGGCATGGGTACATTTATTTATTTTGTAGGTGTAGGTTTTTGAGTGTTATTTGGTGCGCGATCATCCCTAGCATGCATCATCTTTACTTTTTTGACTAACTTTTTATTCTTTATTGAATGAAAAAAGAAAAATGTTTTCACCTTGACAAGGACAAATGATAAAAAATGCTTACATCGATGTTTGATTATTTATTTATTAGTAGTGCTGATTATTCGTGTTTATTGAATGACCAAATATATGCAATACAACAAATAAATATTACGTCAATTTATTCTGTATTGACTGAATTTTAACACATTTCATTGTTTATTTAATTAAACTTCATTTCGCTTTCAAAATCATTGAAATTTGTATTTTTGTTATTATTAGACATCATTTGTTTATATCTCGTGTGTCTTCCACTTTTGCATGTCAATTTAGAGGAAGGTCATTTTGTGCCCTTAAAATAAATAATATTTAGTTAAAGGTATGCATGTAGATGCGTAGTTGTGTTGAAGTCAAAATTAATCGAGTTTAAGGTTAAGTTGATTTATAATACAAAATAGATGTGCGATAAGTTGAGAGTAATGAGTTTGAGCGATATCAATACATATCACTGCCTTAAGTATCATCCCCACTAATTTCCTTCAACGCTACCATCATCTAACAGTTACAAACAGTTTTGCGCATTAGGAAGGGCACTAGTAGTAAGTTGGTACTAGTCGACTAATAAACTTTTAGTTTGTTTGAATATTTGGCAGGTGACGGAGACACAACATATGCATTCATAATATATATCATCTTCATACGTATATTCCTTCACAACTCACCACCACACCACCAACACACATCCCAAAGACATACCTTAATTGCAAATATAAATCATTACAATTCTCCTAATACACACAAAAAGTAAAAAAGATAGGCACACGCACACAAATATAGGTATCATAATATTACGTATTTTGTATCGGAAGTCAAGAAGACACCTCTTATATACACCCATCTACCAATTAAATAAATGTTGTTGTATGTGACAAAGTTTATTTGTCTATTATTTAATTATATTAATCTCCGAGTAGTCGTTTGTGAAGGTATTTTTGGAATGTCTTAGACTTTGCAAAGGTGATGTTATTATTTTTGAATGATTAGAATAGTGTATACTAAATTAGTTTATTCTTATATAAAGAGTGATACATTGTATGCAAAATATTATTTTACAAATAAATGGATAGTTAAAAATAGGAGTGCAAAATAATAATTACACCTTCTTAAAAGCATACCCACACCCCGTCATTGTAAAGCATTTTTTGCATTGTTCCGACCTTTCTACAAAACTACTTTCCTTGCCTTTATTTACATTGAAGTCTCTTTTAAATGCTTCTTTATATCAAAAATAACACAGTGATTCATCTTAACTTGTTCCAATCAAATGGTATAATTAATTGTTATTATTGACGTCCTTTTTACTCTTGTCAACTTTTGAGAAGACTTTCATTTTCCAATTATATCTGCGTTCAATATAACAAACAACGTTCCCTCAATTCACTTCTACCCGATTCCACTTAACTTAGTATTTTTTGGTGTGAATTTATTTATATTTATTTGTGGTAACTTTTGCTGATAACAGTTCAAATAAATAGTGTGTGGAGAGGAGATTTGAAGGAATGTTGTGTCTACTGTCTTTAGAAAGGTTTTATTAATTTGGCAGTTTCGTTATAAGCTACTTATGAAGAATTAATAAATGTGAAGGTTATCTATATGATTTATAAATTAATTTAGGTGCGAATCTTATGTCAAGGAAGTGAATTACCTTCATCTCCGATATTATTAAGTGTCCTCGAAGGCCCACCATCAAGTGAAGAAGAAGATAGTTTTGCTGAACATTCTAATCGAGAACAGCCCTACCAAGTTGTTTCCCAGGAACCCATTGATTACCAAGCTTCGAAGGCTTTTTTAGAAAAAGAAATGAATAAGCGACCCAATCATCATCACCAGGATGTGGCGAGAGTTTCCTTTTCGGGTCTTTCGGAACCATGTTCAGTTGGTAGTATTGTTGAAGTTGTGGTATGTGAAGGTGTGATGTTTTATTTTTTAATTGAGTATGTTTAGATTAATGCTCAAGGAACAAACGAGTCAGATGAGTGTTTGGTAGTAGAGTCGATGTCTCCGTCCGGCAAAACGTACCAATGCAACATTTCCCGTTCCCTCCACTCCTACATCGCCACCTTCTCTCCCAACGAAGTAGGAAGCTGGCATATCGGTATTTTCTACAACGACGACCACATCCACGGAAGTCCCTTTGCCTGTGAAGTATACGACGCCAACAAAGTCGAAGTGTATGGCCTAGACGTCGGCTTAGTAGGCCAAGAGCTACGCTTTGTTATCAACACCCAACAAGCCGGACATGGCCATATTTTTATGAACATTTCTAAAAATGGCAAGTCTATTCCTTATGAACTCGAAAAAGACAATGGTCCGGGTGTTTACAAGGCTATGTTTATCCCCGATGGAGCAGGCCAATACAAAATAGGGATCAAATTTAATGATTGTGAAATTAAAGGTACCTCTTTGTTGTTTGTTTATTTTTAATTGGTCCTTTTGCAGGCAGTAGTTTCTTACTAGATGTAGCTGACTCAACGTCTTTTTCAGTTTATGGAGATAACTTGAAGATGGCTGCTGTTGATAGATTAAGTACATTTATGATTCATGCTTCAAATGCTGAATGTAAAGACATAACGGTATTTATTACAGGTTAGTTTTGTTTGTTAGTGTTAATTTAATTGGTCTGATGTAAAATGTCTTTTGTCTTTAAATTGTGTCTTTTATTATGATTGTCGCATTATTGTTGTTGCTGTTAATTGTCTTTGTGAACATGTTCGTCAATTGAACAACAAGTAAGAACATCATTTTCAAATTTAGCACCTTCTCTCAAATCGAAATATGGCAGAGTGATTCCAATTAACGAAAATACTTTCAAAGTCGAATTTAAACCTATTGAAGCGGTATTTAATTATCCATCTAAATCTATTTAATGTTATTTTTATTTCAGGGTAAATTTAAAGAAAACAACCAAAATTTATTATACTAAAATTAAAAGGAACCGACATTAGAAGATATTTTGGCAAAAAGTTATTTGAGAGCTAACTCACTGATTCTCGTGACAAAGTCAGGATCTTTCAAAAACATCACTTCATTTGACTGTCCAGAATCTTCGACATTAGTCAGTTGTCTTCGCAAGTCGAACATAATAACGTATCCCAAACCTCAGAGCTTGATTTATACAGGGATCCTCAATGTAGACGGCGACTACTTCTCCTTCTGAATTGTTTGGGTATAGCAGAATAAAGCGTGCGATGTTCTGTCTAGTTTTGGCATCATGCATTTGTAGTCTTCTTTTTATTGCGCCAGAAACTCCTACATAAAAGATTAGTTTTTAACTTCAATAAGAGACACTTTATCTAATTAAAGCCCAACGGGGACGTCCAATACGAAGTAAACGGAGTGCTTCTTCTTCAAAGACTTTCAAGCAGTAGCCTTCTCAAGTTTCCCCATCAACTTCTTCCATAATGTGTGGTCTGCCAATTCCTTATCTTTGCATATTTCTTTGTGCACTTCTTCAGTTTATGACAGGATTGAGACTTGCAATGTTTCGTCAGATGTCGATGATTATTGGTTTTGAAGTTGGATCCTTTCAAATTTGTCAGCCTCGATCAAATTGAATTCACTTTGCGCAAAGGTCTTTTTAATTGCATAGACTTCATGATCATTAATAAGATCGTTACGAAAAGAAATTCCCGATGCGTTGACTGTGTCTTCATCGGCTAATAACATGACTGTAGATAAGCGATTTTTAAACTCAGGATGAGATTCAGCAATACAATGTTTCATAGCAAGAGCTGTTTGTTCATCGTAAATTTCTTTTGAGTAGGTAGCCTCAACGGCTTTACCTTTATCAACATCAGAAGCCATTCCATCTTCTTTTAGTGACATGTGACGAGCGTACTTGTTGGCCAGTGGACATTTGGGAAGATTGTAAATGACCCCCACGCTCTTTAAATCTTGAAAAGATTTCTGTCTTCGAGTCCACACATTTTCTTCTGCCAACATAGTAAACTCTTTTGTTACAGGATGATGCAACAAATAAATACGTGTATTGTTTGGTAGATCAGATTTCTAAAAAGAATGATTAATTAAACAAACTTACATGTCCTTCATCAAACTGTTCTCTCAAATACTTAATACTCTTACCAGCACGATCATCTTAAGAATTTCTACTTTAAGTCGCCTTGTTTTGCAGGACCTATTCGGCCCATGATCCTTAGAGAAGGTACCTTTATTACATGAGTGGGAGTAGTGTGTGCATTCGGTCTTTGCCAAGTTTGCTTTTGATTGGTCAAGAATAGAAATTAGCATTTCACGATAGTCTTCATTGCCGGAGAATTCGTTTAACAATTTTGACGTCAACTCTGTTTTGTTGGAAATCGTTTTTGACCCGATCAAGTCACTAAGATGGTAAAATAATCTTCCACCTATAACAGTCTTGCCAAGTCCGTAGCAGTGTGGTTGGGATCGGTGAGGACTTCCATTAAATGATTGTAGTTTTCAGAAATATCTCTAACATCGGGCATCGTCTCCCTTCTTGGTGCTTTGTGCAATGATCAAGGTCATTATGCTTCAGAGCTTCCGATTCTCGTATCATCACGAGGCCTAAGCTTTCTAAAAGATTATCACTAACCATACGTTGAAACTCCTGATCTTCATCGTATTTGATCATCTACCGAGATGCTGCATCTTTTTTCCATTTTGACATCCTCGACTTGACCTCTCTCCATCTTGCTCGTTTGAAAGGCAATTTATAATCACCAAAAAGATTGTGCTATAAAGTAAACAAGTAAAACTCATTTTTCCAGATTTTCAGTGAAAGATTTATGATATTGCACAGCCTGATACATTATACCTTTTTCAACAATTTCGTCTTCTAATATTGTGATACACTCTTTGACAGCTAATTCATATCCTTCAAGAACACTGATTACTTTAAATTGTTTCGTAGATACTCTTGAAATTGCTGGTCCAATGCATTGATAACATCTTAAATTTGGTTATTATATTGAGATTAATCACCTTCAGCTTTATTATTTTGACGGATGATTGGTATCACATCTAAGTTTGGCCCTTTCTGTGGATTTTCTTCATACCTGTCATTATCTTCCCGTATCATCTCGGAATTGCAACTATCAAATAAAAACAACCTAAGACCATTAGGCCGTCATACAAAACTCTTTTTTGAAAGCTCTTTTCTAATTGAGCCAATATACCTGAACTCAAAAAAATAAATTACTCGTTTCGAGTTGAATCATACATTTTTAATTATCCTCTTAACTATTGAAGGCGAACATACAATCGATGTCAGAATATTTGGACAATCTGTCTATGAGTCTCCATTTATTTGTAATGTGGGTGATCCAGAGTTGGTGACAGTTGACAAGATGCCCAAATTTATAACATCAGCCGATCTTGGTAAATCTTTGTCGTTTGAGATTAATGCAGCGGCAGCTGGTTCGGGGAATCTTGAAATTGGTATGTGAGCAGGTGTTAAATACCAAACCTAATACTTATGTTTCAGTAATTCAAGGAGGCCGGGTTCCATGCCGAGTCAGCGAGTTAGGTACACGTCACTTTTTGGCCGAATTTACGATCGAACACCTAGTCTGCCATATCATAGAAATGAAATTTAATTCAGTCAACGTACACAAAAGTCCCTGGACTCTAGAGGTCAAGGATGAACAGATAAATACAGACCACACAACACAACATTCCACTCCATTGACTGGTTATCTGACAACAGATAACCGAAATATGGAAATTGGTGATGATACTTCTGATTTTACTGAATTGTCTGGGATTGGGTTGTATAGAGCTGGGGTTGGTGAAGTTACGCATTTCGAAATTACTGGGGGGAATTTAAGGGCTAAGGATGTTAAAATTACTTTGCTTTGTAAGTTTGGTTTATTTTTATTTATTTATTTGTGTTTTAATTAATTTTAGCACCCTCCGCCAAAACAGTACTTGTCAAAATAATCGAAAAAAGTGTGGGAAAACTAATTTGCGAGTACGTAGCCTCAGAAGTTGGTGAACATCGTGTGAATATTCTCGTAAACGGAACACCCCTCGACACAGAACCAATCTACGTTTCAACATTCGATGCAACAAAAGTAAAAATCGAACCAGTTTCAAATGCAACATCACAGGAACCATGTCAATTCGTAGGTAAGTATAAAATTTGAAATATTCACCATCAACCAATAAAAGTGTGTGTGATGAGATGTATTTTTTAAAACCACTTAACAACCACGCACCATCATAATACTTTATACAACCCCAATCTAATCTAACAAAAGTAGTTCATTTATTAAGCAACTTACAAACCTTTATATAGCGGTTAATCTACCCACAAACCCCCTTTAGCGTTAATCTTAGTAACAATATTTGATTCAATTTACGCATCAAAAGAGTTTATTTTACATTATATCAATATCATCAACATGTAATATTTACAATATATAGAACATAAATATTTTATATATATAAGTTTAACGCTAATCCAGCTTGACTCAAATACCTCGATCAGTCAAGCATATTTCTATGTCATACGTTGACAGAACCGATTTTTTATTCTTGTTACAATTTTTGGGTACTATTCCAATTTGATAAATGTGTTTAGTAAGCATATCAATGCAATCCATTGTATTTGATTATTTGGTGAAATTATAGTTGTTGGAATCAAAAAATAATAGCTGATGAGGAGAGGATAGAGTAAAAGTTCCTGATAAAGGATATGAATAAATCTTCTATTTTTAGTCCCTTTTAATTGTGGCTTGTTTTGAATAATTATCTTGGTGGCTAGCCATCATTATATACCATCACAATTCAAATAACGACCATTAATCTTTTAAATAACCGCTACTACTTTTTTGTGTCCCTTTCTATTTCCATCTATTACCCTGTCCATCCTCAATCAAAAGCGTAATAAGTACATAATACTATTTTATTTGTTATCATTCTATTTATTTGTATATTGAAACATATACTAACAATACCATTTCCCAATTATTCTTGTTTACTAACTATCTTTTTAATCTGAACATTAATTTTATTAACCATATCTTTCATTTCAATCTTCTTCATACTAAATTTTGAAAATAACGTTTTATAAAGGGATGCAAGATTGATTTCACTCTATTTCAAACTATTACATCTTTCCTACACTAAATATTTTATAAGAGTCTTTCACTTGATCTTCAATCATTAAAAACATGAATTCTGGTGAGGAAACACTTCATCCACAACCCAAAAACCCTCCTTATGTTTCTGAACTTTATGTTATACCCGATGTTGTAGTTGATGCCTCCAATTGCGGTAAAGGAGCTCTTGAGATAGCAGTCAACAAAGGACAAGTTCCGAATAACGTCAAATCACTTGGAGCCGGAAGGTGTCTTATTACATTTATTCCCAAATATCCAGGAACTTACACCATCGACGTTTCTTTTAACTCTCACCAAATTTTAGGTATCTTTCAAAACATTTTAGATCTTGTCATTAAATATTTTTGTAGGATGTCCCATCAAGGTCGACGTACAGCCTAAACAAGTAGGCAAGTCAGTATCAACTCCCCTCTACGGAAACACCTCCACCCCAACTCCTGCTCGAACCGGCCAAATCACATCGTCAAAGGAGTTTTTCCACCAAAGCAGTGGTATCATCAAACAACTACCTCCTGCTGCCTCGCCCGTTCACGACATAACTGATCGAATTTATGACACTATACCAGAAGGTAACATCTATGACAGCGTACATAGAGAAGATGAAGATGTCAAGGGAGTTGTCAGGACAGTCTCGCCTAAGCTAATTTCTCCTTCCGATACATTAAAAACTGCTTTGTATGAGTCGAATGTTAGTTTGAAGAGCCAAGGTTTGAAGTCTCCTCAATTGGTCAGGTCAGCTAGTAACAATCAGAGACTTCATTCACCGGAAAGAAGTAATGTTGGGTATACAGTGGCTAATTATAGTGATGATAGAACGAATGTTGCTTCGCCTAATAAATTGGCTGGGGAGAAGGAAGGTGGTATGAGAGGGAAGTCTAGTCACGCTGACATTGCCTTGATTACTACTTCGTATGAAACGAATAGACCAAGTCCGAGGGAATATATTCCTGACTTTGGGTCAAAGGACAACATTTCTACTTTCGATACAGGAAAGTTGAAGCAGCAAGAACAACTTGAACCATCCTCTTCTCAATACTACTACCAAAAGAGAATCGAAAACGCCCACCACACAATGGACCACCTTGGAACCTCTGAAAAGTACAACGACGAGGACATGGTTTCAATCCACCGTGCCGACCACTCCGACTATGGCATCCAAGAAAACGTCTACGACTCTACACCCAACCTCCTCGACATCACCAAAATCAATGTGAGTGGTTTTGATGAGTACGGAGTAATAAATCAAGTCGTCGAGTTTAGTGTCCGCAAAGAGAAGCAGGAAAGGGAAACGTTACCGTTGACATCACGTCCCCCCACGGAAATAGTGTCAAGTTTAACTCTTACCAAGATGCTCATGGAGACCAAGTCATCTCCTATTTACCAACAATAAAAGGCGATTATAAGGTTTACATCAAAGCAAACAACACTCTGATTCCTGGCTTCCCAAAAGTTACTATTGTTGAGGATGAAAGGAAACCTTTGATTAGTGGAAGTGGACTCAATCGAGCCGTTGACCTCACTGAGGAAGTTGATCTGGTGTACGATCCTCGAAGCTTCAAGGGTGGTCTGAAGGTACAGGTAAGCGGGCCGGGAAATGAGAAAGTGAAGCATTACATCAGTAAGAATGAGGATGGAACTTCAAAGATCAATTTCAAGCCAAACTTGCCTGGGATCTATAATGTTAATATCGACGTCAACAATAAGGCTATTGAGGGAAGCCCTTTCAAGATTGAAGTGACTGATCCTAATTTTACTATTTATGGAAGTTGCCAAGACAGACCTGCTGACCCGCCGAGAGATTATCATTTTGGAATAATGAAGAGTAGCCAGGTTGAGAATGTTGACCAACGAGTTACTTACAATGACAATGTGGAGGAAAAAAGATTTGATAGAAGTGAGGAGGAAGGCACATTAGAGCCTTCACTGCAATTGCCATTGGTTCATAGAACTGGCTCCAAGAGTAGTTTGATCGAACATAGAATCAGAAAGAGTCAAGACTTGAATGAGACCAATTCGATCAAGCACCACGAAGAGCATTTAATGGTTCCACCAGTCGACCTAACCCACCAAGAAGAGGAAATCGAATCGAGAGAAACGAAAGTATTCGGGAAAAGCTATGATTTCGGAAAAAGCAAATTTACCTCCAAACACGAAGTCATCAAAAAAGGCAAAGAAGTTGAAGTCAAATTAGAAGGTCTCAAGTTAGGGAAAGAGGATAACTTGAAAATAAATATCGTGGCCCCTCAAAGAGTGAAAGGCGATCCCGTCCAAGAAATAATCCCCAAAGTCAAAAAGTCGGGGAAGATTTACGAAATTTCATTCAAACCTACTGATGTAGGCACTCACAAGATCTTTGTCACTGTCAACGAAAACCAACACCCTGCTTCTCCTTTTGTTGTGAGAGTGTATGATTGTTCTGAGATTATTGTGGGGGATATTGTGAAGGAAAGTATTATTAATGATACGGTCGAGTTTACTGTTGACGCAGGCAGAGCTGGATTTGGTAAGCGGATATATTTTTGATTAGATTATCTTGTGTTTAGGCAACTTGGAGATGGCCATAAAGGATAGTGATAATGTCATCATTCCTTCCCATGTTTCGCAATTGGAGAGTGGAGCTGCTAAGTTTTTGGTTACTTTTAATCCAGTAGCGATGGGCGTTCATACCGTTAACATAACTTTCAACAAGGAAATTCTGAAAGGAAGTCCCTTCGACGTCTTGATAGTCGAAGACAAAAACGCCTTACAAGAAAGCACCCTCAAAAAGAAAGACAAGAAAAAAGACAAACTCGACATCAAAAAACTAGAATCCGAAAAGAAAAAAAGCACCGCTGAAAACATGACAACTGTCTCCAAAATCCCCTCTCTCAGCAGAGTCGAAAAGCCAGCCTCTTTATTAGTAAACCTATCATCTCCGTATGATGGAAAATTAGAAGTTGTCGTTTTAGGTTGGTACATAATTTAAAGACAAATTACATTTTTGCTTACCTTTTATCAAATTAACATTCCACCCCTTTATTAACAACGTTCATTTTTTTAATTTAGATTCACATAAGGAGGTGGTGCCGACTAGTATATTTGACGATGAGATCGGAGTTAAGAGAGTGGAGTTTGTGCCTGTTAGAGTCGGAGACCATGACATTACAGTTACTTATGCAGGTCAAGAAGTTCCCAATTCTCCCTTTACATGTCGGGCCTATGACCCAACCAAGATCTTGGTCGGACCCATTCCTGAGGCCGTCTTAGACAAAGCAGTCCATTTTGTAGTTGATGCAAGTGCGGCAGGCGTAGGAAATTTAGAAGTGGCTGTTAATGAGGGGAAGATTCCTTCAATGGCTCATGGCCTGGGTCAACATAAGTATGATATTTCATTTGTTCCGAGAGAAGAAATTGATCATACTATTTCGATCAGATTCAATAATGAAAATATTCCTGGCAGTCCTTTTGTATGCACTTTTTCTGGGATAAGCAATGTTAATGTTGTTGGACCTGGATTGGAGAGAGTTCAGGTTGGGAATAAAGTCCATTTTACTGTCACAGTTGACGGACCTTCCAGAGATGAGTTGCCAGTGGTCAAGATCGTGGATACTCAGGGACAGTTACTTCCTTACAATGTCAGTCCAGTCAAAGGAGAATTCAATACCTTCAACATTGATTATGTCCCCCAAACAGTTGGCAATCATAGTATCGAAGTGTTGTACAACAATAATGAGCCCATTACTTTTACATCCAAAGCCTTTGATGCCAACAAGGCTAAATTGACTTTGACTGAAGAGGCGATTGTAGGAAATCCATGCAATTTCATCATTGATGCCGCCAAGAGTGGCGCCGGAAACATGGAGATAATTGTGTCAGTCAATGACAAGAATGTACCGAACTTCGTTCAATCCGAAGGCCAAGCTAAATTCAAAGTCTCATTCACCCCCATCGAACCAAAAGACCATTATATCAGCGTCAAATTCAACGGATACCCCGTTCCAGGGTCCCCATTGCGTTGCCCAGCCAAGCTACCATCATCTGCATCTCCCCCAATCGTCAAAAAAGTTCAAAAGGCAACCGATGCCTCTATAGGTGAAATCCAACTGGTCGGAGACATAACACAAGCTACTGTTGGAAAAGTGAAAGGCTTTTCCATTGATGCTGGCGGCAAAGGACATGACTGCAATGTCTTGGTAACAGGTACGTTTACTTCCAAACCTTCCCTTTCTATCCGTGATAACATGTCAAAACGATTTTAATTTCTTTGGTTCCTTCTTTCCTTGGGTAATGGGGTTGGAAATAATATGTATCATTTGATTAGACTCATTCGGTCAGAATGTTCCTGTTCAGCTAGAGAAGATACATGGAAGTTTTCATGTCCAGTTTGTTCCACCGGTGTTGGGAGATTATTTGGTTGATATAGGCGTCGATGGGATGAGTTTGCCTTTTTGTCCGGTTCAGATGAAGGTGGTGAAGGAGGAGGAAGTTAAGAGGAACACTTCGCAACTTAGTTCTTCTAGTAAGGGATATAAGAATACGTCTAAGGGTAAACTTGTGATTGAGAAGGATAGACATTTAGTTGGTGAAAATTGCGAGTTGATGATTGAATTTAATGAAAAAGTTAGCAAGCAATCGATAGAATCCAATATTGATGTTGAGATTATTGACAATGATGGAAATTCATTGCCCATCAAAATTAAAGGCAAAGGCTTGACTTTAATAGGCACGTGGACGCCTAAAAACGAAGGCCAACACACTATCTCCGCCAAATTTAACGGCAAACAACTCCAAAACAGTCCCATGACACTAACTATCTTAGATCTAAGTGCCGTAAAGATCAAAGGCCTAAAAAACGACAGCGTAGGTGTTGAACAAACTTTCGAAATAGATTGGAGCAATTCAGGTGGTCGAACTATCTCTGTCTCATTAACCGACGAAGCTGCTATTGTCTTGCCTTGTGTAATGAAGAAATTAAAAAATGGCGTTCATGCTTGTTCTTTTGTTCCAAAAAGAGCTGGCTTATATTCGTTGGATGTGTTTATTGACGATGTCGTGCTGCCAGGTAAATTTGATTTGAAGTCAATGTTACATGTCATATTTCAGAATGCCCATACGATTGCTTCATGACTGATTCGGGTGGTTTAATGGCACGCGGAGATGCCTTGAAAAAAGCTCAAAGAGGCAAAACAGCCAGATTCGAAATTTCGACTGGTAACACCAAGCCTGGAGAATTAGATGTTTTTGTTTCAGGTTAATAATGATGAAATTGCTTTGACATGTTATCCCTTTATTCATTTTTTTAATTCATCCCTTAAAACAATTGAACAAATAACTATTAATTACATTTTTCAGATCCAAATAACGGTCCAGTACCAGGTAATTAATGGCTACAATTTATTAAAAGAACACGGAATAGATAAATCACTAATAATTTAAGAAAGAATATAATTAGCTGATAATGATGCATCCATTTTGTTAAGAATCATTTATGAAATTCTTTCAACAATAGCAGGATCTTTTAAATATATATTATTTCATTGAGTGACCAGACCCCTAAATATTGCTTAAAACATCCTGTAAATCCGATATAATTCATATCCAAGAGCTTCATTAGTAGTTAAGTCGTCTAGAACAATAGCCGCCAATTGTCTTTTAATTTGTCATCCCCCAATAATCTAAAACAAACATCATATGTGTACTCCACATGTTTATTGAAATCGACACAAACATATGTCCTATATCCTCCACAACACTTTTCTGGGGAAATGACTAAGGTTAGAAGGGTGGGAGAATTGGTAGCTATTCAAATCTATACTCACACCATACAACTTAACCATATCTTTGAAGTGGTTGTAGCAATCAATTGCCAATTTACCTTTCTCACCCAAAGTTATTCCTCCTCATCGTTGATTGAAACTCTTGACAAAGATATTAGGTAACTTGTTCAAGGACTGGTAAATTGATTGATAGTTAATACTTAGGTTCTGCTTTTATTGGATAGGATCTTTGGAAGGGAAACACTTGTCTGAAACATCTTTTTCCTTGGCTCTTAGTAGGTGAGGGCATTTGGAGGTTGTGCTTGATGACGATTAAATTGACGTGAGATATTTGACAAGGCAGCCATCTAATTTACTGAGCCAAAAGAGACATTTGAAGTAAAAATGTTACTAAAACACAACATCTATTTGATATTCATAATATTAATTTTAATTACTTACCAGTAAAATGTTTCAAACAACAAGATGAAGGTTATTGGGTTGAATTTACGCCAGAAGTGGTGGGCCAACACGTCATCATGGTAACGGTCGGTGAAACAGATGTCAACGGAAGTCCATTCCACTGCCAAGTTATAGATCCTAGACAAATAATTCTAGCTGGATTTGATGATTCAGTATTGGTGAATGAAGAAGTCAAGTTTAGTGTGCAGAAGAAAGATGCAGGACAAGGAGAGGTTAAGGTTGAAATTAGTGATCCAGAGAATTTGCCTGCTAACTTTAACAGGTATGCTGATGTTAATGGGGACGATGTTATCTCCTTTTTGCCTACTAAATATGGGGATTACAAGGTTAATGTGAAGATGAGTGGCTTTCAAGCACCTGGTTACCCCAAGTCAATTCATGTTGAATGTGAACGTAAACCAATTATTACGGGAAAAGGCTTCGGTGGTGCCATTAACATTCAAGATGAAGCTTCGATTGTGTTTGATCCAAGAAAAGCTAAGGGAGGAATCAAAATAAAGGTAGAAGGTCCTAATAATGAAAAGATTAGACATTCAACTACTAAGAATGAGGATGGAAGTTCGAAGATTGTGTTCAAGCCAACTAGTGTTGGTTTGTATCACATTTTCATTGACTTCAACAATCGTCCCATTCAAGAAAGTCCCGTTCAAATTGAAGTGGTTGACAGTAGAAAGGTTATTGTCGATGATGAACATATGAACGACAATGGTGTTTTGATGATGAAGAAAAATGAACCTAATTATGTGAATATAGATGCCACAGCAGGTGGAGCGGGAAAATTGCGAGTTGAAATCAAAAATAGCAAGGATCAAGTTGTTAACAATATTGCCAAAGTTGAATCATTCGGGCCAGGAAAACATAGAATCATTATTACTCCTTTGGACAATGACAACTACAAAATTTATTTGTACTGGTCGAATGAACCAGTTCCTGGATACTTCCCAATCCTTGCTACTGCCAAAGAAAGCATCCAAGTCATTAGCACGTCTTATGTAGAAGAAAGAACTACTGTCACAAAAGCACTGGAAGTTGTTCTAAGAGGCAAAGGAAGCGAGACCGGCTTTGCAGGAGAACAAAGTGAATTTGCCATCGAATTCAACGGACCCGTAAACCAAAAAGAACTAAACGTGATCTTAGCCGGATCCAAAGCCGACGTCCCCGTCAGACTCACCAACCTCGGTAACAACACCTTCAAAGCTGTCTACGTGCCTTCATTCTCCGGAAACTACACCCTAACAATTACTCAAAATGGAGAAGAAATCTATACAGCTTCTGAACCCATCAGAATTCGTACCAATTCTCCAGCAGACCGAGTAATCGTAGATTGGAAAAAATTAAAAATCGGCATAATCGAAGAGGAAATGACTGCTCTAATTGATACTAGAGAAACTGAGCCAGGCAAACTTTCTGTCAAGTGTGATGGACCCACGCATAGTCGTGATATCATGCTAAGGGATAATATGGATGGGACTTATTACTTGGCTTTCTGTAAGTTTAGAAGATACCTTGTTTTAATTTAATGCTCTTTAGTCCCTAAGGAACTTGGGAAACATGTCTTGTCAGTCAAATATGGGGATAATAATGTACATGTGCCCGGATCACCTATGTCATTTAATGTATCATTGCCCCCAGATGCAAGTAAAGTCAAGGTTTATGGGAATGGAATTGAGCATGGAATTTTGAATGATTTTAAATCTGATTTTATTGTGGAGACAAAGGGAGCTGGAGCTGGGCAACTTACAATTCGAGGTAAGTTAAGTGAAATGCTGATGTTTTAACCAAGTATTTTAGTGAGAGGCCCAAGAGGAGCCTTCAACGTTGAAATGCAAAGAGACCAGAAAAATGATAGGATCATAAACTGCCGATATTCTCCAAAAGAAATGGGATTATACCAGGTGTTTGTGAATTGGAGTTCACAACCAGTACCGGGGTCACCCTTCGACGTTTACATTGTGGACACCCATGTCGAGCTGCACCGTCTCCTCAAAGGAAATTCGCCCTCTCCTCAACCCATGACACCATTCATCCCTCCCGGCTGGATGGGCCCTCCCCCGCCAGGAGCTTTCTACGGTCATCCCGCAATGATGCCGCCTCCCCCTCCTCACATGATAGGAGCCCACCACCATCCATTGCCAATTCCTCCACATGCCACACAATCAATTCTCTACTCACCGAATAGACAAAGACATAATATGCCACGCTAAAAACTTACATTTGTTAATTATTTAATCAAAAAAGTCTTCCAGATAATTGTCGATTAGTTTATTTGATGAAATTGTTCAACCAAATATTATCATTATTGTTTTTTAAATTAACCTTATTCTTTAGAAACGAAATGCATAATTTTAAATTTTTATTACCATACAAACTTCTATTATATTTAACTTAATGTCATAAATTTTGTCAAAATGATAAATGTTTTTTTATTTTAAAAGATAAACTTTATTTGTATTGTGTCGAACAAGCTTCATTCTAATTTTTGAAATGACTGTGGATGATTAAAATGAGTTAAACTTCGTGAGCATGGACAAAAATATAACCTAAATAGTGTAAGCATCAATTCTTTAAATCAAATTCAATTTAATTAGAAGTGACAATGAATGTGTCCCAAGAATAGTTATGCTAACCTGAAATTTGGTATTTTATTATGATGTCAAAACTTTCAAATGATGTGCTCATCATCGACAACAACCTTTCGTAAGCCATCAATTTGTTGGAAAAGAAATTTAAAAAAGAAACTTCTGTTTGTAATAATCGAAATTTCAATAAGTACTTTATTAAGATGCAATACAATTTAATATAACAAGTCGCATCTTGAGATTTAGTACTTCAAATTTCAGCATGAGTACAAATATGAGCAACTGTTCAAAATTCATAGACAACATCCTTTTAAAGTAAAGCAACTAAAATGGTAATTAATTTGCCAAAACGATATGCTGAACTTTGGTTAGTTAAAATGACAATTGCATTTTAAAGTTGAGAAGTAATAATTTTATGAATACAAATGGTTGATATTTTATTCTTCAATAATGTTTGTATTATATAAAGGAAAATGATCACCGTATTAATGTTGATATTAAAAGAAGGATGTAAGTTGAGATTAATTAATAATGCAGCCACAACACCATTTGTCTAATTTGTTAGATATCATTCATACATAAGTTCGGGGTCTGTTGGCAAAATTGCAAAATTTGATCCCTTGCGTGGACGATTGTGAAGACAAAAGTCTTCTAAAGCCTTCTTGTCACTTAAAAAATCGAACATCTTCTTGTAATTCTCTCTATCTTTGACTGATGCCTTTGCATAAGATTGTGGTGGATGCAAGGTGAAGTCACTTGTGCGTGGGCCACACAGTTTTAAAATTATTAAACCCACTTTACATTGTGAAATACCATATTCACGAACCTTTTTCTTAAATTCCGCGGCAATCTTTTTAGGCGAAATTTTCCTTGTATTGCCCATTGTCTTTTTTCCCTTTGTCGCTACTTCAGTATCTATTTCCATTAATTCGCCACTATGCTCATCTGATTCCACTTCCTCTTCGTCATCTAGAACAATTAATGGAGGAATGTGAGTGTGAGTAGTAGCAACAGGCGGTAAAGGAACAGAGACCATATCTACTTCTACTGGCTCTCCATCCTCTGACAAACCACTCGATAAAATACTACCACCAGAACTTTGGGATTCAGAACGACCATCATGTCTTTTACGTTTATGCTTTGACGAATATAGTTTACTGACATTCGTAATGCAAATATTGAGCCGTTGAATTTCATCAAGTAGTTCATTTTTGTCAAGCTTGTACTCATGCTCAACTTGAACTAAAATGGCTGCATTCTTCATAGCTTCAACTTCGGCTTTCTTAAGATTTTCTTTGCAGATTAAAAGGTCATACTTGGTTTCTTCATATAAACGCTTGTAATGCTCGGCTTCATCACGATACTTCACTTGACTAGGGCTGATGCTTCTTTCTTCATCCAGTTTCATTTCCGTTGGACCTTCAATAAATCGTCATTAAAGTGGATGTGTATTTAAATAAACTTACTTTTTGTTATTCCTCTGTTTATTAGACTATCACCAATAGTACCAGTCATGATTAATAAATATTTGTATGTCTTGGAAGATGCCAAATATAAAAAAGCTCCCAATTGAAGATATCTGCAGTCCAATACGGATCAGTTGTTTACTTATTGGTATACACTGTACACTATGGACCATCAAATACCAACGATTGAAGATATCCTTTGCCTTCGTTGAAAATATAATTATTGGGACATAAACGGAGAAATATTTATACAAATCACTTTTATTTAAGTCAGTTTAAATTTACAAATATCAAACCATTTCTAGAATATACAACACTTTTAAATTTTTGAATTTGTTTTTTATTTTCTGCAGCATTGAGAGTTGTTGGAGCAGGGAGTGTATGCGGCTGGGCATGAGCATTGTTGTGGAGCTGCTTGTTGTGGTTGGCATGAGATGGTGATAGGTTGTTGTTGTTGGGGTGGGGCTGAGTTACAGTTGCAGTTTGGTTGGGGTGTTTGTTGTTGGCAACAGGCTTGTTGTTGGATTGGAGCGGGTGTTGGGGCAGCACAGTTGCAGTTGCTTGATGGTTGTTGGCAACATGGGTCTTGTTGTTGGATGGGGGCTGGGGCCATTTGTGGTTGCTGACATTGGGGTTGGCATTGTTCAACGCATTGGGATTGCTGGGGAGGTGCTTGTTGGGCGCAGTTGTCTTGGCAAGTTTGGCATTGTTGTTGGGCTGGTTGGACTTGCATTGGTTGGGGTTGTGGTTGGCATTGGGGTTGGCATTGTTCAACGCATTGGGATTGTTGGGGAGCTGGGTTTTGTTGAGCACAGCTGTCTTGGCAGGTTTGGCATTGTTGTTGGGCTGGTTGAACTTGCATTGGTTGGCATTGGGGCTGGCATTGTTGGGCACATTGGGATTGTTGTGGGGCTGGGTTTTGTTGAGCACAGCTATCTTGGCAGGTCTGGCATTGCTGTTGAACAGGTTGAGCTTGCATTGGTTGGCATTGGGGCTGGCATTGTTGAGCACATTGGGATTGTTGTGGGGCTGGGTTTTGTTGAGCACAGCTATCTTGGCAGGTCTGGCATTGCTGTTGAACAGGTTGAGCTTGCATTGGTTGAGGTTGTGGTTGGCATTGTTGAACACATTGTTGCTGTTGGGGTTGAGGTTGTTGTTGGCAGTTAGACTCGCAGCTACATCTCTGGGCACATTGACTTTGTTGAGGGGTTGAGGCAACAGAATTACAAGCTGACTCACAGGCGACTCTTTGGATAGAAATTTGGTAAACTACAGGAGCTGGGGTAGGAGCGGCTTGGGGAGCTGAGTATTGCCCGCAGTTTTGGCTGCAAGTACTTTGGCATGATTGGGCGCAGCTATTTCCTTGGTTTGAGAGAGGTCCATTTTGGCGAGGTTGGTTTGTAAGAGGACCATTGTTGCATGCGTTAGTGCAAGTAGATTGGCAATTACTCATGCAACTTGATTGACTAACTGGGGCAGCAGCCTGACATCCGCACGATGGTGGAGTAGTTGTAGCAATTGGTTGTTGACAGGAGCAGGACATTTGAGGGGCTGGAGCTTGTTGAGTTTGTTGGCAAGAACAGGAAGGTTGTTGTTGTTGCTGGCAGTTGCAGTTCTGACGTTTGTCACGAATTGAGGCCATCTACCAAATAACTAATTAACAATTCATATGGATTATGTAACTTACATCAACGAATGCTCCAAAGATAAGGCAAATGAGTACCAAGGTTGAGAAAACTCCTTTAACCATTGTTGCTAAATGTATGATAGAAATGAAAGTATATTTTGTTGGCCACCACCTTTCCCTTAAATACCTTTATTAAAGCAAATAAAAACGGCATATTCTAGTGTCTTCGAAAGTCAGCCTTCTCAATATCCGCTTTTTTGATGTAATATTTACTCTCTTCAAACAATATTAATATAAAAATACACACATCAAAAATGCATACAGACCAATGGACTGTCGGAAAAGTACCTGCGATCAAAAGCTTATGTCAACAAATAAAGAACATTAATGGAACGGGTTGCAATTACGAGGATAGTTTAAATTGTTTTAAATTGTATATGTTACTTCTAAACTTGTTTCTGGAGTTAATTTTTTATATTAATTTTAAAGTGATATACTCGATGGTGGTAGATAAAAAAGAAGATTACGGCGTTTGAGAGTTTATTTGTTTTTTGGTGTTTGTTCCTCCACAAAATTAAGTAAAGTGTTAAAAACTAACTATTTTACGATACAAAGGTGTGTGTATGCATAAGATAACTGGAAATTTAATAAGGTGATATTTGTCAAATAAATATAAAATATTCAAATACGATTTTTGATGATTAATCCCTATTCATTATTATGCATAGTAGCAATGTAAATATTGTTATTAACTTAACTTAACTTTTCCCAACAAAAGAAACAATTGGTTTGTTTATTACAACAAACACTTCGGTGATATTACTTAGATATTTATTGTTATTGCGGTGTCAAACAAGTTCCATAAATTAGAAAGATTTAATAATTTATTTTTATACGAAATGAGGCAGTAAATCGGCAATTAATTTACCAATTCGCAATTAGTTCTTTGAAATAGACGTCAGACTGTTTCTGCCTGAGTTCTTTCAAGTCAGGTAGATTTGGCAAAGCAATACTTTGGATGTCATTGTTCCGTCTATTAGTTCCCATGTTTTCACATACTTTTTGTCGATATAAAAAGTCTAATAATGACAAAAATCCACACAAGTCTCGCACTCCACAGACCAATGTTGTAATAATTCCTTCCGCCTCATCATAGTTCATGTTTCGGGCAACTAAAAGTCCAACATTTGAGATTGGCTGTATTATTAATGTTATAATCATTAAGCCAGCAATAGATTTCAAAAGTTCAATATTTTGAGTTACCAAATACTTTTCAGATAAAGCTCTTCTGTTAATTAGCAAGAGTTTTTTGACTTTGGTATTTGCTTTTAGCAAGAAGTAATACATGAATGGATTAGGAATGTCTGTTATTATAATGATGACCGAATAAAGGACGGGATTAATAACTTTTTGTTCCATTAAATATCTCACAAAAAAAGAAAGGAAGCTGGCAATGACGGTCATGAACAATAATAAGCATAGATGGCTTTTGTTTTCATAGTTAGTTCTAGCCTTAAAGGCCGCAAATCGTTCCATAATAATACCAAAAACAGCTATTCTTATAAGATTATTATTACCCCCGCGAATCGTTTCAAACACATCATTTATACCTTCATTAACCACTTCCTTCTTTAAAGATATGAGTGCAATATTGATAGACAAACATAAATTAGCTACAGCTCTAATTAGCATCGAAGTAATACAAACAATCAAACAGTACTTAAAATTAATATGCCATGGCTTCCTATACCTGACAACTACTATAATTGTAATAATATAGACTGGCACATACAGCAAACTTGATATGATAGCAAAAATTGGAATAAAAACATTCATGAAAGAATCGGAATCTGCAATTTTTGTTAAATCAGTCATAGAAAATGAAGTTATACTGGGACCAAAATAAATATTAAGGCTGAGTAAGTTAATTTATGGAAATTAGTACAAATATAATTAACTAATATTGAAAAGGTGATAAATTTAAGTTTGCGTCTAAAAATTATGGCAAGTAACTTTTGCCCGAAACATGTATTATCAATTATAAATAATAGTCATAATAAATCAAAAGTAAATGCTATTAAATATTATTACAATAATATTGGAGCCTTCGACAGCTGAGGGAAATAATTCTATTGATACTTATAATGTAGTTTAAAACAAACATGCCATTCGTACTGCCTTTATAATAATTGGATCTGAAGATTTAATATATTCATTCGTGGTTGACTGGGGTATAATTTCTGGAAATGATAAATAACAATTCTTATAAAGATGACATTTGCAATTTTGAAGTAAATAAGAAATAAATACTATTTACTTTTTTAATCAAAAAATGATAAGATGAGAGGTTGATAAAGAATTTAATTAAATGGAAAAAATTGCCTTTGTATCATACTTTATGCTTTTGATGAAAAACGATAAATTATTTATAGATATATGATTAAAAGTCATAATAGGCCTTATTTGCTTCATTTATTATTCAAATAATACCAACGCAGACAAACAGGTATCATAAACATCAATTTACTTTAAATGAAGTATCCAAATTTGGAGTCTATTATTTTTAAATTATCCCCATAAATTATACAGACTAACATTCCTATTTCATAATTATTCATTATTGTTTAAAGCAATATAAAAAGGCACATGATACCACTTAGTCTTTTTGAATGATTAGTAATTTGTTAAATTAATTCTGAACTTTATTTAAAAAGAACTTTTAATGTCATTTGTTGTGATTGAATATAGATGAATCATTTTTTGAAGAAAGAATTACTTGATTTGAGGAAATTATATGTTAGGTTTGGGCGAAGTAATCAGTTGGTCTCGACTAAAATTTGATTATCGAGATTAAAGCGGTGAACAAAATCAACTCCAACCTCTCTTTTAAAGGCGTAAAATTAAGATTATACAAAATTAAACGCATAAAAACATGTCATGGGTTTATTAATCTTCATCTGACCATTATATAAGTCCTCGATATTTCCGATTTTCAAATCATTTCGTCTCTGCCCTCAAAATTAACATCTCTCAAATCACTACCTACCTTATTGAGGTACTCCTCTACATTACCCGTCCAACACATTTCAGTCCGCTTGTCAAAAAATAAAGACACCAAACGAATCCACCATTTAATCAAGAATAAACCCCTCTTTAATGCCCTTCAAATGAAATTGTCCTAATTCAAAGCCTCCTTCAACACTCTCCTTGATTCCAAATTTCCAAAAGATCACATATTCATTTGTTGTCATTGTTTGTATGTTGGTATCGCTGTATTTGGCTTAGGTGAGCATAAACATTTTAATAATATGAAGGAGATGTAGCAATTAGGGAAAGGAATGGTTGCAGGTCACAAATCGGGCCACAACTTTGTTTCAATTGTTGAACAGTCGAAGGAAAGGAGTTGAGAGAGTTGGTGATTTTCATACTTATCTAAGGTGTGAAATGACTACTGCAGGTGTTGACTTAATTGTCAGAAGATAAAGTTTATTTTTTTATTTATACTGTTTTACATTTAAATTTTTAATATTTTACAGATTCCAAAGCTTCAATTTGCTTTTGGAGACACAACCAACCGATATACTGTAAGTGCTTTCAAAAAGCCGGCTTTAAAGTAGGATCCAAAACTTGGATATCGTCACTGGACACAACGGCACTCAAGAAGTATGTGGAATATATAAAAAATTACAAACCATTTTTCAACTAACTATACACACACACAAAATATCCTTTGCTTTTAGAATATTTAAAAAAATACATGCTATTTTTGTAGATTTTGCACTTACACCCGACAAATGAATATGAATACCAAAATGTTTAAAAATGTATTCAAGTATTCGTTTGACAAAATGTCTGTGTATTTGCTACATACATTTATTTAAAAGCAGGACCGTCGAAAGGATAATTATTACTGTTGTGTAATATAATAAGATGGTGGATACTAATAAATAATTTAATTCTTCACACGTAAATTTAATCTTACTTAATACTTTTGGCTATGTACATATCTGTGGCAAAAAGTGGTATGTCCTAAGTTATGCATCTTTGGGGAAGGGATTATAAAAGGAAAGCTGAGATAGTGTATTAAGTCAAATATACTTTTCATTATTTTGTTTAAAGTAGATATGTTTGTCTCGAGATTTTTCAATTTGACTCGCTCTTATTCTTCTATAAAGCTTAATCAAAAGGACCTCAAGATTCGTCTGTCCACATACAAGGACTCTGAGTCTATAAACACTTTGATTTACAAAGATTTCCTCCAGAATGAACCCATTGTCAACACATTGCACATGGATTCCACCTCTGTTGTTCCACTCTTTAAGGACCTCCTGACATCACCCTTCGCCAAAGACTACTCAGTGGTTTGTGTCAATGAAAAGGAAAAAGTAATAGGTTGCATCATTACTAGTCTGGTAACAGAATTGCCACAATATGCACACTTAGTTAACATCCACAAGCCAGATGATTGTAATAGTATCGTTGATAAAAACAGGCAAACTTTGCTTGATATGTTGCTTTTGGCTAAACAAGGACTGGATAAGTTTAAACCAAAGGGGACGAAAGCTGTTTTGCGCTTTGAATTAGCAGCTGTTCCTCCACGTTATGGAGGAAATGGAATTTGTAAGAGAATGATTTGCGAGGGGTTGCCGTTAATTATTGAAAAGGTATCATTAAGTGTCTTTTACTTTTTTATTAGCTTCTTAGATCCCTGAAATCAAATTTTCAATCGCTGAGGCCACAAACACATACTCTTTGCATGCACTAACAAGTTCCGGTTATTGTTTAGGACCCAAAATCCTCTTCTCCGATCATGGAGTTGAAAAAAGTGAAAATGGAACGGACTTTATTGGTGGTTGTTACAAGATATTCAACTAATAAAATGAATCACCAATCGTGACCAAAAATTGTTAAACAAACAAACTATACCTAATGAAGGTTATTGTAACGTCATCTCGCCGACACTTTTTAAACCTAAGATCTTTACTAAAATAAATATAATTGGTTATTATTGGGACGTCAATGCATAAATTAATACTTGTTTTGTTTATTTTTTGTGTAAAAATTGCGGTGGAAATGTTGTCGTGGCAATGTGGAAGTCCCTACTATCCTTTGTCTGGCCCATTATCTCAAAAAGCATACCAGAAATTTTGTAAGCCACACAAAGTTCTAGGTGATTAGTTGATTACTTTTTTGAACAAATAATTTATTAGTTTAGATTTAGTAAACAAATGCTGTGACGTACATGATAAATGTTATTGTCGTGGAAAAACACAAAAAGAATGTGACAAAGCTTTCTGCTATTGTATTTTCAAAGCTACTAAATCTACCAATCTTTTCTGTCATAAAGTAGTGTCAACTTCGACCTGCAAGCTGGTTCATACATTTGGTGGGGCTGTGTTTAGGAACAATTGCACAAGTTTCGTGGATTTATCACATAAATATGATTTGTATGGTTCGGAAGTTTGAAGTAAACATTATTAGACTGTAACATTTTCATTCATAAACAATAATACTTTAATACTTTTCTGGTTATATTAATTGTTAATATTTTGTATGTTGAACAATATTTATTCGAGTTATAATAATGTACAAAATAAGTAAACAAATTGAATGGTTAGAAATTTAATTATAAAGTAGGAGCATTAATCGTTTCGGTTTCGTTATTTGAATCTGAATCACTGTCTCCGGTAGCTTCGATTTGAGAGTGAGGTGGTGGCATTCTGTCTGCAGCTACAAATGAAACTAACCCGACTACAGCCATTAATACAAGGATTAGCAAGTGCCATTGGAGTTCCAGGACTCCTCCGTAGAAAAAGACAGCGCAAGTTAAAAGAGATTGATAAAATTTGTACAAGGAAAAGGCTTCGGCTGACTTTTTGGGGTAATTAGTGATCAAGTGCGCAAAGATCTGTGTATTCCAACAAGCATCCCCAAACCCTAATAAAATGGTCGAAAAGAGAGCTAAATAAATGTTAGGCTCGATCAAGCCAGTCTTTTCCGTTTTATTGATAGGTGCATCACTGGGAAAATTGATGAAAATCAACATATAACAAAGTATATGAACCAATGTTCCCAACAAAACTTTCGATTGCCTATTAAAGCGAGCAGTCTTTGAGCTTAAAATACCAAACAACAACCCACCACAGATTTGACCAACTCCCTGAAACATTTTTAGTTAAATATTGTATTTTTAGTCAAATTTAAAACAATTATATCCTGTATTCTTATAGTCAACCTCAAAGCAGAACAAAGCCTATGTATACTTTCTACTCGATCCAACAAACAGCGATAATGGGATTGCCATCCATGAAGCTTCAGAGAAAGATCTTTTGTATATGGGAGAGTCAGAAAGTGGTCAAAGGATTAATGACCATTTCAGTAAGTTCAATCGTGTTCTAGAGAATGGTGATTTGCCTGGCAGAAAGGAGTCTAGGATGGACCAGATTAGAACCAATCCCGCTCACACTCTCCATCTCAAGCTTCCACTTCACACCAAACAATTAGTTGAAACCCTGGAGTGTATCTTAACGGAAAAACTCAATAAACAAATTACAAACTACGATCATGGCAAATGTAGCATGTCTGATGTCTACCTTCTCAACCATAAAAAAGCTTGCGCTGTTGATGGCATCTTGATTAAAATGATGTTCAAGATGACTTTGGATGATTAGCTAGTAAATATTTGTTTCTATTTTTAAATTTTAATAAAAAAGTTGACCTGAGCCATAGCGTTAAACGCTACCAGTGTATGAGTATTCGAACCAAGTTTTTTAGTAAATGAGATGCAAGTTGGGTAGATTCCTGACCTAAAAGATACATAAATTAATATTAATGTAATAAATGTTTTATATTTTTAGTAATTGTGCAAATTACAATGACTGTAGAAAACTGTCTTTAGTACCTTGCGCATTCAAAATACGAAAATAGATGAAGGCATTTTACGTGCCATCGTGTTTAAGTCCAAATCTAATTTTATTACTCATTTATTTTAGTTTCCGAAACATCGTTTCATTTCTGGGGTTTATTAAGTTCATAATGGGTGACAAATCTAGGAAAAGAGATACGAAAATAGCTCGTACGTTGAGTAATGAATTAGCAAGACAAGCTAATCTGGAGGAGAAGCCTAGTTGGAAGGTTTCCAGAGTTGTTAGTAGTATCTTTTTTTGGAAAAGTAGGCCTTTTGTTGGTACAAGTATGTTTTAAAGATTCGGTTGAATTTTAATTACTTCCTTTTAGATCAAGTTAATTTTGATAGAGGAAAGAGAATGAAAATGATTTGATTGAAAACGGTAAGTGAAAAGAACTATTAAATTATGTATTAATTACTTTAGTTATTCAAGAAGAACCAGAAATAATTTACATCAGTAGTGATGGCGAAGAAAAGGCCGTTGTTGGTGAAGTCAAAGTTTCTTTTATAAAAATTCTCGCAGTCAAGAAGATGAATAGCAACAAAATTGGTCAGGATAGTACGCTTGCCACAATTTTGGATTGACTCTTCATATGAGAGATCAGTTATTCGATGATATTATATATCTCCTGAAAAACTACAAGTAGCACCTTCTTCAACAACTGATAAAAAAATTGTGGGAAGCTTTTGTCGAACCTTTCAAAGATTCTTAAACAATGCCACAAACAATGACTCTGACAAGCCGACTTATAATATGGAGATTCAAATGTTGGCGGAAAGGAAAGATCAAGTTGGTGAATTGATATATTACAAGAGATCTTAGATGCTAAACAAACTGTTGAGTTAAGAGGACCCCTAGAAGTACGTGAATAATCCATTTAATTGTAATCTACATTATTTTCCCATCATCAATTTAGTTTTAATCCATATTTGTATCACACTTTGACCCCGTTATTACTATACCAGAAACTAAGCTCCACGCCAGTATAAGCAAACGCTAAGATCAAAAATCCCATTCTACGGGTTGCCATTAGTTTGAATGCCCCTAGAATGACTTCTTTTTGTGATACTTTTAGTTGAGTGTCGCCTGTGCCGACCTCGTAAACTCCGTAATTTGATTTCATTCGAAGTAGACCAAGGACTACAGCCCCACAAACGGTCACAGCAGTGAATACACCATACAATACTTTGACTGTTGAATCTGAAATATTGTCAGAATCACCTGACCCATCAAAGACAAAGTACAGAAAAACACCCCCGAATAGGATGCAGCACTGGGAGGTTGCCCAGAAAATCCCACTATGTCTTCCAGAACTTTCAGCATTCGAATTCATGGAAAGGTATTTACCTTGAGCTGTCCATATCACTGCTGCTCCCACTCCAATAACAGCCGAAGACAAGTAAAGAAAAGGTGTATTCAAAAAGAGAAACCCGCATTGGAATAATCCATAAGTCATAGCAGCCAATACCATCGACAACTTCGGCCCCAACTGATTAACAATGGGGGCAGCTGCAAAATTTGCTAATGTAAAGACGGCGTAAATAATAGCCAGTGAAGTATACCCAGCATGCTTAGAAATCTCTCCCTTATCACTAAAAGAATTAATAACAGTCTCCTCAATAAAGCCCTGTGAATTAAAAGCAAAGAATATCAAAAAAAAGCCCAATCCAAGTTGAATAACATTAATAGTATTTTGAGGCAACGCCATATCTAAAATGAAATATACTTGATTGAGAGGTCAATTTAAATCAATTTCACAACAGTATGATAGAAGGATTATTATCTCCGATTATATAAATATTTATTTATTCATTAAAAGACGTACATAAATAGATGCACAACGTTTGTGATTATTTAAATGTTTGATGGTAGTGTGGTATGTTAATGTATGCGATAAAATGACAGAATAAGAACAACCTACAAGCCTGATCCAGCAAAGTTATTTTTGATAAGGGTAAACTTTTTATCAAAAGTGTAAATTACTTACATCTTAATTAAATCAAGAATGTATGCTTACTGCTTCTTATTAATTAATTAAAAAGAAGACATTATCTATTTTTTGTCAACTTGTACAATGAAAACACACAACATTTATCTGTTCTATTATATTGTATTTTCTGTTGTATATAAGTAGTTTAGAAGTTTGTTATTTGTTTACTGGTTGATTTGCCAGGAAAGACACGTTTTTCCAATGATATCACGCCAAGATATTGTTGGACCGTTCTTGATTTGCATACCAATTGCAAAGTAATATTTGAAATATCAATAGGGTAAATATTTATTAGGACTATTTGATTATATATTTTTGAATCTACGAGTGTTAATTGCTAAATTTGGTTAAATGATACAGTCACCCTCATCTTCCCCTGAATTTGAAGACGCACCTGAGCATGTGGGTGATAAAAACGTGTCTGTTAAGGTATATTTTGGAATGAATGACTTTTTAATCAATTTTTAAATCCATTTTAGGATGAGGTTTTACCATCGACGAGCAGAAGAACTAGGTTAAATATGCTTAGGAGCAGGATGCGACAGGAATTCGGAAGATCCTCTGGGAATTCAGATTCAATCGTTGATGACAATTACTCTATGACTAATTCAGAGTCGATGTCATTGACGTCGTGGGGCCGAAATTTGATAAATACAAGTGGGGATGTGTCGGTGGTGTTTCCATTGGATTCGATGTCTACTAAAGTGCAGAATATACCGACTCTACCTTTGTCGGGAAGGCATATCGTCAAACCGATCTTTGAAGATACTGGTGAATCTTTTGATACGTGTAGAGGATCTCCGGACGGTACCAAAGCAACCAGTCCTCCTAAAATTCCCGAACGACCTATTAATAACAATAATAATATTTCTACTTTATCACCTCGTAGACCTTCAAATATCAGCAAAGAAACGCTCACCCACGAGGACGAAGAAGATACCATTTCAGAGATGCGGGGTGGTAAATTAATAGACTCTGAAGACACTAGTTTCCTAGATACATCTGAAATAGGCAAAAAACGTGGCCACGCCAAGACAAATTCCCTAGACCGTGGTTTATCACTAGCTAAAGCTATGAAATGTGGGCCATTCCCACCCCCTCCTGACCAACAATCCAAAGCTAATTCCCTAAATAGGCAATGCTCGCCTTCAGACATGTTTCAAGGTGTTTGTGAGGAAGATCAATTGAACAATGAAGCTAAGGGAGTGATACAGCAAATTACGTCGGATCTGTTACAGACCGAAATACTAACCGACGAAGATATTAGTGAAGACGATCATTTTGAGGATCCAGGCAAGGGACAGGAGAATGAGGTGAAGCCGGTGATTCCTGATAGGACGCATTTGCCGGAACTTGTTAAGCCTGTCATTCCGCCAAGGCCGGACACTGTTGGGGAAGATAGCATGGTGGGGACAAATGATACCAAAATTCATGCATTGGAAGAACCTACTGACTTGATAAAGAAGTTAAGTATTGAAGAAAAGATTGTTGAGTCCAAAGATCCTATCACAAGAGACGTTGAACGACGCATGTCCATGAAAGAAGATAGTTCGGCCAACTCAAAATCCTCGACAGCTGAAAAACGTCTCTCCTTAGCTGGCCATTCCAACAGACCAATTACAGCCATCAAAGGAGCCACTCATTCCGTCAAAACATTCTCCCAGGGCATTTTTCGCGGAGCCTTAGACAAAGCTAAATCCGTTGTCTTTCCTCAGTCGAAGTCAGTCGGAAAACTGGCAACGACCAAATTTATTGAGGAAGGCGATGAATGTGATATTGAGGACAAGATGCGAGAAACAACAGTTACCTCTCCTCAAACAATTCCCTCCCAAGTACACTCACCCATCCAAATTTGCCGTCCCAAAAATTCCAAAAAAGGGCCTTTTGATTACTCGGAGGTGAGAGTGGTACAAGAATTCAAAAATGAACACACCGGTGCGATTTGGCAAATCAAATTCAGTGTGTGCGGCAAACTATTCGCAACGGTGGGGCACGACAACATCGTCCGAGTGTGGTGCTTGAACAACTACCTGGCTTACTTCCAAAAGATCCGTGACAAATTCAACGAAGCCACCGGGAAAGGTTCACATTCCGTGTCAAATTTCGAGGTCATGATGGGGATGAATGTTAATATGAGTGATTGTGGGAGTATAAACGATTTGTTTACGGTGTCTGACGAAATCAACTCCGACCATTCTTCGAATTCAACGGCATTCGAGGAGAAATCGACGTCGAAGGGGCAGAATATTGTGGCTTCAAAGCCGCTCTGTACATTTAGGGGACATACGGCCGACATCATTGAAATTTCCTGGAGTAAGACGTATTTCATTTTGACGTGTGGAATGGACAAGACCGTCAAGTTGTGGCATTTGTCGAGGACGGAGTGCTTGTGTTGTTTCCAACACACTGATTGCGTGACGTGCGTGGCCTTTTTGCCAAAAGACGATAGGTACTTTTTGAGTGGGTCGTTAGATGGAAAGTTGAGATTGTGGCATATCCCTGAGAAGAAAGTTGCTATGTGGAACGAAGTTGATCCAGTCCAATTTATCACGGCCATTACTTTCGTAAAGAATGGAAACTTCGCAGTGGTTGGAACTTTCCTTGGAAGATGTATCTTCTACCACACAGACCAACTTAAATACCACACAGTAATTGACGTTAGGTCGAGTAGGTTTAAAAATTCAACTGGTCCAAAGATCACTGGCTTGGATGTGAGTGGGGACAAACTGTTGGTAACCTCAAATGACTCCCGAATTCGAATCTATGACTTGCGTGACATGAATTTAGTCTGCAAATTCAAAGGAGCAATAAATGAAAACTCAAAACTGCGGAGCTCCTTCTCGCCTTCAAGTAGACATATCATATGTGGATCTGAAGATAGATACACGTATATTTGGAGTACCAGTGATACCTACAATCCCATTTCTGTGAGGAAAGATAGAAATGTTAATTGGCAGAGGATCAGAGGAAGTGAATATCCTGTTTCAGTGGCCATATTTGCGCCTAAACCTCAATTGTTCATGGCTTTATGTGAACCTTTTATGAAATCAGTTGTGAAGGGGGATAAGAAAAGTGATAATAAAAGCTCAGTAAGTCAAAAGCTGTCTGTCAAGAATCTTGATACTGAATTAGATGCTTCAGCCGGCATACAGCCACTTTTCAAATCACCCATTCCGCACCATTCAAGTCAAGATAAACTAGATGCATACAGGAAAGATCCAATACATTCCAACAACTTCGGAGACATAATCATAACAGCCGACGTGTCCGGATGCATCAAAGTAATGGTCAACCCTTCTAAGGGAAACTCTCGCAGCAATACCTTTCAATCAGACACCTAATCAAGTATTCCTAACAATCAGTGTGGACTGACTATTTTTCAAATAAATACATAAGTACCATTTAACATACCAATAATTGCCTTATCAAAAAAATCTTTTAAGAATAAATGTTTGATATGACTCTATGTGTTTATACTGATTTAATTTTACTACTACTGACATGTATAAGTATTTGTATGCGATGCAAAGTTTGACTAATGCAATGATCGATAATAAAAACCAAATTTTGACCTTTAGTTTTGTATTACTAGTTTTGAGAGTTTAGCGATTTTATTTAATTTTTGAGGTCAATATTTAGTGTTTATAGCAATTTAAAACAGTTAATTGAGGTTCACATGTATTTGTGAGGATATTTGACGATGAATTTGCGTATAGTCGTGTAGTCTTTTTAAATTTGCGGTAAACATTAAAGCTATTCTTTATTCGGCTGCTGATATTTATTTTTATTGCTTTCTAATAGTCTAAAAGTCGTATTTTTGATTGACTAAAAAACCATTTTAATTGTCCTCGACAAGTAAATGTTAATTTAAGTACTTACACACCACTTAATAATAATTGTTAATAATATGAAATTAATTTTATTGTTTAGTGTAATCGCTTGTGTATTTCGTATTCCTTATCGATTTTAGATAACACAACCTCGCCCATTGAGTCTAAATGTATTAATAAATATTACTTCCAGGCAAAATGAAATTTTTAATTCTTTTTGCAACACTAGCGGTTGCTTTAAACGCAACAAATGTAAATAGCGACAGCTCCAGTAGTTTAGTCGGCCAAGCCGTAGATGCTGAATTGGGTGAGGCTTCCGAACACGTCCACACCATCAAGAAAAGAGACACCACGGACGGGCTGAAGAAAAAGACGAACCAAAACAGAGAGCACCTAATGCAGATCCGTAAAGACTACAATGTTTACTCCTTCACCCAACAAGACTACCCCGCCATCTTCGCCATCTTCCTCGGCATTAGTCTAATTTTGGTTATTGCCATAATTTTCATTGCCGTCGGAATGTGGACTATGGATCCAGGCAAGGACTCTATCATCTACAGAATGACTACTACCAAACTTAAGAAAGATTAATTTTTCCTTTCAGAAGCTTCTTCACGATTTTTTTATCTATACATAAATACTTATAAATAAATACACAAATGTAATAACTTTATTCAAGCAGCACATCATTTTTATAGGTAAATGTAGAAACTTCTTATTTGCATTGGGTACAAATAAACTAGGGAAGGATCTACGTTTTTGGAGTATTTCGAAATTTTATTTTCTTTTAATAGTTTCTTTTTATCAGTTAGGAAGGTTGTTCCTTGCAAGTTGACTTCCACCATCTTTTTGACACTAAAATTTGGGAAGATAGAGGCGACGTTTACTGTCATTGGTTCTTCTCCTATTTTGACATGGCCTCCTTCGATGTATCTCTCCACACGCATAAACCAAATCAAAGGCGAAGTGGAGATGGTTTCGAGGGTGAGGAGGTTCACTCCGTCCGGTAAGTCATTCGCCAACCCTTCATACGATGATTTGTAGCTTTTCTTGTAATCTGCCATTGATTTGTTAGCCCATGGAGCATAGGTCAGGATGGGTTCATTGAATAATTCGATTTGGTGTCTTTTGGTAATAGCTGCGATGTTGTCTTTTTGACCGATATAAATCCTATGAGTTCCTTTCATTATTAAACCATTTCCTTGGGTATCTTCTTCATCCAAAGGTTCTTCTACCCCCAAATGATCGTCAGCAAAAGCTCGTCTATGTACCATCAATTCGAGAGCACCTTCCTTCAAGCTACTTCCACCTTCGGCACGGTCAACCAAACAAGCCATGCTGTTTACTCCATCTTCCAGTGATATCGATGTTGTAATAGGGTAATAGTTGCCTGCTACCGGTTCTTCATTTAGATATATGTAGTCAGGAGCAGAATTCAAAGTCCTAACCATCGTTTGCCTTCCATTGCAATCAGTTGTAAATTTGTTTTGACTATGGATGTTGGTGATGTATGTGGTAACAATATCCTTTGCAATAGGATCAATTTTTTCTTTTGGAATCGGTCCAATCGTAAAAGTAAAGTCGATGTACTCTTGTGACTTAGACAAGGAAATAGTTTGACTTATCCAAGGATTAATTATTTGTTGTGTTTGATTAGTTATATCACCAAAATATTGAGTTGATTTGATTGTGTCATTGAAGGAAATTGAGCTGTTTGTCGATGGAGCGAAGATATAAGCTCCATCTTGTTGAAAAGCTTCCTTCCCATTTCCAGGGTAATAGGAAAAATGTTGAGAGAAGGGCATTGTTAGGTTAGTCATTTTATTAGTAAAGGTCTTTAAATAGCCATCGCTATCAAATTCCAATTTAATTAAATCATTCTCCAAAGGTTTTAACCCCCCATTCTTGATACTCTTAACTTTACCAAACTTATTTTGTATTTTGTTAATTGCCTTGCCTCCCCCAACAAAATACGTCTTAAATCCAATTCTTGGCAAAGTCAATTGAATGACCAGTTGAACCTCACTCACCTGATCACCACTCAAAACAACTTGATACTTAACATTATTTCCCTGATCATCTGTCACTATAGTAGGTTGATGATTTAGTGGTATTTTGATAATGACATCCCTCTTCAAATGGTGTCCATGATATACGGTCACCATAAATGATTCACTTGTCTCATTTATTCTGTAAAAATTAACATATAATAAAGGGAAAAAAAAGATTAGAATATAAATTAAGATGTATGTGTTAGAGAAAACTTACTTCTGAACAAAACAACCATCACTAGTTGGAGTGCATAAAATAAAAGGAATGGTGTGATTTAAATTATTCAAATGAGTTGAGATGTTATTGAGGATTTGAGCTGATTCTTGCCAGCCTTCTATTAATCTGTCTTCATAGTCAAATGTTACATTACTTTTGGAAGTGCCTCTGCAAAAGATATCTTAATTAGGATCTTTATGAAGAGATGATGGTATGGGGTGGTGCAATGAAAGAGATGTATCTTTATTATATAAAGTATCAATAACCATCACCAAATCATTTAAAGTAACATAATTACGTTTTTAAAATACACAATCTCATTTTGTCATTTTTTGAACAAAGGCATCAAATAGTTGTGAACTTTTTAACGGCCTATTAAGTGCAATCAAATGGTGTGGTTGAGATGATGGAAATATAAATCAACTTTACACATACATTCGTCAAAAGCTTGCCAGGTATCAAAGTGTGATTTTTACCAATAAAAAGAGTATTCATTTCTATAAGATTCCTTTTTGTTGAATATATTTAATGAGACGTCAAATTTGGATGGTAGTACTGTGGTCATTACATCAACTTCTTCTCGAAACAGGATTATTGTTTGAAAAGATAACATATGGTTGGCACGCCTTGTCGTACATACGGTGCATTTGACTAATAATAGATGTGTACATGTATTCTAAGATGTGACTTATCTTGGTTCGAAAAGCAATGGGTGGTAATTGAAATAGGAAAGGAGTGGTTAAACAAAATATGGCAAAATATTTATAATCAAAAGTTGATATTCATCTATAGCGAGGTGTCAAAAGTGTTGTTGGCTAGATAATCTTTTTACTAAAATGAGTTCTTCTCCTACCTCCATTTATTCTTCTCCTAAATCTAATAGCAGTGGACACTTATCTTGTGGACCTTTGCCTATCCAGTATTTGAACGAGGATTTTGAACCTTATGTTAGAAGAAGGAAGCGCGGAGAGAATGTTAAGGGGCAGAAGAATAAAATTGCGGAGCTTGATGAAACTGTAAGTTACATACTACATTTATATTAATAATCTATTTTCTTTTTATTTATATTTCAGGAACAAGTAATAGTACGAACATGCATAAACTCCCGTGAACGCAAAAGAATGCACGACCTAAACGATGCCTTCGAAAAGTTACGTAAAATCCTAGCTTATGACAAGCATGCCAGTTCCAGAAAAGCATCTAAGATTAACACGCTGTTATTAGCAGGAAATTGGTGAGTTGACACAACTTTGTTTCCTAATCTCCGGATTATATTTTAGTATCACCAAATTAAGTGAGTCAAATGAAGAGCTTAAAGCAAAAGTCATGGAGCTAGAGATTAAATTAGGAGGGAAGAAAGGCACAAACCACCATAATATTATAACAACAACTCACAATGATGTGCCGTTGCCTGACCAGCCAACTACTGAAAACAAAGAAAGTCCCGGAAGTAGAGGAAACGCATCAAGTCCTACTTTAATTCCTAAACAACCAACCAATCTGTTTGCTCACCAACAAGCATTACAAAAATTGAACCAAATGCCAATCAACTTCTTCCCTGCCTTTCCTCATCTACCGCCGAATCCAATGGCGATTCCTTTTTTGATGAGTCAAATTAGCTTTAAAATGAATCAACACCACCACCAATCATTACCCCCCAATTTTCATCTTTTTGATCAAGGAGCTTTGATACACAAGTAAATAATATAAATATCTAATCTTTCTATTTAAAATGCTTCTTAAATAAACTAAATAAATAAAAGTAAATAAAATAAGTTATGTTTGTTTTTCACAGATTAGCACCTTTGTTGTAAGTATTTAAGTTTTAGTTATTATTCAATTTCTTTTAAGTGTTTGCCTTTACTTGGTGTCAAAGGTTGTGGATAAGACATTTTGAGCTAATTATAAGTTTCGACTAATTACCAGATGTGTAATTACATAACATCCTCTACGAATTGTTTAAATTGACTCTGAACTAGGTATTACCTAATTAATGATCACGTACTATATCAATGTACTAATCTTGTTGTCTCCTAAACTAGTATGTAAGTTATTGTTTGAGATTACGCAAGCCTTTTAATATGTTAAGATACTTTTTGATTTGAAACAGATGTCTTAGTGACAAGAGATTAGGTAGTGATTTGTTTAAAGTCGATTGGCTTAGAAGGAGTTATGTGGTAAGTAGTCATTGGGAGTCGTCTAAACTGATTGCGTCAACCACAAAAGAATTGAGTTTAAGAAGGAGCTGGTTGGATGGCATTACTCTAAGTTGGGCATAGTGTATTAATATGTCTGTATATTATTGTAACAATCCACAGGGATTCATCCACTTCAACGCCACCAACTTGACTTAACCCAAGTGAGTAGTTGTCTGGCTGGTTAGCAGGTGTGAAGATGAAGCAGTTCAAAAGAGGTTAGTACTGGTGTTGTGGCAAAAGGGATTATGGTGTGAAGTACAAAAATAGAGTTGCCATACAAAGATACAGCTTAATACTACATAATGATTACAGAACCAACAAGTGGCCCAAGACAAACAGTCATGGCTTATGTACTACTTTCACCCACTAACATCATTAAAAAGTATACTCATCAAAAAAGTTGAATTAGTTTGTTCAAAAGATTAAGGGCATAAGTTGAGCAAACTAAACAATATAAAAATTCAAAGTTACTAGATTAACCATTTAATTGCCACATTTCTTATTTATTGTAAAGAAACATTCTTAACGTAATAATTAAACAAAA
Source organism: Rhabditophanes sp. KR3021 (assembly GCA_963281155.1). Taxonomy (NCBI): domain Eukaryota; kingdom Metazoa; phylum Nematoda; class Chromadorea; order Rhabditida; family Alloionematidae; genus Rhabditophanes; species Rhabditophanes sp. KR3021. The sequence continues at coordinate 8,679,309 of CAUJLY010000001.1, forward strand.
TAATGAATGTAAGATGACAATCCTAAATTATATATTGCCACTTGATCATTTAATAATTTAGACATTCTTATTAATGATAGGTAAGGTTTATGTGTGTATGTTATTATTATTGGTATTGGATACTGTTGTGAACATTCAAATTTAGTTTGTTAATGGGAGTTGGGTATTATTAGGCTGGTAAGTACCTAATTGGCCTTCCTCGTTCTGATAAAGGAAAGAAGTTCATTTTGTTTGAATGGCAAGATAAATGGTGATCAAAAAATCACAGCAGGCTCCACTTTAATCTCATAAAGAGGGATGAATGTTGCCATTTGTGAGGGAGTGAATGAGTTGTTTAATATGATAGGTAGCGGCGGATGTTTAGACGTTTCTTTTTTTAACTAATTCAATATATCTATTCCAAGAAGTGTCTATTTAATTTAATGGGACTTTTCTTTGATTACAAAGTTAATTTGATCATACTCAATTAGATTACCCATTTTGTCCCACAACAAATTTACTTACGTGACGGCATCATGGTGCTGGTTGAGGGCGGAAGCTCTTTGAAGTTTTTTAGACATTAAGGTTTGGGGTGAGTTGTTTAGCCTGGTGACAGCAGACAGCTTTTTGATTAGATTGTTAAGGGTTGAGGATTGGCGTATCATTCGCTTTTGAGTTGGTTTGGAGGTGAAGTAGCCTGTCCAGTAGGTGTTGTTGCGGTGGGCGTAGGGGAAGAAGTCCGAGGTTTTGGTGGTTAGGTTGGGTTTGAAGGATTTGAGGCTTTGGATGTAGCAGGAAGGGGTTGAGTAGAAGATTTTGATGTTGGGGAATTGTTTTTGGACGTGGTAGATTAGTTTGTCCAGGTTGACGAACCAGTGGTTGGCGTCCGAATATTGGAAGTCTCCGCCAGCTGAAAAGAGGATGTTGTTGTGGCGTTGGACGGAGACTTGTTTGTAGATGTGCTCGATGAATGCTTTCAACTTGACGTCTAAATTATAGCCAGGGAAGTTTTTGTTATCAATGATGGAATCATCCTGGCAAAGGGAATCAAAGCAAAAGTCCTTAAGAGGAGCATAAGTGGAAAGATAAAATACTCCGGTTAGAATGGATGTTTTCAAATCTTGGGAGCTATTCCAAATAAACTCCAATGTCTTGTCCTGAATGCGTTGTTTATGTTCGAGGTAATGTTCTCTAGCAAAGTAAAGAGCTTCGTAATCCATTTGGGAGAAGATACTAGCCATCTCGATTGAGTGACCAAAGGGATCTATTTGCCAGGCAACCTTTGGCTTGCCACATTCTCCGAATGTTTCATTTAAGTATCGTAGGCCTAGAGTCATTTGATCGATTATATCAACGTAATGAGCTGATGCTTCATCATTCTGAACAAAACCGCCCCCAATTATCTCGATTTGACCATTATTGAGAAGATTAGTAAAGCGTTGTTTTTGTTTGTCATCATGAGTTTCCATCCATCTCCACAAAAATCCAGTCTCAGCGAAAGAAAATTTACGGGAAGGATCTTTGTGAAGTGAGTCAATTACTGAGTCAAAAATATAATTGACCCCAACAGGAACAAGATGATTATTTGTTCCAAAAAAGTACTCATCAACTGTCTTTATCTAAAAACAAAGTAGTTTAATCTGAATTGGCCCCGCAAATAACCTACCCAGCCCAAATCATCATGCGTATGAGGAACTATATGAACGTTAATAACCCCCTCCGAAGCATCAACATTAGGACAATTTTTCCAACTGCAAGTGTGGCTTCTGCCAAGCCCAAAAAACAAGCCAATTAATATCGAATAAAGGAGCAGCATTTTAAAAAGTTGGTTCAATAAGTGATCCTAGTAGCTGTTGATCTTTTTATACTATTTATTGGGATAAAATTTATTACAATTTATCACCTGACACAGATAGAAATTAAATTAATTAAGCTAATACAAAGTAAATTACAATGATTATTACAAGTACTATAACAATGAAGGCTGGTGCTAGAAGATAGAAGAGAATGTCGCACCAGTCTGCTGTTCTTTTGCGTGAAGAATCGTCGAAGTGGACTATTTCGTGGAGGGGAGTTTGTTCGGACACATTTAAAGACCCTTTTGGGTCAATTATGAACTCTTCGGACTCAGCTTTTGATGGTTTTCTTATATGAGGTGGTATTGGTGGTGGGGTTGGTGTGCGTGTTTTTATTATTTGACGAGTTCTATCTAATATGGGGATAGTTGCTCCGTTGTAATGAGTTTCATTGAAACCGGGTGAATTTATTTCCGGAATGCTTTTGATTGAAGCTGTTGCAGAATCTCGTAGATATGGTCGTGAAGTTGACTTTTCTGAAACATTTGAAGCGGGTGTGTTTGATCTAGGAGATGATAGTATAACTAATGGGATTGGATTTTCTTCAACAATTGCAGGTCTATTAGGTGATATTTGATTATTATTTATTTTGTTTGGATCTTGTTTAATTCTGATTGGGTCTTGATTATTATTTACTGAAATTTGACTGTGATGATAAGTACTTGGACGTGGTGGAAGCGAAGGTACATGTGGAAGTTTTGCTGAATGAATTGGTTTATGTTGATTTGTTATAGTTTCGTGGAAGTAGATGTCAGTTTCATGTATTGTGCACTCTTTAAGTGGAGACAAGGGAATTTCGCCAAAACATTCGGCTTCTTCACATTGATGTCCATTTAAACTTAAAGAAGAACGAGTAACCTTGAAATTATTTGTATCTGCCAAAAGGTGTATATTTGGATCAGGCAAAGTTGCTTTATTTGAAACAGTCAAACTTTCTTTATTCGAATCACCAAAACTTTCTTTATTCGAATCACCAAAGCTTTCCTTATTCGAATCACCAAAACTTTCCTTATTCGAACCACCAAAACTTTCCTTATCCGAACCACCAAAACTTTCTTTATTCGAATCAACCAACATTTGTTTATCACTATTGCCACTATCAAGCCCATCTATACTAGCATTGACAGAAACATTAACTGAACTATGAGCTGTAGATAAGATCGACGTTGGTTGCTTCTTCTCCACTTTGAGGTCATCGCCAATGTCAGGCAGGTTGGTTAAATGATTTAACAATACCGATATTGCTTTCATCGTTTTTGACCACATAACATTCGGTTTTTCGATTGCTGTCTTATCATCGATCTCTGTAAAATAAATGTATGTATGGTTGCTTTTAAACCAAAAATCACTTACGATTGAATTTATTATAAATACCTGAAATATAAAAAGAAATTAATGGAATATTGAAAATTAAATTTTAAAGGAACTGTACATCAACAACACTTGAAGTCTGAATTTTAGCTTTAAATTATGTACGCGGCGTGTGTTTAAAACCATATTTGACGTTTATTAATCAAACTATCTTATTTTAGTTTGCAAAAAGATCTCACTTAGACTGTGTGTAATTTAATCTACAAATGGACAAAGGAAATGACGAGAAGCCGGCAAAGAGAGACACTAAAAAATGTCTAGGAATAGATGTAGCCTGGAAGCAGGTGAAAATAAAGTTGCCAAGGCTGATGGAGGCTACTTGGATGATACAAGAAGCATAAGTTATGCAACTGCTGGTAAGTTAAAACTCCATTAATTATATTTTATTTAGGGAAATTTTAATCATCAACAGGAGAAGATAGGCCAAAGTTTGTGAAAACAAGTAGAAAGTCGTCATGAGGGAGCTGAAAATGTAAGTATCGCTATTTATTATGACTATAATTTATGTATTTATAGTCTATGTCTGAAGATTTAGATAATATTCCGCCTAAAGTTGACTTGGCTTAAATGCTGCAGTCCAGAAAATTAAAAGCGATTGTACCGAATAAGCTAATGACTGCCAAGGCAAACTCGTTTGAAGATACAATGTTGACGTCAAATCCTGATATTTTAACCAATTTTCGAAAAGTGTTATTTGGTTTAATAGTTAGTAGTCTAAAAAAGCTCCTAGAAATTTAAATCTTCATTTGATTCGCCGACACATATATCCAGAGACAAATAACACAGTCCCCAAGTTAATTTTGAAAGATTTTTCTGTTTGCAAACGTTTAAAGTCTATTGTGAAGCGTTAACTATTTTTAATCAAAAATTACCTTCTGCATATAAATGATATTGTTTATCTTTTAAAAATTGAAATTCATTTAATTGAGGGGGTAATTTATGTGGATCAAATGCATTACTGGTCTTTACCACCATCATCAACAATGATACGTGATTCCTAATAGAGTCTTCACCCATTTGTCTCAGTTTAGCGGCAACTTGTTCGTAGAATGAGTCATATTTGTTACTTCCATAAGTGTCAACAACAATACATATGTTTGTCAAGGGTATGTTATACTCAAGAATAGTATCAATAATTTGGGAAACTGATAATTGCTTATTGTTACTTAAATTTATGTCCATAAAGATTGGCCTGTAAGGTAATTGTGTTTGATTAAAGTTGTACTTTGTAAGAATACAATCTTTTTTATTTTGATCACTTCCGTCTCCAACGATGTTAAATCTACTTTTGCTGTTAAATTCAACGTTGTAGACGTAGTTGCAAAATATGTCAATTAAGAAGCCATTATGTGCTTCGTTTGGACCGAGTAAGAGAATTACTTTATCTTTGGAATTTGTTAAAGCTAATAAATATACATGAACTAAAATATGGTGAATGCAAAAAACTAACCAGGTCTTCTTCCAACAACTACTTCGCGAATTGATGCGTTTTTGTCATAATCCTCTCCACCATATTTACTAACCGAAATTATTCTGCCAGCTGACATCAAAAAAGCAAACTAAAATTATTAAAAGGGTTAAGTTAAAAGGACAAATTAAAACGATTAACATAGATGGATTTAAAAAGTAGAATAAATGTATACAAAATATGTATGGATGGTAATAATATGAATGAATAATAATGGTATGTAAAATATTGTGCGAAAGGTCCATGGAAAGACAGGAATAATAAAATAAGAGATAAGAAGTAAGCATTATACAGAATCGTAACATAAATATATATTAAGAATGGTGATGATGAGTTATTTAGGAAACACGAAAATGCTTTATTTTTGACGCATCTACCACATTTATGTATTGAATGATCACAGAAACATTGTCTTGAAGTGAGCAACTTAAAAAATAAGTAAAATCTTATCAGAGGAATATACGAAGTGAGTCAAAAATTAGTCATCATCCAATATTCACGTTTAAATAAAATGCTTAAGTATATAGATTTTTGTATATGTACTCGCCTCTATCGGATTTTGCGCATAAAAGAGAATCATATAAATAGACACATTTATACAAAGAAAAGTTGTTTATTGCATAAAAAGTAATTTGTTTATTATCAAAAATATTCTAAAACAATGAATATAGAATATGTCAAGGGACTTGAAGATGTGTAAATGTTTTGTTGTTTTATAAATGTTGATGTGGTTTGTTGTTTAATAAATTTTTAATAAATGTCTTTTGCAATAGTGTCCAATTAAATAAATACATATTTTTATTGATGATTTTGTGGTATGTGTAAATAAATAAATTTATTTTATTTCTTGTTTCTGAATTAATGTCTAATAAACGTATCATTTGCATATTTGTACTAATGTTTTATATTTTCATAATTATACCAATGAATACAATCGACTTGATTTGATCTTAGCAATATTTACATATTACTTATTGTTTACCAAATAAAATTACCCTGGGTCGTTTCTTAAAAGAATCCTGTGTTTTAATTGAATTAATTTAGCATGAAAGCAATAAAAAAACGTCTCAAATTAAACTGAACATAAAAATGCCGTAAATGCTTGTTTCAATAAAAGTATTGCAACTTTTTTATTGTATCTTTGAATGATACGGGTGAGTAATCTTGTTCATATTATATGAACGACAACCATATTTTACAATCCGAATACTTTCGACAAATATAAATTTATTATTGCCAATACAGTCCAGAATTATCCTTCCTAATTAAGTAATTTTATAAAATAATCTTTTGCAATTCTCATTGATATATTATTTGCCCAAACGGCTACGACGAGCATGTTAATGAGATATATTAGTATGTTCAAAAAATTTGGATAAGCATTACAATTTCTTGTTCAATTTCAAATGCGTTTTAAAATGACTAATTCATCAGTCTTAATTACGACAATCAAGTTGCAATTCGAATATTTTAAAATACGTACTTTCTTTTAGATTTAATTATGGTTTTTTCTTTGGCTTTCCAGAGAGTCTTTTAATTGAAGACACCCCTTTAGAAGATTGATTCTAAATCAAGCCCCAAAAAATGACTGAATTTTAAATAAAACCACCATTTTATTTATCAAAAACATAACATATTAATATTTAGTGTATCATATAATATATAGTCATCATTTGTATCTAATAAATTAAATTCTGTTCACTTACATTTGTCTCCTAAACAATTGGCTGGTTTTTAATTTGGATAACTTTTCGATTGGCCATGTTCATTATATCATTTTTTGTTTCAGTGTCATTACCCAGGAAAGTCAGTTTTCTAGTTGTCGGGTTTAAAAAACGGCAATTTTATGGTTGTCCGCAACTAATGCCTTGTTTAATTTTTTTCTAAATGCAATTGATGCAGCTTTACACACTGTTTGGTTTTCTAAACTTTCATTGATATCAGATATTACCAGTTGAAATTTACTTTGAAGCTTGATAATATTAGGTCATGCTAAATGCAATGTGGGAATAATTTCTGATTCGAATTGCAACATTGGTTTCTCAAAAAGCGATAAAATCTTGACATAAGTTGTAAGATGATTTGTAGCAGAATTCAAAAATTCAATTTTACCTACGACATCATTTCCTAGTCGTTTAACAATATTTTAATCTCCAGACACGGTCCTTTATTAAAAGCACAATTTTGGCGATCTCATTAAAAGCAATAAGAGCAGGGTAGAACTTGTAGCATTTGTTGTGGACAGTCAAGAAGAAGTCGTCGTGATGGGGACATTTGATTGAAGTGATGCCAACAAATAGAGAAAGAAGTAATGTTGTGAAAAATAGCGCCGCATTTCAGTGAAGATATAACTAAAATTTGAAATATATGTAAAAGATTGTATACAAATTTGAAAGCAATTAATTTTTGTTTTATTTTTTTCGATGGAATTTCAAGAATAAATGGGTTATTGTTTATGTATTATTATGCAATAGATTTTTTATTGATTACTGTAAGTTTAATATTTTTGCTGTATTTTACATAATTGTTTAGTTTGCTACAAATCAGTGTGCATGTTTTGAGCCAATATTATTGAGAATTTATGTTATTGTTAAACTTGACAATTACTGTTTTTTGCTTAATTATTAAACAAATCAAGTGAACCACATCAACGATGAAGTTCAACATTCAGGTTGTAAGCATTTATTTAAGTTGGATTAAATATCCATCGCGTTTTGATGTACCCAATTATGCTTTTTATCATTTCAATCTACAAAATAAATTATTCTATAATTTGTGCTGTTTATTTTTTAGTTAACAATTTAATCAAATGTATTTTTTATTCGCTTTATGATGGCATGTTGATACCATAGATAAAATTAAATATAGGAATTATTTGTATTTTTAAACGATGCAGATTTGTCACTTGTTCTATTTTGTGATTTATGATTGTTATTACTAAATACCGTCCTAACTTTGATCGGAGTTTTTGTAATTGCACCAGCCTTCATAAGTCTTAAATCAATTAAAATCATTTCCCGAAAATCTTTGATGAAAACAACGGAAAGAAGAACGCAAATACCAAAACTCGAGTATGTCAAAGCATCAGTTACTCTCCAAACATACCACGAGGTTGCTTTGCCAACTAAAAACGATATTTATTAACAAAACTGAAACATCCAACTTACGTATTATTTCATAAATACCAACTAAAACACCTGGTGCATAACAAATGCACGGATAAATAGATTGAATAGTCAACGTAACAAAAAGTTGCCTTTGTTCTTTAATTCTCCTTTGACTGGTAACCTTATTTTGAGCTTGTAACTTATAAAAAGTATACAAATTCATTAGAAAAGCGAATATGTTGCCAAAAACTAATGTGAACATCATTGGATACTGAACTAGTCTTATATAATAATTAAGAGAAAAGGGTTGATATGTACACATTTCATCTGGCAAGTAAATAGGATGTAAGTCCAGTTTATGTCCAAAGGCAAAGACAATAGCAGGTAAATTAATGATTAAAGCAATGAAAGACAAAAGAAATGGATTAGATTGTTTGTTTTGAATAATTGTAAAATGCCGATCAATGTAAATTATGAATGGCGTGGAAAAGATAATTTGTGCAGTAACAAAAAAAAGTGCTCGCATCCATGAGCATCCTATGACACTTATTGGCAAATTAAAATAATAAGGTATTAAATAAATGAGGGAATTCACAGTTGTGTGTAAAGATGCCAACATGTACTCAGTTGCCAATATTATGACTGTTTTCTTGAGAACTCGTCTTTTTGTAAATCGGTTGTTGGTCAAAGCTTTATAAAGAAAATATATGTTTGGAAAGATTGACAAAAATGATAGGACAAATATTTCAATTGCGGCTGGATAGAAGGCTACATTTACGGGAGCAAAGTATTTAGGTTTCATGAATTCTTCCATATTTTATTGAGCATTTACTAGTAGATAGTAATAAAATTAGATGTCGGTATTTATGGTAATGTAAAAATTGTATTTCCTCATCATAATCCGACACAAAATATATTAACACAGCTAAATTCAGTCAAGCGCATTCTATTTAATTAATTTTAGACTTCTTATACGTCAGGTATTGTTTTTTACAAATTGCGGAAGTTAACAGGCATGACTTTTTATGATGAATTATATCAAGAACATTGGACTTGATATTAAAAAATCCTACGCATATTTCACGTGTCAAAAATAACAAAAAGATATGTAACATCAAGAAATTAACAAAGTTGGATTATCATAAAGTACAATTATCTTTGTTCACATTAAATTAACAAAATTAGATATGACAAAATGAAAGTCTATTTATTCTTCCTTTGATTAAATCCGGTAAGATAACCAGTAGCTGAGTATGAATTATCAACTTTTGCACACACCACATACAAAACATAATATCCAACATTTTCAAATGTATGCAGTCCATATCCAGCAAATGGAATTGTAAAATGACCATATGTAACTCCAAAATAATTCATCTTATTTTGAGTAAAAGTATATTTGTCTATAATAATTCCATCAATTTTGATTGATTCAACATTACTGCCATCATGATCAGCATAAAATTCTAAATAGCAATCTTTTGCTAGTGTATAAAATTGTGTTTTACCCGTCACCCATTCACTTATACTAGGAACGTAATGCATAAAATGTCCGTAAGCAGTAATGTTGTCTGGTTGAATGTGGATCGATCCAAATCTAAATATTAGCATTTCTCCTGAATTAGTAGAAGAACCAATCTCCCATTTATTTGTTAATGAAATAGTGTTTGGTTTGGAAACGGTAATAACTTCTTCGTTTCCATTAAGGGGATCATTTTGATCATAGACATTCATTGTAAATATTTCATTACATTTAGATTCTACATTCGGAGGAGAAACATAAAGTCTCGTTGTAAAATCGTTTGTTATCATTCTTTGATCGGGTGATTTTAATAAAACATTGCATTGTTTATAAATAACAGGTAATGGCATGAATGTTACATAATCTTCAACACAAGTAGATCCGCATGAATTATCATTTAGATTACTTGTTGTAGAACATGAAGTAGCATACGATAACATAATTGGGGAAGTTGATGAAATAACTACGCTTGAGTTGCTATTATCGTCCACATTCCCAGTTGGTGAAATACCAATATAATGTTGATTTTGACCAATTGTTGTATCGTATTGAATTGTTTTGTTTGAAAATAATAAACCGTTTACATATAAAATAATATTTACACTAATAGATTCTTGAGTAAATGGCAACAGTGTGATTGATCCTTTAGGAACTAAATAATTGCTGGGTAAGGCAAAGTTATATTTATATCCAGCATGTTTGGTTGAGGGTATCAAGAAGTGATCTCCCCATCCACTAACTGGATCATTTATTCTACCAATTAGTTTGACTTCTTCTGTGCATGAGGCAAATACACGAAAGTCACTCACATAACCATCATAGAAACCAGTGCCAACATATTGCGTTGTCAATAAAATTTCTTTGAAATCAAGGGAAATCTAGAGTGTAATAAATATGGCGAAATCAATGTTTACCTCATTTGTTTTCCCATATGTAGCAGTTTTTTGGATGGAGACAACTTTATTATCTGATTGTTGTGTGTATTGAAAAGTACAAGTACTATCATTGAAAGATGGTATTATTATGACAGCTGTAGTTAAATAAACGGTGGCAACAATATCATCATTAATAAATGAAAATACAAATTCTTTTCCATCTGAATCGGCTGTATTTGCTACATTAGTTAAAAATACTAAAGCTAGAGCAATACTTAATTTCATTTTATTAACTTCTCATCGTTACTGCGACTTTAGTAGTACTCAATATAAACCCATTATCAGCTATTAAAACAATCATGTAAATTACATTCTTATTGATAATGAATCGGAGTTTATTGTATAGAGTTTTCGAGATTATATAATTTCTTGCTATTAATTTTTGATACTTGTATATACTTGAAATTTATAATGATAAAAGATAATTTTAAGCAAATCTCTGTTGTATGTTGTAATATTATAAATGGCAAAATCATAAATAAAGGTGTCGAACAAACAAAAATATTTATTTTCTTGAAAGGCATTGATGTGATTAATTGTTCTTGTACACTTTAATAATTTAAAAAACGTAACAGTGCTCTTAATTTTGTTGTTTCAAAATAAAGCAGCCATTGTGTTGTTGCCTATTTTAATAAAAGTAAATTGATAGAATTTAATTTTACTGGTATTTTGAAAGATATTCATTTTATGATGACAAATTAATATGCCTACATTATAGTGTATATGAAAATATAGCAATTATTATTGTAAATATAGATAATCAACTGAAAAATGATGCATTTTTTGAAGATAATGCAGCTTATTATAAAAGAATAAATACCTTAAAATTGATGAAATATTACCTTGATCAACAATATTGTCACAAAAGAAAAATGAGTGAAAGTATATAATCCTTTGCAATATGACAAAGAATTAGTACATTCTGCTTGTTTCAGGCAAAGACTAAGAAAAAAGGGAACTTTATAAAATCTGAATTGTTTTTGCACTTACCATTCCTAACAATTATTTTTTATTAAGATGTTGTTGTTCATTTAAAAATGTATAAATAAATATTATGCGCTTTATATAATCACGCAGTTCGGAAAAATGTAAATAACATTTTCAAAACACTATCATTATGCTAAATGTGATCCAAACAATTTTTAAACAACGTCTAGTCAATCTAACAAGATTAGACTGTTATCTAGAGAAAGATACAATGAAAGATCAAAAATCTATTTATATATATTGTATTAACGTTTGTTCCACTAAATATTATTCATATATGTTATTATTTACCAAATTCATCAACATGTTTTTTGCACTATTTGCTTGTTATTTTTGTTCTTTGGTTTTATATATATAACATCCTTACAAAAGCATAATATTTCTATTTTAGATTGCCAAAAATTATCATGTCATTTCAATGGATTATTATTGCAGCCGTTTTGTATATCGAAATTGGTGTTGGGATTTTACTAGTGTTACCTTGGATCAAACCAGCCTTGTAAGTTTGACATTGTAAATAGATAAATACTAATGTTGGTTTTAGTTGGCGCACAGTCTTTAACACAAGAATTATAAGAGATGTGCTAAAGCACGGAAGAACTATATTTTATTCTACATTTGTTGTGTTGGTTTTATTATTTGCTGATGCTGCAAGAGAATGTATCAAATACTCTAATTTAGACGAGGGCTTATTAGCTGCTCAAGCTATGCCTGAAGTTAATACACTAAAGGCTAACATAGACATGGATTCAGTCGTTCACATGAGACTTTTTAGAGCTCAAAGAAACTTTTATGTTTCTGGATTTGCTTTAGTCATGTTTATTTTAAATAGACGTATTTTGACTTTGATTCTCAATGCTCAATTAGATCAAAATGAACAAACTGCTACTCAAGACAGCAATGAAGTTAAGGCTAATAGACCAACAATGACAGAATTGGATAATATTCTTGATAAAAACTTTACCAAAACTTTCGATCATCTCAAAAATCAACGTGATGAAGTGATAGCAGATGACGACGCTTTAAAAGAAAACAATGCCAAACTTAAGAAACGCTTAAATAACAAAGAAAGTCAAACTTTAACTGAGAAAAAAGATAATTAACTAATAATACTTTAAACTTTATTTGTACTTCATTTTTACACAAACGCTTAATAAATTGTGATATCATTTTATTTGAATATAAATGAGTTTATTTATATCGTTGTTCCTTGGTGAATACTTTTAAATGCGAAGGATGTGGATATCTATTATAGATGTGATAGGATGTTTTTTGACGTACCGTGCTTTATTTACATAAGGATTAAAGATAATTCAATTTTTTGTCTAATTTTTATTGTGGACCTTAGCTGAACTGTATTTGCAACTTGTGCTGTTCTTTGATAGTTTTTCAAGAAATAAAAGCTTATCAAATTGCTTCTGCTTTTCTTGTTAATAAAATTTAAAATAGAAGCAACTTAATTAAATATGAACAAAAAATAAGCACAACAAACTCCCAATCCAACCCTCAAGTATATCGAGCTACCAAAAACAAATAGTCTGTCCAGTATAGTAATTGCATATCCACAAAGAATAAAGAATAGTGAGAATTGATACACAAAAGTTTTGAAATAAGGTGAAGTATAGAAACAATTTTTCGTTTCTTCTTTGGAAAGTCTTTGACTCATGATCCTTCATTGTTGACTTAAATTTTGTGACATTAAAATTATTGAAGAAACAAGAAATGATGAGTGATATAATACATGATGTAATAGTAATAATTAGAATAAAATAAACTAATTAAAAGTTCTTTTTTTTCCATAATAAAAAAAAAAATTTTTTTTAAGTCAAACTGAAGGCATTACCTACAGTCCCAGCTAGTATAGTGGTGAGTATCCGCGCCTGTCACGTGCGAGACCAGGGTTCGATTCCCTGGCTGGGAGTATCTTTTTGTCAACTCGGAGCTAATTGCTTTCATCCCTAAAACAACTTTTTGACTGTTTCATTACATTACAACTAAAAGTAGAGACTTAGTAATCATTTTATTGAATAAAAAAGGAATACGGATAATAGTGTCTTAGACTCTCGAGTCTAAAATCACAAGTTCCAAGGCCTACCTCGTACTATCGTTAACGGGTGACTATCCAACGAGACTGAAGTGTTAGAAAAATGCTTGCATTTTAAATCAGCACGGAAAATCGGTCCTTAGAGTCTTTGACTCTGCATTTGTGGTGATCTGCTCAAACCCATAATGTATTCATCTACCTACTAATTCTACTAACAAGAATCCACGGATGAAATTCAACAACTAGGAGAAGATTGTTAACGGGGTTAGAACCACACTCTACTACAACAAGGAAGACAAACGAACACCTCGGATTTTATATATAATTCTTATAATACTTTATATTCATTTATATGATGCTAGTCTGATACGATGGGCAATAAGTTAAATTAAATCTTGGCCCATCCTGTACACCCTCATGAATTTGAAAAGATGGGTTTTTCTAAGTTGTTTTTTCTTTCGAATGCGTCTACAAAAAGAAAATTTGATGAGACTATAAAAAAGTTAATATTGTATGCTTATATTTATTTGTAAAGGATCTGAAAAAATCCAAAACAAAAAAATGGGTCTCTTTAAATTGTTTTATCTTTCGAATGCGTCTAAAAGAAGAAAATTTGATGGGATTATAAAAAAGTTAATATTTTATGCTTACATTTATTTGTAAAGGATTAATATGTCATGCTTATATTTATTTGTAAAGGATTTATGATTAAAAAACTATTTTTGTAAAATTATCATTTAAAATGTATTCTGGTAAACATCAACGATTAAGGTTTATAGTTACCTGATCATTTACTTTACCATTATTGTTTGATAATAACTTAAGTGTTTAATATGATTATGTAATAACATATTTTAACAGACGACTAGGTTGGAACAAAACTTGTTTGAATCACTTTGTCAGCTTTATTATTATCAAATAATTTATACAAAAAGTGCTTTTTAATAAACCAATTTTTATACAACCACATTTGTCTATTTATTACCACTTTTCATTACCACAATTGATAATGACAGAAGTGACGGATAGTGAGGGTGTTTTTGATAAAAATACATTTATACGAAAAAATGGTCTAAGTTGGTTTACTACGGCACTATTTATTTTTGGAGATTTGGCTGGAGCAGGGTTGGTTTCTTTGCCGACAGCTATGGTTTCAACAGGACTAATTTTGGGAACGATGATAACATTCTCTACTGCTATCATATTCGGGTACACTTCAGTCATTTTGGGTAAATCATGGATGATATTACTAAAACACTGGTCTCAATACAGAAGTCATTGCAGACAACCTTATTCGGAAATGGCATTGAGAGCGGGGGGGATTTACTTGCAAAAGTTCACCACCCTCCTCATTTTTATCACTCAATTTGGGTTGACAGTAGTCTACTTATTGCTGGCTTCTAAAAATGTGGCTAACTTGATCAAAGCTTTCTTTGGAATTAATATTTCATTTTGTATGATTATATTGATACTTTCAATTTGCATCTTGCCGTTGTTATTTTTGAAGTCTCCTAATGACTTCTGGATGGCAGCGTGTTTAGCTATGCTTTCAACCAGTATTGCTATTATTCTGATCTGCATTGCTTCAATGATCGATTATAACTACTGCCAGCAAACGCACGAAACTCCGGACTTCAAAACATCCAATATGTTACTTGCAATTGGAACTGTTATGTTTGCATATGGTGGTCGTAAGTAAATCGTGCTATTTGACGTTATTCTTTATTGTTTTACAGACTCAAGCCTAGTGACGATACAACACGATATGATGAAACCGCAGCAGTTTACAATAAGTTCATTGGTTGCCTTTGGAGCGATGTTTTGTTTTTATCTTCCTCCTGAAATTCTAGGGTACATCACATACGGAGATTCCTTAAGAGATTCAATAATAGAATCGATTCAAACTGTTTACATTCAGCAAATAGTGAACTTGTGCATTGCTCTTCATTGTATTTTGGCAATAATAATAAGTGTAAATCCTATTTTCCAACAGGTCGAAGAGACATTTAACATTTCTCACAATTTCGGATTATCACGTATTTTAGTAAGAAGTGCTATTTTTGCTTTCTGTATTTTTGTTGCAGAAAGTATTCCTTCATTTGGTCCTTTAATTAATTTAGTTGGGGGCTGCTCTATGACATTCACATCCATTATTCTACCTGTTTATATCTATGCGTCTCTGAAGGCCCGTGATGTGATGATTGAAAATAAAAAAGACAATCAAATACCGACATTGAAAGAAGTTTTTAAATATTGCCCACCACCAACGTTAATCATCTGCACAACTTTATTTTTTATTGGAATAATCGGTGCATTTTCGGTAACCTTTTCAGCTATAAAACAAGTTACAACGACACATTTTGTGGCTCCATGTTATTTGTCAGTTTTTGAAGATTCGAATGCGGTTGATGCTGTTCAACATACAAACTGTTGTGGTCATTACCAAAATGTGTCAATTTATGGCGATAGCAACAAATATTGTTCACTGCCCAAATTAGATTTTTATTAAATAATTTAAAAATAAAATGTTTGTATCTGAATTCCATTATTTTACATAGTCTGAATGTCAGTTTTAGATTGATTGATCATTTAGATTTAAATTCATTCGACATTTGTTTGTTGCACTCATTAGTTAACTTGGTATTTAATTGTTGATGTTATGTTTTTAGTTGGTCGATTATTTATTACACGTGTAACTCATGAACTTCGATGATGTAAAAGACCCATCATAAATAATCAAGTTGTAAATGAATATGGTTAATGCGAAAAATTAGATTGAGAGAGGAATGGAGATAATTAAAGGAAGCCATTTATGATGCAATAAGTGGTATCTATATTTTTAATTAGTTGCAAGTGATCTTCGATAATTGATGTAATCTAGAAAAGTAATATATTTAAATATATGTGATACATGTCATTGAAATCAAAAGCATTACAATATTATATAGTTACTTCACTACTTAGTTTGCTAGTTGTTTTATTGAAGTTAACAGTGTATTATTCATCTGATTTGGTTTAAACAAGATGAAGGTTATTATTGCTGGTGGGAGCATTAAATGTTTGTTTCTTCGCTGAAAGAGGATATACTGTCAAAGTGTATGATATTCGTCCCGACATTCGGCAGGTGAAGCATGTTCCTGGTAAAAGCATCAATCTGGCTTTATCAGAAAGAGAAAAGACGATGTTGAAACGAGTTGGCTTAATTAAGACTCACTCCTAAACTTGCTCTGGGAAAAATTAAAGTCTTCAACTCTCTAACTCTATGCTCTCAGAGCAATATACATTTTATAAAAATTCTGTTAATGCAGTTTCAAAGCCACGGTTTTTTATACCTAAATCATAAAAAAAATTTCAAAATCTCTTTTCTGCTGCTCATGGGGTCATTTAAATATTTTACAAAAATATAATTTCAGACTTATTTACGGAATTTAAGAATTTAATGGTAGGAAATTAAATGAATATTCAAGTCTTAATTGAATAAGACAAAAAAGTTGGGCTCAACCGGCAGTCGAAACCGGGGCCTCTCGCACCCAAAGCGAGAATCATAACCAACTAGACCATTGAGCCATGGAGTTCTTACATCAAATTTATTATTTAAGATCATCTAATTAGGTCAATTTGGATGTATTTTATATAAGTAAACAATACGACATATTTGTTATTTATTCTATAATTAATGGTTGTAGTTCTTTTCAATAGTTATCAAAACAATATTTGTCTGCAAATATGTCGTTAAAAGTCCAAATAACATTTAAAGTTTGTCTATAATTTCATGTTATCTATTAATTTTATATCCGTTTTCTATAATTATGAAAGGTGACATACCAAAACAATGTTTTAAAACAACACAGTTTATTATTACTACACATTCACTAAATTGCATGATATCATGATTGGAACATTTTTTAGTATTACAATCACGCTATTAACTATAATTTCTAATACCCTTGCCATTATCATAACAGCTTCATATAGCAAAGATTCTATTATTAGTGGGTATAGAAATGCTCTATATATTCAATATTTTACAGGTCTACTTACTGGAGTTGTTACCTGTATTTTGAGACTACAACTATTCATTATTGAAGATTCTGTTGCTTTTCATTTCGATTATACCCAATTAATATACATTAATCAGCAATTATATGAATTATTAATCATCTTCGTATTTTTTGCCATTTATTTGAATATTTCTTTAATTACGGGCATCATGTTATTCAGACATTTAAGTGTTTGTACACAAATACATTTGATGAACAAACATCATTACTATGGCATCCTCGTAAACTTTTTGTTCAATTTACCGATTATATTTGGAGCATGGATAAATTTCCATCCCTCGCAGTTCAGTAATATTGTATACAGGAATGACCCAAGTAAATTAAACACAGATTCATTCATTGATGCAAATAGTGTCAGTATATCATTCAAATATGTAAGCGTAATTTAAATTATTAAATAAATAATTGATTCATTTCAGCTTTCAATACCTTGCTTTACTTTAGTAGCCATTCTTTTTGTATACTATTCTGCAAACTACATTTCAATGTACATAATAATAAACAAGTTCCGGAAATATATGGAAGCAAATAAAAATATTCTATCATCAAAAACAACCAAACTAAATTCACAATTTACAAACAATTTGCGTACTTCAAGCAATATGTCCTATGCTTTTTTCGGGATTATTAGTTAGTATTTTGATAGGAATGATGTTATCAAAAATGGTCGTATTTACTTTTTCATCTTATGTTGTTCGAGCACTTACATTTGTTCCTTCCGTTAGTGGCATACTGTATGTGTTTCTTATTGATAAAAATAGACATATTTTAGTAACAAAAATTTGAAAGATTCTCAGATTTATTACAAACAATTCGATTAATGTGTCTAATGTTTCAATAAGAAATATCAGAAGTCAATTAAAAGATACGACACGTGAAAATAAGTAAAATAAAAAATCATTCTCTTTATTAGTACAATATACTGCATGATTAAAATTATTTATTTGTCTTTATTTGCACTGTTGTTATATGTGTGATCTTTCTCCAAAAAAACATCTTTAAAAATAAATGCTTTTTGATGTATGTTCTTAATGAAGTATTAAAAAATAACAATACAATTGCACTTGAACCATGCCAACACTTAAAACCTATTTCAAAAAATATTCTTGTAAAAAGATTTGAGGATTTAAAATCTAGAAATAGTAATAGTAATGTCATGAATAATGTTAATGAACATATTAGTGTTGTTTGTATTGATAATCTTGTTTTTGCGTTTGACAAAATATTTCTATTACCTTTATTTGACTTTACCTTAATTGTAATTGCAATGGTCATGTATAGGTAAATCGATATTAATGTAACAATAATTACATAACAGTTGATGACGTGAGCGTCATTAATATAAGAAAAGTCTTTGGATAACGTTACATTTATTAACGAATAAGGATTAGTAGTCCAAAAACCTGTTTTAGCTGAAAATGTTAATGTAGGAAAAAAGAATGTAATAAAAGAGGTATATACCATACAAAGTCCAATCCAAAGCCAAATTTTTGAACCACTAAATATCAAGTCAGCATGACCAGTAAAACATGTTTCTACAAGACGATTAAAAGATAACAGAATTTCTAAAGTTGTGCTACCAATCCAACCAAGAATATAAATTGTTCCAACAGCATAAATTAAGGTAGGGCTTGAACAATAAATAAATCCCCTGACGTTTAAATATGTTGTAAATTCACCAAAACAAAAAAGACTTATCCAATTTAAGACACCATTTACAAATAAAATTTTATAACATGGGTATTTAATGAAATCTTTACTTAATATTGCCAAAAGAACAAAAATATACAATATATGAAAGGTAAATGACGGCACAAAATGAAGAAGCGCATTTAAATAATTTGGATTTTCTTCATTTTCTATATCATATTTAGTTAAATCGTTACAATTGTAATAATTATTTAAAATATAAGGATTTAATATGAAAAACATTGAATAAAGAAATAATAATATTTTTGTCTATGAATTAAACCTTCTATAGACAAAAGTATTTTTCAACTTTTATAATTTATTAATTAAAAAGGTGGATTTGAAATATTTAATTATAATGACATATACATTTTAAATGTCTTTTCTATGTGAGTAATACTTAGTAAATTCCTTTTAAGGTCTAATGTTGCGGATACAAATAATAAGGCAAAACAATCTCAAGAGTATTTTAACAAAACGACTTTATTAGCTAAAATGAAAACTGGGGCTACCTAGCCAGATGTTACAATAACAGGTCGCGGGTTACTTACAGTTTTAAAAAGGTCACCGATAAGTTACCTATAATTAAATTGATATTATTTGGCTAAGGGGAATGTTAGATAAAACACATAAAATGACGAAAAATGTAAGTATGTTGTTAATTTTGGCATACCATCAAGGTAAATAATATTTCTGAAACAATTATATATAAACGTTCAATTTCCAATTATGAATGACGAATTCTTTAAAATAAATTCGAATAGAAAGAATTTTATGAGAAAAGCAAAGTATTCTCTGTCTGGAAGTCAAACTCTAATTTTGTTACGACTAATCTACGAATTTTTGGCAAGAACCTTTGACTCCACTACCGTATTGCAATTTGATCACATCAATAAGATATTCCAAATCAAATGTTTGCTACAAAATCTGTTGAATATCATTTATATTGTTGAATCACATAAGCACAGTATAAATGACATAGCAATTGTAATTGATTCGTATGTGGACACATTTTTTCAACACCTATTTAATGTATTTGGTAAGTGCTTTGAGAGTATCTATTTATTGAATATGTCTAAATATTTGTCAAATATAATAAAAGAATTATTATGGGAAATGAATTTAAACTGAGCTACAAATTCCACTTTCTGTTTCATTTAAAGGGTATGTTACGATTTGAACATCCATTAATTTATAGCTGTAAGAGATTTGGGGTGAGTAATTAAATTGTCTTTATAGTAAAGTTGTAACCATGAGTTTAATTTATTACATTAAATAGGCACATATTATTTGCTTTATAACTTTATATTTTTAGAGCTCAAATGCACGGGTAAACGACATCTTTTGTTGAGTGAAAATCGTATGAATCCATCATTTATAGCAGTAAAAAAATCACTTGGTCTAATTTCGTCGCTTTAATGAGTTCAAACGATAATATTTTCAATAATGAAATTAGTACATTGAGAGAAACATGGATATTTTGCTATATTGAATGCAATCCACATATATCACATTTGGATGTGGATGTTCAAAATACACTTGATCAAATAAATAAGACTATTTTAAGTGATTTTAATAATGATGACGATTTTAATAAAGTTATTGTGGGTTTGAAAAAGAAGATTCGAATACTTCCGAGTATATATATAATTGTTTTGAAAAGATTTCGGTTGGATATACAGATTCTGATCTAACTTTTGATAAAATAACTGTCGAAACAGATGTAGCGTATAATTTCCTTAAACAAATACCTCCAGTGAATACAATGCACACGAGGTTTTGATAAGAGATAAAACAGAATTTATTTAATTTAAGATGAAACAATTTAATTTTTGACAATGATATTAGTACTTTAATAATCGTAAGATTAAATAAAATTTAATTGAGGATATTTTTACTCTTCTTTGTTCCCGTGATTGGGACCATTTGTAGAAGTTGGTATATTTGCAATGACAGAGACAGTTGAAGGGTTGACTTTGCTAGTAGTATTTTATGCACTATTATTGTCGGTTTCTGCAAGATTGGTTGTTTGATCTCTCATTACTGCAGTGTGGTTCAAAAATTCTATACACTCAATTGTTTTTCCTTCAATTACTTTAGTTTCATTTACTCCAATCTTAACCCCAACTGGATGAATACAAGAAACCAACTGTTGAACGCCATTTGACATGCATTTGTTTTCAAATGAATTGGAAATCCATCTTGCTCCAACACTAAAGCCACCTTCACATTTAACTATTTTTTTGTCCAATCTAACTTTTCCTTTTCCAACATTTATGCAATTCCATTGATATTTTTCATCTACAAAACTTCCATTTATTGATATTTTCGTTTCGTCAGGTGTTACGCATCCAATATCTATGATCAACAATGCTCCATGGCCAATATCATCGCACTTTTTGACAGTTGAATTCTGCAACTAAAATGAAAAATCTTCATACTCGTGTAAATGATATAATGCAAACCCATGTTCCATTAATTGGTATTCTTTGCTTATCAGGTGTCATGCATGCTGTATACTCGTTGTAACCGCACTTCTCGAGATACATATTTTTTATAAGCTAAAATGCACCAAATATTATTATCCTCCGTATGTAAATTGTATCAAGCAAACCATTTCATCACCAATTTCTATCTTTTTTCCCTCAGATGTCTTGCATCCACTTTTATATATCAAAGATTTCTTATCGGTAATAGAGCACTTCCAGACATAATCAAGTTCCATCTAAAATATCACCAAATATTATTACATATTTTCTTATATTAAGAAACCCATTCTTGACCAGCTTCTTTTCTTTCTTTCTTTTTATTTGTCAAACATGCAACAACTTTGCTATAAAAAGCTCCATCAGATAAAAGGCACTTTTTGATAAAGCGACTTTTGCCAGACTAAAATGCAAAAATATTGGTACTGGATGCAAATAAATAATATCAAGCTGACCCATTCTCCATTAACTGGTATATGTTCTTGCCCTGCTGCCAAACACGCACTTGCATTCCTCGTTTCAATTTGCACAGAGCCATTAATTGCAAGAGTGCATTTCTTGAAATCGGTTTTCTCAAACTAAATTTGGAAATAATTTTAATATTGTGTATAAGTAAAATCGAGCAAACCCATTCTTCATCAACTGCCATTCTTTCTTTGTCGCTTCTCAAGCATTCTATATTTCCAATTTGCAAAGTTCCATTGGTTGAAATTGTACATTTCTTGACATAGGAACCGTCGTTCTAAAAATAGAAAGTATTAATATATTCAGTATATAAATAACGCCATACGAACCCATTCTCCATCAGCTTCCATTCTTTGTCGATCAGTTGTCAAGCATGCGATTCTTTCAGTTTGCAAAGACCCATTGCTTAAAATAGTACATTTCTTGACATAGGAACCGTCGTTCTAAAAATAGAAAATATTAATATAGTAAATAATATCAAACTAACCCATTCTACATTAACTGGTATTTTCGTTTGATCATCTGACAAGCATGCAGTTTTTTTAATTTGCAAAGAACCATCAGGTAGTTTAGTGCATTTATTGACATAGGAATCGCCTTTCTAAAAATGATAATAAACTTAATATTGAAATAATATCAAGCTAACCCATTCTCCATTAGCTGGTATTGTTCTAAGGTCAGATGTCATGCATCCGATTGTTTTGATTATCACATAACCATCCGTTGAAACATCGCACCTTTTGACATACAATTTATCATCAGTCTAAAATGCAACTATAAACATTTTGTGTAAATTAAAGACATCAAACGAACCCATTCTACATTATTTGGTATTCTCGTTTTATTGGATGTCAAGCATGCAACTTGTTTGATACTCCAAGATCCATCGGTTAACTTCGTGCATTCCTTTACATAAGAATCCTCAAACTAAAATGTACCGAAATTTTAATATTTTATCCATCTAAATAACATCAAACTAACATATTCTCCATTAGCCAATATTCGCGTTCCATTAGGTGTTAAACATCCCACATTTACCACGTCCCAGGAACCATCCTCATAAATAGTACATTTTTTGACATATTTAATATCTTTCTCAATCTAAAATGTAACAATTCATTTGCAATGTGTATATTGATAATATCAAGCTAACCCGCCACTCTTGTCCATTAGCACGAACGATTCCATGGTACAAGCAGCCATAAGCTGATGAAATCAACAGTAAAATAAAAAAGAAGGTAGTAAGCACAGACATGATAGACTTCAAATAAATAAATTTTACTTCATCAGTTGCTCTATTGCTTTTACTCTATGATACATTGTTAGTTGTCTTTTTTGCAATCGAACTACCTTTACTTAACGATTATCATTGAGGAAAGAAAATGCCAACACATAATGACTCATTTATAAAATGAAATAGTAAATGAGTATGCAAGGCAAATTAATTACAGAGCACCTGAATTTCGCTTTTGACGATGTCGGTCTCTTAACTGATACCCTTTGGTAATGAAACTTATGATTTCCTTAAACAAAACAAAAATATGAACAAATAATTTAACTTAAGTCTAAGTAATTTGACATCAAAAACTATATCATCATTTATTTTTCCTAAAGAGGAATACATCTTATAATCCACTAATTAATCATTTAAAATAAATATTTTACAGTGCAAACTTATTCGACCCGATGTATTCTTCACAACTAAATTGCTAACAACTTTTTTTATAATATTTAAATCCCAAAAATGAACAATTCTATTAGTAGATTATTATATATCTTCCATAAATGGCGGAATTTTATCGAAAGTCAAAACATTTTATATGTATTAATATCTTAAACAATTATGATTTTCTAACATAGATATTTTTCAATTTCTTGCTTCTGTTAATGAGATTGTTGGATAGAACACGTGGTCATTACGACAACATATTATTATATGCATATTTTATTGTATTTATATGTTATGTATCTAATAAAAGTGAGCTATCTTATTTCTATTTCCCACCCTTAATGATATTAAAAGCATGAGTATAATAAAAATCCATATCAATTATTGAATTGAAATGTGTACTTAATGATCCTGTAAAATAACCATTATCTTCTTTCCCATAAGAATTTTTGATTATGCTAAGCTTAAATGAATTTACGCACTTGTAACAATCGCAGACACTTTCCTCAATGCTCAGGATGAGTTTTTGCAATAAATATGTATACACGAAGCATTTTGGGAAATTTAAATTGTTTTAACTTTAGGCAACTCAAATGTAAGATATCAAGTTTGGTAAAAGGCATAAAATATTCTTCATCATAATTATTGGAATTATGTTCACTTTCGTGAGTTATTTCTAATTGTTTTAGTGCAGGATAGGATTTTGGAAGGTGATGTCCAATGTTGTTTAATTCATAAGTAATATTTCTCAATATCAAGTTGTTATATTGGATGAAAAACTGCAAATTATTCTTTCCATAATCTCAGTAGAATTGTAGTTATAACCTCCAGATTCGACTATTGCAAGAACCTTTAAATTATTCAAATAAGATGATTGAGTTGTAAAACAGTTGCATGTATATTTAATAAGATAATGATAATGCGCATATAGAATATGTTAATACATAAATATACACATGACGTGGAAAGTAAGCGTGGTACCTATCCAACATAAACTATAAAAAATAATTAGTATTATTATTAATTTTGATAATATTAACGATAATATTAGTTTAATTACATTTAACCAGCCATGATTCAGTCAAAATAATAATTGACAATAGAACAAATAAAATTTCTTCAAGTATTATGCAATTATGATTAATTATTTTAAACATTTATTACTATAAAAGTGAATAAAATTAATTCAGTTTATCATACAATTAATTATGCCAATTATTTCAAAAGTATTATTTTTAACTACATTAGTAGTTGCTGCTATTCATGCTCAACTTACCTTGGATGAAGAATGGCAGAAATATAAGTTTGAATTTAATAAGGACTATTCAAATTCAGTTATGGGAGAAGATAGTCGCAAAATGAATTTTAAAAATACCTTACAGATAATAAATGCTCATAACGAACAATTCAATAAAGGATTAGTTGCATTTGAACAAGGTCTTAATGAATTTTCTGATTGGTCAGAAGATGAGTTTAGCAAATTAAACAGTCTTAAAGTAGACTTAACCTTAAACTCTTCTTCTGACGAATGGTCAGCGCCACAGGGTAATGAATATCCTCAAAATTTAGATTGGAGAACAAGGGGATATGTTACACCTGTCAAAAATCAAGGACATTGTGGGTCATGTTATATCTTTGGAGCTATAGGTGCTGTCGAAGGCATGCTTAAAAAAGCTTCTAAGCAATTAGTTTCATTATCAGAACAAAATATTCTTGATTGCAATAGACCATTTACATGTGATGGTGGAAATCAAATTGATGTTTATGAATTTATAATCAAGGAAGGAGGTGTGGATACTGAAAAAAGTTATCCTTACATTGGTAGAAAATCATCAAAATGCCATTTTAACGCTAAAACAATTGGAGCCAAAGTAAGTGGCTATGAAAAGATTAAGAGAGGTGATGAAGATGCATTAAAGGCTGCCATTGCAACACAAGGACCTATTTCAATTTCAATACAAGCTAACCATAAATCCTTAATGAATTACAAGAATGGAATTTGGACAGAACCAACATGTAACAAGGAAAAACTCGATCACGCTGTTTTGGCTGTTGGATATGGAACTGATCCAAAGACCAAACAAGACTATTACTGGGTCAAAAATAGTTGGGGCACTAAGTGGGGCATGTCAGGTTACTTTAAGATGGCTAGAAACAATGGCGACAAATGTGGCCAAGCTTCTGATGCAACTTTTCCAAAACCTTAATTTATAACATACTTATTTAATCATTTTCATACATCTATCTTTATTTAAAATATATTAGTTAACCACAATAAATAATTATATCTAAACTTCATTTATTTTAGCCCGTTCTAATAGAGATACGATAACAGACCTTGTTTTGTAAAATGTTAATTGTTTTTATTTAAGAACACTTTTAATCAAATTATATTAATGCTCAAGTAAAGTTAAAAGTAAGCAATTGTCCTGAATAAATATTTCAGTATAATTAAA
This sequence comes from Rhabditophanes sp. KR3021, assembly GCA_963281155.1. NCBI lineage: Eukaryota > Metazoa > Nematoda > Chromadorea > Rhabditida > Alloionematidae > Rhabditophanes > Rhabditophanes sp. KR3021. The sequence goes on from CAUJLY010000001.1 coordinate 8,705,404, forward strand.
TATCTCTGATTTTCAGGTATGTTTCTTTTAATTAAATGTGTATTTATTATATGTGACCATTCAAATAATTATTACTTGTCATATGGCCGAAAATGTAAGACATGTTTAAGCATGGTCATAATTAGCTAAAAACAATAAGTGAAATTAAGTGCCTGAGAACATATTGTAAAACAACAAAGTGAATAGAATAATGAGATTATTTGTGACATCTTCTAAATGTAATTAATTTATGAATCTATATTAGAGACCTTTTCAAATCTCATTCCAAAATTTGGTAACAGTATTCATTTTGAATCCTGAACGCTTACTAACCTCAAACTGGGTTTTTTAAACCGTCTTAGCATACTTGATGTAGTCTTTTATATACTAATAAATGATAATTGGAAGTAGATCAACGCATTCTATAAGATAGACATGCTTGTACACATATTAATGCAAATCATCCCAAAGTTTTACTTTGAAATAGTCGCTGTCACTATTATATTGCGCTTTTGTCAAATAAAGCTCATTCTAGAATTATTCACTAAACATTATTACTAGAAACAAGATCCTGTGACTTTCTAAATTTCGGTAAATATTTGAGATTATTATTTTTTGATATTTTTATCAACATAAATTCAAGAATATCATTAATCAAGCAAATGGTAATTATGGTATAATTATGTGATTTCAAAACTAATAAACCATCTAATTACTTTTTAAATCCTTCCTTTCGTACAAGAACTATAAAGTTTATTTACGCACCAAACCCAAACCATTAGCTAATCAAATATCGTAAAAAATGAGAACATAAAAATATACAAATATCCTTCAACAACCAAAGTTGACCTACATTAAAAAGGCAGAAATCAAAATCCTTCCTCCAAGACCAAAAGCCATCTCCATGCCACCGATCTATCAATTTCATTTGATTAAACATATATTTCTTTAGACTATTATCACCCGATAAAATCAAAAAAGCATTAAATACTCTCAATTTTGATATCATTGACAGTCGTCAAATAGATAACAATCATCATGCTGACATTTGAATTTATCAAGCCAAAACATTAAACTAATACCTGAGATTGCTTTATTTAAACAAAATCAATTGCTGAAAATTTTATTTGTTCCACAAGATGACAGGACATACTGATTTTTCAGGGAAAGATCATATTTCTACCTTTAATGCTATTTATGTGCCAGTTGTTGATGAAGGAGAACTTTTGCCACACACTAAAACTACTTTTAGAAAGAGATTGACTCAGTATGCTGTTGGATTGTCTGTTACTATGCTTGTTGTCATGGCTATTTATAGAGTTAATCACATGAAGGTATGGACTCACAAGACGATTGAGGAGGTCATCAAGCAGAAGGCTATTCATTTTACTGATGGTTCTTATGACGGCAAGAAATTTTATTATACTCAAGAGGAATGGCATATGCTGGAGGATGAATTCAAATTTTATAAGCTTAAATTCAATAAAGCTTACTCTGATGTCACTACCAATGATCTTAGATTTCATAACTTTGTAAGAAATTATGAAAATATGCTGTTCGCAGGTATTTTATAACAAAGCGATAAATGCTTAAAACCAAAATTTTATTTAATACTCTAAAACATATTCATAGGTGTACAGTAGGAAAAATCATTCCTAATTAGTTCGGTGACTTCTCTATTTTGTTAGGATCCATGAAGCTCACAAATAGAAGGGGTGGTTTTGTGGAGTCGGAATTAGTGATATGATCACGGAAAGCATCAATCAAGACGGCTTATACATTCTCGGCGATATCTTTTTAATAATACTTGACTTTTCTCTTGCTAAAACAGTAGCTCTATCTTTTACTGAAATTGTAGACATATCGATGATGGCTCATTATACTATTAAAGTTGACGCTTTCCCCAATACAAGCAATACCATCCCCTTTCTTTGTTGAGTCCCCATCAGATCCAACAACAAAGGATTAAGGATCAGACAAACGTGTCGCACTCTTTTTCCTTTCCAGTCCCAGTCAATTCTTCTAGTTGTTTTTTAATATGAGCAGCATTGTTGTGGATATTGAGCTTTTTTGAATCACCGACTGACTTCTTACAAACTCTGTTTTTTATATGTTTAACACAATCTAAATAATATCACACGCCGGCCATTGTAATTTAGAATCAGTTCTCGTAGTCGTTTATTGCCAAAGTTGATTCATCTTGTTCTTTTATCATTGGCAAAACACCATCAGCTAAAAGTTCTTTGATCATTCCAATATTTTTATCCAGTCGCGATGAAAGAGATTTAGTTGGAAGCAAGTTTGATTTTTCTCTTTACGCCAACATGCAAATTTAAAAAATAGAAAGTTTTAAAGTATTGTATAAAGCATTTATTAACATTAATATCTTGATTGCAGAAATTAAGGACGACAATCACAATGTAGATTTCGAACCTAACGAGTGGTCAGATTGGACAGATGAGGAGTTGAAGACAAAAATTATGAGTAAGAACGAAGAGCTTGAATTCAAGGAAGAGATGGCTTCAATGAGAAAAGAAACAGAAGAAAGTCATTCTTATGAAAGTTCAGATGAAGTTGTTGAGACTGCTCCTTTGCCTGAAATGGATTGGCGTAAGAAAAATGTTGTTGGTGTTGTTAAGGATCAGGGAAATTGCGGTTCATGCGGTTATTTTGCGGCGGTCGCAGTCGTCGAAAGTATGAATGCAATTGCAGGGAACATGTTGGCCAGATTAAGTGAACAAGAATTAATTGATTGCGATACGACTAATAATGGGTGTGGGGGAAGTAGCAGGCCTTCTCTTTTCACTTACATGAAAGACCATGGAGTCGTCTACGAAAACTCTTACAAATACAAAGCCAGACGAGACCAATGCAGAAAAGTAAATGGGACAAGAGTTTATGTTGACCAGAAAACATACATTGGAATAAATGAAAATCAAATGAAAAGATATCTTGCCGAAACGGGTCCCTTCTCGATTGGTGTCTCCGTCATCAGAGAACTTTATTCGTACAGGTCTGGCGTCTTCGACCCCCAATTCAATGATTGCGAAGAAAAGTCATTAGGAATGCATGCAATGATGGTCGTTGGATATGGAGTTGACAATGGGGAAGATTATTGGTTATTGAAAAATTCATGGGGAAGTTTCGGTATTGACAATGGGTATGTTAAATGGAAGAGGGGAGTCAATGCTTGCGGAATCGCTAAGCAAGCATGGGGTGTTACTGTCAAGAAGTGAACAATCAGCGATATTTAAAAGGTTAATAAATGCTATTAAATATATTGCTTTAATAAATATGTTATTCATCATCTATTGTTTGCCAGCTCTTTTCACTCTTTCGATATAGTTTTGCCTACCTTTTGGGATTGGTGACCATGGATGTGACCTGTGTAACCATTGACTACTCTCACTGAGCCATTTAGCGACCCTTCGTAGTGAATGCCATCTCTGTTATCGAGAGACTTCTTGCGGATATGTTTTGTGTTCCTTAGAGCTTCTGATTCAGACCACCATCCAGCCTCAGCGCCATTGAATAAATCAGATTTCGCGGTTGACTTTCTCGTAATAATAGCGGCTTTCGTTTCAACATATGGAATTGGCTTTTTATCCCAAATACCTGATGCAGTCAGCTTTGTTCTTTCTTCCTTTATCCTTTCTCTGCCAACAGTATGTGGTCTAGACGGAGCAATTGAGTTGGAGCGTTGTTTGTTGTGGAAGTGTGATTTATTGCTCGTAATGGAAGGTGGTGTTGGCAGCTGACTGCTATAATCATCAAAGTTAATGATGTTTTTGTTGCTTTTTGTGGTTGGTGGCCTGGAGTTAAAAGACTTTTCTGTTGATGCTATGGAATGTGCTGATTTTAATGTTGAAAGTCTGGAGTTGTCTAATTTGCCTGTTGCGATTCTTGATTTTGATGTAGATACTCTGGAATCGACAAATTTGGCCCTAGTATTAACAGATCTGTCTTTTTCATCTCTAGAATTGTCTGCCGTACTTTTCCTAGAATGCTCAGCAGTATCTTTTCTAGAATGATGCATCTCATTAATTAAACCATGTTCGAACTTCAGTTTATACTGACTATACATCCCATGCACACTATTCCGCCTCGTTCCAATCGTAGACCTATCCATGTCCCTCTCCAACTCCTCAACCCCAATAACTGATTCATATTTATGTAAATTAATCTGCTGCCCTTGTTCCTCACTACCAACCACTTTAGGATGATATCCCATTGGCTTTCCATCAGCAAATCCTTTCCTATTCAAACCACCGCCAATATGAAATTTAGCACCCTATTTGAATAAATAAGTTATAATATTATAATAATCACTCACTTACGGGAATATGGCCAGTAAAGCCTGTAAATAATAAATTGAATTAATGTGCCGCAATTATTTACTTACCTGCAATTGGAGACGATTCTCTGTAATAAGCCATTACACGGATCAACTAAACTTAAAACAAATTCTATTTTGTAACAAATTTGAAACAAAATTTAGAATAAACCTCTTGAAATGCAAACAAAAAGTATCACCATGTCAACTGGATAGTATAAAAATACTTTATTTATATATCCTATCAAAGAAAGACAAAAAATAAATTGTTCTTAAAACATTATATCAAACATGTATTTAAAGAGGAGAGAAAGACTACCGCATCGTTGTAACATATAAATAATAAAATAACTTTTTTGAAACTATAATATAGATTTGATCCCGTTTCATTGTGTACTAGTTTAAACAATAAATACACTTATTTGCCATCTGCGGCAGTCATTCGGTGGTGGAAATTGAGGTCCTTTTTGGGTAGAAAGCCTGCTTCAGCTTCTGCAAGCACTTCTTCGATCACATCCTCAGCATCGATTCGCGTCCTTTGGACCCGAATATTTGAGGAATTGTTGTTTGAGGAAAGCAATCTGTCTTCAGACAGCCTCCTACTGGATGGAATGTTGATTGAACTTCTGTTTGACTCACCCGCCGACACCTCACTCTCCACACAATCTCCAATCAGGTAAATTGAAGAAGTGGACGGTTGAATGCTGACCTCATCTCCTTCCACCTTACAACTACCCGAAAAGTCCAGCGAATTCCTCTGACTGTCCGAAGTCACATTTATGGGTGCTTTTCTGTCTGCTGGATTAATTTCACTGTTAGTAAGGATTGCATTTGTGGAATGCTGAGGTGATGGGACTTTGAAGATTGGGTCGGCTGAGTGGTGAGTCATAGTCACTTTTACGTAAATGCGGGAATTGTCTTGACGATGGTCGCCTCCATACCCATCTAAGAGATATGATTTGAGAAGGCCTTCCGAACCGGACCCAGCGAATTCAGACAAATTTATGTCGACGAAGCCTAGCTTACGAGCGTTCTTTCCTCCCTTAGTTTCCTGTAAATATAAATAAATGAAACTTGATTGATGACTTACTCTTTGAACAGAAACTTTCATAATACATTTATCCAAGATGCCCGTGGCTGGATCAGTCGAAATCTTTAAAGGAAACTCAAAAGATTTGGCCCACTCCACTTTGTGATTCATGACCTCTTTATGTTCTGTCTCTTCCCTAATCTTTCCATTTTCATTTAACTTAAGCCTTGCAAAAAGTGATCCCGACAACAAAGAAGTATCCGCTAACTCCTGCACCTGAATAGTAGCTGTAAATTTCAAAATCATCAGCTTGCGCTTGATGAAGACCATCCCGAGGCAGGATCTAAGTAAGGGAGGAAGTGCCGTTTTGAAGTAATTCAATTTAAACAAACTAATGTAGTTTGTTTGTTTTTAGGAATAAAATTAGTCCTTAGTAAAAGTAGTATTCATAAATATATTTGCACTAAAGTATGCTAGTAAGTTCGTTTCTCCTTCAAGCCTAAACATCCATAAAAAGATTAAAAACGAACAAAGCTCCAAAATATTGAATAATTTATAATTCTTTTGTTCAAAAATGACACAAAAAAAATATCAAATAAAACATAACATTTTTACACGTCAAAATTTTTATCTAATCGCGCCCCAAACTTTTTTTCCTTTTTCTTTTAAAACAAATACATATTTATATTGTGTGTGTGTATTTTTATATATTTGATAGTCTATATGAATAATGGTGTATGTGTAGATTATATACATATAAATATGCAGAAAAATTTACTTTTGTCTGGGGCGTCCCCTCATTCAAAAGCAAGTAGGAAGAAGAAGTGTATTTTTATACTGGGATTTGTGAACTACACCAAAACTTGTTTCTTAAGTCAATCTAACGAATCATATTTGAATATATAGATATCTCTATTATTTTAGATAAAATTTAAACATCAACAAAGGTACACCAAAAAAGGACTTCAAAGAGTCTTGATGGAATTGTTTAAATATTTGTAAGGACACCAAATGACACAATAATGAAATGAGTAAACATCAATTTCATCATCCGAATTCAAGATTCAAAGTACGTGGAAGGAAACAAACGCTAAGTGATTGTACTTTAAAATATACATTCAATATAAATTAACCAATTTCTGTGGACGTTTTGTTAACCACAAAAAAAGAAACTTTTTATTTGTTACATAGTTAGTTGTGTGTCAATTGTTTCGAGATCATACCTCTCACATTAGCATGGTAAAGAATAGAACAAATTATTAAGTATTATTGATAGTAATAAGTTTGTATGCACACTATTATTTTCATTTAGATCGTCTATTATTATAGGAGATGAGAATGGTTGGTTGTGTACACAAGTAGCATAGGAAGACTTTTGAACGTGATAAAGGATTACTATTCTATTTTAAAGATCAATTCGCGGTCAAAGTGGCACCTCATTTATGTGCCAATAAACTAATGCACACATTTACTGTTTCACCAATAAACTAATACACTATTTACTTATATACAAATCCACCATTACACGTGATTATGTGGCTTTAAGGACGTTTAAGCTATCAAGAAATTAAATAAATTTATTTCATTTCGAATGGCTTCTGGCATACAAAGTTTAAAAAGCATCCACTCCACCCAAATACACCCTTCGCTGCCCTTTTTAAGGCTTGCCAATTAATTAGCTTTTCAATGACGTGAGTCTATTAAAAATAAATGTAGTATTCTAGTTTGGTTGTGGTAGAATATAGTTATAAAGGTAAACAGAATAAAGGACAAACAGCCATTAATTCATCCAATACCACTAATGATATCACACAAACACGACACCAATACAAAATATTTGAATGGCCAAATAACAATAATATCAAACACAACGCCACTCAACTGGATTTTTATTCAAACATCATTGGAAAAAGGTCTCTTCAACTGACTATCAACTTACCTACAAATTTGCCCCTTTCATTTGTTATTTGGATGTTAAAGAAGTTAACTTTATTTCATTTTAACCAAATAACAAGCAGGTCTTTTTTAACTCGTACTATGGCTTCATCATCAGATATAGGAGACACTGCTTTGATATATCAAAAGTCAAAACAATATTGGGATGGCATTGATTCTACTGTGGATGGTATGCTAGGTGGCTTCCAACAACTACATGCCCCTGACGTAGATGGGTCCAAAAAATTGTTGACTGGGCTGAGAGGAAAGGTTAGTTGTAATTGGGTGATTAAATAATCAAATTAACTTTTAGAATCACTTCAAACAAATGCAAGTTGCTTTGGATTGTGGGGCTGGGGTTGGTAGAGTTACTAAGCATACGTTAATGCCCTTTTTCGATAAAGTAGATATGGTAGATGTTATCGCAACGTTTATTGAGGATTCTAAGAAGTATATGGGAAAGGATGAGAACAAGATCGGGGAGCGATTTGTTAGTGGGTTGCAGGATTTCGTGCCCATCAAAAGTCATTATGACTGCATTTGGATTCAATGGGTGTCTGGGTACTTGTCAGACAAAGACTTCGTTAAGTTTTTTGAAAGATGCGGAGAAGGTTTAAGAGAGGGTGGTGTAATTGTGTTAAAAGACAATTTAGGTTCCAACGAAAGGCCCGACTTCGACGAAGAAGACTCAAGTTGGGCAAGACCACATAATCTAATTATAAGTCTGTTAAATGAAGCCGGCATGGAAATAATCGAAGACAAAAGACAAACACATTTCCCTAAAGGCATGTACGAGGTTCGAATGTTTGCGATGAAACCGAAACTCTAAGTTGCTGTCATTATTAATAATTTGAGTTGTTAAAAAAGTGTTTGAAATAAAATTAATAGCAAAAGACATCCAACAATTTGTTTTGAATCAAGTGAATGTCTTTGCACACTATAATACGATTGTCTCTCTACTACTAAGTCGTTCAAATAATCGACCATTTAAATATCTTCTTTTTTAGTTTTCGTTTCTTATTTAATTATTTGTAATATCATCTTATATAGTGATACTAATCTCTGGTTATATCTATTGGAAGATACTTATTCTGTTGGAAGAAACACATATCCCGTTCGAATTGACTACATATAAATAACTGCACACCACTTATAGTATTGCCCAAACATTGTTGGAATGTTTGGAATATTTAAAAAAAAATCGAACGCCACAAAGGATGGGGTCGATCACAAAATGTCTGTTGGCATTCATAAAATGGGCGCAGACTTACAAAAAAGGTTCAAAAACGGAGTCAATTACAATATGAAAATAGTGATAAGAGGAGATCGAAATGTAGGCAAGACATCCCTTTTCCAACGTCTTCAAGGGCACCCTTTCACCTCCACTTACACCTCCACCGACCAAATCCAAGTAACCCACATCGAATGGAATTACAAAAACAGAGATCATATTGTGAAAGTGGATGTTTGGGACGTTATCGATGAAGGCAAAAAAAGGAAAGTATTGTATGATAAGGGTTCTAACACCACCTTAAAGCTAGCTAATAACTCAAACGAAGATATTGGTGTGGAGGATGTGGCTTGTGATGCTTCAGTTGTTAATGTTTATAATAATGCGCATGGGGTAATATTTGTATTTGATGTGACAAAGGCCTGGAGTTGGCAATATGTTCAAAGGCAAGTGGGGGCTGTTCCTGGGACGGTGCCTATTCTTATTATGGCTAATAAGAGGGACCTGGAGAAGGAGAGGATGGTTGAGGATGAGGTGGTGGAGAGTTGGATTCGGGAAGTTTCTGTCAAAAATGATATTAGATTTACGTCAGCTTCGATGAAGACGTCACATGGACTGAAGTATTTGCATACCTATTTTAATGTGCCCTTTTTGCATTTACAAAGAATAGAACTTGAAAAGGGTTTAAAACAAAATAGAGATGAAATGGCATTGGCGTATAAAGAATTAACCACTTTTTATAGTGGTGGTGACGTGGATGAAGCCAACGAGGCGGCAAACGAACAGCCACACGAGGTAATGCCCCCAGAAGAAGTATCAGCCAAAAGTACTCCTGAATTAAGTCATCAAAAGGACAACAGTTCAAATGAAATGAGTTTAAAAGAAAGTTCAGATGAAGAAGGAAAGGGAGGTAATAAGATGGTAGATTTATTTGAGGAAGACTTTGATTCAGCAGACTCGTTCGAAAACAACACGAAGGTAAATAAAGAGGTCGTGGGTAGGGTTGTAGTGAAGAAAGCAATTGATTTCGAGGACTGGATTGGATCATCAACAGTTGAAGGTGTTACTAATAATGCAAGTCTGACAGAAGACACAGATGAAGATGATTTAGGAGTGGGGGTAAAAGTAATGCCGCGAGAAAGCACTAGTACTGAAAGTGAAAGCGAGACACAACATAATTCCTCTAAAATGAAACCATATGACAATAAAACAATAAAAACAACAACAATATCCCTAAATATTGTAGATGAAAAGAAAAAGAAGAAAAAGAAAAAGAGGAATGGTAGGGATAGGTTGGAGGTGGCAATGTCTAGCAAACAAAGTGGTTTGCTATGGGAAGGTGATGATGATAAGGAGAAAGAAAAGGATTATTGTCCCTTATAAACTTTTTTATCTTTTATTCTTTTTTGAATAAAAAAGGTTTATCGTTTTTTGTTATCAAACAGTTTGTAGATTTTTCTAAAACATTTATAATTAAATGTTTTTATAATGCGAGGAAAGGTGTGAGTCACGATGTTTTGACGTATTTTACAGAAATGATTCATATGAATGACGAAGACAGATATTACTGTTACGAATAAAACAAAGTAAAAGTACTAGTAGTAGAATCGCTACGAGAGTTTGTGTCTTTTTAAATATTTACTTTTATGAGTATCACACTACAATGAATATTCCTTTGAAAAGTCGATTACTGATTATTAAAATTAACCTGATAATTATTCTGTGATTATGACTCAACATGTCCATTCAACTTTCTGCAACAAATGTCATGCCTGTTCGACTAATCAAACATTTATCAAGAACGATCAAAATTATGACGATCGCCTTAACTATCATGTACTAAAGTGTCTTGTCAACACTGAAAATTGCTTTCCCCTCTTCAAAACAATATTAAAGTTGATTGGAGTGATAAAGATGATGTCATGTGTTTTAGGGACATTGATCGTTGGATAGAAGGTGCACCTCGTTGTGGTGGATGGCATTACCAATAAAAAGATACGCTTCAAACAGCCACCATACTAATTGTTATTTTATTGGTGATTAGGTTCCTTGTTTATGATGGATTTGCTTTGACCAAAGATTGCATTTGTGATGGCTTTGCCCAAAGATCGTATCTGTGATGGGTTTTGGAAGAAAAGAAACCTGGTGGCGTTTCACAAATACAATCAAACGCACCTTATTGATGGTAAAGCCTATTTATTTCATCATACATTGTGTAAAAAGATTTCTCTAGTCTATTCCATAGCATAAAATATTCACTTAGTTTGTATACCTTTTTTTATATCACAAATAAACGGGTTAAAATATTTTATATTTCACGTGTTACTTTTTATACCTACCACTAACATTTTTTATTGATATTTATGTTTCCTACTTACAGACTATAATATGCAGCACCAAGAAGTTGAAGCCATCTCTCGATCAGCGTGCAACAAATGCATCATATGCAAGACAAATGCCATAACAGACAAATCAGAATCTTACAAAAAACTAAAGACACTCGAGTTGATGTTTAAGAATATAAATGATCGTTACTTTTATGAACATCCGCCTTTGCATATATTCACAAGAGCATGGATTTATATTTTATTTCTACCGGTAGGAACTATTTTTTTTCTATTTCCTTATCTTTTATTGATATCAATTGCCGTGTCAGGTTTCTTAATTTTACCTCTATTCTGCTTTGGCCACAAATTCTTAATAGACAGAGGTATTATGGCTAGGAAAGAGAGAACTTATATCGAACACCAAAATTTATTTTGTACTCAAAGTCTCAAGAAGTTATTGCCTTCAATCGCTTGGGAGTATATTATGCAATTTACAGGATTCAGTAAAGTTCGAAGGATCTATGGATGGATTAAGTATTCGGGATTGTTGGGACCTGATATAGAACCTGTTAGGAAGCAATCCAATTCGCAGTGATGTTAAAGTTTATTTATTTAGTTATTTGTTTCAACAAAATAAATATTGATACTTTGTTTTAAAGGTTGTTGGTAAATAAAGGTTATAGATAAAAAAGGTGATGGTTGTTAGAAAAGAGGTTAAAGATAAAAAATAGTTTATAGATGAAATAATAGATAAATAATAAGCTATAAATAAGTAGTTATTATTGATAAGAATTAAGATTGGTTCGTGAAGACATTCGACTTAAAGTGTGAGATACGTTTAATGAAACGGATGTCAAGGCTCGTCTTAGTCCAGAGGGTCTTGCTCCGGGAGTTGAGGGGTTGAATGGCCTTACATGACTTGTTTGCTGACTAAATGGGACTAATAAATTAAAATGAAATGTGTAACTTACATTGCCCTTCTAATTAAAGAAGCTTCATCAGGATTAAGTTTCTCCAATGCATCGATGTCATCAGGTCCAATACTTTCCATGTCGAATTGTCTGCAACTTTTGCTGATATGATCACATAATAATTTGAAGAAAGTTTGTGATTCGCCTTGTGAAGTGGTGTCATTTAAAGGTTTGACAATTATCAAATCATCAGACAATTGTAGTCTCATTTTGATGATGAAAAGACCAGCACAATTTGCATCATGATAAAATTGGACTTCTCTTATTTTAGGAAAAAAGAGGTAGTTGATGTATTTGTAGGGTTTGTTAGGTTTTGTTGTGAAGAAGTTAACAAATGAGGATTGTCTGGATAAGCCTCTGGGTTTGTTAAAGGAAACGTCCATGCTTCTGTTGTTGTCAAAGCGAGATCTCATCTTAGCAGTCACAAAGATGTCGTTGAAGAAAAACATCTTGATGTTCTTTGTAACATACTGAGACCAAAATGAACCAGTTGCTCCTATGACTAAACATTCAAATGTTTTTAATACAAATCTGGAACTATTGATTATTTCAGCCGGCAAATTCTCAATATCATTGCAAATTTCTAGGGTATTAGTATAATCATGAGTTTCTCTTAGAAAAGTATTTGTTTCCTTAACGACCATTTCCATTTCAGGAATAGCTGCCTCTAAACTCTTGTATTCTTTATTATTCTTTTCTGATTTTGACTTGGATAGAATTTCTTTCATCAAAAGCACTACACTTGGCATTCGTTGAACTGGTCTTATGATTAAATCTTTGAGGGTGTTTCTTTTTAATTCAGGCTTTGATTCGACCAACTTAAGAGTTATGTGAAATTGTTCATTCGTTTCAATGCAATGTTTCAAAGTACTGCAAGCTGTGTCAAAATTGTTTATGTAAGAACGATACACTGTTTTTAACTTGTCAGAATTATGATTGTAGATGTCACCAATTTCACCAATTGACTTTTTCTCACTCCAATTGTTGACAGTTGATCTTAGTTTGTCTCGGATCGTTGTATGAACTTTCAGGAGATCCCCAACTTTAGAAAATATCTGCCTTAACTGAACAGCATTAATAATTGTTTCACCTTCGCGCATTCTACGCTCAAATTCTCCATTAAAGTCATTTTCTATAATCTCCAGGCAGCGCACGTAATTTTCTTCTGTCCCCAGCAGTTCTTGGCAAACCATTTGTCTTTTGCTCATTTTTACAGGAGTCTTATTTTCAATTAGATCATCTTCACTGAACATACGTTCATCAGAAATACAAGAAGAACCAGACTTATTTAAAGTCCCTTCCAACGAACCATACGAAATATTTTTCTTAACTTCCCCCTGCCCTTTGCCACCTTGGCTAAATCTCTTTCTTGAAACAGAGCTATTTGCCAAAGGTTTCTTGGAGACCATTCCGTAAGCCCCCTCATTTGCACAATAATTAGTTGAAATAGATTGCCAGAACCATTGGGAAGTCACGTCGTGATAGTTTGATGAATGCGTCTTGTCGAAGAATGGCAAAATAGAGATGTTGACGGTATTGTCAACAAAGACGGCATGAGTACTTTTTGTATATTCGTTCACCCAACTACCTCCATTCTTCCTTATTTGTATTTTCATTTTATCCAAATCACCACCTACAAAGCCATGACAAAAGATTTTCAATCCTCCGAAACAGGGAATCTTAAATTGGTTAATAAATTGTGGATCAAAACAATCAAAGTCCAAGTCATCTTTTTGACTCCAGCATTCTCTGATCCAGTCTGGATACATAATCCGACAATCTCCAACCATCGCAACAGCTGTCCTGTATTCATTGCCACGAACGTCATCAGCAATCATAATGCAATCCTTACTAAAAACCTTCTTTACTGATCCACTCATGTAATGAATAAGATCCGCCAACTCCTTCGTCTCACCCCTTTTTTGCCTCAAATTAGTGTTAATAAAGAATTTGTGGTCCCGGAAAAAGTAACAATAACGTGGTCTTAATGGCTTCGGTATTTTCAAACTTGATTTATCCCGATAATGCCACAAAACAACTGACTTCCCAATAATTCTAAAGCCCTGTGCGTGGAAGTAATTAAAATAATCCTTCTCGAAGTAATCCATATATATAATATACTTGGTGTCAGTAATATCCCGACCATTCTTACTCTTGACCACTTCAAAGTTAAATTCCTCCTCTAGAATATCATGGATTTCATGATCTTGATCTGCTGCATCTACCATACATATTTGTGAACAGTCTTGGTGACCCATTGAGGTTATATCCATCGTCGAACCCATCATCGACTCATTATCATCTAAAAATATAATTAAACAATCCCAAAATACTAAATACTTACGTTCGATTGTTGCATTATATTGGGAATAATTATTATTATGGCGATGTGAAAAATTCATCCTAATAATTAATAAGCAAACTAATGTCTTAAATGGTGTGCGAACTAAATAAGTAAAGGTTGTGGTAGCGACTTACAAACACAACCAGACCTTACTCTTTACTTGCATACAAAGAGTTAGTTTAAGTGTACACAGTTTGGCGGTTTTTTGACAATGGTTGGTGACAAGTTTCCACTATTTTAATGGGTAGGTTGACATTAAACGGCGTAGATAGTGCGTGGAGGGGAGAGTATCTTTCTAGACTAAGTTGTGTGTATGTATGTGTATAAAGTTGGCTTTACTTGGTCATTTTCGCAGTGATCTTGTAAACATAATTTATTGGAAGGAATGCTTTTTAAGGGATTTATAATTTAGTTGAGGCAAATTGGAGACATTGTTGGACGGAATTTGATCTGATTTAGCTTGTTGATACAAATCCGTTTATTGCTTGCAAATACCTGGAAAGATTTATTTACATTCAACTGCGAATCCTCTTCAAATGTGAATAGAAAAGTGGCCTATTATTAATTTACCAAGACTAAAGTGTTGACTAATTATAAATATTACTCACAACAAATACCATACGCCATTGGTTTAATATTAAATTAGTACAAAGTAATTGTCTTGCTTTATAATCATGAATTTCAATAATTGTTAGCTGTTAAGTATAAATTGAAGTAATTCCCGCTACTTAATATATACAACCAACTGAATTGTCGAAATACGTTATTAGCATGCTTGACATTAAGACATAATGGCACTGCAAATGTCTCTGAGAGGTGATTTACATTCAACTTCGAATCATCTTCAAATGTAATCTGCTATTAATTCCAATAATTTTATGATTTGCAAATATCACAAACAGCAAATTGATTATAAATAAATATTATTAATAAAGAAAACGATGTAACATAAATTTAGTTACCAAAATAAAAATTACTACCATAAAATTACAAGTATCAATATTTACTGTTTGTCTATAGTATAAATTGAAATAATTCCCACTGCTTAATAATTCAACCAACTGAATTTGACGAAAAACTTCATTAGCATGCTTGACATTAAGACATATTTCATCTACATGGCAACTTTAATCTTTATAACTAATGCCCATTATTTCACTGTTTATCAAGATACCAATCTACAAGGTTCGTCTAAAATATAGTTTCAAGTTTTTGATAGTAACTTCAGGCCCAGCTTTGAATGTTCCTTTGACTTCAAGTTGCTCGAACGACATCATTCTCCACTTCAATGATAGAGCTTCATCAATTGAAACATATGGAAACTGCGTCATTTTGTGTGAACATCGTGATTGCGAGGGACGTTGTTTTAGATTTGAAAATGGTTGTACGAGATTAGATGGGTGTTGTGGGGATCATAAGTTTTTTAACAAGGAATCTTGCGGTGCTAATGACATAATCAGTTCATCTCGTGCTTGTTGTGAGGTTTAAACTTATTTATCTAAATATTGCTTGATTTAAATAAAATTACTCAATGCTTACTCTTTTTTACATTTTGACTTATTTGACTTCAATGTGGTTGAGACAAAATTTGTTATACTCAAATGTATTAAATTTATATTTCGTTTGCACATTTTACAATCAGTTCGGTAAACATTAAATTTGAATAAGATTGATGCAAATTTAGTTGCATTAAATAAGAATATTAGGACCTCCAAGATGGTTTTTAATCCAAGTTTTCCATCTGTCTCAATTATTTGCTTCAATCGTCAGAAATGATTAACGAAGGTACAAATCCAACCCTCCAAAAAACTCTAGCCAAGATCGACGAGAATGCTTTTGAGATCAGAACACTAATAGCTGGACTGGACCTGAACACCTCCGACCTTGGAATCAGAACAATGACGCAGGATAAGAGAAGTAAATTCAATAGGGATATTGAGTTAGGTTTCGCTGAACACTTGGAACAAGCTTTGCCCTTTATTCTGATTGGTGTTCTGGCCTTTTTTATGTTCCTCATTCTGATTGTCTACGTCGTCTTGTTTAGGAAGAAAGCTCGTGCCAAGGAGTTGTACATCATTAAAAATGGTGGTGGGGTAGGCAGCGATGATGGTAGCAGTGGGGGAGGTGATTCGCGTAGCAGCTCAAAGACTGGAAAATCTGGTGGAGGAAGTTGGTCAGGAAAGTCTGGTGGAAGCAGAGGTGGGTCAAGAATGTGATTGATATCTACATTCGGGGTCTAGCAATTATTAGTTCCAAATATACAAATTCTTTATAAGTATTTACATTTTTGCATTTTATGACTATGCTCTTATTTCCAAATGTTTGTATCTTACAATTAAGCTAATATTTTTATATGTATTGTAAAATCAGAATAACATGACGTATAAATAAACTCTCACTGTGCAAATAAATATGTGGTTTTAATATATTGTTTTTGTGTTTAATTAATTAATTAAAAATTACATTTAATAGTAATCAGTGAGTAAATAGGTATAGTCAGCTGCATACTAGCTAAAATTGCCTTTCTAAAACATATTTAATTAGTGGTTGAAAAATGATTTGCTATCTAATGATCTTAAAATCTTCAATGAACGTGATCAAACCAATAACATTTTTTAATATTTATCACGTATTTGTTTAGAAGATAAATTCTTTTTAGCTGGAAACCTAAAAATATAAGTATTTAATTTATTGATATTCCTTTAATTATGAGCTTTGCCCTATAGTCGGTTAAATCCGTTAAATAGCCAGCATTATCAAATACACTATTAACATTCCTGCATATAACATATGAAACATAAATTCAGATACCCACGTAATGAATGGTTAGATTCAACTTTCTTTGACAAAATAAAGTTTTTAAATATATAAGGAAGGACATAATCTACCCGAGAGTTCTGACGGTGATAATGATCATAATTCAAAAATAGTTTATTAAAATTAAATTTTAAGTAATAATTACATTATTAATACAGTTTAAAATAGTAAAGCAATTAAATTTGAAATTATAAAAATTAAACACTTTTGACGCTTCTGTGTGAATATCATTATTTAATAACTGCTTGATTTATTTTAGATTATGCCAGTTGATTAGTTATATTATTACTTTTCTAATTCTCATAAAAGCAAAAAACTTTTCTCTGACTTCTTTTGAAACTATAATTAATACATATGGTGGCAAAATTCCCAGTGCAATTCTTGTTGGCATCACTACATAATGCATAGCTTTTAACATATCAGTTAGATTATAAGACATGAAGATAAAAACCAAAATATCTACAATAACATAAATCAACAACATCAAAAACGTAACTAGTGAAAAGATAGCTAAACTAAGCTTTATCTTTGAAATTCGACTTCCATTTACTTTATTTTTGCCCACGCTTCTTATTTTTCGTAATAAAAAAAAATTCATTATTCCGACTGAAATTGTTATTAAATTATATAAGATGAAATAATATTATTGTGCATAAATTGAACGACAGTTTTTTAAAATTATGTATTTGCATAGTACAAAAATAAATGTTTATCTGATTATTTAGTTGTATTTATTTATTTTCAATGTCTGAAAGATGTTTTGTATTTGAATAACAACCCAAATTATCTTAATTCAATATCATCAAATATGTTTTAATTATGCTTATAAAGCTGATAAATGAGGTAATTACAGAAATTGTACTATTAGTGAATGAACTCAATTAATTATTTAATATTATTTGAAAGATACTTATTAGTAATAATGTTTTAAAGCATATTGCTACAGAAAACAGCAATATGTGTATCATTTTTGTAAAAACATTTCTTTGAATTACCATCTTGTCAAAAGTATTTTTGAATAAGTTCTTTTGCTCCAGCGTTACTTCTCTCATCATCACTTCCAGTAGCTTTATTGAATGTTCTGAAGCATTTAAAAATTATCTAATAGCACATTTTTTCTCTCTCATTACAAAAACTTTGGCTTATCATATCCCGTTTCTCAAGTTCCAACTTTGCATTCAGTGATATTGAAATGGTTTCATTTAAAAATAGATTCGCACATTTTATTTATTTCCATTTAACTGAAATGTTTTCTGCAAGACTTTTTTAAATTTGGTTATGGTTCTTGTGGATTTACAACAACAGTTTAGAGGATCATCTTTTCATACATCAAATGCAGATGATTTTGTTGATTTGACAACTATACACACAGGTAAAATTGTTCAATTAGGTGGCTTAGTCTAGAGAAGACTAAACCTGTAGATGAAAAATGGCTTTAATTTTAAGAAAAAATAAAGTATAACATACTTATTAGTTTTGGTACAAACTGCAAATCAATTGGCATGCCCTTGTTAGTACAAACCACGTTTTTATAAACATTTGCCATGTTTCCTGATGTTACAATTATATTTATAACTTGATTATTTATTTTTAGTACGAAAATCCAAACGATGGAACTGCCAAGCGTTTGTTATCTGAGTACTTAAATCAAACTGATAATTTATTAACTGCCTTTATTACTCACTATTATTCACATAGGACTTTAATTAATAATTTGTTATTATTTATTTTAGGGAGGTCTAAACTCAGTTTCTGAAGCTGCTCACACTGCTAAAAAGTTATTAATTATTCCCTTCTTTTCAAACAAGTAAAATAACTGAGAAAATCGGTTTGGCATAACATTGGATAAAGCAGATCTCGTGACACATAAATGATCAGCATCAGTTAAAAGATTGTTAGAAGATAAAGATATTGCTAGAAATGCTAAAAGAATTGGTAACATGATTAAAAACTGTCCATACAATACTACCCAATTATTCATAAATACTATTTCCTTCGCTGGCAGATTCAAAAAAATTGCTACATTCAAATAGGAAAACTGATTATGACTTAAAATTTTGACAATTTTGAAAATTGTTCATTTTGTGAGCTAAATTAAGTAATCCTCCATTATTCATAAGTTAAAAAACCTCTGATTCAAAGCAAACACCACCCAAACTCCTCAAAACAAACAAATGACCTTTCACTGCCCATCCAATCCAATGATTCCCGAAATATTTACTCACCCCAAAAATCCAATCAAACCCTGCAATCTAAAAATAATCCACTCTTTTACATAGCCTTATTTGTATAATAACAAAATCACACACACAGCGGTAGCTAACACTCAATTCAAAGATCCTCTTTATCTGCTAACATCGACATATATGTTTTGGGGTCTGATCTCTATTTGGCGATGCTTATACATACATATATCTATTGTATTTATTTTATCTGCTTTGAACTAGTACCTCCTGCAAAGGGAATGAAATTACAATTTTTATTTATATTATTTTGGAAATTAGATATACACTGGACTCATTTGTTGTTTGATTAGGACCGAATAAAATATATAATCAAGTATCTCTACCTTCCAACTTTAGAGGTATTATGACATATACAAGTCTTTTGCTAACACCTTTAACTCAAATTCATTATCATTCTCCTAGACTTCAAAATTAAACTAAACACATTCCTCTTCAGTCAATCCCTTATCTGAATGGCCCTCCAACCTAATTAAAATACTTCATCAAATTATTATTATATCTTAACTGTATAAATAACGATACTTAGACTTCCTTACTACTTATTAAATCTTAAAGTCAAGTGATCATTTTAAGGGAAACTTTATCAAAAAGATGCACCTTCAATTGCATTTACTAATTATTTAATGTTGTTGTAGTGGGCTGTTAACTTTACCATAATTTGTGATAACTTTTTCTCCTATTTATTTTATCTTTCATTTGTATCATTTTTAGGTATCAGCTGTTAATAAAATGCCGAGACACGGCTATATTCCATTAATATATTTTCTTCTAATCATCGGTAAGCTTAGCATAGCCTAAATCTAATACAATATTCATAGGAATCAACTGCAACTTTCCCATAACCACAAACCACATTCCGACCACAACAACTGAAACCCTCAACTTTGGCAAGTCATGTTCCTCCTCAAATGATTGCCCAGGCAAGGGTGAATATTGCACATCCTTCAAAATCTGCTTATGCTTAGAAACATTCGTCGACATCGACAACAAATGCCATCCAAAAGTTTTCCCTGGGTCCGGGCCATGTTACCATGATGCCCAATGCTCCAACTCATTTCCCGGCTCATTTTGCTCAGGTGACAACGTTTGTTTATGCCCACATGGCCTCATTTTGAAGGGCAATAGCTGTATTCAAGGTGATTATTAAAACACATTATACTTATTATCCCACTTATCCCCCATCAACATCTACTTAACATAACTTAATTTTAACTTTGATTGATGACAAAGTAATGTCTCAACCTAAAGCATTAGCATATCACAAGATATCCTTCTCATTCCAACTAGAATGAATTCTAAATATTATATCTTACTATTATTCCTTCTTCTAGCAACAATACCACCCCTCATCCAATCAGACAATTCAAGTCCAAACAATTACAAATCCATAGCCCGTGCCTCTCTCTTCGACAAATTATCAACTTATATTTCAAAAAAAAGAAAGCAATTATTTGATGAAGACACACTCATAGCCAATACCATCCCTGACATAGCTCCTGGTGAATTTTGTAATACCGACTCCGCTTGTTCCGGATATCCATTGTCGTATTGCGAAGACACTTGCAAATGCAGAGAGGGCACTTTTAATGCTGGCACTACCTGCATAACTTCAAATCCAGTCCCACTCTCAATCAAAGGAAATTGCGCCACGAATGAAGTTTATTCGGAGGAGGGTGGACTTTGTTTGTCGAAGCAATCCCCTGGCCAGCCTTGCCAATATTCGGAGCAATGTTCCATAACCATAAGTGGAGCCTTTTGTTTGAACAGAAAGTGCGCCTGTCCCTTGGGTTGGGTGGCGTCAGCTGACGGGAAGACTTGCAACTTTAAGGATACTCAATGCCAGGCCAAAGGTTTTATTTGGGTTGAGGAGTTAGGTGAATGTAAGGAAGTTATCTTGCCAGGTTCGGGAACTTGTTCTCATTCCCTCCAATGTTCAGCTGCTTTTGGCGGAGCTGTGTGCTTTCAGAAAGTTTGCAAATGTCCTACTTTGACTCCTGTACCGGCTGATGGGACTTGCGGAATTACTTGTACTACGGGAGGCGAGTCTTTCTCTTCCATTGTTGGAAGTTGCCTGCCAAATGTTGAACCTGGCAATGAGTGTGTTTATACTTCGCAATGCCATGCTCCTCATCCCGGGACTATCTGCTCGATGGGTAAGAGGATCAAAAACTAAATCAAAAATTAAATCATTTAACAAAATTAATTTATTAGAAAATATTAAGCAATTACCAAATATTAAGATGTTCCTTAGGAATAAGTTCACCAACACCATCATTTAGTTCAGGATACATGAGATGAGTCATTTCAAGAGTAGCCTTACCACAATCAATCTTTCTACTATAACCACCCAATTTCCCGATTGTACCAAAAAGGAAGAAGGACATCTCAAGACCAGATGATCCACAATAGCTATTTAACTTGCCAATACGTTCAATGATTGAGCTTTTTTAAACTAGCACTTTTTGTTAACTCTTCACACTATTTTTTCCCCTCAACATGCAACTATTTGCTTCCTAGCTACACTAGTTTGACCTCTCTTTGGAGAAACCTCCACCTCTTCTTCCATTTTCTCAGAACCGGTCCTTTCTGTATCACCTTTCATTTAGCTTAAATAAATTTAAATGTAAAAAACCATTTCCACAATTGAATATTTTATAGGTCGTTGCAAATGCGCAAGGAGCCAAGTTTTCACCGGAACTATGTGTGCAGACGTCTGTCCATCTGGTTTTAGAATCGGCAATTTCAATGTGTGCCAAGCTTCCTGCAATGCGAATCAGATCGAGCATAATGGAAATTGCCTAGACTTTGCCGCTCCTGGCCAAAACTGCGAAGTCAATGCCCAATGTACCAGTTCTTCGTTGTGTGCTACCTGGAATGACGCAGGTACATATTAATATCTTTTGGCATTTTTTATTTATTGATATCTTTTGACATTTCTATTTATTGATATCTTTTGGCATTTCTATTTATTGATATCTTTTGGCATTTCTATTTATCGATATCTTTTCCAGGCATTTCCGGTTCCAGATGCACCTGCCCAAGTAACATGAAAATCGACTCTGGAATTTGCGTCATCATTAAAGCTCAACCTGGTGCATCTTGTCTTCTTGGAGAAATGTGTAAGTAACTAAATATATAGAGTCTTATTTTGTTTAAAGGCACCGGCGGAAGTTATTGCACCTCCGGCATTTGCGCCTGCAACACCGGAACTGTCCAAGTAAACTCTCAATGCATAACACCAATATCAGGTAAGTCCCCCTTCCACATTCATTAAATCGACACCCTTATAAGTCCCCCCAGACTCCGCATGCACCACCTCAACCATATGCACCGGTGGTAGTATATGTTCGAATGGCATGTGTACGTGTACTCCTCCACTGGTGGCAATAGATGAACTTTGTTCGTATCCCCCTTCAGGTAAGTTACCACTAATTTAGTCCTACTAACAAACAAAAAAGTTTTACCCAACGATCCTTGCCCAACTGGTCTTGAAAACTGCCTTGGTGGGTCGATTTGCCAAGCAGCCATATGCACATGTCAAGCGGGCTCAGTAGCCGAGGCAGGCCAATGTCGTGTCATCAGCCAAGTCCAAGCTGGGCAAGCTTGCTCATCCTCCCGCATCTGCATGGGTCAAGCCGTGTGCGTCCGGAACATCTGTACCTGCATCGCTCCTTACTACCAAAAGAATGGAGATTGCATCGTGGCAGGGAAGACTTTGGCTGGTTTAAGTTGTGCTAATGGTGAATCTTGTCCCGTCAATGCCTTCTGTCATGCTACCACCAAAATATGCAATTGTATCCCACCTACCACCAATACAAATGGCATCTGCACCATCGGAACCCAAGCCTCCCCTGGCGATGGCTGCAGGGGAAATGTTATTTGTGGGGGTTTATCCAATTGCATCAATGATGTTTGCACCTGCGCCACTGGTACTGTCAATTTTAATGGAGTTTGCACGCAAATTGTGTCCAATTTGGGCTCTTGTACCAGTAGCGATCAGTGTCCTAGTAATAGTTATTGTGATGTCAGTAGCAGAGTTTGTGTTTGCCCCAGTAATTTGATTGCTGTTGGTAGGCAGTGCTATAGTCCGTTTGGGGCTAATTCGAATGCCAATACAAGAAGGAGAATGGCCACTTATAAAATGGTCAAATCAAGTCCCGTAAACTTGACAACTTTAAATGGTTAATATTCTTCCCTGCCCGCCTCTACCTTTAATTTATAATTTTTTGTTAGCCCCGCTTCAACTATATTTTGCTTTGCTTTTTAAGTTGGACCCGGATCGAGTTGCTTGAGTAATGCAGTAAGATGCGGAAACGGAAGTCAATGCACCTCCGGAACCTGCCAATGCAATGGCGAAAGTCACCTAGTGAATGGTCGTTGCGTCAAACAATCTTTTGCCTTACCAGGTGAATCTTGCGCGATGGGTCAAGAATGTAGCAGACAATCCGTATGTTCTCACCAAACTCAAAGATGTGAATGTATCTTGGCGACGAAGATTGCCATTGGAAGGACTTGCGTCGACAGATTACGTTCCCATCCGGGCTTTCCGTGTGGTGGTGGGGAGGTGTGTGTTGTAAGTTTAGGATACTTATCAATTTGATTGCTTCTTTATAGGGCGGTAGTCAATGCCACAAATCAACTTGCAAATGCCCCGGAAATCAAATAGCCATCGACAAACAATGCACAGAGGCCAAAAGACTGTTGCCAGGTTCCAATTGCAAGGAAGAAGACATTTGCACAGGAGGCAGTGAATGCAGTAATCAAGGAAAATGTGAATGTCGTCAAAATCAAGTGATAGTCCAATCTATGTGCACTCGCATCATCTTATCCAAACCAACTGAAAAGTGCGATGGTCCTCAATATAGATGTATCCAAAATAGTTACTGTCAAGATGGGGAAACTTGCGTTTGTTTGGCGGGAATGAAATTGTATCATGGGCAATGCAAAGCTGTTTCTAGAAAAAGTCCCGGGTTAGGTTGTTCTGAGTTTGATGAATGCACCAATCATTCCTATTGTAGTGGGGGCTTTTGTCATTGTACGGCTCCGAGGATTCTAAAAAATGGAAGGTGTGAGTTTGCTGTGGAAGTGTCAGCTGGAAATCAATGTAGAGCAGATGACATTTGTCTTGGAGGTTCTAATTGCTTGGGAGGAAGATGTTTATGTAATGAAAAGACAGAAGTCGTTCGAGGAGGTGTTTGTGTTGAGAAAATATACAAAACTCCGGGACAAATGTGTTCTGAATCGGAGATATGTGATGGCAATAGTTATTGTGGGAGAAGCAAGATTTGTGTTTGTTACAAAAACTTTATTGTCGAAAGTGGAAAATGTGTAAAGAAGAGTAGATGTTCGTTTTTTAGTTGCTTGCTTGCTTTATTTTATTTAACAACTTATTTTCTTAATCTAATTTATTTTAATTTTAGCTAATCCCGGAGAATCCTGTGCAAATGGTATAAAAAAATATTGAGTGCATACTTTACAAATATTAAAATCTTCCTTAAGAATTAACTCAGCTACGGCATCATTTAGTACTGGGCACATTGATTGAGCCGTTTCAAGCGTAGCCTTACCACAATCAATGTTAGTGAGTTGAGGTCTTAGATGGTTGACAAGAGTGTATTCAACATTCTAAGCTATCCCTTTGTAGATAAATTACTTCGGCCAAGCTAGTTTGATGTCATGTATTAGTTTGTCACGTTTATCAAACACAAAATCCCACTTTATATCCAGATTTGTGGATTGTCTCGGGACGTTTGAAATCTCCACTTTCACCACCATAGAATTTTGCCCATCACAAACTTCTTAAGATGGGTTTTTGTGGGAACTGCTTTTCCACAGTCATCACACTTATCCTTTCTTTCCATTCTCTTTTTCCTAATTGTGTCAGGATAGTATTCATCACTCATTTGAAGCCAAATTTCTTTCCCAACATTTCCTTTAAATTGACACTAACACAGCCAACTTCACATTTGCCATTTTTTAAATTTCCAAGATAATTATTAGCTACTCTAGTATTTTCTTCTCCAAATAAAATTGAATAAATTTCAGAGGCAGAACCAAAATCTAGCATTAGTAATCTACATTTCATCTTTAATATTACTATTACACGCAAAGTTGTAACCACCGGTCCTAAAAAGGTCTTTTCAAAATAAAATCAGTCCCAACCAGTCCGTTTTTTGAGGGGTGGCTACAACCTTAATTAGATGTAATTAGCTTGAGAAATATTGCAATTTTAAATTAACTAAGTCTTAGGTAGAGTTGGAATAGAGGCACTTTAACAAATTAAAATAAAAAAAAGTATTTAGATAATTAAACATTTTACATTTGTTAAAGGTGAAAGATGCGATGGTTCGAGTTATTGTTTCAAAGATATGTGCATTTGTCCAAGAAACCACATCAAACGTGACTTCACATGTATTCCCTTACAAGAGGTCAAGATAGGTGAAAGCTGTTCGAATGGCCAATCTTGTTTGGCCGGATCAAAATGTTCTCCTATTTCAAAGATATGTGCATGTCCACCTGGATTTGTTAATAGACATGATTCATGTGTACCTATTGAAGGTTAGTTTATTTTAACAGATAAATGATGTAAAAATATATTTATGCTTATGGTCGCTTTTGTTTCGCTTGCTTATATTTTGTGTTTTGCTAGATTTGTTTGAGAAGAAAAGTATGCTTAAAGTAGAAGAATACTACTATGCTCCTCTTAAAAACGAGAGTTCCAAAATTTTGTTCATCCCACCTACTGATGCAATGTCCAAAAAGAATGAAGAAAAATTGTTCACAAATGAACAACCAGTCCTAGTAAAAAACAAAGAAGGTTTTGTAGTGAATTGCAAAGAAAGCAAAGACTGCACCAATGGAGGTATTTGTTCAAGAAATGTAGGAAAATGTATTTGTCCGAGGGGTTTAACGATCAAGAATGGTTTTTGCATTAGGATAATTTCTGTGTCTGAACGACCCTCAGGTTTGTCATATATTCCTTTTGTTGTGCATGATCAGTCTTTTACCTCCAAATATTTTAATAATGTTCGTCACACAGGTGGTTCAATCGGGCATATGTGTAAATTTGAGTCTGATTGTTTGGCTAGCAACTCGAGATGTAGGCATGGAAGGTGTACTTGTAGTATTGGATTCAGACAATTTGGTGGAAATCAATGTATTAAGATTGCAATGTCTAAATTAGTCAGAAATGAGGAGTTAGGAAAGATTAACAAGGTTGCTGAATTGATGAGAAAAGAAAGGGAAAGAGAAGATATTCACTTTCCCACTTTAATCACATCACCTTCTATTCCTGGTGGAATTTGTTCCGAAAACAAACATTGCCTAAACAGAAGTTATTGCAAACGAGACAAATGCGTTTGCCCCAAATCAACCAAATTAGTTAGAAATTTCTGTGTTGATGTTATATTAGCTAAGCCATTAGAAAAATGCGCAGATGGTGAAGAGTGTATTAATAATAGTGAATGTTCGAATGGAGTATGTCTTTGCAAAGAAAAACACTTTTTGTATAAAGATGGATGCCATACTGATGAACAAATGAGGAAAATCAAAAGTTTCTTGGTCATGGTTGAGAAAACAAGCGAGAAAATGGCTAAAGCTAAACTAGCAAGACAAAATTCCGCTCAAACAACCACAACAATGGATCCCTTACAATTAATTACCAAAAAGCATATTCATCCCTTGGAAAAGAAGACTACTAAACCAATTCAGACTACTACTAAACAGATTCAGACTACTACTAAACCAATTCAGACTACTACTAAGCCAATTCAGACTACTACTAAGCTAACACAAACTACGACTATCAACCAAATTACTACCCTTCCACCTGCTACTTATAAGAACATTTTGCCAAATGAAACATCCACTCCAGAAACGACAACGGAGAAATCAAGAGATAATGGGGACGACTTCATTAAGTTCATGATTGCCAAGCAAAACGCCATCTTGAATGCATCGAACAAAAAAAATAAGTTCACTTCTTCTACGACAAAGGATACTTCCACCGCCAATACTACTACAAAACCTACTAGTAATAGTTTTACCACTACTTCTGAACCTACCATCAGAAACAGTACGGAAAGTGCAGTAATCGTGACTACTGAACCTCCTACTTCCACAACTTCTTCGCCATCCACAAAAATGGAAAAAATAAGTTCTAGTAGGAAAGTAAATTCTTCAACATCGAACAAAATTGGAACTTCATCACCTTTACCCACGACATCTAAGTCCACGACAATCAAATTAGAACGCACTACTACAAAACCACCCACAACCACCCTTTCCACAACACCAGACATTCCATCAAAAGAAGACCTCGACCAAATGCCAATCTTCCCCCTAATCGAGCCAGCCTCCGAAGAAAACACCTCCCTAGAAAGTTCCAAAGACAGATCAACTCCACTTGAATCTGAAGAGCTGCCCAACACCTCCATCCAAGCCTCGATCGAAGAACCCCCCGAGGAAGAAGAACCCATACGAATGGACCTACCTCCCGGCTATTCCTTCTACAAACTGTTCCCAAACCTGATCCTCCACACCAAACGAACCAAACCAACTGAACTCAAAAAGACACACAAATACATCAAACCCCTCACCATCCCCTTCTCTCTCTTCCAAATAGCGGCCCCGGGTCAATTTTGTGACGACAACATCGTCTTCTGCTCCGCTCACTCCTCGTGCCAACAAGACCTGTGCACATGCAACGACGGTTTCTTTTTGCGTGACGCCTCATGCATTGCTCTTTCGGAGTCTGGGGCTTGTCTTAGTAATGACGACTGTCCCTTGGCTTCGTTTTGTATAAATGGGGAGTGTGGGTGTGGAGAGGGAATGAAGTATTCTAGGTTTGGGTTTTGTGTGCCACTCCACTATTATATTTATTGACTTTTTGTGCTTTTTGTCCTAGTTTTGTAATTACGCTTGCTTTAGATATAAATTTTATTAAATTAAATTGTGCCTTCACACCAATGTATTTTCAGTCAATCCTGGCTTGCCCTGCCAACACGGCGAAACATGCCTGGGAAGATCGAGTTGCAAAGGGGGCATCTGCACCTGTCCTCCCTCCCTCCCTCAAATCATCGACTTTGTCTGTTCAGGGCCTGGTGAGTTAAAGTACAAGAGACGTAATTATCTGGTGATTGCTTCTTCCACCAACCACCCCCAAATATCCCGTCTAAAAAGACAACTAACAACTCCAACTCAACTAAACTCCCCCTGTTCCCCATCTAATCCAATTAACCCCTGTCCAAACAATGCCGCATGTATTCAGCACTATTGTCAATGCACGGATGCCTTTGTCCAGGCGGGGTCAGTGTGTTTTAGCAAGGGTATGGTTGGCAATACAATAGTAAGCCCAGGCCAAGTTTGCGCCAGGACTGATTATTGCAATGGGGCGTCCAGTTGTGGTGGTAATGGTGTGTGCAATTGCAATGAGGGGTTGGTTATGCAAGATTCGAGGTGTGTCTCCAACTCAATCTCCCCACCCTCTCTCTCCTGCACCCAATTTCCGGAGGTTTGCATAGGTGGGTCTAGGTGCGTGGAGGGGGCCTGTATGTGTGCCAATGGGATTGCCTTGACCAATGGAGTCTGTCCGGACCGGCAGATTTTGGTCAAGCCAGGAGAGAGGTGTGTGGGAGAAGAAGGTGGCGGAATCGAGTCTGTCTTGTATGTCTGTACAGGTAACTTAGACTTCAGTCTTAGTTGATTTTATCTGGTTTAGGGAATAGTGTTTGCGTCACTTATTGCATTTGCCCAGGCGGTGAAAACATCATCGAGGGCGTCTGTCTCCCCAAAGAAAGTATCGCAAATCCGGGGGAAAGCTGTGAAATTAACCTGACACAATGTTCCTCCAACAGTCAGTGCATTGATAAGGTATGCACTTGCAATGGGGGATACGTCAACATAAACAATGAATGTGTGGTGTCTTTCTTGACGACGGAATGGCCCTGCTCAAATTGCCACAATTTACCCAATCTGGGAGAGTCGTGTACTATAAATACAGGGTGCGGGTATGGAGGTGTTTGCTTAAGTCCAGGCATCTGCCAATGTCTTCCCAACTCTTCTATTCAAAATGGGTATTGCGTGCCTAATGGCGGAGGGACAGCTTTACCCGGACAAGTGTGCTCCAACTCAGTGATGTGCAGTGGCGGTAGTGTTTGTGCTTTGAATAATATTTGCGTTTGCCCATTTGGAAGTTTTCCTGTTAATAATGAGTGTGTGAGGGGGCAGACTACGGGGAGGCCCGGGTATACGGAGATAAATCCCGGGTCTCGTTGCGGGCAACCTTTTACTATTTGCGTAGGTGGTAGTTTGTGTAGAGGTGATGGAGGAGGCGGTGGAATTTGTGAATGTGACAATGGATACACTCCAATCAACAACATCTGCTCTCTGATAGCAACAACCTCAATACCAGACAACTATCGACCTTTATTTCCCGGAGAAAGTTGTGGGTTGGCGTTTACTTACTGCGTTGGTGGCAGTTTTTGCGACTTGAATGTTGAAAGGTGTATTTGCCCGGTTGGTCAAACACCTTCCGGCATGTTATGTGTCAATTCATTCCAAACCACAACCAACCCCTCGACTTTATCCATTTTACCTGGTCAAAGCTGCGACGCCTTATGTGAGTTACTGGGAACTTGTGAACGTTATTGTGGGGGCAATTCACTTTGTGTGGGGGGAATTTGTACTTGTCCCATGAATCAGCAAAATGTAAATGGAAGATGCCAGCCTTTTACGAATTACGGGCCGGGTGTTGATTTGGTTAATTCAGAAGCGCCGTGGACTAATCAATTGAGGCTACCAGGGCAGGCTTGTAATACTTACTCGACTTGTATTGGAGGCTCAACATGTGTTGGAGAATCATGCCAATGTCCCTCTGGATTTGTGCCCACGAACGACAAAAAATCGTGCATCAATCTCGAATACCTGAACCGCATCTCAAACAAACCTAATTTATCTGCAAATGACGGCGACCAAAAAAAAGCCTTCCGTTTCAGCAAAAGAAAAGCAACCTGCACTGACAACGACCAATGCCAAGGAGGAATGGTTTGCAGCCAAGGTGGAACCTGCACCTGCCCACAATCTCTAACCAACTACAACGGACAATGCCTAGACTTATTCAAAAACAAATTAGCTTACCCCGGAAGTAAATGCATCCCCGACGACAACATAGACGGCCAAAAGTTAATCTGTACGAATGGGAGTGAATGTGAGGAAGGGTTCTGTCTTTGTCCGGTGGGAACTCTGACCGCTTTAACAGGCTTCTGCATGCCCATACCTGAAGTCGACACCAAATTGCCATTGCCTGGTGAGATATGTGGTGAAAGAAACAACCATTCCTGCGTAAACAATGCTCATTGCAACAACGGCTACTGTTTATGCCCCTATGGAACGAAGAACAATGGAAATGGCCTTTGTTCTCATCGGAATACTCTGCCAGAAACTGAAATTTTAAAAGTCTTCACCCGTAACTTGATACAATCCTCCTGTACACAAACATCGGACTGCATCTTTCCCGGCGAATGCATCCAACACAAATGCTCGTGCCCCTTAGAAATGGAAGTGACAAGTCAAAAGACGTGCAAAAACAAAATACGTCACTCAAGGATTGGTGAATTTTGCGATGAAGTTGCGGGCTTGTTTTGTACATTTGAGTCTTTTTGTATTAATCATTATTGTTCGTGTTTGAATGGCTTTGTCCCTATAAGGCTTGATGGGCATTTGGAGTGCAAGAGTGTTAATTATACTAAGTCCGGTGATTGATTGTTTTTATTTATTTTTTAATAAAAGGTGTGTTCATGTATTTTTAATTGGTTTTTGGTGTTTTTAGAGACGGTTAGACGTATCGTTCAACCCACTCCTTCTTATACTCAACAAAGAAGAGCACAAAATAACGGGCATTCTTCTTACAGTCAGCAAAGTAGAGTTGACCATACTCGTGAATCTGTTTCAAACAATCACCAAAGAAAGGCAGAAACCAACCAAGAACCACCTCCTTCTTACAATCAACAAAAAAGCACACCCCAAAGCAAGCAACCATACAACAACGACATCAACGAAGCTTTTGTACTCCAAACAGTACCAGATGCACTAAGTGATTGCCCCCTGGACGGTTCCTGCGCCTTGCCAGACTGCTTCTGTTCCAGGACAGGGAAAGAAGTGCCCGGCCGAATCCCACCTGCCAATACTCCCCAAATGGTCATCCTAACTTTTGATGGACCAGTAAATGACAGAGTAACGAACATCTACAAGTCAATTTTGAGTGGGAAACATGTCAATCCCAATGGCTGTCCCATCAAAGCTACCTTCTTTGTGTCCCACGAGTGGAGCAATTACGACCAAATTGAGTGGCTTTATTCGGCAGGCCATGAGATCGCCATCAATTCCATCACTCACCGCACCCTTACCCAGTCCAATGAAGTTGAATGGAAACAAGAAATGGATGGGATGAGGGCAGCTCTTTCGAAGTTCAGTTTCATTGACAAAAGCAAAGTAATTGGAATCAGAGCACCTCAATTAGCAATGGGTGGGAATGCTCAGTTCGGAATGATGGCAGCCAATTCTTTTTTATACGACAATACCCAAGGAACAGTTGGAGGTCCCTTTTGGCCACAATCTTTGAAATTTAAGACACCCTGGCCTTGCATTGGGCAGTCTTGTCCAAATACATCCCACGAGGTGTGGGAATTTCCACTTGATATGATTGTTGGGAGTGATGGCAGGCCAAATGTGTTGATTAGGCAAGCTGTCACCAGATATGACTCACCTCAAAAGGTTGCCGATATGATTATGGCTAACTTCAATAGATCTGCTGTTAACAACAGAGCTCCCTTTATTCTGAACATCGATGCTGATTTCTTGAACCAAATCCCTTACGAAGGAGGTTCCAAGGCTATAGATTTGTTCATTGAAAAAGTCCTCGAACTAAATGAGGTCTTCTTGGTGACAATGGAACAAGCCCTGAATTGGATCCAACAACCAACACCTTTGAATAAATTGAGAAATTTTAGGGGGTGGCAATGTCAATTTGGGGGGAATGGAGGTGGTTTGCCTTGTGAAAATCCATCGACTTGCACTTACTCAGGTGACAACCGAATAAAAGCACCCCATTCCTTCAGGGTTTGCGGAACTTGCCCAAGAATTTATCCATGGATTGACGATCCCACCGGCAAAGGTTCTTAATTTTAAAAAACACCCCTCTTTGTCATCTTATTGGTTAATAAAATATTATATACACATACTCTTCCTTCCACACCCACTCCCACAACGAAACTTCGTCACACATTTAAAAACAAGTGGTAGGTGGTTCTGTGGGAAGTTTAAATTATTTAAGAGCCTAATTTAGTTTAAAGATGCCTAGTTACCCATCTAGATTCGTCAACAAAGACAACAGACTTCAACGTGAAAATCATCGCGGTGTGGGGATCAAGGCATGGAGACTGATAGTGAGAAATCTAAATTTCAGAGTAAGTTTGGTCGGTATGCCGTGGTAATTATTTAATTTAGACTAAGAAAGAGGACCTTGAGGAGGCTTTTAAACATTTGGGAGCTATTGGTGAAATTGTACTGCCCGCCTCAAAGGATCCCAAGTTGAAGAAATGCTGTGGGGGGTTTGGTTTTGTCCAATTCAAGACTAGGGAGTCTGCGGAAAGAGCTATCAGGGAAATGAACTCGAAAGAGATTAAGAATAGGAAAATTGCGATAGACTTCGCCTTGGATCAGGACGATTTTTTGGGCCGCAATAGGATGAATGGTAAAGAGGAAGAACAAGAGGATCCTACGAGGGGCGTGCTTGAGAAGATGATGGCCGGTGGGAAGAGAAAGAACGGAGAAACATGTGGTGGCCTGAATTCGAAGAAGGTAAAGCTTGAGGAGCCAAGGAAAGAAGTCGTGTTTGAAAGTGAGGATGAAGAGGAAGGTACTCCTGATATTAAAGAAGAAGTGGGAGAAGAGGCGGCTGATTTGGAAGACCTCGACAATGAAGAAGACGAGGAGGACGAAGAGGCCGAAGACGAGGAGGAAGAAGAGGAAGGGGCCGAAGAAGCCGAAGCTCCAGTGAAAGCGAAGAACACAAAGGACGACAGTGCTGTCCTCGAGAACCGCGTCATCTTCGTCAGAAACCTCCACTACGACGTGATGGAAGACGACCTCGCTGATGCTGTAGATGAATGCGGAGAAATAGTCCTCTCCACCATCTGCAAATACAAAGACTCTGAGCATTCGATGGGAACAGGTTTCGTCCACTTCAAAAGTGCTAAGGAAGCTGCTGTATGTTTGGAGAAGTTCCAGTCGGAAAAGGGAGTCGTGATTGAGGGGCGCCGTGCTGCTGGATACCTCGCCGTGTCAAGAAAGCAAGCCCTTTCGCTAAAGGGCGGCGAAGTTCAATTGCCGGAGAAGCAGGATAAGCGGAACCTTCGTCTGCTCAAATTCGGGCACATCAAGAAAGGAACTGTTCAAGCTAAGAATATGTCTGAGGCCGATTCTGAGAAGAGAGCTCAACTTGCTAGTGCCAGTAAGAAAAAGTTGAAGAACCCGGTGATGTTCGTGTCTGACGTGCGTCTTGCTGTTCACAATATTCCAAACTCTGTCAATGATGCTAAGTTGAAGCAAATGGCTCAAGATAATGCTGGCAATAAATTAGCTATTATTACGGAATGTAGGATCTGGAGAAATGCCCCCGAAACAGGAAACGATCCAAAGAAAGGAAAGTCTAAGGGATTCGGATTTATTGCTTTCAAGGAGCACAAGGATGCCCTGTTCTGCTTGAAACAAATGAACAACAATCCTCGTCTGTTCACAGATGAAAAGAGACCTATTGTTGAGTTTTCGGTTGAGAATTTGAAGGCTTTGAAAGCAAGAGGAAAGCGTGAGCAATTGCCCAAGGGTTCCAAGGCTGTTTAATTTGTTGTTGATTGTTATTTTTTATAATATTGTTGTTATTGTCCTTTTAATTAGAAGTTTAAATACTTAGTAAATTTGTATTAAGTAAAATGTTCCTTTATATTAACTTTAAAATGCCACCAAACATTTAGCCTAAATTTGAATCAAACTTACATTTATTTTCAAAATTATGTGGCCTTAAAGACACGTGAATGGGACTTTCGAATTGCTTGCATTATCAAATATGCGTACTTTTATCAATACCACCAATGGAAAATTTGGCCACCTCATTAATGAACCTTAATAAACACGACATACCTCACACAACTCCTACAACCATTATCTGTTCCAATTTTATTGAATTCCCTTCCAAATCAAAGGTAAAATCACCGCTATCTGATGAATCACACTACTAGCTTTTAAAAATTTGTTGTACACAATTTAGTATGATATAGAAGTTGGGTGATAAGGAAGTGTGTAGTAGATGGGAGAAAGTGATACGATTTTATAGGGTCATTTGTAGTTATCAGTAGAAAGGTTATTTCGTTTTGACTATTTTAGTAAATTTGGATAGATTTGCATATTTTGTAGTAAGGATGAATTGGTTGAGGTTGGGGTGTGATGATGTGGCTGTTGTTGTGGTCACGGGGGCCACGGGCCCTATTGGGAGTGAATTGGCCAGGCAATTTAGCAAGATTTTGCCTGATCATTCGACGATTGTGTTGAGTTCAAGGAGTAAGGAGAGAGTTAATCAATTAAAGGTAAGATATTGTTTTTGATTCATTTATTAATATCCATCTAGTCATCCATCGAAAGAGAAACTTTGTATATTGAATCAGTCATATGGGATCTTTCCTCTCCATCTTATGAAATGTACCTGAAAGACCTGACAATAGCAACATCATCTGTTCGCAAATACAATCATCAGAAAATCAAATTAAAAAGAAGACCACCCAACTTGGCTATATTAATTCATAATGCCTCAGACATAGGAGATGTGGACCAGTCGGTCATAGACCAGGGCAAGGATGTTGTTCGATTAAATCAAATCTTGAACACAAATGTTGTCAGCGCCATAGCTTTAACCTCAGCTTTTTGCAATTTATTCAAAAGTTCCTCCACTCACAAAGTAATAATTGACATGACGACTCCAGCTGCAAACTTGTCATTTCCATCATTTGGCCATATTTCGTTGTGTAAATGCTCACGTAAAATTTTTCTTGATACTTTGGCGATGGAAGAAGACTTTACAAAGGTATTACACTATAATCCGGTTTGTGTAGATAGTGAGGTAATTTTTATTATAACAAAAAATGGAAGCTTAAATATATTATAAAGATTCGCAAATAGAAAAGTCTTTTAAAATTAATCTGCCACATTATCACTTGTATATATGTGCGTTGAGGAAGGCATTGTCGGCTTTCCTCAATTACAATTTCACACTCTTTACACTCAAACGGCCCAGCTGCTTTTTGGTTGTAGGGTTGGTTTTATTTGTTTCATACATGCTACATTCTTCTGTCATAAACTGCCCTAAGATTAGGATGGACTCACAGTCAAACAGACAGGATCATTAACTACACTCATTTCCAAACTGGTACAACTTGGTTGATAATCAATGATGTATTTTGTCCCCATCTTTATCAGTGACTTCAAAATTTACCAAAATGTTTCGCAACTACAGTGCCCTTCGATTCACAATCTTCCAACATTGTTTACCCTTAGAAGACAGATGACATTTGCCACGAAAAGACGATCGCAGAGCATCTTGAAGGAGTCAGAGTCTCTTACATTTGGTTGTTGCCATGTAGTAAAGTCTTCCATAAAAGCATAAACACAATAAACACCCATTAATGGATATTCTTCACAATCGCTCCTCCACCTTCACTCGACGCATCTTTTCTTTCTTAGCATTGGCTTCTTCTACTATCATTTGAACCACCATTTTTTCATAATTACCCTCCCTCTCCTTCATTCTAGCCAAAAAGTTTTTCTTCAATCAACTTCAGACCAGAGCAGCATAATCTGGCTAAATGACCTGTAAAACATCTTGTCCCAATCTTCGTAGAAAACGTCTGTTACTTCCTTACTTCTCTCTACCTCTGGAAATGTGTCCTCAAACAGCTTCACCCAAAAATCTTGCTCTGCTCTTGAATAAGCCGCTAAAATGCTTCTGGATACTACATTATTCAAAACATTTACCGAATCACTATTCTTGACTTTAGTAAAACAGTAGATTGATTAGCATTACCATCGCTTTTAATCCTCCCTACTGAACCTCTCCATTCCAAGTCAATGTTTAGTGAAATCTTGTCTTTCTCTCCACTGCACCCTAAAAAGCCAATTTATATCCAAACATAAATGGCCATACTTACTTCTTCACCACCCTACCATCACATTGATTTTCCAGACGACGCCTTTTCAACTGATTCTCCCATTTCATCTTCTACTTTACTTGATAACAGGCTTTCTAAGAAATATAATTAGTACAATTTTAGCTTACCCTCAGTTGAGTAGGTTGTACTTTTGGTAGGAGACAAGTCTCCTTATCAGGTTTGGGAGCCTTTTTTGCCTCCTTTCAAACTACGGCTATTCTTTGTTCTAGACATTTGTCAGTGCTTCTCTTGATCTGCTTGTTTTCTTTTGCTTGTCAATGTTCAGGTGAAATGACGGAGAGATGTAGGGGGGCGATGTTAAGCAATCTAAAATAAGAAAGTTTGATCAATCTAAGTAAAATGAGTCCTTATGACATGTCACATAAATATGTTAAAATTGAAATGATAAATGTCTTTAAGACACTTTGGTGTTGAGTGTCTTTAAATTTGTAATTAATTTATGTCAGAGTATGCAAAAGATTCGAGACCATGCTAAAGACGAAAGAGTTCGAGAAGCGTTCAGATTAATTTACGAAGATGGTCGAGTTTGCAACGTTTCGGATGTTGTCAGTTATTTGATTGCTACGTTGAGGGAAGATGTGTATGAGAGTGGAGATGTGGTCAATTACGGAGATTTCGAAAATAAAAGCGAATACGATAATGTAAGTGACTATTACAAAGAAGGGAAAACAAATAGTGTGAGGGACTTTAATGGGACCGATAAAGTTACAGTTCAAGATTATCTAGAGCCAATTGAATGGTCTAAAGATGAGTTTACTAACAAGACTCTTTCTGATGATGAGAATGTCTTTGGTGACATGAAAGAAGATGGGAGTAGGCAATTGTTTGAAGAAAATGATACTAGACAATTGCTTGAAGAAAATGATACTAGACAATTGTTTGGAAAAAATGATACTAGACAATTGTTTGAAAAAAATAAGACGAGACAAGTGTATCCTATTAATGAAGCCGCTCAAAGTACAGAAGAAATTAAGAATGATAAATTGGGTAGAGTAAAAGTGCGTGAGGAAAGTGTTGAAGAGTACGACGAAAGAATTAGAAAGTATATTGAGGTATCAAATGAAGAATACGGCAAGAAACATAAATATCATGATGAAAGTCGTAAAGAATGGGAAGTAACTATTAAAGAACAGGAACACATTAGTAAAGAGCAAAAAGAATCCAATCAAGCTAATGAAACTCATAAGATGTTCCAAAAGATTGATAACGAATTTCTTGCGACAGATAAATATTTTAATGAAACAATTAAATCTTTTAATGAAGTTGCCAAAACCTTTACTAAACGAGTTGACTCTTTTAATGAAACTAATAAAGACGCATCAACAAAAAATAGTAATGGCAAACCTAGTTCAATCACCAAAAGTCACTCAACCAACAAAAGCATTGCTAGCTATCCACCAAATTTAGTTGGATATTTCATCGGAGACACCACAACAATCAAGAAAAGCTATGAAAATAATTTTTTCAAACCAATTGTTCCTGATTCTTCCTCTAACTCTTGTTGTTCAAGTTCTTCAAGCAATTCGGATGGTGAAACAATACTCAAAGAACAATCACTCCCTCCCAAACAATCCCCCGTACCAATTGAAAAAGCAAGAATGATGTTACCCAAAAATCCACCACCAACTTTCATTCCTTCATCTACCCAAAAATACCTATCAATATCTCCTTCTCTTTCCACATCCAACCATTCATCTTCATCATCATCCCTTTCCGAATACCCAATCACGCCAACCCCAATAAAATTATCAAAACAAAATGGAATCGAAACTTTAATTATTGGAGGTCAAACATATTACTCTCCAAACTACCATCGCACCCAACCAGACAATAAGTTAGTTCCTGTGAATAGAAACACACTAAAAGATACCTTTTATCAGACTTCATTGATGGAAAGTTCCAACAAATGGCGAAATAAATTGGATGAAGAGAGTAAGAGGGAGGATGAAGGGAGTAGTGATTTTGAAAGCAGTTTAATTGTTGAAAATGATCCAACCAGATATCTGACTTAACTTATAATATGTCTTTCTGTGATTAAAATATTTGAATTCATTTATATCTAAATCAACTTAGATTTAATCTGATTATATAATTGGTCTTGTCAACTATTATTTAATTTTGCAAGAGCAAAAAAATAAAAATGTTTAAAATAGTTTGTAAAAAATAATATATTTTGTTAATCTTAACTCAAAACAAAAAAGGTTTTATGTAAATACATCTCCTCTTAAAGCTCTAGGCAATGCTTGGTTGGTGCCCAAATAAAGCACGACTTTATATATTTATGTGAAAGTGTCATTCTGTGTACATTAACAAGCAAACCGAATTAGATGGGCACATTTATAAATCTATCTTATTGAAATAGGCCCAAATGTGTGATACAAAACATTGACGAATGACTTGACTACGTCTTTAAACTGAACAAATTTTTTGTCCCTATATATTGTCTTCTACAAAATATTCTCAAAAATTTGATAGAACATATTTATTTGTATAAATATTCTTATATTCTCTTTTGATTAAATATTATATATACATATTCATACCCACATAATATAAACACTCATTCAAAACTAATCAACTGCTAACAATTTAAAGAAAACCATTCAAATAAAACTTCATCAAGCACTTACTAAAACTTAGCACCATCCCCCTTAACACCATCCACACACACTTAAAGGAAGGATGAAGTCTCCTTTCTACGGCAGTCAGTTTACTAATTCGTTTCGAATGTATGCTTCTAGATCGGGCTCCCATTCAACCAAACCTATCTATACTAGCGATAGGAAAGCCAAATTTGCTAAGAGAGAAAATAAAAAGTACATCAGATTTGTTACCGTGGTGGGGTATATCTTTTTTGTTAGTTTGCCGGCTGTTTCGTTGAGTGTTTATTATGTTTATGTATGGGATCCGAGATATGTTGAGAAGGTAGGTGACTTACTTTTTGGTTGATTATTTTTTTAGTTTTCACACAAATTTGATAATGTTTTGATTAATGAAACGCCCAAGTATCAGAAAATATCTAACTTTAGTGTTCCATTTAAATTTCCTAAGTTAGAAACCCGCACAAACACAAAAACCCGAGAAACCCGTGAAATAGAAGAAAATTGGTCTGAACCACCGCCAGAAATAATTGAAAATCTCCCAACAGACTTAAACCAGCCAAAAGATAAATGCCAATGCATCTGTGATCCCAAACGAACATCACCAACAAATCTACTCCAATTAATGCTAACTCGAAAAAAGAGCGATACATAAACAACATCTTTTGTGATTAAAAAATACAAACCAATTAAAATGAAATATTACTCTTATTACCTTCGTTTTTTGTTTACTTTGACTATGTTTTGATGAAATAAATTTTTTTGTTATCTTCATTTAGTTGTCGAAATGATCACCATAAATAAGGATACGGGGTTGTTATAAAAAGATATAATAAAATATATCTTCTTCATTAATTGCATCACCAAAAATATTATCATCTTTCTTTTTGCCCAAGACAACACATCAATTAACCTATTATAAGGAGAGTGGTAGTTGTGTATGAACACGAACACACATTTCCCTTGTCTTATTTATATATATAAAAGTTAGCAACACTCAAAAATTATACCACATATCCAAAATAAATTTCAAAATATATACAACAAAAAAGTCAAGGTTTTTCAAGACGATTCAGGTATAGTGAACGAGAAATAAGATCATTAACAAAAAAGATGTCATCAACTGGTTAAAAACAAAAATACGGACAAATAAGGGACACTTGCCGGTAGGTGCTCCTCGCACCATCTTTTTTAATGTTAACTATAGATGAAGAAGTGGAGAAGGGCAATTATTTTGGTGTTGTTCAAATGAAAATAATGTTTTTATAGTTTGTTTGTGTGATCATGAAATTGTATATTTTTTTTGAATAAGTTATTTAATTTTTTTTTGTTATAGAGTTGTTTTTATATATTATATATTGATGTTAACTATATTGCCACTTTAAAACAAGTTATGAAGATTAGGTTGATTTTTGTGGTGGCTTTGATTGCTAAAGGTCAAGCTTTGCTGCCTTTGACTTCTACGTTGTTAGCTACTTCGGACCATTCGAATCATTTTTTCTTGATAGATTTATATCAAAGAAAGTTTTTTTGTGGAGACTTGGGGGGTGAGGCGAGTAGGTCTCTGAGTTTGTCTAATTTATGCAATAAAATCCAAGATTGCTCCAACTCAACAGCCATTCACGATGAAAATTATCCTTTATGCGCAAACAAATGTGGAGACAAATGCAATTTTCGGGGCCTGTGTCTTCAGGAAAATGAAGATATGGATTTTGGATGTATTTGCGATATGGGATATTCTGGAAATAATTGCGAAAGTCAAGTGGATTTCAGGAAATGTGACAAACAGACTTGTTCTTCCAATTCATTGTGTGTTGATGGAGTTTGTACATGTAAAAATGGATTTATTAAAAAGGAAAATAATGATTGCGAAGGTAAGTTTTTTATTTGTTGAATTATAAAAATTGAATAGATATTAATGAGTGTGAACTGGAGTTCGGAAATCGGTGCCATGCCAAGAAAGATACTTGCTTTAATGTGGAAGGCGGTTATTTGTGTTGTCGCAAAGACAAACATAATAAATGTGAATATCATGTGCACGAACATTTTGGATATATAGTTAATGGATCCTTAATAGGCCATTTTAAGGAAGATTTAAAGTTAAGCAAGATAGAAGCACAGTTCCAAATCGATGAGGTAGAGGAAAGTTCCTCTGCTATTAAAGATGCAGCTTCGGCCAATGAACATTCTATTAATCCTAAGACTTTCTCGAAGAAAGATCACAAAGCTGGAGGTACACTTATTATTGGGAAAGGCAAATTTGACACACCAATATCCCCTAATGAATTTCCTTTCTTCGGAGCTCCTTCATCTCCTTGTAATTTTAAATGCAATAATGGAAATGGAAATGTCTTCCAAAATTCGACTGGCCCGCAATCTTTTATTCCGAAGGGTGAAAATATTGTTTCAGTAAATCCACAGGTTCAGACAATTTATAGTGACTTGGTGTCAACGTCTGACGGGCAGGTAGGACAAGTTTTGCAGGAAGTTGGTGAGAAGCATGAATCTGAATCGAAGCACAATATATTTATTAGAAAAGGTTTATTAGATGCTTTTGCTGGTTTAAAAAAACACAAAGTTTTGACTGAAAGTGGTGATAGTTTTGAAGAGTATGAAGACGATGATATTCTAAACAAAAAATTTGATTCAATGGAAAGGACCAATTCAAAAGAACAAAGTGAAGTTGATGGTGAATTTAGCCGTGGAAAAAATGGTGTCAAAGGGTCCGAAAAGCCAGCCATATTCAGCAACTCTCCTCCAGAAAACCAGCTTATCCTAACTAACAGAAGAAAATTCCTAGAAAATTACAAATCCAAGGTGAAAGATCGAAACCGTGAAAAAGATAAAAATACCAATGCACACACCAAATTCAGACCATTCGAACAAGAGCCAGACGATTGGGATGAATTGATGAATGAGTCAACTGCATCAGCCCGAATTAATTTAACCGAATTGTCAACATTTCCAACTTTAGTTAATTCGAAATTAACCACCACAACTGCTTCATCACACTCCGTCCAATCAACCACTACGAGACAACAACAACACGCACAAACCAAATCACCACCTCCTAATCAGATGATGAGAGAAAAAAATTCTGGGTCACCTAAAAATCCCATAGATCGTGCTTCAGATAAATTAAACGGAGGTGCGAGTACATCAAAGCCGACTTTAACGACTCAAAATATTGTCACAGACATTCCAAAAGAAGCAATAAACCTCGTCAACACACCCTTCCCACCTAATTATGTAGCTGATAAAAAAGGGAAACAAATTGATGGTGATCATAAAGACGGAACCAATAAAAGTAATGAACCAAATAAAAATGTCCTACCTAATAAAAGTAACGAACAGAATAAGGGAAAGGAAAACGATAAAAGTAATGAAAGAGCTTCTACTCCTTCTGATGGTAAGGAAATTAATAAAAGTGAGTTGAATGGTGAGGATCACATTACTACTACCATTAAACCAGATAATGGCAATGCATTAGGTAAGTAGCCTTGATTTTTATGATGTAAATTTGTTTATCGTAGAAATGACAACTCAATTACAAAGTGGAATTGACAATGTTGATTGGGCAAGTTCAAGATCACCACTAATTAATGTTGACAATGAGCATAATAAGCTGGCTGGGGGAAATGATGTGTCGTCCAAATCACCCCATTCTAACAATATTCCTCCCTTGAATGTTAATGGAAAGGATCATCTAAAGGTTCCGTCTAACGAATCTCTTTCGGAAACTTATAAAAATAGCTTAATATCTACGCCTGATTCTAATGAAAAGAGTGGCGAAAGCCCTTCAAATTCAAATGATATCGGAAGTAGAAATCCGCATGGCAAGAAAACGATCAAAGTACCCAAAATATCAGAAGAAAAGCCTGATAAAAATGTGAGAGATAAAGTCGTCGTCAACGGCAAGAATCCATTTGAAGATCCTGTTGATCCTAAAATACCGGTTATCGAAGAAACTGACAAGATTATTCTAAGTAAAGTGGATGCAAATAGTGCGCAAAATGTTGCAAATGAAGTGAATAAGATTTTGATAGATGGTGGGAATGATCCTAGTAAGATCAATTTGATTGACAATGATGGCAAATATTCAACTTTGTTGCCGCGTATTTCATCCAAAGAAGGAGGTGATATACTTGAGAATAAGTTTATGACGACTGTTGAACCAAATGATTTGCTTACTGATTTAAATCGTCAAACTACGAAAAGTGGTAACAATGTGCCAACTACAAAGGTTGGAAAGTTTGATCCTTCAGGAAGCAGTAACAGAGAAAATGATATAAACAATCCAAAAAATAATCAAATCAAACTTACAAATCCTGATGATAGAAAGACACCAGGAAAAATTGAAAATGATCTTTCGACAACTGTTAATCACTTGGACAGGACACAAAAACCAAAAGGCGATGGTGAAGACCATACTGAAATGACTCAAAAACCAATACAGCAAACAAATGGCCTTATTGAGCATCAACAAAAAACCACAAGTTCAAAGCCTTTCAATAAAATAAACAATCCAAGTGAACAAATGATCAAATATAAAAGTTCAAATGAACAAAAAGGCGATCTTGTTGATGGGGAAAAGCTTAATCCTGATAATGGTGGTGAGCATATTGTAAATGAACAAGTGACCAATCCAAAAGAACAAGTTAACAATTCGAAAAATCCAAATGGACATATGATCATTCCAAAAGATTCAAAAGAGCAACTTACCAATCCAAATATACAAGTGATCAATCCAAACAATTCACAAGAGCAAATAACCAATCCTAAGAATCAAAATGCTCAAGTGATCATTCCCACGAATTCAACAGAACAAAAAATCATTCCAAATAACTCATCACCCCAAACGATCAAACCAAATGATTCAACTGAGCAAAAAATCAGTTCAAAAAATGCCCCAATTGAGTCACATCCAAAAAATGAAAATGCTAAAAGCACTGCAGCAAATTCAAATGAATCACCATTAGATAAGTACCACAAATCAACTACTCAAAAACCAATTGAAAATGATGGTACGACAAAAGATGGTGGTGAGTCAAGTGAAGAGGATGATAATAATATGTCTACGACTGGTAATGGCAAGGTCAATAAAGGCCATGGTAGTAAGGAGAGCTTGATTTTGAATAATGGGCAATTTCTAAAGACGTCGACCGGAATAATTAACAAGAGTGGCACGTCTAAAGTAAATGTTGATTTGTCAACTACTTTGCCAAAAACAGATGAAACAGTTAGTCCGAATGTAACTGATGAAAGCAATCTTAATTTATCTACATTCTCACCTAAGCATATAGAAAGTAATACAAAGAATAAAACAGAATTAGATTTAAACTCAGGCTTATCTACTACCGATCCAGAGATTAACCA
Source organism: Rhabditophanes sp. KR3021 (assembly GCA_963281155.1). Classification (NCBI taxonomy): domain Eukaryota; kingdom Metazoa; phylum Nematoda; class Chromadorea; order Rhabditida; family Alloionematidae; genus Rhabditophanes; species Rhabditophanes sp. KR3021. The sequence continues at coordinate 8,749,866 of CAUJLY010000001.1, forward strand.
ACAAAGTAGAGCTAATTCTAATTTGGCCTCGACTGTTACTATAGAATCATCTACCTCTCATGGAATAATAGTTGATGAAAATGGACAGCCTATTAAAAAAATTGAAGTTCTGCAAAAAATTCCTGTTTCTAAAAGCACAGCCCCTCCAACAGTAACAGATGAAGAAAAACCTGTTGATCCCGTCAGTGTTGGTAATGCAGAAAAACCCGTTGATCCGGCCGGTAAGGAAGAAACTAAATTAAATAATAATATCACAACACTGCCAGCTACTAGAGTAAATGGTGCGGAGGAATCAACATCTGTTCCATCCGAATTTACCTCAATCCCCGATAATACTGGCGGTCACAAGGCACTTCCTAATGTTATCAAGGTGACCGATTCGAAAAATGACGGTGTTACTGATTCAACAACTCCGAACAGCCAAGAAACAAGCGATTCGTTCAAGAAAAATGAATTAGAAACTACTGCTCCATCTGGCAATAACAATCAAAATTCAAGAACGACCGACTTGCCTAAGAATAATGGACTGGGAACTACTGGGCTGGTTAATAATAATCTCATTTCAAAAACAACACATTCTTCTACCTTTAATAATCAGGGAGCAACAGATCCTTCTACCTTTAATAATCAGGGAACAACAGATTCTTCTACTTTTAATAATCGAGGAACAACAGATTTGCCGAAGAAGGATAAGTTTGGAACCACAGATTCATTTGGAACTAATGGTCAAAAAGTAGAAACTACAGATTCATTTACTTCAGACCATTTAAGGACAACTGACTCATCCGATTCTAATAAGCAAAAATTGGAAACAACTGACCCAAATGTTCCTAAGAATCAGGAACCAGGAGTTACAGATTCATTTACAACTAATAATCAAAAACTAAAAACAACTAATTCACCTGCAACTGCTAATCAAGAACCAAACACAAATGATTCTTCAACATTGAATAATGAAGAAGCAGGAACCACAAAGTCGTTTACAACAAACAATGGTCAGAAACCAAAACTTACTGATTCATCCTTGCCTAAAGGACATGGAACAGAAATCACTGATTCATCTTTACCTAAAGGACATGGAACAGAAATCACTGATTCGTCTCTTCCTAATGAACACGGAGCAGAAATCACCGATCCATCTCTCCCTAATGGACATGGACTAAAAATCACTAATTCATTTACTCCTAACAAATCAAAAACAACTGATTCACAACCAAACTCAACTCGAAAACCAATCGCAACGCCTGATGATCAAAAACTGGTTTCCCCTACAAGCACTCCACTCAATATTAAAGGCCATGAATTACCTTCGACAAACGGTACACCTCAACACGACAAAGATCGCAGAACAGAGAACAGACCGATAATAAAGAATGATAAGGTTGGTGTGTCTGGGGGACAAAAAGCAAGTACATTAAGTCCTGTTGTTGAGCAGATCAAATCAGAGACTGATACAAATGTAGGGACTACTAAGGCTGGAGGTCAAAATGAAAATATTAATAATCATTCCACTTCACCTTTGTCTGGTAACAATAATCATTCGTCTGATCTTAAAGATAAATCTACTACTAGGAACCTTGACACAAAAACAACACCAAATGTGTTAGATAAAAGCACTTCTGTTGGAATTGATAACGAAATAACTCTGAAACCATTAATTATCAAAAGCAACCTGTTAAATCCTGAGGAAGAGACAGATAATCGTGTTGTGGCAAATGAAACAGATTTATCGAAACAACATATAGTTTATCCATTGGATGGAAAAGATACGCGTACAATATTACCAAATGTAAACAAAAAGGATGATATTGACGCCTTGACAACCTCAAAAAGTATTGTAGATCCTGAAAATCAGAGTACCACAAGAGATCCTTTAGATTTGGATAATAACCTATCAAAAGGCAGTAGTAAGGTCCCTTCTGATTTATTAAAAAGTACTGCAAATCCATCTAGCTTAAACAATAATTTAGCAACAAGTACTGCACATCCATCTAGCTTAAGCAATAATGTAGGATCAAGTACGGCAAATCCATCTGATGCAAATATTAATTTGTCAAACAATACAACAACTGCATCTGATCCAGACTTACCAAAAAGCTCTCCAAAGACTCCACTTAAAGACAATGAGACTACAGATCGTTTATCAAATGAAGATACCACTCCACGACCCTTGAACACCTTCGATCCAGAAAGTCAAGAAGGCTTAGAAATTCGTATTGCACATACTAAAAGTCCTTTCTTGCATAGAGTAATTAGCGGCCCTAAGAATGCATCTGCCATTATTATTTTAGAACCAGAAAAACCTTCCAAGTTAAATGTAACAACAGATTGGAATGGACCTAAAGAACTTCGTGTTAATATTCATACAGCTACTCCAAAGCCTCACTTAAAAGATCCAAACGATGACGGCATTACTCAAAGTTTGGTCATTAATAAATTAAGTACTACATCGGTAAACGTTGAATCTGTTACAGTTAATCGAAATGAATTTACGAGAAAACCATTGAAAATCGGTAATCCTGCTTCATTGGGAGAGCAAGACAATACATTTGAATCAACAACTATTAGTGGGGATGACTCAATTGAGTTGACTAATTTATCTACTGCTAGATTCAATATTAAGGATAATAAATCATCAAAGCCTACTGGTGAACCTGATACTGGAAATAATGTCGGCGAATTGTCAACAACTCCAAACCCGGTTGGCTTATCAACTATACCAAATGGTTCTCAAAACATTGTTAAGGAATCACCTGAAACGACAGTCGCCACAAATTTATCTAACAAACCTGAACAGAACAAGCCTGGCAATTCAGATATTGGAAATATACCGAACAAAGCGGAAGAGAATCCTGATATTTCAAGTACGAATAAACTTGATGACTCCGATGAAATAGATCCTCATTTATTAAATAAGTTGAAAGATAAGAATAAGCCTGAAGAAAGTAAGTCCGCGACTGAACTTGTCCCGAATGTTAATGAAAAAAGTAATTCGAAAATTGGCGGACAGAATGTGATTGAAAATACGATTAATCCTGAGAAGTTCGGCAAAATTGTGGAAGAAACACCAAATGCCAATAATCCAAATCATTCTAAAGAAATTAACTCTGAAAATGGGGAAAACAAGCCAGAAAAAACTGATAACCTTAATAAATCTAAAGAAGTTGATCCTAAAAATACAGTGCTTAATTCAAATAAACAGTCACATAAGAATGATCCTAATAACTCTAGCAATGTAGAAATTCCCAATGCACCGCAGAAACCAAGTAATTCAAACAACTCTAAAGACGTTAGTTCTGCCGACCATAATAAGAATCTACCAGAAAAACCAAATGAGAAAAATTCTATTAACTCTCAAGAGACTAATCGTGAAGACCGTGGTAAGAATGTATCAGAAAAACCAAGTGAACTTGATCCTAATAATTCTGGAAAGGTTATTCCTGATAGTCCTGGCTCGAATATACCTGAAAATTCGAAAGAAGTTAATTCTAATGATTCTAAGAATAAAACGTCAACAGGTAAGATTAATGCCAATAATTCTAGAGAATCAAGTCCCGATAATTCAAAAGAGAATGTTCCTGAAATCACTCCTACTAATGAAAAGAATCCAAATAAATTGCCAAATCCAGTTGAACCTATAAATTTGGGTAGTAACAAATCGACAGAAGCAACACCTGGAAATTCTGAAATATCCAATCCAAATGCTATTTCAAAAAAACCAAATAATTTAGGCAAATTGATTCCTAGCGAAAATAATGGAATAAACAAATCTAATGAAAGTGATCCCAAAAGTTTAGTAAAGGATTTATCTAATAAATTAGACAAAACTATTCCTGATGCATCTGGTAAAATCATTTTAGACAAAAATAATTTGTTAAAAACGCCGGATGCAAGTGTTAATGGTGATTTAATTAAGAATTTATCTAGCAAACCAGAAGCTTTAAATCCTAATAATTTAGGTAAAAAATATTAGACAAGAAGTTATATCGAATACTCCGAATACACAGACTTCTGGGAAAGGTAACCTTGATAATCTTAACAAAGTTGTAAATATCAATCCAAACAAAACCACTAGTGATAAGTCTGGCAAGAATGATAATTCAAATATTAATACACCTAAAACACACGACCAGAATATTCTTGAAAGTTCAACTGCTAACTCACCTGATAATGTAGTTACTACCACTCCTGGACATTTTGATAAAATTTGGCCAAATACAGGTAAAACTAGTCATTTAGATAAAAATGTTCCAAACAACTCAGCCGAAAACTTACCCAACAAACCAGAAACAACAACTCTTAAGGGTTCAGCTACTAAATCACCTAATAAGTTTGACATTCCTGATAATTCAAATAAAAATATTCCAAATAAATCAGGTAAGAATTTATTTCACAAATTAAATTAAAAATTTAGGTGGCAATATCTTTGACGGATCAGGTAAGAAAGACACAAAGAGTCCAAACAATTCAGGCACAATCACTCCTAATAAATCATCTGAGAATTTACATAACAAACACGGGGCAAATGTTCCTGAAAGTGCAAGCACACTTATTCCTGATAAACCAGTTGAGAATTGGAGTGGAAGACCGGATGAAACGATCCCTGAAAATATAGTTAAAAATTTAGTGGAGGAAACCGGCAAAGCTCAAACGCCATCACCAAATACTCCTGACGATTCTGCAGAACATTTTACTAACGAATTGATCAAGCAAATTAATAAACTGGCTTCAACTGAAAATATTCCAGAACATCCAGATCAGACAGGTTTGTAAACGACAAGTAATGCCCTTATAAATACTTTTGATCACTTAGATTCACATACTAAAGTAACCGTCAACTCTGGACCAAATATTCCTGAGGGATCAGATGAAAATGTACCTCTCAATCAAAATACAACTGTCCCTGGTCGTGGATCTGCAAATAATCCCGAAGATTCTAAGACTAACTTATCTGGTACTACTGTTCCTAGTAATTTTGGTGAAAACAATCCAGATGTATCTAATAAAAATGTACCTGAAACTGGTTCGGTTAATTGGAACAAGCCAGAAAATTTACCTATTGTAAATGGTACAAATATTCAAACTGAAAATAGCAATAATTTACCAAACAAAAAAGGAAACTCTGATCCTAATGGTTCTGGAAAAGATACTCAAAAAGAATGGAGCAATAATTTGCCTGGCATAAAGGATAAATTTGGAAAAATTATTCCAAAAGGCGCAAACAATAATTTGCCTAACAAAGAAGATGACGATACTCATGATAAAGTTAATGAAAATATTAATCGTTCACATAATTCAGGAAAAAATATTCCAGACGATGGATCGGACAAGAATTTATTAAATAATGTCATTAAAAATGATCCGAACATGCATCCAACTAATAAATTTGATGTAAATCAACCTGGAGATTTGAATAAAAATGGTCCTGGAAATACTTCCACAAATCTACCTAACAAAGCAGACGTTTCCAAGCCTAATGACTTGGATAATGTAAATCCCGAAGTTCCAACAAATATTGTGTCTACTAATGGAGATTCCAAACCAGTCCATCCAAAAGATCCATCTAAAAATATACTTAATAAAGGAGATTCGAATGAAGGCAACCCAAAAGACCCATCTAACATACTACCTAATAATCTTAATGAAAATGAACGTAACGTTCCAGAGAATGGTCTTGAAGATCCATCAAAAAATGTACCTAATCACACAAATTCAATAAACAAAGTTGATCCAAAAAAGAATTTAATCAACAAAGAAGATGTTACTAAGCCGATAGATTCAAGTAAAGCAAATAATCAGGAAAATCCAACCAAAAGTCCTCCTACTAAAATAGACGGACACAATCCCAAAGTTTCAAATGATGGGAAGCGTGTTGATTTGAATAATAATACTCCTACCAAAGTTAATCAAAATAATACTAATTTGCAAATGATTCATCCTCAAGAACCGTCGAAGCACTTACCTAATAAAGGTGACTTAAGCAATCCTAATGCTTCAAATAAAATCGATCCCGATGGTCCCTCTAATAATTGGAATAATAAAGGTGGTGTTGAAAATCCCGATAAATCAAGTAAAGTAGATCCCTCAAACAATTTACCTTTTAATAAACTTGATCCAGAAGAATCGTCTAACAAACCTCTTGTTAAAGTCGACCCTCAGGAATTATCTAACAATGTATCTTTAAAAGCTAGTGTTGAAACTCCGGACAAAGCAAATAAAGTTAATCCTCAAGAACCATCTAAGAATTTATCTCCAAAAGTTGAAGTTGAAGATCCCGATAAATCAAATAAAGTAGATCGATCAAATAATTTGCCTAATAAAATCAATCTTGAACATCCATCAAAAGATTTACTAGACAAAAATAAATTAACTACCCCGTCCAACTCACAAAATATGACTCCGGAAGATTTATCTAACAAGCATCTGAATAAAGTTGATCCTGAAGACCCATCAAATGCATTTACAATTAAACCTGATGAAAGTCATCTGAATAAGATTGATCCTGAAGGCCCATCAAATACATTTACAATTAAACCTGATGAAAGTAATCTTAATCATCCGAATAAGATTGATCCTGAAGATCCTTTAAAGAAATTTACTAATGAGCATGGTGAAAATATCTTGAATTCTAAACAATTAAATCCTAAAGATCCATCAAAGAATTTACCTAACAAACCGGATGCAACAAACTTCAACAAAGTTAACCCCGAAGACCCAAGCAAGAATTTATCTAATAAATCAAATGAATCTAAACCTTCTAAAGGTGATTTTAAGAATCCAAAGACACCTAATAAAACAGACGGACCAGACAATTCAGATAAAATGAATCCCGGAGATCCATCCAATAAATTACCTGATACGACTGATCAAAATGATTTAAACACAGTCAATCCTAAGGATCTATCCAAGAATTCACTTAACACAAATAATAAAGACATTTCAAATACTCTTGAAGAGGGTTTGATTATTAGCAATGGTAAAGGTGTTACCAAACAGCCAAAAGATAAACTTATTAAGCCAACTGGTCATCTTGCTAACAAATCAAATAATTTGTCTAAAGAAGATCCATCAAATCCTCTAACATCAGAAGAATCTAAATTGACAAATCATGGCACTACTACTGTTTTACCAAATAATTCAAATGAAGTAGGTAATAACCTCATTGATCCTGAATCAAATAAGACAAACAAATTTATTATGACAGAAGCTAGTCACGAACATAGTGATGAAAATCCTGATGTAGATTTGGTTATCGGACCTGTCGGAAATAAGTTGTCTTTAAAGGCTGAAAAACATGAACATGGCTCAAGAGCAGATGGTTCTGATTCAACTGGTTCGAGTGGCTTAGCAGCTACGACAACTTCACCCTCCAAAACTGATGTAAACAGCCATTTTCCTGCAACTCAAGTAAATAGTGAAAGTACACATTCGGTCTTAATGAATGCTCAATCAACGTTAATTCCAATTACTGACCCAAATAATAATGAATTTTTAGCTAATGGCAAAACTACACTAAAGCCAACTAATAATCAAAAAGATAATTCAAATAACAACAATCCACATTTATCTACAATTCCAAGCAATCTTCCCGAAACCACTACAAGTGTTATTTTGGCAGAGCAATTCACAACAAATGATCCAAAAAATGCCTATTCATTGAACAATACAAGATCTACAACAGCTGCTGCTTCTAATTCGCAAATTACATTCAAAAATAAGCTGAACGGAGCTAGTACGATGTCTGTACATCAAGAGACATCAACTACAACTGATCAGGATGCAAGAAATAGTGAAACTACTAAAGAATTTATTCATGTTGAGGCCACAACACCAAGTTCAAATGAATTGAGTCTTAATACCATTTCAACTGATCCGACTATTGTTGACAACAATAATTTGGCCGAGACCTCTTTAATTGCTAGTAAAAAAGAAGACCATGAAAAAAGTACTTTACCCAATATTCCTGAAGGCACATTTACAAATATTCCACCAACTTCTGATGAAACTCTAAATCCTGATGATTTGGCAAACTTAAAAGCCACATCAGTTAATCCATTAGATAATGAATCTATTGAAAGAACTACCCATTCAACTAATTTGCATGGAAAAACTAACTATCCTACCCATTTTACCTCAATTAATCCTAAATTCATTAGTGCAACACCCGAATCTTTGGATAAAACTAAGTCCAATAATGTTGTTGAAACATCTGTGCCAACCATTAACAATCAAGCAACTACCAAAAATCCTAGTATAAATGGTTCTTTTGAAGGAACGTTGCCCAATACTAAGGATTCGTTATTAAGTACATCTGAGTCTAGTTTGAAAACAACAACACCAGGTTCTTTAAATGGTTCTACAGACAAATTTGCACAAACAACAACATCAAGTTCTCTTAATGGTTCTCCTGATTCTTCTTCAAAAATTCCTCCAAATAGTTCACATCATGGAATGGGAGAAGAAAGTTTTGGAGAAAGCCAAACATTTGGTTTAAGTCATTTGCCTCCAAACATGACTAGAACTTTGAGTTCAGTTGAAGCAGGTGAACCTAAAACAAGTGATTTGAGTAGTGAAAACATTAAGAAAAAACCTAATGGAATAGAGGAAACTACTGCTGGAAATGATGTAGACAAAACCACCCAAGTTAATGCTCTTCCAACTAAGCCCATCAATATTAAACATGCTAGTATTCCTGATAATAATGGGCCAGATATTTCTGAACCTAATGTTATTTTGAATCCCAAAAGTAAATCTTTTACTGCCAGTACCACATCTGCTTTGGATAGCAAGGAAATTATTTCTGGAGATGTCACTACGACCAAAACAAATTATTTGGATAAAGATGTTATTTCGATTCATACAACTAAAAACACACCTGACCAATTACCGACAAAATGGGATAATAGTAAAATTAAATCAATCACTGAATCTACTCCAAATAAAAATGAAATGTTTAATATTACTGATAAGCCATTAGCAGACAAAGATTCACATTTTACTGAAACTGGTAATAGCAATTTTAAAACAACCCTTAATTCTGAACATCCATCGCCAAGTAGCCATACATCAACGTTAGCCCCAACTGCAAATGCTGAAAACAATAAATTGCCTGAAACTAAAACTACCTTAAATACTCCTAATGGTGGTGATAGGAAAAATACTGATACCAACATTAATCATCCAAACAAAGTACAAATTCCTGATAATGAGTCAAGGGAACATTCTTTAAATTCCACACCTCAGGACAATTCTAAGTCTATACATTCGTCGACAATAACATCGCTTAATGAAAAAGACAATCAAATAACAAATAGTTTGTTTACAAACAGACCCGAACAATTCGGAAAATCTGTTACACCTCATCATTTAGTGACTCATTCGAATGGACAAACAAAAAGCGTTTGGAATTTACCTGTTACTGCTGAAACTTTGAGGCCTTATACTGATATCAAGGATAATTTAACAAAAACTCACCAGGACACAACTAATTCAATGCTTCCCAATGAAGTAACTTCATCTGGAGAAGATAAGAGTGTTTCAGAGTCGATTAATACGGAAGAGCCATTGTTAGTAGTTAATGGTAAAATTGTTACACAACCAACTCCATCTCAAAAGACCTCTGATGATGGGAATAGCTTGAGAACAGAAGAGCCTTCGAGAGTTAGTAATTGGAAAGTTGTTACTGAATCTCCTCCACCAATAGATGTCACTTTCAATAAAGGTTCTACAGATTTAGTTAATAAACCATCAACAACAACTAATTGGAAGATTGTTACAGAATCAAGTGAAAGCAGTTCTCCAAATATGCACACAACTGACTCAACAACTCCACAAAAATCTTCAAGAGTAAGCAATTGGAAAGTTGTTACTGAATCTATTTCAAGTGAAATAAAAAGCACTACTGATGTTAAGGAAACTCCAAGAGACAGTCATTGGAAAGTTGTCACACAACCAACTTCATCTACAACTAAACAAACTGAAGACTCAGACAAAGTCAGTAATTGGAAAGTTGTTACGGAATCTAATTCACCAAATGTAGTTACTGAACAACCAAAAAGAGTTAGTAATTGGAAAATTGTTACTGAATCTACTACATTAAATTCTGGTTCAAGTGGTGAAATTATTAATACAGAGGCACCAAATAAAGTCGGTAATGGGAAGACTGTCACACAGTCTACACCACCTGATTTTGTTTCTGACTCTTCTGTTGGTTCAAGTCGCGGCAATAAACAAATTACTGCTTCAGTTACAAATGAACCAGCGAAGGGAAGTAATTGGAAAGTTGTCACACAAACAACTCCGAACCTTTCAACCACACATTCTAATACTAAACAGTCTCCGAAAGTCAGCAACTGGAAATTTGTTACCGAACCATATCTCACAAAAAGTTCGACTAAATTTGCAGAAGAAGAATCAAGTGAAGAGAGCTCTTCTGTCCCGACATCAACTGTCAGTGATTTAGAAATCAATTCTCAACCAACTACTGACAATAAATTTGACTTCCAAACAATTTTGAATAAATTAAAGGAAGTGTTGAAGAAGTTCGAAAGACCTGCTTCTACTTTTAGGCCCACTTCTGATGGTACTACTATTTCTGATAAGAATATGGCATCTACAACCACTTCAACTTCAGAGATTAGAGGAGATAATAAAGGGTTAATTACTACAATTGGGCAGGATGCAATTGCTCCTACTGATCTTTTAAAACAATACCCAACAACTATTGAAGGTAAGGCGATAACAAGTAAGCCCGACACAACTACCGCCAATCATCAATCACCAAATGGTGGTAGAAAAAATGATAACGTTTCATCAAACGCCACTCTAAATAATGAGAAAGAGGTTGTGCCTATCAACAAAGAATATGAACTGACTTCAGTTGGACCGAATGCCGAAAATGTCACTTTACTTATCACCAACAATCCAATAACAAACTCCACCGTATCTTCATTTAATTATGAAATTGACATCACTGAAAGGACAACTAAATCCAGACCTTATGTCACAATCAGTTCAGATTTCCCCTCTTCAACTATGTCATCTCTTAAAAATTCTCAACACAAAGGCGCCGCCCAAGTAACAACCTTATCAATTCTACATAAAATGCCCTCAAATATTTTTGAGATTGATGCAGACACAGGAGTCAAAGGTTTTAATGAATTTAAGAAAAGTGAAGTTATTAATGATAAAACGACTTACTCGCCATTGGATATTTCGAAGGATAAAATTACAATTACTCCTCAAATTAGAATCGAAGATACTCTCCCACATAGTACAGGTCAAAAGAAAACTACAACTTCTGACGTTGAGACGCCTAAAGAAACAAGTGAAGTGTATAAATTTATTGGTACTACTGACGTTGGTTCTCGAAGTGATAAAAATTCAACGAACAATCAAAATGTTCCTAAATCGACAGATAAACTAAACGAAATTACAACTGTAAAAGGCAAAACTACCCCCAACTTTGGTAAAACAACTTCTCCAGACATTATTGAAAATAATCTCTCCACCACGGCACTTTCCTCACCACCAACAACAGATGATGTTAATTTAAGAAAAGGCATCACAAAACCTCCAAACAATATGGTTAATTCAACGGAAACTTCTATTACTACGCAACAACCAATTTTGGGTAATAATTTGCCGACAGATTCTGCACCATCAGCGAATGAAGTTAGGAATAATAATATAACAGATGAACCTTTTTCAATTGAGACTGACAGATCAAATTCTGAATTCATTTTTACAACTGCTTCTATTATTGTTGATGAGGAGGATAAAGGTGACAAGGTTGAGAAGGATTTGTCTCGTGGAACTGGATTTCCTCCTGTCACGGACCCATTTTTATTGACGACCCCAAATTACAAAGATCTAAACGAAGCCACTACTAAATTACCTAAAGAAAACAAATATAATAGTAAAAGTGATCCAAATGATAAGTCGATGACTGAAACCAATTTGCGACCTACTACACCAAAGTCAAGTATATTAATTAATGCCGGAACAGTAATTACAAAAGACCCCTCAACTAAATACACAATAATAAAATTGCCAACAGATCCTGATCAACATTTAAATACATTATGGCCACACATGGAAACGATTCGTCCATTCAATTTAGCTTACCCCGATAATGATAATAGAAAAGGCGGTGGTGATGTAGATGGGCATGGCCATCCTCATGCTGTTCATCATTTGAAAGAAGATTCAAGTAGCACGGTTATTAAGGAATTCACTGGTCTTTTGCCAAATGATAAAGTTGTTGCGAAGAATGGGAATACTAATCCTAATAATTTAGGAGTCGATCTCATCAAGAATCCTGATAATGGTAAAACTGATCAAAGTAACAATCCTGACAACAACAAATCTGACACAACTAATAGTCCTAACGACGGCAAGTCAGATCCACTCAAGAGTCCCAATGATGGTACATCGGATCAAACTAATAACAAAAAATCTGATCTTACAATTAATCCAGTCAATGGTAAATCTGGTCAGACTAATATTCCTAATGGTGGTAAATCAGATCACATCAAAAGTCCGGAGGGAGGTAAATCAGAACGAACTAACAGTCCTAAGGATGGCGAATCGGATCAAAGTACCAGTCCTAGGCCCAATAAATCTGATCCAATTAGGAATCCTGATAATGGTAAACCAGATATTACTAATAATCCTAGTGATGGTAATTCAGACATAGATAAAAATCCTAATAAGAGCAATCTAACCAAAAATCCCAAAGAAAACACACCTCCAATGATAACCAAACCTGGTGATTTGACTACAAATGTTCCAAAAGTTGATATTAATGGAAAGGCAATAGATAAATCTATAAAAGAACCTAAAACATCATCAGAACCCTTGCCACAAAATATTGGTCCAGATGGTTCAACAGACACAAACACCAACCCTAATTTAACTAACGGAGAATCAAATAAGAATGACGATCATTTAAATACCACAACCAAATTTGCGAATGGAAATCAGAATGGTGTGAAGAGGACTGAAGAAGATGCGGAAAGTAAAAACCTCAAGACTACACCAAAAAATAATAACAAGTTCAATGAGTTAAATAAGAAGCCAAATGATGTGGACAATAAAGTAAATGACCAAAATAATAAGTCAACTCTTCCAAATAGCGAAACAACAAATAATATTGATGAAAAAATGAATACATTAGGTCCTGATCATCCAACTAAATCAAACGTTGGAGATGTCATCATAAATAATAAAAATGGTCTAAAAGATGTCAATAATAATTCACCAACTTCAAACGACCCAAATCGAAATATCGATAACAACCCCTTTAATCCTAATGATAATGGTACATACTTGAATGAAAACAAACAACTTTATTCTAGCACAATTAATCCATCGACTAGTGGGCAATTACAACCAAATGAAAACAAATTTATGAATGGTTCAAAAAGTTTGACTCATCCAAAGGATAGTGGACGTATTCATGTTGATGGATCTCCAAATAACAATCCGAATAATGCAAACAACACGATTGGCAAAAGCAATCCAAAGAATGATTCAAATGGTATCGTTGATGGGAAGATTGATCCTGAAACTGGGAAAAATGATTCTGTTAATGGCAAGATTGATCCTGAAACTGGAAAAAGTAATTCTATTAATGGTAATAATCATCCTGAAAACGGAAAAAGTAATTCTGTTAATGGCAATAATGAGCTTAATAATGCTGCAAATGGTAAAAATATTCCAAATAACAGTTCAAATGGACCTGATAGAAAAATTATTTCTAATATTAATTCAAATGAACCAGATGGTGACAACAAATCGTTACTAAATAATTCAATTAAACCTAAAGTTAGTGATAATACAAATAAATCTGGTAATAGCAAAGAACAACCCATTGACATTAATCCTAACAGCAACAATTTGAATGAGCCAAAAAAGAATGGCATCACGGATAATGGTGGAAATGGAAAAGACATACCGACCAATAATAAAAACATTCCTAATATTATTCCTCCGCAGAATGATTTGACTGAACCTAAATTTAAAGATGACAAAAATGCACCTGCTATTGATAAGATCATTTTGCCAAATAATTTGACAAACGAAACTGATAAAGAGCCTGTAAAATTATTAAATGAGAACGGGGCAAAGGTTCATAAACCCACTGATTTGACCAAAAATCAAGGTGGTGAGAATCCAAATATTAATCACATTAAAACGACTGCCAATCCCAATATTTTAGTTTCCATCGATCCCAACTTGAATTCAAATAAGGATACATTGACAACAAGATTGCCTAACACCATCAATTCAAAAAAGAATACTAAAACTTCTGAAAGTGACAATAATAAAGAACCAATTCTTACCACATTATCTCCAAATGAAACTGACTTAAATAATCCAAATTCAGTTATTCCCACCTCAACTGATAGTGATGGCAATTTATTAAATATTCCTACTCACAAACCCGCTACTAAAAAGGATGGCTTAAATAGTCTAAGTACTAAACCAATTGACATTATTAAGGGAAAAAATCAAAATGCTACGATCATTCCAAATAAAAATGATTCATTCATTAAAATTGATAATGACAAGCTAGGAAGCGAATCTGATACTGAAGAAGATATGCTTAGAATCGATGAAAAGGGGCATCCTCATTATGTTCATCACATTGGAAAACATCCGCATCAAATTCACCATCCTGAAGATGTGACAAATAAGCTAGATCCATTTGAACACAAAAATGTAATGATTGATCCTAATCAAATATTCATAGATCAAAAGGGAATGGAAATACGCAAAAGTACTAAGACGCCACTTGATTTGTTAAATGGAAAAGAAACAAATAGGCCTATTTCTGGTTCTGGAGAATTTTTCATTGGCACTTTCACTCCTTCAACTGATGATACTCATTTAAATAAGAAAATTGCTAGCTCACCATCTGATTCAATTACTGCTAAGCCAACTGTAAACCCTAACTCGATAGATTTCTTTGTCAATACTCCAACTGTCAATCCTTCAACTGAAAAGGATTTAAATGAAGAGACTACTGATTTTATTAATGCAAAAGTAACCAATATACCTATTTCTAATTCTGGTCAATTGTTGACTGCCTCTTCACCCGTTGTTGATTTGAATGGAGAAAGCATTAGCACACCTTCTGATGTTATGACAACCAAACCGACTCCCAAATCGGGAGAGTTTTTGATTGGAGATTCAACAAATAAAGATTTGAATGAGAAAACGACCACCACACCAACTGATTTCTTCAATCCGAAAATGACGAATAAGCCAATACCAAATTCTGGAGAAGCTTTCATCGGTGATTCTACTATCAATCCTCCAAATTTGAATGAGAAGACTACTAGCTTACCTTCTAATTCTGTTAATGACCCAACCCGACCTATTCCAAATTCGGGTGAATTATTGGTGGGAACTGATAAAGTCTTGGAAACAACTACCACTGCAGAAGTTAAGAGTACAACAAATTCAAAACGTGTTATAACAACTACAGGTACTCCTGAATGGGTTACTTATACAAAGAGAATCGATCCAAGGAAGACAACACCTTACTTTGGACCTCCAACGACATCAGTTTATAGATATTATATTATGATTACTGCTGCTCCACCTGTTGAACCAAGGAAAATGGTGGCGTCGACTAGATCGCCTACTTCAGTCACTACTTTCAAACCGCAGTTTTCAAATGCGATCAGAGTTTCTACAATTAATCCTATGAGAAATTCGGCTGTAAATAGTAGAAGACCGGAAATGACAACACAAAAACCGCTTACAAATAAGAATTCTGGTGGCGCATTTCCTAACACAGTTTCTCCTCATTTGAATAATGGAGATAACATTAAAACAACAGATGGAACTAAGTTGCAACCCAAGTCAAATACAGATATTGTGGTAGACGTAAATGGAAACGTTATTTCAACGACAAGTGGTCCCAATGATAAATTAAACATTAATTCGTCATCTTCTGCCAGACCTGACCTAAACAATCCAAATGGCTCTTCTAATGAACATGCCAAGAATACTTTGACTTCGACAGGTAAATCTAATCTTGACAATTTAATTATATTTGCCATAGAAACACCATCTGATATCACAACTATTAAATCAGTCACTGATATTAAGTCAGGAGTAAGCGGTCCTAATTCTCCACAAAGCACTGTCATAGGAAATGGCAAAGGAGATTTGAATCCAACAACCATCAATGCAAATGTCATTAACCCAAGCACTGGAAAGCCAATTAATTTGGTAGGTAACAAAGATAGTACAAAAATACCTTCAGATTTATCAACTGAAAGTTCTGAGACAATTAAGGATGTTAATGGTGGCAAGACAGATATTGGTGGTTTGGGATCTACTAAATCACCTAATATTCATTTGATCAAAACTTCTACCGCTGCTAGTTTGAATAATGTAGAAAAAGAATCAGGAGACATTACAAGAGCTGTTACTGGAAATGCTGACCATTTATCAAGTAGTTTACCAGAAGATATTAATGTTACCATTAATCCACCAACTTCGAATCAGCATAATTTTGAAACAACAACGGATGAGAGTATTGGTGGAGGAAGGAATAATTTATCACCAGAAAAAGCACTTGAAATTGCTGTAAACGACAAAAATAATACAAATGGTAAATTACCAAATGAAAATTGGTCAAAAGTTCCAGTAAATAATGGTAAATCATCTAACGAGGATTTATCAAAAGTTCCAGAAACTAATAGTGATAAATTACGTAATGTAAACACATCACAACTTCCTGAAAATAATACTAATCGTGATAAATTGCCTATTCAAGATCTATCAAAGGTTCCAGGAAACTTTAAGGATGGAACAAGTAATAATGTGTCTAATCTTCCTGAAAATAATAGTAAAACAGATACTTCATTTAAACTTCCTGAGAATAATGAAAAAGATAAGTTGTCTAATGAGAATCCATCTAAAATACCAGGAAATACCAATAAAGTTAATGAACCTGAAAATTCCACACAAATTTCAATGAATAGTGGAAAAGATAAGTTACCTGATCAAACATCAACTCCGATTCCTCTCAATGATAATAAGGAAAAAGGCAATTCGATGAATACTAATCTTTCTAAACTTCCTGAAATTGACAATGTTAAACAAGGAAAAGGCAAGTTGCCTAGTCAAAATGTTGATGGAGGAAAGGACAACTTAGCTGGTTCAAATTCTTCCAAACTTCCTGATAATACAAATATTAATGGAGAGAAGGACAACTCAATTGGTCCAAATCAATCTCAAACTCCTGAAAATACTAATGTTAAAGGAGGAACGGACAAATTACCTGACCACAATCCTTCTAAACTACCGGAAGATATTGATAATAATGGTCGAAATCCTTCAAAACTTCCAGAAAATAGTAATATTAATGGAGGAAAAGAAAAGTCACCTATTCAAAATGTGGAACATATTGATGCTAATAAAGGAAAAGTCAATTTATCTGATCAAAATAATTCTAAACTTCCTGAAAATAAGAATGAGAACATTTCCATAGATAATCTTTCGAAAACATCCGCAACTACGGATAATCCAATTTCTAATACAACACCATCACGAATTCCTGGAACTAATAATTTGCCTGATAAGAACATTTCAAAAAATCCGGAAGAAGGGAATACTAAAAACTCTATAAGTAGGCCAAATGGTAATCCTTCAAGAATCCCTGGGAATAATGACAAAGAGAATTTGCCAAATGAAAGTTCTTTAAAAGATCTTGGAATTACAAATGGTTCCGAAAATATTCCTGTTAATACACAAGCACCGGAAAGTACTAATAATCTGAGTAAGGAAAATCCATCAAATACAACTCCTTCTAAGCTTCCTGATTCCACAAATAGTAATGGTATCGAAAATGGTTCTACCGACACTCCTTCAAAAACAATAGATACAACAAGTAATGTAAACACGGAGAATGTGTCAAATACAGATGTTCCAACAATTGCAGACAATAGTTTATTATCTACAAGGGAGCCTTCCAATATTCTGAATAATAACTTGTCAAATTCAACTCAACAAACGATCCCAGGAAACAACATTAATCTACCCAGTACAAATCCTGCGAGCGTTCCAGGAGTTGATAGTAATTTGTGGAATCCGTCAAAAACTTCGAAAGATATTGGAAGCAGTTTTAATTTACCTGATTTAAATTCCAGAACAACTCCTGGTACTACTATTGTAAAGAACAACAATTCGTCTGATTCGAATCCTCCGAGAGTTCCTGAAGAGAATAATACTGGAAACAGTCCGCATCATTTGAATCCAACGAAAGTTCCCGGAGACAGCAATGATAAAAATAATAAGTTACCTGATTTGAATCCTCCGAGAGTTCCTGGTGACATCAACAATTTGCCTGGTTCGAATCTTTCAAATGTTCCCGAAAACACTTTTAATGGAAACAATAATTTGCCAGATTCCCGTCCTTCAAAAATTCCTGGTGACATTAATAACTTGTCCGAGTCGAAACCTTCTACCATACCAGGAAATACTAAAAACGAGAATCATAATAGCATGACTACTTCAAATCCTTCTGAAATTCCTAACGCTTCCAATGGAAACAATAATCGTCCATTAGAACCAAATATTCTAACGATTCCTGGAAATACTAATAACGAAAATATTAATAATTGGCCAACTACAGATCCTTCCAAAAGGCCAAACGGAAACAAAAATAACTTTCCAAATGCAAATCCTTCAAATATTCCAGGAAACAATGGTAATGGAGGCAAGGAAAATCTCTCAAATATTCCTACAAATATCGGAGACAATAATCATTTGCCAGCAGATATTCTTCCGAAAATACCTGAAAATAACAACAATCAAGGTGCTGAAAATACTCCTAATGTCACAGAAACTCCTGAAAGCAAGAATACTGGTCTTACTGAAAGCCTCCCAACAATAACTGATGGTGGTAACAAAATCAGAGATGATTCATCAAAAGAGAATCTTCCAAAAACACCAATCGAGCCAAGCAGCCCTGATTCCACGAATTTGCCAAATTCCAAAACAACTGAATCGCCAGAAGAGACTAATAATCTAGGCAAAACAGATAGAACTCCCCCCAACAATTCAGGCGTTAATACTCGACCCGATGAAAATATTACAAGCAATCCTTTAGATAATTTAAGTGTTAATACTTGGCCTGTTGGAAAGACTACAGAAAATACTTTGGATATCAACAATTCCGGTAATACAAATGTTGATGGCAAAAACATCACAAA
Organism: Rhabditophanes sp. KR3021; assembly: GCA_963281155.1. NCBI lineage: Eukaryota > Metazoa > Nematoda > Chromadorea > Rhabditida > Alloionematidae > Rhabditophanes > Rhabditophanes sp. KR3021. The sequence goes on from CAUJLY010000001.1 coordinate 8,769,101, forward strand.
AAATCCAAAAAAGAACAATAGTTTTGGTGTTAGTACTCCATCTAGCATTACAAGAAATCCTGTAAATATTAATGATTCTGGTATTTCTACGCAGCCTGATCACAATATTACCAAAGAGCCCTTAGATAATACAAGTAATACCGATGCTAATTCTACTACTGATCAAAATATTACCAAAAATCCGTTGAATATTAGCAATTTTGGTGGTTCTACTCGGCCTAATGAAAATAGTAATTCTAAGAATATTCCTGAGGAAAATGCTACCACAACATCCTCGGATATAAACCATTCTAGTTCTAATACCCAGCATGTCGAAACCATTACCACAAATCCTTTGAATCTTAACAGTTCCGGGGTTGATACTCCGTCTGGTGAAACGACTACCAAAAATGCTTCAGATATCAACAATCCCCAAACAAAAAATATACCTAATGAAGATATTACTAAAAACCCATTGCAAAAGAATAATTCTAATTTATCACAGGAGAAAACAACTCACAATTCCGGTACAAACAATTTGTCTACAACTAAGAATCCTATCCAAATAAATATTCCTGACAATAAAAACTCGCCCAATGAAAAGTCAGTTAATAATCAAAACAATAATAGTTCTCAAAATATTCCAAATCAGAATTCCTCAAAAAATCCATCTAATATTAATAATCAAGGTCTCAATAAAGGTAACACAACTGCTAATATTGACTCCCAAAATGTACCAAATGATAAAACAACTCAAAATCCAGGAGAGCTCATTATTACAGGAACGAGCGCTTTGCCTAGTGGAAGTACTGGAAAATCATTGGGTCAAATTATTAACGCAAAGAATTTACCTGGCCAAACTACAACCACAAATCCAAAAGATATGAATAATTCGGTTACAAATAATGATGGATCTAACTTTAAAAATGGGGATTCAAATAACCACCAGTTGCCAAATGAAAGCAACACTAGTAAAACTCCAATAGACACAAATGATTTAGGAGCGATTAATTTCCCTGATGACAAAGTTACCAACAGTCCTGGACATAATTCTCCTATAATCAAGTTGACTGGACAAAATACAACTACAAATCCTGAAGACAATGGTAATTCTGGTACTATTAGTGGTCAAAATGCAATTACGAATCCTGAAGAAAATACCAATTCTCGGACAAGCAAGTTGCCTGGGGACAATAATAATTCTAATCTAAATAATTTGCCAAATACTATTGCTAATCCCCAAAATAATTCTGATGCAACCACTTCGTCTGGCCAAAATATTAATCGAAGTAGTTTGTCTAATGAGGATGTTACGAAAAATCCTGGACATAATAAAAGTAATCAGAATTTACCCAATCATAAAACAACCAAAATGCCAATTAACAACTCTGGGCTAAGTAATTTTGAAACAACAACTGTTATTACGGTAGATATTAATAATGAAAGAACATTGAGGCCAGGAACCATCCCAGATGATCTTATAAACAGTGTAAATTTACTTTCAACATCGCTTCCTGAAACTGATCTATCAACAATTACTCCAACTTCTAACACCCCACCCAATGTTATTAATTCAATTTCAAAGACAACGGAAAAACCAGCTTTGGTTGATTTGAAAATGACCACTGAAATTAATTCAATCACAAGTTTGCCAAATGTTAAAGTTTCATTGAATAAGACTCAAAATCCAAATGGTGAACCAACTGATAATTTGTCAACTCAACATCCAAATGGTAAACCAATTGATAATTTATCAACTCAACATCCAAACGGTAAACCAACTGATAATTTATCAACTCAACATCCAAACGGTGAACCGAATGTAAACAAGCCAAATCCAGATGATTTCAAAACTATACCAAACATCAAGGATGCAGAAGGTAAATTAAATAATAGAGATGAGTTGGGAACGAATAAAGTGACCAAAAAAGTTACTACTCAAACCACACCTCTACCAAACATAATTCCAGAAGAAAAGGCTGGTTTGGAAATTAAGAATTTAGGTTTAATTAAGTCAGACACAAATTCTATTACTGAAATACCGGATGAGAGTGACGAGTCTATTAAGTCTGTTAAGAATCACTCCACGCCTGATAACACTTTAGAATCTCTTAAATCTGACCAGATCAAAAAATTACTAGCTGAAAACATTAACAAGAAAAACGTTTTTGCTCTTAATAATCCTATCAAACAACTAGATTTTGAAACCAATTCAACTTCTTCTTTTATTAAAAAGAAAATTCTGGAAAAGATTTGTAATTGCTCAATTCCATTTGATAACCTAACCCCCACTAATATCATCAATCCAACTCCGTACTTTTATCCTCCAAAAATTAATCCAGATGGTTCAATTAATAAGTTATATGAAGCTGGTTTTCCATTCCAATCCAAGTATAATCCTGATGGATCAAGAAACAACTATTCCCAACTAGGTTCTCCCTACCCACCAAAGATCAATTCTGATGGAACTCCAAACAAATTTTATGAAGTAGGACCTTTATATTTGCCAAAATATAACCCCGATGGAAGTATAAACAAACTGTATGAGGGTAACAATCAAATAAATGGGCTTATTAAAGCAGATGGATCAGCCAACAAATTTTACCAAACTACTCTTTCTTCACCAAACCAAATACCTACCAAACAATTATTTGAATATCCTCAAAAGTATAATCCCGATGGAACTCCAAATAAATTCTTTGAACATGGCCTTCCATTTCCAAATAAATTCAATCCCGATGGAAGTAGAAATAAATTTTACGAGGTTGATATGCCACCACCTTTGATTTACAATCCAGATGGTTCAATTAATAAATATTTTGGGAAACTTCAACCAAATGTTTCCAAAACAAACAACACTGATCCTTACAACAAAAATAATTTGAATGCTTACTTTTATCCACCTAAATTTAATCCTGACAAAACAAATAACCAGTTGTATGAAATAGGTTACCCCTACCCTTCTCGTTACCTTCCAGATGGTCAATTTAATGCTTACTATGAAGTAGGGTCTGTAAACCCACCCCCAATAAACGAAGATGGAAGTCCAAATAAATTTTACCAACTTCTAACAAAGAAGACAATCGGAACATCTATCTTTATGAACGGCAAACATCCCCTCCTCATCCAACCTAACCCCAAATACAAGACCGACCACATAGACACCCTCAACCCGCCCTCATCGAACGAAACCCGGTGCTCCTCGAACTGGCATTGTGACCTGAAAACAGAAAAATGCAATTTACTCTGCAATTTATGTGAATGCTTACCCGGCCTCACCAGATCCTCTTTCACAAACAAGTGCGTTGATGTCAATGAGTGTGGGCATGATGATTTGAATAATTGTCCTTCCTTGGCTACATGCATGAATACTTTAGGTTCATTTCAATGTATTTGTCCGATTGGTTTCAAGTTAATCAAAAATGAGTGTGTTGATGTGGATGAATGCAATGATTTGGGGTATGCCGTTTGTTTGGCAGCTAATTCTGTTTGTACCAATACATTTGGCTTTTACGAATGTCGATGCAAGGATGGCTTTTATGGGAGTGGGACGAAGTGTGTGTCTATGGCAAGGGAATTGTGTTCTTTTGAAGAGGCTGAGTCCAATAATTGTTTTAAAAGTTCCAACAAAATGTGCGAAGTTATTGGGGAGGATCGGAGGGTGGAGTGTAGTAGGTGCAAAGAAGGCTACTCATTAGATGGCAATGATAAATGTGTTGATATTAATGAGTGCGAAGCAAATTCACCTTGTGATGTTAATTCAGATTGCTTCAACTTAAATGGGACTTTCTCGTGCCGTTGTTTTGAAGGATATGTGGGGGATGGTTTTAGTTGTTCAAATGAAGAATCTTTGGATAGTTTGTGTGATTCAAGGAAATGTCACGATATGGCTTCCTGTGCTAAATCACAAACAGGCGAACATGGGGCCATTTGCCAATGTCCGGATGGTTACATTGGAGATGGAATTACTTCTTGCTACCAATCCCTTTCAATCGAATCAGATTTAATTCGCAAAAAATGCTTAGCTATTGACAATGCCGTTTATTTGTCAATTGATTCATGCCAATGCCAATTTGGCTATGAGTGGAATAATTCAACTTTCACTTGTGATGATATCAATGAATGTCTTGATGTTGAAGGAATTGTTTGCCCCTCTTCATCTACTCAGTGTATTAATACTAAAGGAAGTTATAAATGCGAATGTTTGCCTGGCCTAGAAGGGTCTGCGATTGGACCGGATTATTGTTATGATATTAATGAATGCCAACGAAATACTGATAATTGTGATGAAAAAGCTGATTGCCTTAATACGATTGGAGGTTATAAGTGCATGTGCAAGTCTGGCTTCGAAGGCGATGGCTTTTCTTGTGTCGGAGTTTCTAAACATCTTGTACACGACCAGGCAGATGTTAATGAATGCTTAGACACCAAACTAAACAATTGTGATGAAGAGACATCCGTTTGTATAAATATTTTAGGGTCTTTTATTTGTAAATGCAGAAAAGGCTACGTTAAGAAGAATGGAAGGTGCGTTGCTCCTGCTGATCAAATGAATGTTGATATTGAATGCGGATTTGAAAATGTTACTATCAAAATTCCTTACAGTTTATTGCCGAAAAAAGGTTTGATGTATGTTAGTGGATTGATGAACGACGATAGATGTCGTATGAATTTCGATACCGAAAAAGAAATGCCAATTGAAGTGTCTGACAGTTTAAAGATGGCTTTTATAATTCCTATAGTTGATTGCGAAATGCATTTGTTGTCAAGTTTAAATGAAACATCTGGCAAGTATGAGAATAAAATGGAGAAGGCCGTTTTGGTGCAAGATAATGAAAATTTCCTGACTCAGAAGTCCCTCAAATTTAATGTTAAATGCAACTATCCAACAACCATTAAGAACCTTAACTTCCGTTATCATGTGTCTGAAGACAGTAGCAAAGAAGTCACACCGAAGGTAGTTAGACATCGTGCTTTGGGTGTAAAAACATCAAATGAAATACCTTCCAATATAACTGACTGCAACTTAACTGCTCAATCTTTGTCCTATAATGGAACAACAAGAATAACTTCCCCTAGATCTTTATCAGAAGCTGAAGTGGGTGAAAACCTAATAATGACGCTGTCAACATCAACCAATAATAAATACGGCATTTCAGGTACAAATTGTTATATTTACAATACAGTTACAGATGAAAAATACAGAGTTACCGATGAAGATGGATGTGCTATTGACAATTCTGTATTTAGTGAGTGGGAAAGAGTCACCAAGCATGAATTGAAAGCAAACTTCCAAGTTATCAAATGGCCAGATTACACCGTTCTTCGAATTCAATGCAATTGCAACGCCTGTACAGAAGACTGTCTTAAACCAAATTGCAAATCAAAATACCTGTCTAGTGAAGTGATCAGATCGCGAAGACACAAACGACGACTACCTCAAACAAACGACTACGATTCAAGTGTCACGAAATCGTCTTCTCTAAAAATTTATGAAGACTCTTTGAGTGTTCCTTCAAAAATTGCGACCTTGCCACCCTGCTATATTCAACCCAATTTGACCCTATTTTACATAATCTTGTTAAATTTGATGGGTCTTTTATTATTATTCACGACTGTTAATATTATTAAGCAATTTTCGTTTGTTGTTATAGTTTAAATTGTAAATTATGTTTTTATAATAAGTTAATAAATATATTTAAAAAATTGGACCTTCCTAACTGTAAGTTCATTTCTTATAAATGTACCAATATTTTTAGAACAAATTGTAAGAGATGATAATTTGATTATTGTGGTGAAATACCGTATCTTCATCAAAATTATATTCAATCATCTGGACTCTTTGGTACGTAAATGCAGTATTAGGGTAACTTATAGGTTGAATGTCAAAAACATAAGAAGGCACATAAAGGACCTCATTATCTTTACTAGTGCAATCAACAAAGCATTTGACTTTTAAAATTAGTCTAAATAAAGTTATTAAAAATAAAAGAAATTGCATTTTAATAGAACATTTATATTTATTTATTCGAAGTTATAAAAAGTCCATTTTGTTTAGAATAAGGTTAAGTTATATTCAAAAGAATAATATTTGTGTATATCAAAGTGCAAAGTTGTATAATGGGACGGATGTAAAATGATCCTTGATGGAGAAAGTTAATGCACCCAGTGTTCCATTCCTGAATTTACTGGGAGGTTTAGTGTAAATCAGCAAATATTTATGAAACTTAATCAACAGTTAATTATTTATTAAAAATAAAGTATTTTTATACATATTCATTCCTTCTAAATCAAAATATTATAAAATATCATTCTATCCCAATTTTGATTATGGTTTTATTAAGCTGCGTCGATTATAGCCTGAGCTTGGATCAACAGAATTTGCATTGCTAATCTTTTCTTGATAGATTTTAAGTCTTCAAAGCTTGATGTAGCAGTTGTTTCGCATAGTGTAGTCTTAAGACCTGCATTATCAAAAAAGAATTTTGATACAGGATAAGCATTTTCAAATGAAACATAATCGGCTTGAACTAAATGACAAAAAGCAACGATTTGATCTCTTTCAATTTCGAATACACCTTCAATACTAATTGTCTTATTTCCTGACAAAATAGCATCACTATAATTGACTGACTGGGTGATTGAATCAATTATGAATTGCAAGGCAGCTGGAGTCAAGATTTGACTTCTATTTTGTGCGATAGCAATAAATTGGTCTGAAACATTCTTGAAAATTGGATTCTTGTCCTTTAATTGAATAAACATTTCTTGTGCTGATGGTAATCCAGCAACTTTTAACACATTGAAAGCATCAGCAGGAAGTGTTTTGAGTTTTTCTCTATCAGCAGGAGTCAAATTTATTAGTACTTTTATAGGGTCTGAAGTCATGACAAAGTTCTTCATCTGATTAACAGTGGCATTAGCAAATTGTGCAACTTTGGCTGCAAACGACTGTGCTTCATCCTGTGGGTCTATTACATCACATAAGGAATATGAAACTGCTAGCACTAGTACTAATATAATTGATTGTTTCATCATATTTAAAAAGGTCTTTGTAAAACTATATTTCACAAAAGTCTTTTTATACTCTTTCAAAATGTGATCCAAAACATATTTCCCTAGACTAATTCCAGATCATCTCTCAAATCCTCATCATCAAACATCATTTCACCCATTTAAATAAAAAACATTTTATTATTTAATTGAATATGCTCATTAAATTACAAATATTCAATTACATCGCACAATAACAAATTAAAAATATTGAAAAATATCAATTTATGGGAATTATTATATTTACCCAAGCACACACATATATATAATATTATCATTAACTAATAAATAATAGCAAAAAGACTATGATACACATTAGACTACTTTTGTCAAAAACATTTCCATGTAAAATATGGTACTTAAATTTGAATTTAACTGTCACAACACCTGCGACAATTAGTTTATTGGAAGTGGGTTCATTACATTCTTGTTTCAAAGCGGAGGTGTACATCACCGATAGCTTTGTAGACTACGTTTGCTAAGTAGCAGGGGAGGGGGTCTGGAGTTAGGGTGGCGTGTTTGGTGATGTTGAAGTTACGTACCATTTCAACTAGACATTCTTTGAATTCGAGGGCTGCGAATCGCTCACCGATGCAATACCTACAAAAGATAACCATTATTAGTAATCATGATCACAACTTGTGTCTTACCTTGGTCCCAATCCAAATGGGATGTAAGTATTTGGCACTGGTGCAGGAGCATCTTCGAAAAATCTCTCAGGTTTGAATTCTCTGGCATCGGGGAAGTATTCTTCGTTCCAATGGAGGGCGAAAGTGGGAATAGTTACTCTTGTTCCTTTAGTAAAGGAGATCCCATTGATGACACAATCTTCTACACACTTTCTTCCTACGAATGTACCTGCTGGTGGGTTTAATCTTAAGTTTTCCTTGTAGACAGCGTTCAAGTAAGGTAATTTTAGGACTTTGTCGTAGGTAATGTCACCGTCTTCTCCGAATGCGTCGATGATTTCATTGTAGAGAGTTTGTTGGATTTCGGGATGTTTTGCAAGGTAGTAACAGGCGAAGACGAGAGCATTTGAGGTGGTCTCAAATCCAGCTAGTAAGAATCCTAAGCAGTTGGCGACGATCACTTTTTCAGGCATAGCAGTTACGCCATTTGCTCTAGCTTTCTCGGAATCACTCTTAAGCATCAATTGAATGAGATCTGGATGGTCTTTAAACTCTTCATACCTTTCCTTTCTTTGTTTCAAAATTCCATAAAGACCATTCGTCAATGGTTTTTCATACTTTAGAGCTAATGAAAGTGGCAAAGCGATATTAGTCAAAGTTGGGAAAAGAGAAGAAATAGTAAAAGCCCAACTGGTTGGAATTTCCAATTGAGTCAAGTATTTTCTAGCATTAACATAGAATACATCTTCTCTGTTATTAATAGCATCTGATCCAATAGCAAAGGCACACCTTGCAATAACATCCATCGTCATAGAATGAAATTCTTCCATTACTTTAAAAGTCTGGTCCTTTTGATTTCTCGATTTTATAGATTTAGTCAAAGCTTGACACCTTTCTTTTATCATGGGGTACATCTCCCTTAATTTTCCTGAGGAAAAGGCGGGAGAAATGACGGAGCGAATTTGTTTCCAGCCTATTCCATTGGTGCCATCTCTTCCAATTTGAATAAGTGATTCACCTAACCCTAATTTCTCCGTGAAATGAATTGACTGAAAAAAATAAGTAAAAGCCCTTTCATTATTTACTTACATTTCTGTCGACAAATTTATCGAATTGCTTAATAAAAACCTCCTTAATCAAATCCATGTCTCTGGTATGAACACAATGGTACCATCCAATATAAAATGAATAACTATCTCCATACTTTTCAAAATTATCATTGAAATATTCAGCTGAATGGTCAAGTCCCATGGCTTTGTTGTACTTCAATCTGTCGAGGATGTTTCCGGTGAAGAAATCAGTCGGTGGTCCTTTGAGATTCATGTCCTTTCTGATGGAAAGGAACTTTTTTCTGTCAAAGTAATATTTGACGGCAAAAGCCATCAAGATAGTTGAGGCGAAATAGAAAAATAGATACATTTTCAAAAGATTCACTTAATTTATTTTGTGATAGACGAAACTTGAGAGCAAGTTAAATCTAATACCAATCAAATAGAATGCCCTCTCTTTTATAGCCGCAGTAAATCAAAGGGGCTTGAGCTTAATTTATTGTCATTTAATCGTCACCAACCTTTGTGATATCTAATTAGGCAAAGATACTTGACAACAGGAACTAGTACCCTTCCTTATCACTCATACAACAATTTTGTCTGATTAGAAAGGGTAAAGTTGTGGAAAAGAAGCATATACCATGTCACATAACTGCGACTTTGCTTCACAATCAGTAACCTTTTTTGTTTTGGGCGTAAGTAATATTTTTTCATGGAAATTGAGATGGTTAACAAAAAATTTGGTGATAAGGACAATTTTTTGGATTTTTATATTTTCGTTGGTAATTTGTGTTGATAAGAGAACGTCATTGCGAATATGATGATGATGGGCTTATTTATCGTTTCTGCAAAGAGACATTAATATTCACAATAAATTAAAATGGTGTTTAGTGTATTTTGGAGGGGCAATTGCATCGCCATTTCGGTATCATTTCGGAACCTTCCCATCAATTAGATTCATAGATCCGGTATATCAAAGTGTTATTTCTTGACACTTTTTGTGTCGTTACAATCATTTAATATTCAGAAGTAAGACTTATTAAGAGGTCAACGATTACCTTATATTATAGAACGATTATTTTATTCATGATTAATTTAGTCAAAGATAACAATCATATGATAGTATTAAATAATTTTTTACAATTTATTTCAAAAAATATATACTGATTCACGTCTCTTCATTTGATCACCCAAACTTTTGAACCTTCTTTTATTTTGTTTAGACATTTTCCTGAACCTGGTTTATTAGTAATTTAAACGAAAACAAAGCTTTATCTTTTTTAATAAGTGTTCTAATTACAGGACTGTATACCAGCTATTCTTTGATACTTTGCACATTCAAAATGTGAATATAGATGAAAGGCATTCTACACGTCATCGTGTTTCATCCATAGCTTAATTTTATTATTCATTAATTTCAGTTCCACAACAACGCTTCATTTATAGTGCTTTTTATTCTGCAATGGCAGATAAATCAAGAAAAAGAAAGACTAAAGCAGATGATGCTGAAACGATGACATAGTTTTGAGTGAACCGTTGAGCCGAGTGAGCATTGGGAAGTCAAAAAACTGATTACGACTGAAATGGGTATTCCTCATGGTAGAAGTGTAGATTTTGTTGAAAAGGGTATGTTCTAAAGTTCTATTAGCTTATTAATTATAGAGTATGGTGAAATTGGAAATAAAGGGGAGATGAATTAATGGAAGTCGTAGGTTAAAAGAATTATTAAATTATATATTAATAATAAATTTAGAAGAAGCACCAGTAGCGATGAAGATGAACGTGGTGAGGAACAACCTCTGCCAGAAGTCACTTATATGTTCAGACATTTTGGCTGCCAAATAAAACAAATCAGCAAATAGAAGCGGTGATAAGCCTTTAATAATTGGAAGATAACACTAGAAAAAAGAATAATTTATTTGATGTTCTTTTTACTAGACTTCAAATGACACCGCAAACTACATTTGATGATAGAAAGACACTGTAGGAAGACTTTACAATTTCCTTACTTCGGTCCAAAGAAGAGTAGCGGGACCATTATCATCATCCTTATTGGGAAGGTGAGTGTAATTGAAGGTTACAGAAGGAGATATTTTACGACCTCAGCCACGGGCCAACTTCTAAATAAACTTGGTTATACGTTTCTCGTCAATCAAGAATTTTTAGTAAAGTTTCCTCAACTTTTTGGATCAGTAATTCTTACTATAAACATAAAGTTTTCAATGGTTGTCTTGTATAAGTTTTATGTTACAGAAGAACTTGGTGGCAATATCAATGCTATCCTGACCACAATTCCAGAGATAAGAACACCAACTCTGCCAATCCTTTCCTTCAAATTGTCCACCAAATGTTGTTTGAAAAAAATGACGAAGCCCTTAAACTAACCTCCCAACATTTCTTGAATGCTAACAAACGCGTAGATTTAAGAAAAGCCGATGATTAATTTGTAGACTACTATATTTATATGCCATTAATTACTACATATTTGTTAAATCTTTTATATTTATGCGCTATACATTATACTTCTAAGGAGGATTCCAGTATGATTGGTTGGGTGGTTGATGGCGTTGGTCCTGGTAATCTTGGTCCCCCACCTCGGTGCAATACAGTTCCTGAACCTGTCTTTTGACCAACTTTTGGCGGTGGATTGAATAAGTTGTGGGAGACGGGAAGACTGGCGCGACGGATAAAAATTTCGGAATTGTGTTTGATCATTTGGTGAGATTTTGCAATTTTTGTTAGGGACAGGTTTAGAGCCATTTCGTCTGAATTGGAACTGAATCGTCTGTTTACGTATTGCCCACCAGCCATTTTGTTTCGATATTCTTGAGTTATGATTGGGAAATTGGAACTTTGCCTTCTAAATTCGTTAATTGGCTTTGACCCTCTGTGATTAGCTTTTGAAGGTAAAAGGGGAGTCATCAACTCAGGTGATGCAATCCTCGAATTCTTACCATTAAAAGACTCGCTTTCTTCTCCTATCTCCGTCGGTCCAAACAGACTTAACAAAGACAAAAAGAAAAGAGTACTAATTAGACACGATATCACTGAAACAGCTACCATAAACACCCCGATCTGATGGAATGATAAGGTGGTGGCTGCGGACATTGAGAGTCCAGTCACCGCTGTCGTGACAGCAGACACAAAGATGGGATAGACAACATCCTTGAAAGCTTTCATGATATTTTGGTTCCTTATTAATTGGGGAGTTGAATGGATGATGGAGGGACGTCGTTCTGAGTGACATATCGGGGGAATTCCATTGTTTTTGGTTGCATTCGTAAAGGCTATAGCGTAATGTAAGACGAAGTCAAATGACAAACCGACTGTTAACAATATTATCGTTGACTCTACCACATTCAATTGCCAATTTAGGAAAGGCATGATTGAAAGAGTTGTTACGAGGATGTCGAAGATTGCCAAAACTGCTAATATCGTCACCCCAATGTTCTTTACACTTAACCACAAAATTGCAAATGCGCATAGTAAGCCTAGAATGGTGGAGGATAACGTTTCATATAATAAAGAAGAATGGATGTCGTAGAATCTAAATTGTTCCAAGTCAATTATGGGGCTTTTTAAAAAGTCATTTGGGGCAGTTTCCAAATTCTTTTCAATTGCCTTTGAGATCTCTTTGTAAGTTGCTTTCATGGTTAGATAGTCCAATGAAAAATGGAATTTAGTAAAAAAAGAACATTGGTGAATTCGATAAGCATGTGTGTGATTCGATGTAGACGACTTCAAAAAAATAGGTCTCCCAATAGGAATCCAAAAATTGTCTGCCATTTTATTTGAAAGAGATGTCTTTTTCTGAGCAAACATTTGATTGATACAAAGTTGAGTCGTTGCTTTGGTATAGGGTTGTTTAGTTGACTTGCAACAAGGATTAACTGTATCCGAACATGGCTGTTTCATGTAAGTGTTCATGAAGTGGTCTAGAAATGTGGGTGTAATGTCTGATGCCATATGAGCAGCAGTAAAGTTCGATACAAATTCGTTTTTGGCTAAATCTTCGCAATAATTTTTTATCCACCTCATATTATCGTATTCTGTTAAGTTGATGGCTTTAGTTGATATCAGAGAAACATTAGCCTTGAAGTCAGGTGCTAAGATTGGTGCATCATTAGCAATCTTCAATCCAAACAAAACTTTCACCAAAATAGGATCACTGACTGGTTTTAGGGAGTGAAAATAGCTTCGGTACTTCAAATCATACTGTTCAATTAAGTTATCTTCTCTGAAATATTGAAAGTAATTTCCAGTTGGCAGGTGAAGGCCAGGTTTGTAGGTTAAGGTAAACAAAGACATGAAGAAGAAACAACTGAAGAAGATACATGTAACACATGGTATTTTTGTTGTTAAATATTCAATTATATGCTCAATTTTTTTGATTATCCATTTCCAAGCCTTGCCAATCTTTTCCTTAATCGAGGACTTTGAACAGCATTCAAATGCTAGTGGTGGAATGCAATTTGAATAATTATTCTGATAAATGTAAATGGCCGGTAAAAGGGAAACAACAATAAGGAAGTTGATTGTTAAACACAAACTTGAATAAATGGCAAAAGATTTGACTGCCGTAATATGACTTATGAAGTTACAAAAAACAGCAACGACAGTCGTTAGTGTCGTCACAATCATACTTAAGCACGATTTATGTAGAGCTTTCAAAATGATAGACGTCATTGGTAAATCTTGGGGTCTTCTTTTTAATTCTTCAAAATTTTCTCTCAGTATAAATGCATCATCAGCTCCAACTCCCAGCAATAAGACACCAGCCAACAAATTGATAAAGGGAAAGAATTTAATTTGGAAAATTGTACGATAAATAAAGTACGAAAAGTTGAGCGACATAAAAATGATTAAAATCACCGCGCAAGAGTATATAAGACTTCGTGAGCTGATTAAAAGCACTAGTAATACCAGGAATGCGCCAAGGATTCCATAAGGAACATCTGTCACTAGTACGTGCAAAAACAACTTTTCTTTTACACCCAACTCGAAGCATAGCAAATTTGGTCCAAGTTCTTTTTCAAATATCTCAATTTCCTCCATTCCAATGATTGTATTTAGTTTAGGAACATTCAAAAAGACAATTGAAATATCTCCATGCTCAGGACTCTTGGGCAACACATTTTCTTTGAAATTCCTTACGTAACTACAGTCATTCTTGAAGCAGTCAATAATCTTCGTCTCATATTGTTTCCATTCTTTATGATTCAAAAAACAAATATCCGTCATCTGGCCTTTTCCACTATTAGCTATTAATTGGTAGTACTTTAAGATTGAAACAATCTCACAACAACTGGCCTCGATACATTCTAAAAGAGAATAAACTTAATGACCAATTAAAGTGAATAATTTTTTATTCTAATTTGTCCTAATTTAATAAAGACGATTCACTCGGTTTGGTAAAATACTTCCAACCAAGCTACTTGCACAAAGTAAAGCCAAACTCACTTTTAGTGATTATTCTGAGGTCATGAAGAAGAGAGTGAAGTTTGCAAAAAAATTGAACTGACTCGAAAGATCCTAATCTCTGATTATCGACGATTAACTTGCCACCTTTGGTTATGACGCTTTTGGTAAGGCATTCGGGTGATGATTGATGTCGAAATAAGCGAGGAGATCTCTTGTCCTTGACATTTGATTCCCAATTAGTAGTTTGTTTGTCGTCAGGGAAATTTGTTGTCCAGTACACAAGTTCACTTTCAGTAATGTTTGGGTTTAGGAAAAAGTTTTTCCTTCTCTTGATGGCTCCTTCTAATTGGCGGACTGTTACTGAATTACGGGAGATGGCTGTGTTTTGAGTGGCAAAACCCTAAAATAATGCACAACACCATTTAGTTGTGTTTAAAAATATGTCTTCCAACAAATATGTTTTTTATTATTGTCAAGGTTAAGAGAAAAGATAAGATTAAATATTCAGGAACATATTTTTGAAAACAAAAAAACAAGAACTGACTTACTTTAATGGGATTTGTGAAGTCTGGTAAATCAGTGTAGTATAAATTGAAGGGTGTCACCAAGACATTTAGGAGAATATAGAAAGCGATTATTAATTGAGGATAGTCTACAATTAAGTGAATCATTTTTTTCTTTAATCCAGAAGAAGAATCAGATGCCAGTGGAGTGAGCATGGTCTCAGATTTATAGTTATGTGAATAAAATGAAAAATAACAAAAAAGAATGTGTTGTTAACCTTTTTTGAAAGGAGTTTACTTCATAAATATCGTGTAATTCTTCAGTGATTCTGTATTTGCTTATATAGAGCTAAAAAGTATCTTTTTAATTACATTCAAATAAAATCACTCCAAAATATATTATAGTATACTAATTCGGAACCAAACTTGCAAATTCGGAACCAACTAATGATTAACGAACTTTAGCCATAAACTATTGTGTAATTACATTTAAGGAAAAAGCAAATGATACTTTGACCACCACCCCAAAAATTGTGCATAAATGTAGTATGTATATGTATTTTGAAAAAAGAAAGGGATGGGGGTTAGGCTATTTTTTATTTAATAAACAAATGACGCTGGCGAGTTATTGAAACGAATTCCCTGGCTAATAAATATATATATGTGACATGCTAATGAAGATTGTTGAATGTTAAAAAGCACAAAAATGAAATATCAAAAAAAGGGATTTGATGAGTTGTTATCACTTTTGGTGGTGAAAACATTTTTTAAAATATAAAAAACTTTTTGTCGTTGAAATTTATATGTAAGCGAATGGGTGTGTTTGGTTGGAGAAGACGTAAATATTCGTTGAAATAAATAATATATTAAGACACTTGTCTTAAACAAAACTTAATGTAATTATTAGCATTTACTTGGCAGGAGTCATTTGAAATAATAAATGGTTGTGGTGTGTGGAATTTTTTCGTTACCTTTAAAGGAGAAGTTAAGTATTTGTGCACGCGTTTAATAGACTAAACGTTTTCTTTCTCTCGCACGTCAAAAAAGATATGGAAATTTCATTTTAGTTACAAAAGTATCAAATAAAATAACAAAGTCTTCACGCCACATTTATGAGATGCGTTAATGAAAGGTTTGAAATTAAAAGGAACTTTCTTATACCAAAGATATAATATTATGATATGTTGATAAGGAATGTGATATTTTTCTAATTGAAATCTTGCAGGGCAAAGATATATGAATTTTATTATTATTATTATGTGTGAAAGTGAGTGTATATTTCGAATAAATTTAACATATGTATGCACAGATTATAACAAGCTTTTTTTTATTAAAAGGACATATATTAACAGTTTCTCAATTTTAAAACACACACATACATAATAACAAGCCTTAATCATAACAATAAGCCTATTTTTTACAGCTAAAGTGCCAATAATTAAATAATGTAAATAGTATTTTGGATTGACGGATGACAACAACAAATTCTTGATTAGCGGTCATTAATCTTTGAATGTGAGTCTTTTTGGATTTTATTGAAAATTGGAATTTATTTATACTCTATTGACACCCACCAAAAAGTAGCGATATCAAATACAATATAGTTTATTAGTTCAATTTTCGGAAAATGGTGTAAACAAGCGTACAAAAGTGTTGCCAATAAAAGCATCTTTATAGCACCAATTATAATATTATAATAAAGCGTCAATAACATCCTAACAAAATCTAGACTACATCATCATTTATTGTCTCAATTCAAGTCATAACTCTTATTCCTCTCTTCTATCCCATTAACTGCTCAAATGGATATAATTTATCAAAACTTAATGGCAAATTTCGATGAGGAAATATTATTAAGTGAAGTTGTTAGTAAATATGTTGTCAAATCAAGTGAAAGTTCTTTCGAACATCAGTATTTAGACAAATTTGCTTTTCCGACTCATTTGTATGATACTAACACGGAGTTCAACCTTGGGATTGGTAATGAATTGGAGAATGAACAGAATGAAAATGATTTTTTGTTTGCTTTTTGGTTAGTTTTAGTACAGGATAAAGGTTTAGCCTGACAACAATACATTTTACTTTTTTCTTTGGGAATAAGGAAGATTTAAATAGTCAATAAGGGAAAACTATTTTTTTGTTTATTATCTATACTATTATCCTTGTGTATTATTTGTGTTTATTAAACATATTTATTACTTTACATATCTAAAATGCATATTTGTTTCAATTGCTGATATGCCCATCTTTTTTAAAATTTATTAATAACTCCGCCAAATGATAAATGTTCCATTTAATAATTCTAATTGACTACATTACAGGGAAGGATCATATCGCGACAAAGAATGCAGCGATTATTTCCACATCTCCTACAAAACATTTATCAAATCCGTCCAAAGCGTAATAATCCTTCTTCAAGAAAATGGAATTTCAAAAGGAGACTTAATTCCCTTCTTCTCCCCATCAACTATTCAAGTTCCCATAATCCTATGTGCTTCAATGTCACTAGGAGCTATTTATGCGCCATTTGTATGTTTTTGTAATTAAGTCTTAGATGATTGATAATTAAGCCTGTGATGATTTAATTAATATTTATCTCAAGCAAACGGAAAGACAAATCTAATTATATTTCTCCTTTACAGAACCCAGAATCTTACAAGGATGAAGAAGATTTGGCAGTTGGGTTGAAAGTTCTCAAAACTCCTCCTAAACTAGTCATCACAATAGATGGATATTACAACGGAACAACATTTAATAACACTAAAGCTTTCCTTGATAAGGCGCTGCAACTTGCTTTCAATCGTGATTTAAAATGCTTTGTCATCAGACACGCCGCCCCTCACCCCGGAATTCCTAAGCCTCGCAAAACTACTCCAGGAAGACGACCAAATTACGATATTATTTTGCCATGGAACAATTCAAAAGACTTCAAATGGAATTTAGCTATTTCCCAAATTAGTTCTAACCATAATAATTATCAAACCAAATTTGGTAATACATTATTAAGTGGTAATGACAACATTCTATTCTCCAACTCCACATACATTAATGTCCTACAATTTGTTATAATTGCTGGTTTGTATAAAAAAGTAGGCAAATATGAAATAACAAAAGATGGCATCAATCCACCACACCTTATGCTAACTTCCTGCCACCAACCTCACTTCCTTTCCCAAATATATTCTCTTGTTTGGGGGAAGGTGCCGTTTCTGGTTACAGAGTTATTAATTTCTGAGCAGACTTTAGGAAAAAGGTTCAATTATCTTTTCTCCGATTACAACGTTGAATCTATTACCATACCATTAAACATGACTATGACTTTAGGTCCGTTTATTGGCAAGGCTTCGGTCATTGTTGTGGATGATGAAGTGAGGACTCAGAAAATAACAGGTCATCTATTGACACAACCCATCACTTCTTAATTCATTGTGACATCTTTTTTATAAGGCACTCAGTACCACCAAACAACAATACCCTCCACCACGAACTTCTATTTTTAGTCCCATTTTAATATATAGACTTAACTTCACCAAAATTAATTATGCATATCCACAGTTTCGCCTTATTTACAACACAAATAAAGCAAATAGTCTCTTCTAGAATAAATAACCATCTCGCTAATTACACATTCATCCATCCTAGTACTACAATATTTTTTGAATCAACTAAATATTCACTCATTTTTTTCTAAATATATTTGAATGAAGTGTTGGGGGAGTTTTTGGTATGGTTTGGTAATAGGATTGTTCATGAGATTTCAAACAAAAACATCCTCATATTTTTTATTTAATAGTAGATTTTATAATTGTTCATGTAATCCAAATAAACAGGCTTCAATTTAGTTAACTAAATTAAACTTTTAGTAATTACCACATTTCAAAATTTATCCTTTCTATTATTAAATTAGGTTTATCTTTCCTTTCCCGTGTTTGTAAAGTATATCATTTTTGTAAAAACATTTTACTAATGATAATAAAAATAAAAATTACGTAACTTGGTATTAAATATAAGAGTATAGATATGTATTTTTGTGTCTCATAAATAACATCTGTATAAAGGCATGCAAGCTTTTTGAACTTCATCTTATTTTCATTCTCGAGTACTATTATCAAAGGAACAAGGTGTTAATTGGGAAAAATATATTTTGGAGCAGAACTTTTATTTATGTATAACTGTGTCTTTTGGACACATAATAATTTTAATAAGTCTTTTTGAGAATCACATCATAATAACAGGATTATATTTAAATTATTGCGGAATTATATTTGATGTTTATTATTTAGTTTGGAGAGAAAAAACTTTTTTATTCACTTCCAAGTATAGTCAACGTCTATTTTTACTTTAATAAGATTGAATTAATAAAAATTTGATTGCATTTAAACATTTTTTGGTTGGTATCATTAACAATTACGGACCCTACTAAACTTCACCATTCTCTTTTTTATTTTATTTATTTATTGTGGTACTCACTTATATTCATCACACACACGCGCTCTTCTCGTTATTTTGATTTTTTAATTCAATTTTAGTTTACGTGTGCTTCTTTTATAAATGGCATGTTTATTTAAATAATTTTAAAGTTCATGTTTTTGTGATGTCTTATTTTTTCAATTAATGTACTTTTATTATTCCACTTTAATTTACACACCATCTTAGCTTTTATTTCAGCTCATTAATTATTAAAAACAACTTTTATGACCTTTATCCCGCAAAGACTTACTTTTTTAATTTAAAGTTTATATTTGATTCAATTATAATTAAATTTACTCTTATCTCAATTCTTATATTTGGTTATTTTAGTTGGCAATTAGTTGGAAAACATCAAACAAATCTTCCCACCAAACAATATTCCTTCCCTCAATCTAATCTTTTTTACATAAAAACAATACATATAAAGACATCTTTATTCCCTAACTTGAATTGTACTTTACCAATAAAAGAAACAGACTTCAGGCCACAGGGCCTCAAAAAGTGATAAATAGCAACTGAATATAAATAGCAAACAAATTCTCAAAAACAATATATTTATACTTTTTAGAAGGAAGGAACAATAAAATATACATATATTAATTTCCTTCAAACCACAATAATGTATAAACTATTAGGTTGTTGTTATGGAAGTTCGAGAATGACGGGTCTTTCCAATCCTTTAAACTTATTATTTTGGTTTGTTGGTGGTAAAGAAGCAAAATCAGAAGGTTGGAAACAATATGGCACTCAAGACAATAATTATCCATCACCTTCCTTTTATAATGTAAGTCGATCAAAGTCCAAGGGAGATTTTAGTGTAGAAAAGATGGAAGAAGCTGACGAGGACACTTTCATTCCTTATAAGGTATGGAAATTAGAAAGAGATCCTAAGTGTATTATTACAGTTGAGGAAATTGTGTCGGATCCTTATAATGAGGCTAGTCGTGAGTTTAGACGCATTTCAATTATCAATGGCAATAGTGAGGAAGATGATGGGGATTTGTTATTTGAAAATAATCACCCCACAAATAGTTCTCATTATAATCATCAAGTTTGTGGTAACGGAAATTCAAAAAAGGTAAATAAATAAGAAAACTGTCTTGTTAGTAAATAGAAGTGGTTTGTAGTGTGGTGTAATGTATAGTTTAAATAATATCTGAATATATAAAAAATTCCTTCTAAAGTATCCTTTCCTATAAATTTTAATAATCCTTCATTTGGTTGGCAGTACAAATTGAGTATTATTCGTATATATTTAACTCACACCACTCAAAAACTATATCATATCAATATCAGCAGGCAGGTCTGCTCTCTTTTTTATTTATTATCTAAATTACAGATATTCTTCTGTTATTTTGGTAGTGTAGATATTGGATACAGATTTTTGAGTTTGGACTTAGTTTAACTTTCACTATCACATCTTCCATTTCATTTCCTTTTTTGATGTAGAAGATAATTATTATATAGCAGATATTTATAGTAGGAGCTTTGACGGAAAGACTCTTTTAATTCTATTTTATCATCCCTAATTTTGACTTTAATTCAACAATAAACAGAATATAAAGTACATATCTCTCTTCATTTTTAATTAAGAAGACACAAACAAATAAGGATAGAACAAATTTCAAAAGTCCTTCTAATTCACTTTCACGTCAAATGAAAGACAACACAAAAAACAATACTAATATCACTTGTTGTAAGAGTTTGTTGTTATTGTAAGAATTAGCTGATATGCACATAAATTAAATTGATTCACTACAGTTGTTGCTTCATTCCATTAGTGATTTAATATATGGTAATAAAGGTTTTTTGACAAAGCAATTGTTGTGAAAGACTTGCCATTTTAGGTAAACAGCTAATCACATTATATCTATCTTATTTTGAATGGCATCTAACGTTTGGTGGGCTAACCATTCCTCTGCTCTTCTACATTTCGCCTTCATTTTTTATATTATGTGACATTTCATTGATGGTTTGTCCTCTTATTTGCTCCTTTGAAATAAAAAACTTTTTTGTTTTGACACAAAAATAATAATCACATATACAAAAATGTTTAAGATTATGGTGTGGTGACTTGGCAATGAAGTTTATCACGACTTCTCTTTTTTAGTTTTTAATTTTGGGAATATATTTAAAGTTGCCAAAATAATGTATCCACTCATCTAGTCTTTTTTCGAACAAATTTAGCTTTAAGAAGGCAACTTAGATGAGATTTATATCAGGTTACATGCTTGTTTTGGCCTCAATTCCTCATAAATTAACCATCATTTGACGTAATATATTCTAAAAAAAGAATCTTCAACCAAAATTCTTGTGGACAAAGTGTATTTGTATTTTTGTCTTCCTTCTTGTACACCATATTTTAAATTTATTTATTTAAAATTCACAACCCCATTTGACAGGAGAATGTATATGTATTTTTGTATTATTTAATATTCTATCAATCAAAACATGTTTTATAATTGACAAAAAAAATATTTTTACAGCATAAAAGTATAGAGGAAATGACTATTTTTGGGAAACCTACTGCAAACATTCAACAAGACAAAATGAGGACACTTCAAAATAATTTGAGTTTTGATCTATCAGATTTCAAGAATTCGCTTGCTAATGAGTCAAGACTGAGAGTCATCAGTGTTTATGATGACACTAATCACCAGGTATGTTTTAAAGTTCTCTTTTGGCATTTGGAAATGAAGTGGTGTTTGAGGGCAAACATCAGCCGTCCAGAACACTACACTGTACTTTTTATTAATATCAATTACTCTTTTACCTTTTAGGTGAGAATAACTGTGTTGCAAGGCATTCATATGCCATTCGAAAAATCACAGGTACGTCCTTACATTTAAAGTGCTTCCATCAAAGTTTATGGACTTTTATCAACCATAATTATGTTCTTTAAAAAAGTTATGGCAAAATTGTTTTCCAGTAGGACATTAAACTTACATAATAATATCTTAGGATTTATGTGTTTGTTGTGGTAAAAATTTAAATGCTACTATCAAGTGTAATTTTTTGATGTTAAAACCTTTTTTATCTTTAATCCCTTGGACAGTTTTGATATAGTAAATATATTTTCTGATATAAATAAAGGCCCTATAATTTGTTTGTGATGACGGTATTATTTTTAATCAGGTATTTACTTCACGCAATCCTTACTCCTAATACCAAACAAAGGCTCTTTGCCTATTCAAAGTTTATGGCATTTAAAAGGCATGATTATGCCAAAATACAAATGAAATCATGTAGTAGCATATCCACTTAATTCCAATTTAGCTTACTAAATATTGAATTTTATCATTTAAAATAGACATAATAGCAGGCAACATTGCATTATTTAGTAGTAGGCTATTTATTTTAAGTATATATTAAGACGATGAAATAGTAGTTTGTTATTTATACCAAAAAACATTAAGGCACCGGGAAAAGCAACAAAAAGGCAGGTACAACCACTTGACAACGTTTCAAAACCCCAATAACTTGATGTGTTGAAAGGTGGTCGTAGTGTTACCTTGCCAAACTTAATAACCTATAAATTTAGAAACTTATATATAAAAATATCCTTATTTAAAAGTGTATCAAAAAATGTAGATGATGTTGCGTATTTAGCTTGCCATAAACACAAACTTATACTTTTACACTTGGACCCTTACTTAGTCAAAAAAGAACCTTCTCATTATCTAAGACTATCCTCCTACGCTACTTTATTTGCCTCAATAACTTCACTTTAAATTAGAAAGTATATTTAAAAGTATTTTTACACATAAAAATTTTAAGCATTTAATATAAATATATACTAACTTTGATATTATTCAATTTTTATAGATAAGAGTCAGTTTTGTTGGGAAGAAAATTTTTAAATTCTACACCCATACTAAGACAGGCTGGGATCCACTTTTTAATCAAACTTTTATCTTGGATTTGCAGGAGGGTATATTTTGTTTCTTTTATTTGATAATCTTTTTTTAATCATTTTAGAAGATTTGGTTGACTCCTTTATTAACTTCAAGATATATACCCCCGACTTATTAACGACCGAAGATTACTTGAACGTTTCATCATCTGATAAATCACCATCCAACAACAACAAATCAGTCCATTTCGACAGGAAAGCCGTTTCTGAATCCGTTTTGCCTATCAAATTAATTGATATAGCTGACGGCAGCGAAACAATACACAACCTTAAGCTGCACGCAGTTAAGGAAGGAAACGTATGTTTTATTCACGATCAAAATATTGTTTAAAATTAACTATTCTCCCCCAAACTACTTTCTTTCTTTAATTAAAGTTTGTTGATCAAAAATTATAAATTTCCAAAATATTTTTCAAAAGACAGTACATAACTTAAATGTAACATCAAAAACCGCACCTAAAAGGATTAACTTGGTGTTAACTAATTCGTCCTATTTGCACCTCTTAAAGTACCTTTCAAATTCCAATTTTACGCTTTTTTAAATAAATTTACAAAAAACATCTCTTAACCAATGTAGATGTATTCTGTAAAAGTTGCCATTTCCAAACAAAGGTAATGGAATGCCACGAATGCCTTTATCCATACTTTAAACATACAACTTTCAATTTCCTCTTGGCCAGAGCCTCTCACTTTATTATTCATTAAAATCTTATAACAAAAACAAAATCCTGCTACATTTATCTTCATTCAGTCCATTCAGGAGAAGTAGGGGGTCCTGGTAATCAGTGTTTTTGTCTGATAAATAGGAGAAACAACTAAAAATAAATACTCACAATATTTATATACTATTATGTTGTTAAAATTAATAGTATACACATAATTATCATTCATCTACAATCACAAACAAAACGCGCCCCAAAAAATGATTTGATGTAATCAAAATAAGGAACAATTTACTCATCTTAACCAGGGCAAAAAACATATTTAAATGCACATTTTTTGGAAATAAATTTACTAACTACACAATTGCAAGCACATACTCTATCTAATATCAACAAATCCTTCATCACCAATTGATGGTTCTTTGAAAAAGAAATCCTACTTGCTTTTCACCCTCATTATATATCTTTTACTTTTTTGTTCTAAATATTAAGTATATTTATTTGTTGCATTGTGTGTGGATGCCTTTTAATAAAACTCTTCAAAAAAGGCTCTACTTAGGATGTGTATCATCCAAAAAGTGACCCTTCCCACAAAACCTCCTCCTCTCCCTTTCCAGAAACCTTACTTTTGTCTATATAACTTTCCATTTAATAAAATAAGTTTGCGCCAATTTTTACAAATTTATTTAAATTTAATTTGACATAATACATGTATATATATTTTTTGATTTCATTATAATCCATCACCCCTTCTATTGGCAAAAGAAAAGATTTGTTTGAATTTAAATGGTTGTGTGGATAGGATATAGGCACATATTTTGTACATTTATAGTTAGTCTTGATAGACATAATACTTGTTGATATTTTGCTCTTTTTTCGTTAAATAGAGGAAGTTTTGAGATTAAGTGAGTGCGAGGGATATTTATTGTTAATTGGTGTAAATCAATTAGGAGGAAAGATTATACCACCTCCTCCTATTCTTATTAATAAGAGTTTGCGTTGGTGAGGTTCATAAACTTTTTGTACCTTCACACAACTTCTCCTATTTTATTTTTTTCAGAGAAACTCTGTTCCCAACATCGACACCACACAAGACTTCACTAAGATGACGGTTGGTGGTCGTAAGCGTTCCAACTCTGCAACCATAAACAATTTAAAATTCCACATGGACAACATCAACCCTCTAAGACAACATTCCCTTGCAACTTCGATTGGATCATCAAATAATTCTTTAGAAAATAGTAGGGGTAGTTTGTTTGATAGGAGTGGTGGTGGTACGATGGATAGTTATACTAATTCGAGACGTGGATCTACTGTTGATGAGAGTGGACGTTTTTGTTCTTTGCCAATGGAATCTACTACAAATGCTGATTTGTTGGTTTCATTATGTTACAATTCGGCGCAGGGAAGATTGGTTGTTGGGGTGGAGAAGGCGTCTGCTGTTGGAGGGGCTTGGGGGTCCAAGGCACCAGGTTAGTTTGGGATGTTTTGAGAAGTTTAGTAAGTTTTATTTTTAATAGAGACTTTCGTCAAAGTCACGGCTCTAACTCAATTTCACGAAGAAGTTGGCAAACAAAAAACAAATTGTGTCAAAGAGACTTTCACTCCCGTTTACGATGCCACATGTTTATTCGAAGTAGGTGAAATAAAAATATAACCATCTATACTTGATGATGCTCGTTAAATTTTGTTATTTTAACAATAACTTTTTTAGATTCCAAAAACATCCATTGAAAATCACAGTGTGTTGATTCAAATTTTTACCCATTGCGGCTTGTTAAGACGCAAAGTTCTTTTGGGACAGATTACTGTGGGGGAAGCTGCTTCTTCTCCGGATGCTCAAGATCATTGGGATGAGATGATTCAGGGAGATGGGATTACTGTTTCGAAGTGGCATACTTTGATTGGAAGAAATGGGCTCCCACCAACTCCTAAATCAAATGGAGACAAAAGCAACTGACGAATCAAGGGCAGTGTGTAAAATATATTTATGTATACTCAATTCGTTTCTGTCTATCTACTTTATTGCAATTTGTGAAAACAAAGCTATTTGGCTTTCCCGGACAAAAAACCCAACTTCCACAAAACATTATTACCATTACTCAAAACAATAACAAAATAAACTTTTTTAAATGTGATGCATTCGAATGAGTTTTGTAATCTTTTCCTCAAAAAAATGAATGTCTCCCCTCAAAAGTCAAAAGCACCTTAATAAAATCAACTAAACTCATCCAATCCCACCAAAAACGTCCAAAATACACACAAACACTTAATATGATTATAAGACAACACCATCTCGTAACTTTATTCTTCTTGTAATCGCAGTCACGATAAAAACATATCCTTTGAATATTTGTTCTATTTTAAAATAATTGTGATGGTAAATAATAATGGTGTAAATAACTTTTAAATTTAAATTCAAGACACAGATTTGATTAGAAATTAGTGAGATGAGGAATCATTTTGGTTTGTTTAGTGAGATATTTATCATTATTTGATTAATCAAATTGGCATTAGAAAGCTTTGGTGGATAAATGGTTGGGTGGGGATGAAGGATGGATGTATCATTGTCTCTTTGACTTTATTACATGTGTAAAGTATATTTAGTTGGTTTAGGTGTCATAAGAAATGTATTGTGCAGATAACTTTATATAAAGGCATATATAATATGCATATCTATTATCATTTTCCATTTCACCAACTTGATGTTATAAATCATTTGTTTAAATATAATCTCATCAAATAAATGGAAGAATGTGTAAGTTTATATCTGATAGATCATCCCTAAAAGGGTTATATAATGGAGTTAAGGCAATAGAAATAAAAAGTCTGTTAACAACAAAAAAAGAAGATATCTCCATCTCATAAACAAACAATTAATCTTTGAAATTTGATAAGATTGTTAAAATGTTTTGATTATAAGAGGCCAAGTATTATCATAACATGCTAATGGTGTCTGTGGATACATTTGGAATTGAGGAGGGTGGATGGTGTGAGTCAAATGATGGGGTGATATTTAAGACTTTCTTAATTTGAAGAGAACAGATGTAGGATTGTGCCGGGGTTGAGGATTGATTTAGCTTGATTGGAATGTGGTGATCAAATTGATAAATCCAATTTTGGAACAATTAAATATGTGTGTTTTCTTTCAAAAAACTGTTTTAAATCATAAAACCATTGTGGATGATTGTCTAGCCCATAAAAAACGCAAATGTTGCAAGGCGTGGGATAAAAATGGCCATTAATTTAATATTCTATTCCCATGATACTTGTTGGTTTGTCGAGTACAAATGACTTTGAGGATAAAGCCTTCACTTGTTATAAATTAAGTCATCCAATTCATTCAAAACAGGTAAATTTGGAATGACAAAAACCTTTCGAAGCATTTGTGGACGCTTTTAATCATTTTTATTTTGTCAAAACTCTTGACTGGATAGTTTGACATACAGTTTGGGGAGTGACGTATGGTTTAAACTAGTTGGATTTTTTGATTACATTACTTGTTTATTTTGTTGGTATTCCTGAACCTCTATATATAGTATGTCGGGACGTAATCTAACAGGAAATGCAAGCTTAAAAAGCGTCGGAATCCGGGTCGCGACGTAAGTTAAATATTTCAAAACAAATCTAATTTAATTGTTTTTAGTTTGAAGCCAGATATGAAGCAGTGCATTCTCAAATTCAACTCTGGCACCAATTCGGAAGTGTCGGACATCTTCACTAGACCAGGGTCGGTGATTAATTTTGACCGTGAAGACAATCGCGTCCAGTCAAAATATGAGATGGAGCAAATGCCGGAATTCGGTGCTGGATCAGAGTACGGAAGGGCGGAAAGAGAAGAAGCTAGGCGTAAAAAGTTAGGGAGACGGGCACGAAACTTCAACTTGGACAATCAAGCGTGGAATTTGCGTGTCGATAGAAAAGAAAAGGTAGATGGGAAAGAGGTAGTGAAGACGAAAAAGTTTAAGACTATCAAGGAAGGAAGTACGAATACTCACTGTGATTATTGGATTTTCGTGAAGCATGGAGATGAGTTCTTAGCCACTTGTGTAGATGACTTCTATCAGGTGATGCCAGCCATCCCATACCGTACGCTGGATGCTGAAGAGGCAGAGCTTCAATTCTTGAACCGTGATAAGATGATCAACAAATTTGCTTTTAAAGCTCAGTTGTCAAAGCAAAATGAAGATAATGAAGGAGATGAGAAGATTGTTAAAGAAAAGCATGGGTTGGTCATCAAAGATGAAGCATCTGATGCTAGTGAGGATGGCGAGGATGAAGACACTCCTGGAACTTCTACTGACCGTACAAAGAAAAAGAAAAAGAAGTTTGATGCTGATGTTGAGAGGAAGAAGGATAAGCGTGTCAAAGTCCAATATTCCGATGAGGTTGCTAAGTATGATTCGGAAGACGGTGACGATGAGGGTCGGGAGTATGACTATATGTCAGACAGTGGGAGTGATACTGACAAGGAAGACGTTCCAGATACCGACAAGATTGAAGGAGCTTTAGTTGGGGTTGCTGAAGAATACGAGGGCAAAGATGGAGAAAACGAAAGTGATTCGGATGAAGAAAATGAAGAAGATAAAGAAAAGCCTGCCAAGAAGGAGGATGGGGATAGTGATTCTGAGAAGGCAACTAATGGGAAGAAGAGAAAGCAGGAAGTTAAGGAGGATAGTTCGAACGATGATTCTGACTATGATGAAGAAGACATGGATGCCTACTTTGATAAAGGTTTGAAAAGGGGAAACACGTCAAGCCTCAACGGTGGCAGTGAAGCCAAGAAATCAAAAATTGAGATCAAGTCTCCTGTTTCAGTCGGCGAAGACGCTATCACGGAAGAAGCGCTAAGGAACATCCTAAGAAACCGTGAATGTCATACTAAAGAACTTGTAAACCACTTCAAAAGCACAATGGGCTTGAATATTGAAAAGAGGGATGTTGTAACTAAAATGTCTAAAATCATGAAGGAAATGCCTTTGATAAAAAGACGTGAAACTGTTAAAGGAAAAGAAGTTGTCTTTTTCCGACTTAAGGACTAATTATTTATTTTTAAATTTGCTGCGGTTTTTAATAAAATCTTTGATTACAATAAAATTGTGTAACAACTGTTTTGTCTCTCATCGTTTGACATCGTATAATATACTTGATAACTATCCTCTATTCAAATAAACCCCATCACTCATAATGTCTTTTGTAGAATGATGTCAACACCATATATATTTCCGATTTTGGCAGGACTTTGCGGTTCATTAGGTAATCAAAATTAGAGGTTTAAAAATGTGAAGTAGTTGACTTTATTAAAAAGGCAATCAAAATTAAGCATATTCAAAAGGTGGGAAATAATTAGATTTTTTAATATGATTATGGGCTTCAAAGAATGCTCCTAAAACGAGACCAGCTACCTCGTCATCTATTTCTGGAAACATGTTATTGACTTCGTCAAAGGAACACTTTCTGGAGTCAGAATTAGTCAGTTGTGGTCTCAGGGATCAATTAGATCGGCTCAACATCCGTAACAGTCTTTTTCATCTTTACCTCTAGACTTTATTGATTTAAAAGCAATATCTGTAGTTTTCACTTGAAACAATATCTGCACTTGATTAACAGTCTCAGCGACATCCATTGACTCTTGGCAGAATCTATTTTTTTTGTGAACATTAGAAATAATTTTAGCTTTAACCATTTCCCACAAGAATAAACTGGAAACCCGAAGATAATTTTGATTTCTTGAGTGCCCTTTTCATCGTGTTAGTTTATTTAATCTTGATTCGCTTGTAGGTAAAAAGATTCAAAACAGGATCGAAGGCGATGCCTTTTTCGAGATCGGTCGCGTCTACTAAATTAGCGGTTAGACATCTCTCTATTATCTTTGCAAATCTTCTTGATAATCTACCAATGGACTCAACTTGAACTGGTTCTGATGTTGTTCCAGAGTCTTCACACATCATTTTTTCCTTCCACTTAAACGACGCTTGTTCAGTTTTGCAGTCAAAACATCTTTCAAATACTTTACTAACACTATTGCCTATTCTTTTTCTGCTTGGAGTTCTAATTCTTTGATACTTTCTCTAACGGCATTCAAAATAGGCTTTAGCCCAGAACTAAGCAAAGTGGTAATTGTTTTTAAATGACTTATTGCAAAGCTTGCAAAGGAAATTCATATTCTGGTACGAAACACCAGAGTCATGGAAGGCATTCACTGATTCCCAAAACTCCACCGTATCACAAAACCATGCGATCACCATCCTTCTTACAGTTATATTATCTGGACTTTCGTCTAATTTACCTTTCTTCATTCTACCAAGCATATCAGGCACAGTCTGATCATTCTCAGTTCTTGAAAAGAAAAGTCACGGATCACCTTGTCTGTTTGGATACCCACTAGTGAAATCTTTGGCAATTGGTTGGATATCTGGATCGGATGGCATTTCATCAATCTCATTGACTATCTCCATCATACGAGTAGCACACAGATCTGTGACTGACTAAGTCCTTCTACTATAGACATATCGAGAGTATTTTTAATGCGTTGAACTTTCAACACAATTTCAAAGAAACAACTATTACAACACAATTTCAAAGAAACAACTATTACAAGGTGGGGGTATTTGAAGGACGAGAGATGGTGTGGTGCATGAATTGATAAGCAGGAACTGTTGTATTAAATCGACCCTCTTCGAAATGACGCAAGACTCAAGTACTCCCAAACATAAATGACGACAAATGAGAAGTTGTCAAGCCAACCATTGCCTGGAGATCTTTGATAAACTGATCCCACATCACTTGAGTGTCTTTAAAGAGTATGTTCTTTGCCGAGTTTTCTCTTAAAAACAAGAACATGAAATCTCTTATGTTTGGTCATAATTCATATACTTCTCTTTTTCAAATGTTGTTGTACTAGCATAGGGTACTTCAGCTGTCCTAATCAGTTCATCGAAGTTTTTTCCTTCTCCACTACTCAATTCCTCATCACGATTCAAAAGAGACTCACACTTTGAACGGTCGAATTTATCTAAATTAATTACTACAATAACATATGGTGTAAAATCTTACCATCTCTAACTTGATCACAATTCTGTGTCAAATCCACTCTTCCAATTGCATTCCTATCCCTTTCACCATCAGCAATTTGACCTTAAATCAAAGAATTATTTGATACAAATAGTTTTTAAACTACCCCATCCACAAAGTTCTTACTTCTCGTTAAGTTCGGTCTTCGATTGTCAGACCAAGCATTTTTCTCCTGCACGTTCATACTAAGAGTCTTTGCAATGGACCAGAAATCTCACGATCCCCTCTTTTGCGTGGACGCTTAGGTATCTCCTCAATTATATATTTAACAAACGCCAATAAGAGGCGATGTTGAGCTCTAAGATGAACGAAATGAATTGATAAATGTGTATTTGATCTCAAATATAGTCATGATTCATAAATAGCTTTTAGCTAATGTTCAGACTTCAAAGGCACAAAGTCTTAGACCAGAGTTGGGAGAGTCTTTGGGTAAGAGTATAATTAAAAAATGAAAAACCTGGAATCTTTTTGCGTTGATATTATAATTTACAAAATGGTTGTTTAGGTTCAATAAGTATGTCAAATTTGGGATCTGCTTCAAGTACAATAAACTATACAATTTTAATCGTCGCCTTTATCCTATTAAATATTTTAATGTGGTGGTTTTTGCAGAAATCCTTTCAACTATTTGATACAACATTAATAGTAATCTTGATTTCTTCTTCTTCAAATTTTGTTGCGACGGTAGACACTTAGGATGATGACCTTGAATTATGCTTTCTTTTTAGGGTGTATTTGATACGTATTTGAACGAGAAACCCGGCAAAAGTTTGTATTGGTGGTTGGGAATCAGTTTGACGATCCTTGGCATTCTCATTATTGGTAAAGATGACAAAATTGACCAGGAAACAAGTAACAAAAAAGATGCTACAACTGACAAAAAAATATTGTGATGAGTCAAAGAAGACACGATGAAGAATGTAGTTTTGATTCAACTTATTACTACTCATTTCAAAGACATTCCAATAAAACTTCCTCGTCTCACATAAATTGCACATGTTAAAGGCTTAGTCATGAAGCTAGTTATTCCAAACACGTTTCCAATTAAATGGCACATTTGTAATAAAGTATTTTAAATTATCACAATAAAGTATGCATTTAATTTAATATTTCATCATAAAATCTTTTTTACTTGAAGAATGTTGAGAATAAAAAGTATTTGTAATTGTAAAAGGAAAGCAAGAGAAAGTTGTAGACACATACTATCATTATCATCTCTAATAAAATGGATATGTGCGACAAAACAGGTCTGAATTTGAAATTTGAAAACTCAAAAGTAATATGTCCTTCATCTTTATAGATATGCAACGACTCTGTACGATTTATATCTATATCTTCACTTTGTCTGGAAAAGACTTAACGGAACATGGACGCATATTCAATTAAAAAGTTGATCTGACATAGAAGAATTGCTCTTTCTTAATCTTAAATTATACATCTGCTTTTACCTGCTGTTAAAGAATGTGCCCTCAAGCAAAGCAATTTTGTCGCGACAAAGGAAAAGAAATGGGTATACTATGTTTCCATATATCTTCAAAGCACTAAACTTCCCTTCCATAATAAAGGAGGCGTGCATTCTGTCGGTTCTGGCCAGTGTGTGACACCTTCCAACCTCCAATTCCAAGTCCGTTTAAATTGATATAAATATCATACTTTTAGGGTAGTTATTCACAAGTCTCATTTGACTATTACAACAACTCACCACAAAACAATATGAAATTCGCTACTTCTGCCGTTGTCCTCGCTCTTGCTTCAGGATCAAGTGCTTTCCTCTTCCCAGCTGCCGGTGGCGGTTGCGGATGTGGAGCGTAAGTTAAAGGACTCAGGGGATTAGTTCATAATATGTTACTTCTTTTAGCCCAGCTCCACCACCACCATGCATGCCAGCTCTTCCAAAGTTCGAGCTCCCAACCTTCTCTCTCCCAGCCTTCCCTGCCCCATGGTACATTTGACCTTCTCATCATATAATATATTCCTTTAGCCCACCACCATGCCCACCCCCATGCGGCCAAGCCGCCCCAGCTTGTGGAGGAGCCCCACCTGCCCCATCCGGTTGCGGAGGTGCTTCTGCCGGGTAATTAAATAACAAGTCAATTGACATTACAAACTATTTTTAGATACGCCACTGCTCCAGTTGCCCCAATCGGAGGAGGGTACGCTCAACCACAAGTCGGAGGACTTGGCGGTCCAATCGGAGGAGGATACGCTCAACCACAACTCGGAGGACTCGGAGGCCCAATCGGAGGTGGTTCATCATACCAACAAGCCCCAGTCCAATCTTTCGGAGGACAACAATCCCAAGGATATGCCCAACAAGCTCCAGTTGAACAACACCAACAACAAGCCCAAGGATACGCCGCCCAAGCTCCAGTTGAACACCAACCTCAACAACAATACCAACAAGGTCCAGCCGCCGTCCAACAACCACAACAACAGTACCAAAGTGGTCCAGCCGCCGTCCAACAACCACAACAACAACAGTACCAAAGTGGTCCAGCCGCCGTCCAACAACCACAACAACAACAATACCAAAGTGGTCCACAAGTAAGCGCCCCAGTCTCTGTCGAAACCGTCGAACACGTAGCTCCAGTAGCCGTCGCCGAAGAACACGTGATCGTGAAGGAAACTGAATCAGTAGCTGCTGCCCCTGCCCCAGGATACAGCTTTTAAGTTATCAATTCCTAAGTAAAAAGCCAACGCTTGATACCTTTTAATTTATACTTACAAAAAAGAGTCTTTCTCAATTCAGTTGTTACCATTCTATTTATAATCCTACCGCAATATGCGCCTTTTGGTTTTTGAATAAAATTTATTATTAGTATGGAATGTATTATATTTATCTGTTAACAGGTCATCTGTGCATCATTAGACTAGTATAATTCGATATGTACTTTGACAAGGGAATAAGATGTTTGGTAAGGTTATGTGTGATCTGGTAAATTCTCGGATGCATATTTTATTCAAATTTGTCAATGTAATTCCTTAGAGATCATGATTTATTAAAAAAGGGATAGCCGAAAAGATACGTTGGTTGCTTTGAGAAGTTAATTAATCTGTTTGGGTTGTTTTTGTGAAAGTAAAATAAACCTGATTTGGGATGCCAAGTATGAGCAGCTTGATACATAAGAATTGTTTTAAATTAATGTGAAAAGAAGGATTTAATTTAATGTAGAAAGATAGTCTTACATTTAATGCCAAAAGTTATTTATAAATGCCGAAAGTTATTAATAAATTAATGGTAAAAGTTATTTAATTAAATTAGTACATATAATAAACATTTATAGAGTTTAGTCTCTTTCTATGTTGAGTAGCTCTATGATTGTAAGCAAATCCTCGTTTTTACCATATTCAGATGATAGTCTCGCAAATATCACAGTTCTTTGCCATTTCCCGCTTACCTGACCCATATACATTGTTCCAGTCCATCAGTGGCATCACAAAGAGATCTTCCCCACATCATACTCAAAAAAGAATGAAACTTAGCTTGAAGACTTTCCAACTTTGTTTCCCAACCTTCGTTTGATAAGTTAGACTGTGGAAATAAGTGTCTTGCATAGAGTGCTGAACTGTTGTTCTTTGAATTCGTCCAAAGCACATGCGGTCTTAAAAAGAAATAGATACGTCTAAGTGACTTCCATATAAA
Source organism: Rhabditophanes sp. KR3021 (assembly GCA_963281155.1). Taxonomy (NCBI): domain Eukaryota; kingdom Metazoa; phylum Nematoda; class Chromadorea; order Rhabditida; family Alloionematidae; genus Rhabditophanes; species Rhabditophanes sp. KR3021. Next base: position 8,803,497 of record CAUJLY010000001.1, read on the forward strand.
TACTATTGACTACTTATCAACAGAATCATTTTAGAATACTTTAGGATGAGTGGTCTATTTGGAAAAAACGTTTTAGTCGTTGTAACAGGTTTGTTTGTTATTTTCGACGTTTTTAATTTATTTTATTAGGCGCTTCACAAGGAATCGGGCAATGCATAGTTGAAGAGTTAGCCCAAAAAGTGGGTCCTCTTTCAAGTTTCCTTCTACTAGCCAGAAATGGGCAAAAACTAGTTGAGTTAGTGGACAAAATTTCAATGAATAGGCCAAATGCTGCTGATTCATGTGCCGTCCTCGATCTATCCTCAAAAGAAGAAAAGTTTGCTGAAAAGGTGGTTGAGTCGTTTAAGGATTATGTGGAAACGGAAAGTTATGATTTGATTTTGATCTTCCACAATGCAGGAACAACTGGAGATAATTCAAAGAAAGCTGAGGAAATTTTGGACATGACTCAATGGGAAGACCATATGCACGTTAACTTGATCACTACCATCTCCTTAAATAATCAATTCTTGAAAGTGTTGAAAGATACAGGTCTTAATGTACCTACTACCATTGTTGATACCACCTCACTCTTAGCCGTCAGGGCTTTTCCTTCCTTCAGTCAGGTAAAGACAATAACGATTTCTAATCTTTGATCCAATTGTATGTTTAGTATTCCGTTGGAAAAGCAGCTCGGGAAGCTTACTTCCGTGCAATTGCATGTGAAAACGACTCAATCAAAACCTTATCATACTCACCTGGACCAGTAAAAACTGATATGCGTATCAAAATTGCAAATACCACTTTCGATGAAGATACGAGAGTTGCTTTCACTGATGATGAAAAGACAAGTGAAATTAGCCGTAGTGCATTGACTCCAAAACAAACTGTCACAAAGCTTCTTTCTTATTTGGATGAAAATACATTCGAAAGTGGGAGTCGTGTTGACTATTTTGATATTTGAAATTAATAAAGTGCGTATCATCTTATATAAGTGTATGTTCCATATTTGCAATGTCATCAATATAATTTAAAAGAAACAAATTAGTGGCATTAGGTGTTTTAGTTTTACAAAGATAAAGCATTGTCTTAATCGAGAAGCTTAAAAAGTTCAGGAATACCATGACATAGACAAATCTTTTATCATGTAATTACCATTCACCACTTAGCATCTTGCATCAAATCTAGAGCAGTTTGTTAATCAAAAGCGGAAATACACAACATTTTTAGACATGCTTACGTATTTCATATGCAATATCGTGAGTAATACTCATTATATGTTTAAAAATATGACACAAAAAAACATCTGAATGCAACTAACAAAGACCTCTGACATCTATTCCCAAATATACAAAGATTGTACTCACAATACATGGCCGAACTGCATTAAGTCGATGCATTGCAACCATTACTTAAGCCAGTGATTATTTCTTAATAAGACTCTCATTTTTGTGAATTGAATAATATTTTACTGGTAATTAATTACTCACTAATGCTTGGTCGCAATGATATGGCCAGGTCACCTTGGAACGACTTGTTTCAAAACAAAATGGAACAAAGTGTATGCATTTTGAACTGTTGTTGACTACATTTAAAATATTTTAACGCGCTTTTATACTTTCCCTTAACTACCAAAACTCGTTTATTCTTTCTAATTAACTTTATTTGCAACATTTATTAATTTTATTTTGTTTTAGTCCTTCAAAATGGATAAAAAGTCAACTAGCCAGGCGAAAGTAACGGGCGGGACCTACATTCCTCCTGCAATTAGAAAAAGGATGATGGAACAGACGGCGGACAAATCTTCTGAAGTGTACCAACGTATGGCATGGGAAAATCTGAAAAACAAGATCCAGGGAGCCGTGAATAAATTGAACAAGGCAAATATCGTTGATATTCTTAAAGAATTGATGGAAGTTAATATTATCCGAGGGAAAGGTGTGTTGGTAAAGGCTTTAATCATGGCCCAAGTATTCTCTCCAACCTTCTCGAATGTGTACGCTGCCTTTGTTGCTGTCATAAATTCAAAATTTCCAGATATTGGAGAGTTGGTGGTGAAGAGGCTGATCATCCAGTTCAAGAGAAATTATGCTTCCAAGGACAAAGCTAATTGCATGAAAATAATGCAATTTATCGCTCACTTAACAAATCAAAACGTGGTCCATGAAATTTTGGCTCTACAAATTTTGATTAAGTTAATGGAACCACCCACTAATGATTCGATCGAGATGTGTGTTTCGTTCATGAAGGAGGTGGGGAAAAGATTGACGGACGTGTGTCCAAAAGGTGTTGCCGCAGTCTTTGACAAATTGCGTAGTGTCTTGGATACAACTCCCAATATCGAGGTTCGAATTCAGTGTATGATTGAGGTTTTGTTTCAAGCGCGGAAAGAAAAGTTCGGCGCTCATCCGGATGTGATTGAGGAGTTGGATTTGATTGAAGAGGATGATCAAGTGTCACATACTATTTCACTGACAGACACTTTAGAGGCTGAGAATATTCTGAATGTTTTCAAGTTTGATCCGGATTATTTGGAGTCAGAGAGACAGTACACTGAGATCAAGCATGAAATTCTGGGAGACGACTCTGGTGATGAAGAAGAAGCCGAGGAAGATGGCTCCGACCACGAAAATAAAGATGATGAAGCATCAGTTGCTGTTGCCGACACAACTAAAACAGTCAAGATTATTGACATGACGGCAGAGCAGTTGACCGAATTCCGGAAAAAGATCTACCTCACTTTCCAATCGTCAATCGACCACACTGAAGCAGCTCACAAGATCCTCAAAAATCTTTACAAACCTGGTTGTGAGAAAGAGTTGTGCGACGTCATCTTGGATGCTTGTGCCGAAGACAGAGTTGATCCGATGTATTATGCTAAACTCGCCACGACTTTCTGCACTCTCAAATTAGAGTTCCAACAGTGTTTCGAATCGCTATGCCGAGACATCTACACCAACATTCACCGCTTTCCACTCCCTAAACTACCGACGTTGGCTGATTTTGTTGCGCATCTTCTACTAGCAAAAGCTATCTCCTGGGAAATCTTAGGAATCGTTCGAATAACAGACGAAGACACAAACCCCTACAGCAGGATATTTTTGAAGCAATTCTTCCTCAAAATAGTGGAAAGTCTTGGCTTAGCCAAATTCTACCGACTATTGATGGACAAAACCTTGAGAGAAACTGCCTTCAAAGGAATTTTCTTCCCACAAGACCCTCAACACATCAAATTTGCCATCAATTACTTCACTGCAATTGACTTGGGCCAGCTCACTCTGGATATGAGAGAAAAATTAAAGAATATCGAAGAGAAGGCTGAGGTCGAAAGTAGCAGTGATAGTTCAGACGACGACAGCTCTGACTCAGATTCAAGCGATTCATCAGTCAGCTCGGACAGTGATTAAGTTAATTTAATTTTTATTTTTGCAAAGTCTTTTAATTATTGTTAAAAGCACTCATTATATTCAATGTTTTCTCTTAATAAAATGTGTTTTTATTTATCTGCTGAGTTTACTTTCAAAATTTCTTATTAAAACGTCTTTTGTACTTTGATAATACATGTTTGCAAAGTAATCTGCTTATTCGAAGTCTCGAATATTACAGTTGTTTTCCTTTAATGTAACTGGCGATGGTTAAAGAATTATTAGATGTATTTGAAGTGATTAAGATACTTCAGCATTCCAAAATTTAAATTAAAAACTTGCCTTTTTAAAAAATATATTTTACCATTTAAAAAACTCAAAATAGTGTGGAGTATAATAGACTATTATTAGCTTAAAGATAATAAAATTAACAAGTTATGACCAAATTATAATTTGATTTTACCAAAGGCAAGTTATAGTAGTCCCAAAAATGGCTTACAACATTATTAAAAAATACCATCTTAACTTTTATGATAACAATAAATATGATTTTGAAATTTAATCTAATATTTCAAGTTAATAATTAAATTAATCTTTTATCCCCAACATTCTAAATTATTTTCTTTAATTATGTAAACAGTTCTCCTAAAGTATACCTTTTATTATATCCATATTACTGTTACACACCATTCTATATATACTAATAATATGCTCATAATAAACTGATTGGATATTATCTATGATAGATTTATTGTGTTATTGAACCTATCGTTGTGGTTCCTCTTGGGGGTCTTTTATGGACCACTGAACAAATTATGATTTAATTTAGTCGTTCGGCGAAGTTGATTAAAGATCACAGCAAAAGTCACTTTTGTTGATCCAATAATTTTGACAGACTATTTTTTCTTATCAGTCTTTTAAAGTATTCAGTCCAAAGCACTTATTTCACTAATAACCTAAGCAGCAAGATACATGTTTATTTAAAATCTTCTAAACTGTTAGAAAAGATTATGTTCAAAAATATTATTATTTACAACTATCCATCATGGTTTCAGGATCGTAGAAAAATATTTACCGTTAAAGGGAGCATAAATGGAATCTCTTTTAATATCAAGTAAAACAATTAATTAATTATATTCAATAACAATGTTTAAAGCTTTATTCTTACTTTCTATTCTTGGTGTCTGTGGATGTGCTACTATTAGAACAATTAAAGGGGATCTTGTTTCAACTACTGACAGTAGTAATCATACTTTGTCCGTCGAAGATAATGATGTAGTTACAGAAAGTACTTCAAATATCACTTTCACAAATAGAACAATTCCCATTTTTTCAAATGAGACAATTACCCCCTTTTCAAATGGAACAATTGCCACTGAGGGATCTATTTTGGATTCAACATATAAACAAAAAATGTGCAATCTGTCAAAAGACAAAGCTGACATGATTCTAAGATTAGTTTTGGCTTTCCAAACTTCGCCACAACAATTTCTTAAATATGTAGAGGAAGTCAAAGAAGCTTTTTTAACTATCAAAAAGGTAGCTTAAAAAGTCAAGATTTAATTTTAAATTTTCAGGACATCAATCTTAAAAAAGGTGATCTTTTTGACAGAGACAATTTTGATAGAGTCATTGCAGCTTGGAAAAAGGAAGATTCCAATATTGCTGCGGGCATAGATACTGATTTTGAAACCATTTTGCTTGCATTTACCAATTTTAGTCTAACCTTTGATGAAATGATTGTCGAAGTGAATGAAATTTATGATGCCCTTAAAGAAATCTCCCCTATGAATACAATAAGCACAAAAATACTGCAAGCTGGAAAAGAGGAAAATTCTACTGCTTCTGATCAAACAGTTAAATTTCTATCAATTTTATTATCAGTTTAAGCAATTTTATATAAAAAATACTAAAAATTCCAATTAATCTAAAAGCAACAATATATTCCATTTTATCTTCTTAAAGATTATTACATCTTATTTATACACTGAATATTAATTTGAATTTATCATATTGAAAGAATAACATTTCCTATTATTAAATTCCGTAAATAAGTCTGAAATTTTATTTTTGTCAAAGATTTAAACGCCTCCCCTACCCAGTGGAAAAGAGATATCAAAGGTCTGTTTGATAATTCAAGTATATAAGTTATTGCAATTACACATTTTATGAAATCGTGTAGTGAAAAATCAGCATTTCATTTTTGAGTGTAATCTACCTATGTTTATGTAACTTTTAGAAATTATAACATGCGTTTGTTGATACGTGTATTTAATCAAATGTTAATATCAAAGGCATTTATATTTGATGCGAATTTAAATATACAAATAAAGCTTTTCAATTTAACAAAAGTTAAGAGTAAACTTAGAACAATATTTAAAATCAGAGGACAACAAACACATTTTATACATTCGATATTTATTTGCACATAAAATTAAAATATACAGGAATAAATTATACAATTTTCCATATATCTAGAATGTTTTGCTGTAGTTTGGGGCCTGTTGATTGGCATAAGGCGTAATTCACCACATTTCATCGTCCTCTTCGGCAGTCTCGTTTGCTGAATAATGTTCGAAATCAGCACCTAACTCGTGTCTAACAACTCTAAGATATGCCGTATTATCTCTAACCATTGCCCGATCTTGTTTGCGTCAGTGACAAAAATTGGTACTTTATTGTCGTCCGCAGAAAGATTGATCCGAGCGTGTCTCCGCAAAAGCTTCATTCCCTTTTGGCGATAATCCAAAATCTTTTTATAGTGTCCGATAATTTGCATGACATGTTCCGCTTTAATGTGAGCGACTATGATGAAATCGAATGAGATACCAATTACAAGCTAAACAATACAATTAAAAAAATGTAGGATTATGTAAGTACTCATGAAGTATAATAGTCTACTTTATTCTATTAATCACAAATATATATAATAAATAAATACATTAAAATCAGAATACAATATATAATATACATATTAGACATGGTAGTACTTTGCATAAACAAATGCAAAAGGTGATTTTTATTTTTCAAATTTAATCTTGGAAAGAATGCTCTTTTTGGCAAAAAGAATTTTAATAAAGTTATTATGGATTTGGAAAAGGAGATTCGAATACTTCCGAGTATATATATAATTGTTTTGAAAAGATTTCGGTTGATATGCAGATTCTGATCTAACTTTTGATAAAATAACTGTCGAAGCAGATGTAACTTATAATTTCCTTAAACAAATACCTCCAGTGAATACAATGCACACGAGGTTTTGATAAGAGATAAAACAGAATTTATTTAATTTAAGATGAAACAATTTAATTTTTGACAATGATATTAGTACTTTAATAATCGTAAGATTAAATAAAATTTAATTGAGGATATTTTTACTCTTCTTTGTTCCCGTGATTGGGACCATTTGTAGAAGTTGGTATATTTGCAATGACAGAGACAGTTGAAGGGTTGACTTTGCTAGTAGCATTTTATGCATTATTATTGTCGGTTTCTGCAAGATTGGTTGTTTGATCTCTCATTACTGCAGTGTGGTTGAAAAATTCTATACACTCAATTGTTTTTCCTTCAATTACTTTAGTTTCATTTACTCCAATCTTTACTCCAACTGGATGAATACAAGAAACCAACTGTTGAACGCCATTTGACATGCATTTGTTTTCAAATGAATTGGAAATCCATCTTTCTCCAACACTAAAGCCACCTTCACATTTAACTATTTTTTTGTCCAATCTAACTTTTCCTTTTCCAACATTTATGCAATTCCATTGATATTTTTCATCTACAAAACTTCCATTTATTGATATTTTCGTTTCGTCAGGTGTTACGCATCCAATATCTATGATCAACAATGCTCCATGGCCAATATCATCGCACTTTTTGACAGTTGAATCCTGCAACTAAAATGAAAAATCTTCATATTCGTGTAAATGATATAATGCAAACCCATGTTCCATTAATTGGTATTCTTTGCTTATCAGGTGTCATGCATGCTGTATACTCGTTGTAACCGCACTTCTCGAGATACATATTTTTTATAAGCTAAAATGCACCAAATATTATTATCCTCCGTATGTAAATTGTATCAAGCAAACCATTTCATCACCAATTTCTATCTTTTTTCCCTCAGATGTCTTGCATCCACTTTTATATATCAAAGATTTCTTATCGGTAATAGAGCACTTCCAGACATAATCAAGTTCCATCTAAAATATCACCAAATATTATTACATATTTTCTTATATTAAGAAACCCATTCTTGACCGGCTTCTTTTCTTTCTTTCTTTTTATTTGTCAAACATGCAACAACTTTGCTATAAAAAGCTCCATCAGATAAAAGGCACTTTTTGATAAAGCGACTTTTGCCAGACTAAAATGCAAAAATATTGGTACTGGATGCAAATAAATAATATCAAGCTGACCCATTCTCCATTAACTGGTATATGTTTTTGCCCTGCTGCCAAACACGCACTTGCATTCCTCGTTTCAATTTGCACAGAGCCATTAATTGCAAGAGTGCATTTCTTGAAATCGGTTTTCTCAAACTAAAATTGGAAATAATTTTAATATTGTGTATAAGTAAAATCGAGCAAACCCATTCTTCATCAACTGCCATTCTTTCTTTGTCGCTTCTCAAGCATTCTATGTTTCCAATTTGCAAAGTTCCATTGGTTGAAATTGTACATTTCTTGACATAGGAACCGTCGTTCTAAAAATAGAAAGTATTAATATATTCAGTATATAAATAACGCCATACGAACCCATTCTCCATCAGCTTCCATTCTTTGTCGATCAGTTGTCAAGCATGCGATTCTTTCAGTTTGCAAAGACCCATTGCTTAAAATAGTACATTTCTTGACATAGGAACCGTCGTTCTAAAAATAGAAAATATTAATATAGTAAATAATATCAAACTAACCCATTCTACATTAACTGGTATTTTCGTTTGATCATCTGACAAGCATGCAGTTTTTTTAATTTGCAAAGAACCATCAGGTAGTTTAGTGCATTTATTGACATAGGAATCGCCTTTCTAAAAATGATAATAAACTTAGTATTGAAATAATATCAAGCTAACCCATTCTCCATTAGCTGGTATTGTTCTAAGGTCAGATGTCATGCATCCGATTGTTTTGATTATCACATAACCATCCGTTGAAACATCGCACCTTTTGACATATGATTTATCATCAGTCTAAAATGCAACTATAAACATTTTGTGTAAATTAAAGACATCAAACGAACCCATTCTACATTATTTGGTATTCTCGTTTTATTGGATGTCAAGCATGCAACTTGTTTGATACTCCAAGATCCATCGGTTAACTTCGTGCATTCCTTTACATAAGAATCCTCAAACTAAAATGTATCGAAATTTTAATATTTTGTCCGTATAAATAACATCAAACTAACATATTCTCCATTAGCCAATATTCGCGTTCCATTAGGTGTTAAACATCCCACATTTACCACGTCCCAGGAACCATCCTCATAAATAGTACATTTTTTGACATATTTAATATCTTTCTCAATCTAAAATGTAACAATTTATTTGCAATGTGTATATTGATAATATCAAGCTAACCCGCCACTCTTGTCCATTAGCACGAACGATTCCATGGTACAAGCAGCCATAAGCTGATGAAATCAACAGTAAAATAAAAAAGAAGGTAGTAAGCACAGACATGATAGACTTCGAATAAATAAATTTTACTTCATCAGTTGCTCTATTGCTTTTACTCTATGATACATTGTTAGTTGTCTTTTTTGCAATCGAACTACCTTTACTTAACGATTATCATTGAGGAAAGAAAATGCCAACACATAATGACTCATTTATAAAATGAAATAGCAAATGAGTATGCAAGGCAAATTAATTACAGAGCACCTGAATTTCGCTTTTGACGATGTCGGTCTCTTAACTGATACCCTTTGGTAATGAAACTTATGATTTCCTTAAACAAAACAAAAATATGAACAAATAACTTAACTTAAGTCTAAGTAATTTGACATCAAAAACTATATCATCATTTATTTTTCCTAAAGCGCACGGTGGTCAAGTGACGGAAGTGTAGCAGGTTTTTATCAAAAACTGCGGCTTTGTGTTTTAATAAATTTTAATAGTGATAATTAAGATAAATAAACTGATTGAGGACGCTTTCATCCGATATTCGGTCTCCAGCCCTCAAAGTACCCGGGTAGGCATGATGTTTTTCTTTAAAAAAATTATTTAAAATGTTTCTAATGGTACTTTCAAAATCCATTTCATTAATTTTGTAGACCTTTACTAGCGCTATATCATAGGCTAGATCACTTTAATTTTTGATCAAGTCAATATGGTGCATCAGCTTGATTTATACAAAGTGTCACTTTTTTATGTTATATTACTTATTTTGCCATTCTACAATCATTACACAACATAAATTAAAAATCCTTTCTATCAATCTTTTAGAACTTTTTAAGCGCTATATATTAGGCTATATTATTTTGGCTTTTGATCTAGACAATATGACGAAAGAGCTCCATAAATACAAAGAGTTACATTTTTTTTATGTGTGTTACTTATTTTATTATTTTGAAAAAGTTTTAAAGTTTAATTCACATTTACAATCCATCGACTTTGTGGAGCTTTTCAAGGGCTATGATATACACTATACTGCTTTTATTTTTGAGCAGGCCAATATGGACATGAGCTCACTTTATGTAAAACATATAAAATGTTTATTTTTATTTTGCTAATTTTGCTGTTCTACATTACTTTTGAAAGCTATAATCAAAATTACACTTCATCAACTGTGTAGAGCTGTTCAAGAGCTTTATCATAGGTCATATCACAAAAATATTTGGTGTAGCTAATATGGTGCAAGATCTCGCTTTATTCAAAACAATTTTTATACTTTTTTAACAAATCTATTTAATAACATTTAAAACAACTAAAATATATACAAATAATCTAAATACATACTATTCATTATCAAAGAACATTACACGCATAGAATGAAAGCGTATTAAAAGTTCCAACTGCCTTTTGATGCTTGGCATGGATTTAATTCGGATCAAATCCTTATTCATAATATTGTGAAGAGCCTCTTATTCTTGCTCAGAGAAAAGCATAATTGTTCCATGTCGTTGGAGTTGTTGACTTGCATGACATATGAGTGTATGTGCTTTCGGTGTAATTGTGAATTCCCTCGAAAATTCACCATTTTTATAAGCATCAGCCAAGTTTTTCAGCTCTTGCTCCAACATAACTTGATCATTAATTTCAGCAACAAACACAAACTTATAAACAACTGAAAGTTTCTTAAAAATATCTTTCATGTTGTTAAGCTCGGCATTTTGATTAGGCAAAACAGCCAAAAATTCATCCATGTTTTTCATCAATTTAATAACAGCATTACCACTAAAAGCCTCCCAATAATTTCTCATTCTTATCCCAATTGACTGGAGGAACCTGATCATAGTTTCAGTTTCTTCAGGACTAAGTAAACCTCTAAATCTTTTCTGAACATCCACTGCCAACCCCATAAAAATATGTAATAGAGGCATAATTATGTTTGAATATTCAATTGGCATCAAAGATTCTGACTTGAAACCAATTTTTTTAAGGTCTTTCAAGCTGCTAGCAGCATCTACAGTCATATTTCTTGAATCACAGTTTCTCGTAAAGTTCTTCCAGCGTGTCTTCTCATTTGAATGAAAGTGAATTACCTCTGCTGTTGTGCGACTATAGAATTTGCAATAAAAACAGAAGTAATTCGAATTTTGACCTTTGAAGCCCATGAAGTTGTACACGAACCTCTATGACTTCCATTGTACTCCAAATTCCTTACTTGATTTTTTAGTTCAAAATTTTCATCATTCAAACCATTTATCGTTTCACTTTTATACTCACTTTCCTTTTCAATCTGAAAACCTTTTTCTTTAAGCCTGCATTTCGAATGACAGTGTTTGTAGAGATCTGTTCTAACCCAGTCTTACAAATGATTCGCCTAATAGCCTTGTTAGATTGCTTCTTAGTACGTCCCATCCTAAAAACAGAAAAAATTCATAAATATAAGTAAAAAAATTATTCACGCGACGAAGTAGAATCAGTAAACACACACGAACACTAGTAACATTAATTATATATTAGATTCAACTTTATGAAGCTTAAAAAACATAAATAAGCGAGCTTTAAATAGCCATTCAATTATAATTGTAAATTAAAAAAATAATTATAATAACTGTTTCCAAAAACTGAGCTCATCCGCAATCACGGTTTGACCGATTTTAACGTATTAGTAGCCAAAAGAAAGCCCTTGATTTACTGATTATTTTTGATGGAATGGATTTTAAAATCAAAGTTTATTTGAGGGCTACATGTCTTGATTGAACATATTTATTGACAAAAAGTAAACTTGCTTGTTTGAACTCAAATAACAGTCTACCTTCAACTAGATACATTCATGTAAGTTGTTAAAGTACATTTTAACATTTTTGAACATATATCATTGCTCCAACTTAGTTCAATTGAGTATGTTAGTCAAAAATATATTTTGTTCAAATTCCCAAATAAATATCAAATTCCATGCAATAAAATGTTTTTTTTGGGCTTACAAGTTAAATTATTTATTAAATTAAAGTTATTTATTAATTTTGACCAATATATGCATATAAAACAATAGTATTTATGATTTTAAAAAAAAGTTAAAAATTGAGTCTCTTCATGTGCGCCTCCAGATCGATGTGTTCGTGTCAGAATCATCTCTTAAGGTTCCTTAGGTGCAGAAATTGATTGAGAATCTAAAAAGAATTATTACGGATCTTGATTGCTTCGTTAAATTGATATTTTTGCTACACTTCCGAAAAATCGACAAATTTAACCACCGTGGTGTTTTTAAACTTTGTACTTTGGTTTTTAATTTTTTTTGGTTTAAAGCTTTAAGCTGTATTGTTCTCTTCTTATAATGAAGTCTTAGGGTTAATTTGCGAGAGTATATAAAGATGTAGTTATTAGGATCAAAGCATTTTAATAAATTCTTTTCCAAATGTGTTAATCGGTACACGTTTTGTGCAAATATTCAATTCAATTAATGCCATAATGATATCCATTCCCATAATTTAAATCAATTCACACTGCATTGCTTAATTTACATGAAAACAGAAAATTGCAATTACAATTAAGCATAAACAATAAAAGCATTAGAAGTTTTTATTTAGCATTCCATCTATTCCAACATGATACTATATGTCATGGCCTTCGACGCATTTTAAAAGGATTCATAAGTGAAATAGAATCAGTATTAAACAAAACTACAAAGCAGCAAACTGTATATACTAATTCAATGAATTGTAACAGTATTTTACGTAATAAGATAAAACTCCTAAAATAAGCAATACACTCAAAACTGATACACTGCATTCCGAACATCTGATTCTTTTAAAAATACTTGTGTGTTTTATATGAAATATCACCTAGTGATAAACAAACAAAGTTCCTAAATGCATTTTGTCCTTATTTATATGTGCAATTATATCATATTCAAGTATCGTTGATATTATCAAAATTGTATGCTCAATTAGTACAATAATTTCTTAAATCAATTTGTTTTATTATTTCAAAAGACATTTAATTATGGAGAATGTGTCACGTTTTATTTATTTGCAATGCTTGCAAAAAAATTACAATCAGTCACAATGTATTAATTAGCTTTTTCAAGTGTATAATTGCATACGTCTCTAGATTATTATTTTTCAAAGACACAAATATTTGGATTTATTATTTACATTTGATATAGAATTATCAGTTGTGATCAGAAATTATAAAACTCTATCCCATTTTTATCTTCTAATACACTATAATCACTGATAGCAATCCTTACATAATCACATTTTCCTTCTCTCAAATAAGCATTTTTCTACTCTTGTTCAAGAATACCTTTTTCTTTACTAAATTAAGAAATGATCTACCAATATTTCCCCAATTTGTTTGAAGCTAGTCTTTTTAATGATGCTGAATTAGCATTCAGTGACGGATCTATGAAAGTTTCAAGAATGATCTTGGCTGGACATAGCAAGTATTTTTTTGATTTGCTCACCAAGGATGTCACCCAAAGTAAGTTTATTAATATATTCTTTTGATAAACTTGGTTGTTTCAGCCAAATTTGATATTAAGAATTTGAAGATGGCTGATTTTAAGGTTTACTATGAATACCTCCATTCTGGAGATGGTTTTAAAATTGATAAGGATAAGATTGTCGCTTTTTTGCAAGTTCAAATTGAGTTAAACTTGCCTGATATAAGAGTGCGTTAATTTTGAGTAAACTTTTAATTGTTTATTTAGATTAAATTAATTGAATGGATTAAAAAAAAAGATTTTGTTATTTACCAAGGCATTTTCTATGAAAACTCGAGTAGATCTGAACTCGAAGAATATCATAATTTGACTGAACAGCTGATAGCCACCAATTTTAAAGCTCTCTGTGAAATCAAAGCATTTGATTCATTTTCAAAAGACAATTTCTTAAGACTTATGAGGAAAGATTTTATTAAGAATAAGAATGAAGGAATTATTTTAGATATAATTGCACGCTGGGTCAAATATGACTTTAAAAAAAATAAAAAAATTTTCGTTAGCAGCATACTTCCAAAAAATAGTTACTCAAAAATGATTTTGTGTAAGTCTTGAATTAATAAATAATTATATTTTTTAAGTTGGAGGGATGTATTCACCTCAATCAGTTGTTGAAATTGATATACAACAAAATTCGGTGAAAACAATTGGGAATTTATCTATTGGAAAAAGTGGACATTGCTCAGAAAAAATAGGAAATAATGTATTTGTATTAGGAAATGAAGATAATAAAAAAATCGAAAAGTATGTTCTTAGTTTTAATTATTAACTAAGTATTTTTAGGTATAATTTGGAAAGTAACAAATCTGAAGTTCTTTCATTGGAAATGACTTGTAATAAATATGATTATTCATCTGTTGTTCACGCAAATAGAATTTATGTTATTGGTGGAGACTTAAATTGCAAATCAATTGACACTGTTGAATAGTAAGTATGACAATATTTACATTTATTTTATATTTAGTTTCGAACCTGAAAAAATGAAATGGATTGATGCTCCAAAATTATTACAACAAATTAGTGCCCACGATTCAGTTATTGTTGGTGAAATTATTTATGCTGTAGGAACTTTCTGGTCTGCCAAGTTCCAAAGGTAATTAAAGACACTAATTAAATAAATAAAGTCTTTAGATTTGATCCACGTGAGGGTAAATGGAGTTCTTTAGCTGATGTTCCAAATCAAACACATTTCACTGCTCTGTCTGTGTTTGAACATGCAATAACATGTTCAGGAGGTACAAATGCTGAATCATTGTGCCAAGTTTACGACATAACAAATAACAAATGGGATAAACTTGCAAATTTGATTATTTCTGTTTGGGGTGCAAAATCTATAGAAAATGAAACATCTATTATTGTTGCAGGTGGACCAAATAATGACCAAATTCAATTATACAGTAAAAATAACAAAACCTGGAGTATTATGGATAATAAATTACCACATAAAAATTATTTAAGTTCCAAAATTTGGTTATAATTTGGAATAAAACATTGTCGTGTAGAAAGTTCTTTTATTTTAAAATCATCTATTTTTAATTCATGGCATCTAAATAAGTGCATATTCAATTTGTCAAAAAATTCAGTTTAAACAATTCGAAAACATTTTGAGTAGTAATTTATTCAAAATGTTCCAAGTTATTTTTGCATAACCTCATATTTGTTTTTGCCTTTTAATAATTATTTTGCAAAATTCATGCTTTGCTTTTAAAAGTAACAAATGATAAGAGTTTAATTAAAATATTTTATTTGTTTCTAATACAAGTATAAATAAAGTCATATGAAGCAATACATTCGCATAAAAATTATTGGAAAAGTTACATTTCTAAATAATCGTTGTAAGCTTTAGAAAGCTTAGTAAAAAAATTAGTTAGTAAGTCGGTTGAAGGGAATGTAAATTCCTTTTCTTTAATTTTATCAAAGGAATCCTTCCTTAGCATTCAATGGAGCGATTGTCAGTTTGATTTGGGTAGTCGATCTCAACATGAAGCATCTCCCATTCAGTTGACCAATACTGAATTTTTGTTTGATAAAAGTATTCTTTTGTCAGTAGTAAGGAGGACAGCCTTGTCTGACAACCGAGCATGTCCAACATAGCTATCACTGCTTAAATAAAAACCATTTTCTGTATCTTTAATGTATTTGTACCCAGCAGACTCTTGGTGATTGTAGGGTCTGATAATCTTGTCTCCGTGGATGAATCTCTTTGGAAGAGCTGGTTCAGTGTATTGACTTCCACTAACGCAAGTCTTGATAGCATTCAGGGTCCCACTAGCCAAGTCGACAGTTCCGGAAACTGATCTGATCACAGCACCAAATAATCCTTTCCCGACTCCCTTAGCGAATCCGCTCGCACCGGCATCTCTAGCTCCTTCCATTCCACGAACTCCTCTAGCCATTCCTTCAACAAAGTTCTGTGATTAAACAACTTGAAAACTGTACTGTTGTGTCATTTGATAATATTAATTGTAATATCAAACATTTCCTTTCTGGTGACTTTATATTCATCTACAACTTTATGGGATTTTCTGGACAAAATTCAAATTTCTTTTGCTACTATTGCAAATATTATAGCCGTACTTTAACTAATAATGAAGAAACCATTTATCACAAAAACGAGAAGACAAAGTGAAAAAATGTTGGACCAAATTGGCTCAGAAGGTGTATAAATGGTGATGGTGAAACTTCATTAGAAGAGTTACAGAAAATTGGAATCAAAGATTTTCCCTTAATGCCAATTCAATATGAAAACATCATCATGCCCCTCTTGCATATTACAATGGGTCTCAATTTTGATATTAATTCTAAAATCAAGCCTCTTCTAAATGCTGTTTACAAAAAAAGACTTATTACTTTTTACAAAAAAATTGGAATTCGAATGAGAAACTATTGGGAGCTATTTTCTGGCAATCATGTTAAAAAACTTATGAAAGATGTTGATAAATACATGACTACATTACCTAATGGTTGTGAAAAAATGGTAAACATGAAAACAATATTAAAATGCTTGCCTGTGGTGTATGATTTAGTTCTTAAAGCCGTTCCTGATGACAAGGATAAATTAAGAGAAGCTTTGAATAGTTTGATAAATGCTTACAAAAATGGCTCGTATAGTAGGGAATTTACCATCACCCCAAAGGCACACACTCTTTTTTGTCATGCTTTGGAGCAACTTGAGCTACATGGTATTTTAATGCTTTTTTCAGAACAAGATCAGGAAGCTTTGCATAGCATAATAAATAAAGATTTGTTTAGATTTCAATCGTTACCAACTATTGAAAAAAAATGATTTAATAATACGTCTTCACTCAATGCGAGTTATGTTTTTTGATAAGGAATAAATAAATATATTGTTTTAATAGTGTTGTGTAATTTAAATAATCATTATTAGGCATACTCATGACATTGAGAGGTAAAAAACTTGTATTTTTATTAAAAAGTGTATATTGCTACATAAAGTGAGCTGAATCTCAATATATCCTTTGTGTCAAAATATTGTAATTATAGCCATTCGATAGGCTATTTAATGGTGCATTATTGTGTCGGAGCACTTTTCTGATAAAACCTATATAACTAATTTTATGGTTTAAATAAACAGTAAAAATGACTATTTATATTTTTTAACATTTCGGTTGTTTGCAATGTATGTCTGATGCTTTTTTAGTAAATCTTATTGTTTTATATTACCAAGAACTGGCTTTCTAACAAGTATAATTTTGTAAAATTTGATCAACGTTTCGTTAAGTAATGCCGTTTTTTATAAAATGACAGGAAAAAAAATATTAAAAAAGTATAAAAATTGCCAATCCATACATTTGTTAGGTGTGTATTATAATAAGATGGTATACAATTTCTTTCCACCCAAATCAGCTGAACTAACAACATTGCCAAAGCGAGAAAAATAAATATACATATTCATTTGGTTTTTGGTTCCTTGCAATAATTCTAAGTAGCTTATTTTTATTCTTAATATTTATATTCAGTTCTTAAGGAACTATTGATAAGAAACCGGATTCTGTTATCAATACCATTTCTTAAATATAGCATGCTCTAACAAATATAAAAGCATCAGCCAATTTTGCTACTTTCATTTACCTGCATAGTTTGAGTACTTATCAGAAAAAAATTGTAAACAAGCTGACCATGAAAAAGCGTTTATTATACAAAATATAATACAATAAGTATTAGATAATGATAATATATACATATAAGAATAAGCCAAACGAATATTTTGAAGTTATGATCAAGTAAATCAAATGAAGTTAATGACATTATATGCATCTGTTAATTTAAAATAAAAAGAAGAAGATAAGTTTTTATGAACTTATTTAACTCTTTAAACAGTAAAAAATATTATGAAATCAAACCATAATATTAAAAATATACTTTTGTGATCCTTATTTTTCGAACTGGTATCTTAACAGTCCCCGTTTTATTTTTTAACACATTTAATTACTCTTATTTTTCAGATTTTACAAGAAGAATATTATGATATTGAAAAGGACACAATGTCCCAAGCCAAGCCTCCTTGTAATGAAACTATACAAATAGCTCAATCAGATGGAGATAACAATTATTTGTCAAACATGCCTAATGCAATCATCTCGGAAGTGTTATCAATGTCTGTTGAACGGATTGCTGTTTTTGTTACATCGGCTGCGGTGATTACAATGATTGTTAAGGTTTTATCCGTTGGTGAAATTGTTGCAATTAGTGTAGGGGCTGTTATATTGTTCAAATTGTTAGAATGGCTGTTAAAAAGGTTGTTGATTAAATTCTCGATTAGCTGTCGCCATTCGTTTTGTCTCTATTCGTGCTTATCAATGTTATGTGTATTATTGTTTTGAAAGATCAAATTAATCCATTTATGTTGTTTTAAAGGATGTGAAGTGTAATTATTTGCTTTGATTCACATTTTGCATATGTCATTCGATGATTTTATTTTTAACACATTTCATTACTTTCAATTTTCAGATCACGCAACAAGGATAATGTAGATATTGATAAACAAAACATCTCAAACGAATCAGTAGAGGGTTTTTGTGTGAAGGATGAGATCGACAATCTACCATTTAATACTGTTTTTCAAAAAACTTTGAATTCAAAGTTAGAAAATAAACCGGAAAAAGGTGATATTGCTGCTTCAGGAAATATCAAAAGGAATCAAATGACCAAGGCTATCCGTATCGTTGAGCTCGATGAATCAAACAATTATGCGTTGAATTTGTCTGAATTGGAAAAACTTTTATTGGATAAGAGATGTGTAGGGAAGAAGGTAAATTTATAATGAGCTACTTATTGTGATAATTATGTATTTAGGTCAGTATCATATCAATTGCTGGCGCTTATCGAAAGGGTAAATCTTTCATCTTGAATTTCTTCCTTAGATACCTAAATGCACACAAGAACAGTCAAACATATTTGAAAACAAAAGCCATTGAATGCGTAAATAATATTAAAAAGATGATTCCCCCAACTGTAAATGATGAAGATTATCGTGAAAGTATTCTGTCAAGAATTTCTAGTTACTTGGAAAAACCGCCTAAAGACTGGATAAATACTGTTGAAAAAGTTGAAGGATTTTCATGGAGAGGAGGATATGAGAGAGATACGATTGGAATTATGATTTGGGGTGAACCTTTCTTTTTAAGAGACAACAATGGAGAAGATATTGTCGTGATTCTAATGGATACTCAAGGAGCTTTTGATAATAATAGTACAGTCAAAGACAATGCCACTATCTTTGCGTTGTCTACAATGATTGCATCACTCCAAATTTTCAATATTTCTGGAAATATCCAGGAAGACGACCTTCAACATCTTGAATACTTCTCTGAATATGGAAGACTTGCTTTGACTAAATCAGATGGCAAGCCTTTCCAAGCTTTGACTTTTTTGGTTCGTGATTGGAGTTGTAAACACCAATATGAGTATGGTTTCAATGGCGGTCAGAGTTTGTTAGGCAAGAAATTGGATATTCATCAAAATCATCACTCTTCCCTCAACTCTCTGCGCAAAAACCTTAAAAATTACTTTGAAAAGATGAAATGTTTTTTGATGCCTCATCCTGGGCTAATCGTCTCTCACGATCCAGAATTTACTGGAAAGTTGGATGAAATGGAAAAAGACTTTAAAATTCATTTGGAAAGTTTTGTCGAGCATACTTTTGATAAAAACAATTTAATTCCAAAAAAAATTAATGGGTCTGATTTGACTTGCCGTGACTTATTTGAATACTTTAAAAAATATATAACCATATTTCAAGGTGAAGAACTTCCTGAACCCAAGAGTATATTCCAAGCAACAGCCGAGGCTAATAATTCTGCTGCTGCTTCTAAAGCCAAAGCTTTATATGACAATGAAGTGGAAATAATATGTGGTGCTGATAAACCATTCATGAAAAATGACGAATTTGAAAAACGTCATGAGGAAATCAAATGTAAAGCTTTGGAATCCTTTAAAAATGCTAAGAAAATGGGCGGATTGGAGTATTCTGTCAAAATCCTAGAGGGTCTTGAGAATTACTTCAAAAATAAAATGAAGTATTATGTACATATCAATGCTTCTAAGAAGATCCCCGATTCCGAGAAGGCATCATCAACTGTTGCAGGAATCTGTGAAACTCTTAAAGGAGTCTGGGTAGCTGTTAAAGAAATCCCGACAATTTTTGAAGAAACCTGGGTAATTGTTAAAGGAATCCCGACAACTGTTAAAGGAGTCTGGGTAGCTGTTAAAGAAATCCCGACAATTTTTGAAGAAACCTGGGTAATTGTTAAAGGAATCCCGACAACTGTTAAAGAAACCTGGGCAACTCTTAAAAGAATCCCGACAATTTTTGAAGAAACCTGGGTAATTGTTAAAGGAATCCCGACAACTGTTAAAGAAACCTGGGCAACTCTTAAAAGAATCCCGACAACTGTTAAAAGAATCGTGGAAACTGTTGCAAGAACCCAGGCAACTGTTGTAGGAACCGTAGAAACTGTTGCAGGAACCATAGAAACTGTTGCAGCGGTTGCTAAAAGAGTTGGAATGGGTGCTATAATAGTTGGAGGTGGTGGATTGGTTATTGCACTCATTGGAGTGAGTGTTATAAAAGTTATCAGTTTTTTTTAGATAAATATCCAAAAAATTATCTAAAGACTAAATAAAATTATTATCATTTCCTCTAAGCACAATATAAAAATCCTAAAATTGAAATAATATGGAATATTATTAAATTTGGGTTCATCAATATATTAACAGTAGTTCTGTAAGAAATATGCCTGAGTATGTTTAGACGTACCTAGTTCGTAAAAATCATTTTTACTCTATTACGAAGTGTATTAATATTATACACTTCGCAAAAACCAATTTTTATATTATTGCGAGGTGTATATAATGTACATACTTTTTTGTATACTTCGCAAATTATAAAAAAATGAACAATAAAAAGTAACAGTATGTATATATTATGTTTTGGAATATTGGCAGCTAGTTTAGAATGAAAGCAACATGAATTTAATGCCAAAAAGAGTTTATCATATCTTCATAAATATTAAAATCCTAAAACGTTAAAACAAAGAGCTTTCAATTCCTTAACCTCTTAAGAATAATAATTGTTAAGAATTTGTTAGCACAAGTCAGACAATAAAGACTACAGTCGTCCTAATTTGGTTGTTGTAAATATTTTTACAAAACAAAACCTAATAATTAACTATAATCTAAGCATCTGCCAAAGTTTTCGTGATTTTTTGAAGAATACTAATCAAAACAGTCGTTAGGTTTTGAAACAACTGGCATAGGCAGAAATTGTATATAGTCCGTATTACACGAAACTCCACATAATCCATCTTCAAAGTTGTTACTTGTCGTAGCCCATGGAGTCATATAGAAAATTACTGCTTGAAAAATACAGAAAACTTACCCCATACATTGAATCTACCAATTAATTTAACTTCTTCTGTGCATCAAATAAATATACGAAAATCTTTAACAGCCGTATCATTGAAACCAGGTGAATTAAAAGATGTTTCCAAAATCACTTGATTGGAATCAAAAGATACCTTTAAAATATTAATTAGTTTCAAACTTATACATGTATTGTATTACCTCATTAGTTTTGCGGTAAGAAGCCCTTTTTTGAATGGAGACAACTTGATTATCTGATGTTTGTGTATATTTAATATTACAAATACTATCATTATATGATGGAATTACAATAACAGTTGTGATACATGCGCTATAAGGAAACTTCGCTTGCATAAAATTAAAGACAATTAGCTTATCAGGAAAATCTACTATTCTTTGTGTCAATTATGACGACAATTTAAAAGCCGATCAACCTCTAAATGAGAAGGTAACTACTCTAAATGCACCTATTTGCATAACTGTAGCAATTATTTTGTATTTCAGAACTCCATTCAAGTCACAGATGCCCATTTACCCGACAAACGAAGGTTCTTATCACTATCAAAATGATGCATATTTAAAAGAAATAAAACATACATAAAACCATTCCAAATAATTATTTAACCACTTCCTTCTTTCACATCGTTACTGATGATATTGGACGCTTAGATCCAATGATCGTGTTAGGATTTTGGGATCTTCCCGCCATGTGAGACTTCATTTTTTACTTTTTTTACCTTTTATAAATAAGACTTCTTCTTAAAAATAAACCCCTTTAAATAAAATTCTTCTCCTACGAAGTAACATCTATCAAATAAAAATGTGACATGTTCAGTTGTGAATTCACCATTGCCATTTGTAATAATGCAATATTTTTAGGAGAAAAATATAAATTATAATAACTCATAGAGTAAATGCTTCTTACCACTCTAATTTGGGTGGGGGATACCTAATAGCATAACAATGCTTCACTTAAATTTTCGTTTTGATATATGCCATGCCGACCGTGAAATTTACAGAAGAACAAAACACCCAAATTCATGTACTTTTTATGAAAAAATGGACTGTAGCTCAAGTTTTAAAAGACTGTAAGCAGAAAGAATGGTCAATCTCTAATGCCCAACTTTACCGAATTAAGAATGGTCAAACAAATGGCGTCAATTATGTCAAGACAGGCGCCAAGTGAGGTAAAAAGACAAAGCTATCAAAACATCAAATTGCAATGTTGAAAAAAATGCTTCTCAATCCCAACCCCAAGACACACAAGGAGCTTGCAAAGCATTTTGACGTGTGCCCAAGAACAATCCGGTACTACAAGACTAGAATGGACTGTTTTAAGAAGGTTAAGAAGCCAAAAGTCCATGGTTTTACGGACAAAAACAAGAAAAAAAGATTTGATCGTGCCATGCCTCTGTACGACCTCATCAAGGATGGAAAGTACAAAAAAATCATCACCTCAGATGAAGCATGGTTTTGCCTACCTGGACAAGCCAAGCAAACAGATTTCCAGTACATCCTTAAGTCCCAAAACCGATCTGTTTGTGAGACGGTTAAAAAAATTTCGCATTCCAAAAAACTAATGGTGTGGGTTGCCTTTTCAGTGGATAGAGTCTTCACGCCAATCTTTGTCAAGTCTGAAGCCAAGATCAATAAAGAATACTACATTAAGGATGTTCTGGAGCCATTTTTATTAGAAGCCAAGGACTACATGATTGAAGGGGACTATGTTTTCCAGCAAGATTCGGCTCCATCCCACACTGCCAAGAAAACACGAAAATTTCTTAAGGATGAAAAGATTAAGTGGATCACACCTGAGCAATGGATGCCCTATAGTCCTGACGTGGCTCCTTGTGATTTTTGGCTTTGGGGATATCTTAAAGGAAGGATTAACAAGCTTAATATCAAGGCACTTTCCCAATTGAAAAAAGCCATTATTAGAGAGTGTTCCTTAATTCCCCAGAAATATGCGAAAAGGCAATGGCATCAATGCCAAAAAGGGTTAGATTAGTGCACAATGTTTTTGGCTCTCATATCCAGCATCTTTTACCTTATTTGAAGTATTAATAAAATAGCTATAAATGTTTTAATTTTTTTTCCTAAAAATATTGCCGCTATCTGTATATTCTCTTCATCAATTTCAAAAATTGGAAGTTTTGAGAAGGAAAAGTTTAAGTTCATGGGATCTTCACCACAGCAGTTTCGATGTTGACATTCAAATTCACTAAAGCTTACCCAAGATCTGCTTTTTGATTTGCCATAGTCTTAACAACACACTTGATACAAGGATGAGCACTTGCAGCACCAGTATGTCCCACAGCTGAGCAAATGGATTTGTAGTCGTCATTCAGATGAAGTTTAACACAATAACCAGTTCCATTAATTGTTACAAGTTTGAAGGCTTCTAACTCCCTAGCAATTGACTTAAAGCAAGTAAACAAGTTATCATAGTTGTCATCCCCGTAATACATTGCAATTAAAAGCATATTGTTGACAGAATTCCAGACTTTCTTTTTCTTGATGGTCCGATTTTCCATTATTACTTGGAGGTGCCATTTTGTTTGAATATAATTAATGTTGCAATTGATGAGTATATAACTCCGAGTATGATTTATACTGAATGCGTTATAGCTTTTCACATTAAATTGTTTAATGTTAAATTTGGAATTAGAGATATATTTTTATACTTTTTTTCATGAACCAATTCAAAAACTAAATATACATTTGACAATTATAACGCATAATGAGGTCAAGTTTCTTATTTACAGACACAATACTTTGAAATCTAATAGTATCTTTTTTAATTAAAGAATGCTGATTTTCACCTCCTTGTTCACTAAACAAATTTAGAGTTTTATTTCTTTTTAACTCATCAATAGTATGATCAAGTAGTACATGCAATTTTGGAGTGCATTTATGCGATAGTATCATGAGATAAGTCTCATTTAGTTCACAACTTGTTTGTTCTAAAACGTCTAAATTGTCAAAAGTCGATTCAAAAACTAATGTCTGAATTTCACTCAAAAGTATAAAGCCTCTTTTCACTAACATGTATTCCGTTGCGCCTGGAAATAAGCTGAGAAATCCAGAAATGTTTGAAAGCATTTTTCTTGTGCCGTTTCCAGAAAAGGTTTGGAAATAGGATGTTGTATTAATATGCAACGATTTGATGTATCTAAAAACAGATTCTTCAATTCTTCTGAGTTTTCTTTTTGACTAGAAAGAGTAACCAAGTTGTCACACTCATTTTGAAATAATCGCATAAATACGTGAAGCCATGGTGTAACAATATCTTCAGGAGAAATAGTTTTACTCAAACTTGCTGCCTTTTTACTGAACATGTATCCATCATCTATATCATTTAAAGTTCTGTATTCGGCAACTCTAGTTTGATATTGTGCAAGACGTTTTCTATTTTTGTTGGAACCACTTTCAAGCTTACATAAGTAACAAAAGAACTTGGAGGATTGACCTTTTAAACCAAAAAAATTGTAAATACACATAAAGTCAGCTGTGAAATATATATGCAGTTTCACCTTAGCCATCTTTTCATTAATCATTATGTCAAAACCATTTTGATTGATTCTATCCATTTCAGCCATTGGTCTCTTTAGAAAAAATTCCATTAAGCATCTAGTATCTTTTCCAAACCACAAAGCAATTATTGATAAAGCTAATGAAGAATGATTGGTTTTGATTAATTGAGGCTGAAGGTTGAATTTGGTTGAGCCTTGGCCAGAATCACCAGTAATATAGCAATTGATAAAGTAGATTTCTTGCCCATTACTTGCAATTGTTTTCTTGTAAACTAAATTTTGAGAAGCTAACAAATCTGTAATTCTTTCTTTCAAAATACTCTCAATATCAACTACAGAGCAACCATTAATAGTCTCATTACATTGATCAGCCGGCATTGATATTGAAGTATACTCATAGTGTCCAGTAGCTTGAGCTTTTAGTATTTTTTGAATTGAATAAAAACTTGGAAAAACGGAATGATCGTGCAGATTTGATAATAACCACTTAAATTTATTTTGTGTTAAATTTAGTTCTAAAAATAGCTTGACAGTTTGTTCAGGACTATACTTTGCGATAACTTTACTATCCATCATACTTCTAGCTTGAAAATATTCATGTAATCTTTCAACAAACATCGCATCTGGTGGAATAGACATATTTGCTTTCAAAAAACATTCATAAATATGTCTAATATAATCAGAGCGTGATTTTTCCCCTGCAGTATCTACCGAAGTTCTACGTTTAATTAGCGGAACCTTTTGATTCAACAACTTGCTGTACTTTTTTTCTAACTCCGTAAAATTGATGGACAACAGTGAAAACCTATTTTGCAAGTCAGATAACTTATCTTCAGTTGTCTTATTCTTGTTTAAAAGCATGGATTGCCTTGATTTAAACATAACAACTGCTTGATTTACACTTGATTTTTGCTTCACAATCTTCTTGACATCTTTGGCATTGTTCATAAGGCTGATATGGCTTTTATTCTTAACCATTCTTGAAGAAAATGAAGAGAATGTGAATGAAACAACCTTGGAAGACAAACTACCAAATCAACCAAGAGGAAAAAGTAAACAAAGGGGCACATTTATAAAGATACTCAGAAAAAGTAAACTAAAATTTACAGTTATACTTTAAAAATAACTAAGCAAGGTATTCAAATGATTGTTTCTTAGCTTAAACAGTTAATAATATGTAGTTATTTGATGCATATTACTCTTTCAATAGATGTCTAGGCACGTCTTTAAGATTATTTTTTTACAAAAAGTTTTCAGGTCAATTTTGTGAAAAAACTAGCAGAAAATTTTCTGACCATTCTTAGACTATTCTATACAGAATTTCAAGGGCTACAAGATGTGTATAAAATTAGAGCAATACAAACACAGGTTCTCTTTAAAATCAGAAAATAGACATAAAAATGCCTTTAGGATCATAAGTAATTTATTTTTTTTAAATCCATTAAGTCCATCGGAAAGGCCATTAAAAACTGTGATGCAAATGTGCAGATTCGTAGGAATCTGGGTGTCAGATGGTTATAAAAATGAGAACCTTTATTTAATAAAAAGCCTTCCTTATAAATGGGATAAATCTACATATTGGATAGAAAATAAGAATGATGAAAATATATGTATGTAAATTTATCTAACTTATCATCAAAATTTATATTTAGTTTTTGAATTGGTCCATGAAAAAAAGTATAAAAATATATCTCTAATTCCAAAACAATTTAGTGTGTTTTAGGTCTAACTATATCGTGTACCTTTTGCTAATCATTTTTTTAATTAAATGTGTTAAAAAGACTTCTATATAAATGTTTATAACATAAATTATTTAAAAATCATTTTTTTCACGGACATAGCAAGGGTTTTTTTCAAAGAGTAATTGTGACATATATAATACATGTAATATATTTTTTTAATAATATATCATAAAGAGCTTGAAAAATGCTATTTAATGGTATAAAAACATTTTTAAAATAGTCGAAAAAAAGTTGATAAAAATCATTCGAAAGTTGATCGAAAACGACAAAATTTGATATACCTTTCCTGAAAATGTTCCAACTCAAAATGAGCTAGAAATAGTTTTAAACGCTTTATTAGGTCCAAATTAGTATATATAGACATTAAAAACACATGGTAAGTTCCATTTCTTTTTTTACTCTAAAATAAAGCACCATGAGAAATACTTTAGCAACTTTTAAAGTCGTAGGCATAGAGTCCTCAACCAAAGACTTAGTTGAATGGTGCTTTCTTAGAAGCATTGGTATTTACATAAAACTTCATTTTATTTTCGAAGTAATTCTCAAGACCCTCTAGGATTTTGACAGAATACTCCAATCCGCCCATTTTCTTAGCATTTTTAAAGGATTCCAAAGCTTTACATTTGATTTCCTCATGACGTTTTTCAAATTCGTCATTTTTCATGAATGGTTTATCAGCACCACATATTATTTCCACTTCATTGTCATATAAAGCTTTGGCTTTAGAAGCAGCAGCAGAATTATTAGCCTCGGCTGTTGCTTGGAATATACTCTTGGGTTCAGGAAGTTCTTCACCTTGAAATATAGTTATATATTTTTTAAAGTATTCAAATAAGTCACGGCAAGTCAAATCAGACCCATTAATTTTTTTTGAAATTAAATTGTTTTTATCAAAAGTATGCTCGACAAAACTTTCCAAATGAATTTTAAAGTCTTTTTCCATTTCATCCAACTTTCCAGTAAATTCTGGATCGTGAGAGACGATTAGCCCAGGATGAGGCATCAAAAAACATTTCATCTTTTCAAAGTAATTTTTAAGGTTTTTGCGCAGAGAGCTGAGGGAAGAGTGATGATTTTGATCAATATCCAATGTCTTGCCTAACAAACTCTGACCGCCATCGAAACCATACTCATATTGGTGTTTACAATTCCAATCACGAACCAAAAAAGTCAAAGCTTGAAAAGGCTTGGCATCTGATTCAGTCAAAGCAAGTCTTCCATATTCAGAGAAGTATTCAAGATGTTGAAGGTCGTCTTCTTGGATATTTCCAGAAGTATTGAAAATTTGGACCGATGCAAGCATTGTAGACAACGCAAAGATAATGGCATTGTTTTTCACTGTAGTACTATTATCAAAAGCTCCTTGAGTATCCATTAGAATCACGACAATATCTTCTCCATTGTTGTCTCTTAAAAAGAAAGGTTCACCCCAAATCATAATTCCAATCGTATCTCTCTCATATCCTCCTCTCCATGAAAATCCTTCAACTTTTTCAACAGCTTTTATCCAGTCTTTAGGCGGTTTTTCCAAATAACTAGAAATTATTGACAGAATAATTTCATGATAATCTTTATAATTTGCAGTTGGGGGAATCATCATTTTAACCTCATTTACGTATTTAGTGACTTCTTTTTTCCAAGATACTTGACCGTCCTTGTGTGCATTTAGGTATCTAAGGAAGAAATTCAAGATGAAAGATTTACCCTTTCGATAAGCGCCAGCAATTGATATGATACTGACCTAAATACATAATTATCACAATAAGTAGCTCATTATAAATTTACCTTCTTCCCTACACATCTCTTATCCAATAAAAGTTTTTCCAATTCAGGCAAATTCAACGTATAATTGTTTGATTTATCTGGCTCAACGATACGGATAGCCTTGGTCATTTGATTCCTTTTGATATTTCCTGAAGCAGCAATATCATCTTTCTCCGGTTTATTCTCTACTGTTTTGTTTGAGATGTTTTGTTCATCAATATCTACATTATCATTGTTGCGTGGTCTGAAAATTGAAAGTAATGAAATGTGTTAAAAATAAAATCATCGAATGACATATGCAAAATGTGAATCAAAGCAAATAATTACACTTCACATCCTTTAAAACAACATAAATGGATTAATTTGATCTTTCAAAACAATAATACACATGACATTGATAAGCACGAATAGAGACAAAACGAATGGCGACAGCTAATCGAGAATTTAATCAACAACCTTTTTAACAGCCATTCTAACAATTTGAACAATATAACAGCCCCTACACTAATTGCAACAATTTCAGCAGCGGATAAAACCTTAACAATCATTGTAATCACCGCAACCAATGTAACAAAAACAGCAATCCGTTCAACAGGCATCGATAACACTTCCGAGATTATTGCATTAGGCATGTTTGACAAATAATTGTTATCTCCATCTGATTGAGCTATTTGTATAGTTTCATTACAAGGAGGCTTGGCTTGGGACATTGTGTCCTTTTCAATATCATAATATTCTTCTTGTAAAATCTGAAAAATAAGAGTAATTAAATGTGTTAAAAAATAAAACGGGGACTGTTAAGATACCAGTTCGAAAAATAAGGATCACAAAAGTATATTTTTAATATTATGGTTTGATTTCATAATATTTTTTACTGTTTAAAGAGTTAAATAAGTTCATAAAAACTTATCTTCTTCTTTTTATTTTAAATTAACAGATGCATATAATGTCATTAACTTCATTTGATTTACTTGATCATAACTTCAAAATATTCGTTTGGCTTATTCTTATATGTATATATTATCATTATCTAATACTTATTGTATTATATTTTGTATAATAAACGCTTTTTCATGGTCAGCTTGTTTACAATTTTTTTCTGATAAGTACTCAAACTATGCAGGTAAATGAAAGTAGCAAAATTGGCTGATGCTTTTATATTTGTTAGAGCATGCTATATTTAAGAAATGGTATTGATAACAGAATCCGGTTTCTTATCAATAGTTCCTTAAGAACTGAATATAAATATTAAGAATAAAAATAAGCTACTTAGAATTATTGCAAGGAACCAAAAACCAAATGAATATGTATATTTATTTTTCTCGCTTTGGCAATGTTGTTAGTTCAGCTGATTTGGGTGGAAAGAAATTGTATACCATCTTATTATAATACACACCTAACAAATGTATGGATTGGCAATTTTTATACTTTTTTAATATTTTTTTTCCTGTCATTTTATAAAAAACGGCATTACTTAACGAAACGTTGATCAAATTTTACAAAATTATACTTGTTAGAAAGCCAGTTCTTGGTAATATAAAACAATAAGATTTACTAAAAAAGCATCAGACATACATTGCAAACAACCGAAATGTTAAAAAATATAAATAGTCATTTTTACTGTTTATTTAAACCATAAAATTAGTTATATAGGTTTTATCAGAAAAGTGCTCCGACACAATAATGCACCATTAAATAGCCTATCGAATGGCTATAATTACAATATTTTGACACAAAGGATATATTGAGATTCAGCTCACTTTATGTAGCAATATACACTTTTTAATAAAAATACAAGTTTTTTACCTCTCAATGTCATGAGTATGCCTAATAATGATTATTTAAATTACACAACACTATTAAAACAATATATTTATTTATTCCTTATCAAAAAACATAACTCGCATTGAGTGAAGACGTATTATTAAATCATTTTTTTTCAATAGTTGGTAACGATTGAAATCTAAACAAATCTTTATTTATTATGCTATGCAAAGCTTCCTGATCTTGTTCTGAAAAAAGCATTAAAATACCATGTAGCTCAAGTTGCTCCAAAGCATGACAAAAAAGAGTGTGTGCCTTTGGGGTGATGGTAAATTCCCTACTATACGAGCCATTTTTGTAAGCATTTATCAAACTATTCAAAGCTTCTCTTAATTTATCCTTGTCATCAGGAACGGCTTTAAGAACTAAATCATACACCACAGGCAAGCATTTTAATATTGTTTTCATGTTTACCATTTTTTCACAACCATTAGGTAATGTAGTCATGTATTTATCAACATCTTTCATAAGTTTTTTAACATGATTGCCAGAAAATAGCTCCCAATAGTTTCTCATTCGAATTCCAATTTTTTTGTAAAAAGTAATAAGTCTTTTTTTGTAAACAGCATTTAGAAGAGGCTTGATTTTAGAATTAATATCAAAATTGAGACCCATTGTAATATGCAAGAGGGGCATGATGATGTTTTCATATTGAATTGGCATTAAGGGAAAATCTTTGATTCCAATTTTCTGTAACTCTTCTAATGAAGTTTCACCATCACCATTTATACACCTTCTGAGCCAATTTGGTCCAACATTTTTTCACTTTGTCTTCTCGTTTTTGTGATAAATGGTTTCTTCATTATTAGTTAAAGTACGGCTATAATATTTGCAATAGTAGCAAAAGAAATTTGAATTTTGTCCAGAAAATCCCATAAAGTTGTAGATGAATATAAAGTCACCAGAAAGGAAATGTTTGATATTACAATTAATATTATCAAATGACACAACAGTACAGTTTTCAAGTTGTTTAATCACAGAACTTTGTTGAAGGAATGGCTAGAGGAGTTCGTGGAATGGAAGGAGCTAGAGATGCCGGTGCGAGCGGATTCGCTAAGGGAGTCGGGAAAGGATTATTTGGTGCTGTGATCAGATCAGTTTCCGGAACTGTCGACTTGGCTAGTGGGACCCTGAATGCTATCAAGACTTGCGTTAGTGGAAGTCAATACACTGAACCAGCTCTTCCAAAGAGATTCATCCACGGAGACAAGATTATCAGACCCTACAATCACCAAGAGTCTGCTGGGTACAAATACATTAAAGATACAGAAAATGGTTTTTATTTAAGCAGTGATAGCTATGTTGGACATGCTCGGTTGTCAGACAAGGCTGTCCTCCTTACTACTGACAAAAGAATACTTTTATCAAACAAAAATTCAGTATTGGTCAACTGAATGGGAGATGCTTCATGTTGAGATCGACTACCCAAATCAAACTGACAATCGCTCCATTGAATGCTAAGGAAGGATTCCTTTGATAAAATTAAAGAAAAGGAATTTACATTCCCTTCAACCGACTTACTAACTAATTTTTTTACTAAGCTTTCTAAAGCTTACAACGATTATTTAGAAATGTAACTTTTCCAATAATTTTTATGCGAATGTATTGCTTCATATGACTTTATTTATACTTGTATCAAAAACAAATAAAATATTTTAATTAAACTCTTATCATTTGTTACTTTTAAAAGCAAAGCATGAATTTTGTAAAATAATTATTAAAAGGCAAAAACAAATATGAGGTTATGCAAAAATAACTTGGAACATTTTGAATAAATTACTACTCAAAATGTTTCCGAATTGTTTAAACTGAATTTTTTGACAATTTAAATATGCACTTAATTAGACAACATGAATTAAAAATAGATAATTTTCAAATAAAAGAACTTTCTACACGACAATATTTTATTTCAAATTATAACCAAATTTTGGAACTACGAAAATTTTTATGTGGTAATTTTATATCCATAATACTCCAGGTTTTGTTATGTTTGCTGTATGATTGAATTTGGTCACTATTTGGTCCACCTGCAACAATAATAGATGTTTCATTTTCTATAGATTTTGCACCCCAAACAGAAATAATCAAATTTGCAAGTTTATCCCATTTGTTATTTGTTATGTCGTAAACTTGGCACAATGATTCAGCATTTGTACCTCCTGAACATGTTATTGCATGTTCAAACACAGACAGAGCAGTGAAATGTGTTTGATTTGGAACATCAGCTAAAGAACTCCATTTACCCTCACGTGGATCAAATCTAAAGACTTTATTTATTTAATTAGTGTCTTTAATTACCTTTGCAACTTGTCAGACAAATAACCTCCTACGACATAAATAATTTCATCAACAATAACTGAATCGTGATATCTAATTGATTGTAATGATTTTGGAGCATCAATCCATTTCATTCTTTCAGGTTCGAAACTAAATATAAAATAAATATAAATATTGCCATACTTACTATTCAACAGTGTTAATTGAATTGCCATTGAATTGTCCACCAATAACATAAATTCTATTTGAGTGAACAACAGATGAATAAAGATTTTTATTACAAGTCATTTCCAATGAAAGAACTTCAGATTGGTTACTTTCCAAATTATACCTAAAAATGTTTAGTTATTAATTAAAACTAAAAACATACTTTTCGATTTTTTTGCTGTTATGATTTCCTAATACAAATACATCATTTCCTATTTTTTCTGAGCAATGTCCTTTTTTTCCAATAGATAAATTCCCAATTTTTTTTACTGAATTTCGTTTTATATCAATTTCAACAACTGATTGATCTGAATTATACCCTCCAACTTAAAAAATATAATTATTTATTAATTCAAGACTTACACAAAATCATTTTTGAGTAACTATTTTTTGAAACTATGCTACTAACAACACTTCTTTCATTCACATTCCATTCATTTATTTTAGTCTAAATCAATAATTAAAAGTTTATTCAAAACTAACGCACTCTTATATCAGGCGAGTTTAACTCAATTTGAACTTGCAAAAAAGCGACAATCTTATCCCCATCAATTTTAAAATCATCTCCAGAATGGAGGTATTCATAGTAAACCTTAAAATCAGCCATCTTCAAATTCTTAATATCAAATTTGGCTGAAACAACCAAGTTTATCAAAAGAACATATTAAGGAACTTACTTTTGGTGACATCCTTGGTGAGCAAATCAAAAAAATACTTGCTATGTCCAGCCAAGATCATTCTTGAAACTTTCATAGATCCGTCACTGAATGCTAATTCAGCATCATTAAAAAGACTAGCTTCAAACAAATTGGGAAAATATTGGTAGATCATTTCTTAATTTAGTACAATAAAAGTATTCTTGAACAAGAGTAGAAAAATGCTTATTTGAGAGAAGGAAAACGTGGTTATGTAAGGATTGTTATCATTGTATTTAGAGATAAGAATGTGGTAGAGTTTTATAATTTCTGATCATAACTGATAATTCTATAATAAATTTAAATAATAAATCCAAATGTTTGTGTCTTTGAAAAAATAATAATCTAGAGACGTATGCAATTATACATTTTCAAAAACTGATTAACATTTGACTGATTGCAAGTTTTTTGCAAACATTGAGAATAAATAAAACGTGACACATTCTCCATAATTAAATGTCTTTTGAAATAATAAAACAAATTGATTTAATAAATAGTTTTATTCAACATCAAAAAGTAGTTATTAAAAATTAATGATTCATTAATTAATGGTTAACAAAAATAGTTATTAAAAGGATAACGAGCTAATTGATTATTATCCTTAACAGGTAAGATATTCTCATTATTATGAGTTTCAACTGAATGATCATCTTCGAATTGAACTTTTACACAATCTACGTCGAAATCTGAAATAAAACCAAGTCATTGCATCAAAGGACATTCCTGGTGTCATTGGAACTCCTCCACTGTAAGGTGTTGCTACACTCATGAAGGCTCCAGGTGTTTGTGGGTTAACTGATCCTAATTGGAAGTCTTCATTGATATTGTAATTATAACATTTTAAAGAAAGAAAATGACGTGCATCTTAACAACAATAAATTTGGTTTATTGCATGTCCATTTGCAATTATTGAAACACTAATTAACAGTTGACAAGACAACAAAAACAAGTGATGGAAAGTAAGTTGATACTTTTATTCATTCTAAGAATGCATACATAAAATGGTAGGGTGATACAATAAAAATAAATAGTTATCTTGACACTGTAAATACGTAACAGGGTATTTAAGGGATAGTATCAATGTAATAAGGTAGACAATAATAATTAAGGTACAAGGAAGGAAGTACTTGACTAAAGATGCTTTCCCAAAACGACTGGGGTATGGAAAGGGATTAGGATTAAGGACTAACTTATCATCAAGAACCATACAATAATAGTCAAAATAATCATTCCAAACACCACCAATGAGGTTGTATGTTTGGGGGGCTCAGAAAGATGCAATCAATTCCCTTCCCAACTATGACTCTTAAATTAACTAAATTTATGTTTATTAAATGCAAAATTTGTAACAATTTAAATAGCATCGCATTCCAGCATTTTGTCAAACAATTTGAAATAAAGGTCACTGGCCTTTTTGTTTTGATTACTATTAGCAGTGTCAACTTCATAAATATTAACACTGGAACTAATAGTAGGCTTAATTTCAAAAGCCATCTTTCTCTTAATATATTTGAAAAGCCAAACAATAGGATTCATCTTAACCAAAAAAGATGTCACTCCATACAAGCAGACCAAGTCCGAAAAAGCATACCAAGCAACTCCAAGATGAATATAATTGGTATAATCAAAGAAGATAATTGGTATTTGAACTATTATATTTAAAACAATTTGCATCAAAAAGATTGATAACATCATGGTGGTTGCTCGTTGTAGTAGTTGCATGTGTTGCTTTATAACATATTTTTCAGAAAGAGATTTGAGAATGATATCTTTTTGTAGATATATTTTGGTGCTGTATCTTCGCATGATAAGGTAGAAGATAGGGTAGGTGATGTCAAGGGCAGTATAAATTAAATTGAAAGTGAGTGTGGAGACGCCTTGGATGTACTTGATTTGACGGATCCCCAACCCTAAAACCAATGAAAGAAGGGAAGCAATAATAAACTTCCACAAATTATTATTTGATTCATATGTTTTTCTCGACTTCAAAGCAGCATACCTTTCAACCAAAATTAAGACAAAAGCAAATTTTGATGCATCAAAGATGACTGACCGACAATCTTCAATCAAACCACCAACATCTTTTCCTTCCACCATTAAGTCTTCTCTTGGTGAGGGATAAATCAAGGCTAGTATTGTTCTGATTATGTTAAGGGTGGTCCACAAAGCTGCTAATATAGCAAATACTCCAAAACTATATTTGAAATTTGTGTGCCATTGAATTTTGCGCCATAGTAGACTAATTAGGTTATAGGTTGCGATATAATAAAGGAAACCAGTTAATAGACTAAATATTGATATCCAGATATCGGCACCACTTAACATCATATTACCTAAAATAAATGAACGCTAATAAACTCACAAAAACAAACTCGGTAAAGATAAGAAAATAAAAAAATCTTTTTATCCCATCAAATTTATGTCTATACTACCAAATGGAGTTATTTTTACTTCATTACAATTCTTCTTAATTAAAGTATTCAATCAAAGGGAAGGATATAATTTGTATGAAAGCCGCACCTATTCACCATTAATCATCCAGATGAGTTTATTAAATTACCTTTAATTTCGAAGAACTTAAAAGACAAATAATATTATGTAGTTGACTAATTATTACAAAAAAACACCCCATAACCTTCTGTTTATGTTAAAAATATAATAGGTAAAAAATGTACGAAATATGGAGAATTAATGATGGCAAACAAATTTTGGTTTTGAATTTAAAGGATTAAAATGGCAAGAGCATGGTATTTGAAAGGTTTGTTTTTGAGTGGATGAATCGAAGATTAGGGTGAGGATGTTTGGGATGTTGTGGGAAGTGCATGGGGATGTTCAAAAAATTGCAAATTGTTATCATTGCAGGGTGGGAAAAAATGTCAGGTGTTGAGTGTGATGAAAATAAAGTCACTTAGACAGACTAAACGAACCCATTTCAATACATAACTTGAACAGGTAAAATTAAATTTACTTATGTAGACTAAAGTTAAGTCATTTATGTAAACTAAAATTAAGTCATTCCCTCATTAAGTTATTTTGATACATAAAAGAAGTAAACAAGTTTATTTACGTTTTGCCATTTCAGACACCATTTTAATATGGTTTGTGAGAAAGTTTAAAATTTTATGTGTTATTTGTTTCTACTTACAATGAATGTCTTCATTAAATTCATTTATTTTTAATTAATAGGAATGTTTAATGTGAAATTGTTTTTATTAATGACGTAATTGCCATATAGCGTGGTTATATATTCAATCGACACAAAAAATGAATAGTTGGCTTTAAAGGTGTGTTTAACTAGGGCAAAAAGTGTGTGGTACCAAAAAGTTTGTATAAAATTGGATTATTGAGCAAAATGCTGGAGCTTCAAATAAGGGACAACATTTGTAAATTAAGGAACAAAAATTGTTTTTAATACCAAATTAAGACAAAAATTATTGTATTACCACAACTTTTCATTTAATTTGAAGTAAATGTCTCCATATTTTTCAACAGGTGGCTGATATAATTTTTTGACTTTATTGTCCTGACAGCCACTTTTTGGATGAGTTGTAATTTTGGTTGAACAAATCATTGAGGATGCCTTGTTAAAGACAAAGAAAAGAGGATTTTGGTTTATGATAAAAGAGATGAGGCAGAAAGCTACGACGATGTATGAAAAGGAATACCACATTAAGTAGATGTTGACGAAGTTGGAGTAATCTGTGATTAGCGTTAGACTATTTATTGAGACGTCCAGAATAAATTCCATGACAAAGTAAGTAATCATCATAGTGGAACTTCTTGCTAAAAGAGCTTTTGATTGCTGGATACAATATTTTTCTGTCAGTGATTTCAAGATACGGTCTTGCCTTTCTAGTATTTTGTAGCTGTAAACTTTTACAATTATGTAAAATAAGGCATAAAAGCAATTATTGATAATGCAAATTATATTGAATTGAAATAATGAGAGGTTCGGGATGTATTTGATAAGTCTGTTTCCGTACCCAAATGGCAATACAATTAATGAAATGGCGATGCAATGGTAAAGAGTAAAATTCTTTTCGTACCTTCGCCGCTGATACACTGCAACGAATCTTTCTACCAGAATGCCAACGAAGGCCAATTTGGAAGCACTCAATGTAACAAATCGGCAATCTTCAAGTACAAATATTAAAATGGCTGCTTGTTCTTCAATATTTGTAAACGTTTCCATTAAATTGATGACAGCTCTGATGGTATTCAAGATGGAGCAACTGGAAATCAAAAAGCCATACCAAAAAATGCAATATCTGAAATTTAAGTGCCACTTCTTCTTGTTCATAAGCATTCGGAATAAACAAAAAATAATTGGAATGTATAAAATACCGACTACAATAGAAAATATCGAAGCAAAATAATAGTCTTCAAAGTGGGTATTCATGGTAGTTTATTAAAGATGTTTAATACAGTCCAGCAAAAAAGAAACTGATTATTGGAAAAAATAATAACTTTTTAATTTGCTCTTGGTTGCAGACAAAACAACAAGTTTGTTTTTGACAAAATTAAGAATGTTTTCTTATGTTGTCTAAATGTAATGAGATTGTATATAATGGCAGGTACAAGAAATATTGAATTTTGTAAAAAAGGCTTGTCTTGCTCATAAGCAGTTTAATTTGTTCGCCTTTCGACAATATAATTAGGATATTATTGTGTCAGGTGAGACGTACCATGCTAATGGGGAAAATTGGGTTCATTAAAGATAGTAAACGGTTTTGTTTGAAATTAAAAAGAAATATTAATAATATGTTCCTGTGTGTTTACCGAAATTGGTTGGATACAATAAGACTTATCAAATTCTTTAATTAAAACTGTAAATATTATCATATCCCCAAAACTTAAATTATCCAGATTACTTATTTTGTCTATTCTTTTATAAATTACACTTCAATAATATGTACAAGGAGAAACCAAGGCAAATTTATTTGTTGTAAATTATATATAAATTTATTATAAATTGCATTGCAACTTCAAATTAATGACATTTAAATTTGTTGTGGAGAAGATGTTTTTAGGCTTTGACGTAAAATAAGTATTGTTTTTCATTTTTCAATAATATTTTGGAGCAAAGTAAAGGTTAGGAGATTATTGTTTTTGAAAATGAGAAAATTAGGGATGTTCACGGTTTTTGTTTGAGGAAGTCAGTAATGATGTTTGCTCCATTTGATACAAGTTTGATTGTTTATAAGAATTGATGATTTATAATTCGAGTAAAGGGGTGGAAATAATTTTTCTAAATTTTAAGGAACCCGATTCAATTTATTATTTTTATATTCTTGCATTGGAAAGGTTTTATACTAAAACAAAGCAATAATTTACAATAGGAGATCTTTTATTTTTAAATACAGTATATTGTTTGTTTTATTGTTTTGTTTAGTCTCATTAAGGCTACTGACCACTACCCAACTCTCTTTTTTACTAATTTTTCATTTGTGAGTCATGATATTGATTGCAAATTACAATGTAATTTACATTCTCATATTTTGCATATAAAATTATAATGTATTTAATCTTGTTCATTTCAGATCTTTTCTATTTTTGATGTCATCTTGCAGCTTCGTCCGCCGTATCTTTTGAGGGGGACAATTCAAACACATTTCACATCTCTCGATGCAACAATGGTTCTTCTTACGGATCAACATTTAATATCTTTTAATTCTACATATAATACATATAATTACTTTCAATAAACTCATTTCCTATACTTTATTGTTTAAATTGAATATAAAAATGTGTCACTGTTTGTTAATACAAGTTGCAAACATTTCGGGATGCTTTTGCTATAATTAAATTACAAATTAATTGCTTTTTGTAATTTGATTTGAATTAATTTGGATATATCTTAGTGTTTGTTAATTCAAATTAAAACGTATCTGGGTTTTATTAAACTAATTATAACTAAATATTTTATAAAACACGTCATTTCTTAGAATTTGCTTCCATGATTCTATGAATATTGATATCTCATGCCAATTATAGTCCACATTCAGTAACTATTTTTACCAATTTGGCATATTCTAATTATAGTATGTTCTTTTAACATGTCCTAACCAAAAGTCATGTCGACTTTTGCCTTTTGTAAAATAACAAATCGGCTAACTTTTTTTAATCTGTAGAATCGTTCTCTACTTACATAGTTATTGTCTCTGCAGTATATAAAAAATGTGTGGATAGATTCATAAATTTTATTAATGTTTCAATTTATGAAATTCCACCTCAACTTCTGACATGACTTCTGATCCTTAATTTGGCAAAATACACTCTCATTTTTCAATGTCACCAAACCATCTTAATTATCTAATAATATTCATAATATACTACATATATTTCTTACTTCAATCACTTTTCATTATAAAATAAAATCTCTTTAACAACTATGTAAATTAACTTGTAACACAGCAAAAGATTAAAAATAAAAAAATGTTATGTCTTAAAAATTATTCATGAATAACATTAAAGGCACATTTTTTTGATTGCATTTTTGTTACAAAATATAGTTCTTAACAAAAATATAATTATAACTTTCAACAAAACAAATATCAAAGATTTAAGTCGGAGCAATTTCGAGGCTATAAATTAGTACATTATTTTAATACTTACAAGGTCTCAATTAAATTACTCATTTTAAATAAATTTAATTAATAATAAAGGGAACAACTTATTTATTTACAGATTAATTTGAATTTTAATGGCAACTCAGTTTTATAGCATTTGGATATTTGTTTGAAAGCAATTAGGTGGTGTTTAATTAGAGCCCACGACATTGAAAAATATTTTAAAAGAACTATCTTCAGTAAATTTGTGATGTTTAAGGAATATTTGATTCTAAACTAGTGTCTTGGATTTATAAATAACCTTTTTAAAATGGCTAATATGTCGATACTGCCTGATTATTCCAATACATTTGTCTACAAAATGAAGCAATTAACGTTTGTCAATGACATATTCTTATTCGTAACAGGTTTAATACTAAATATACTCCTCATCTATATTTGCATCAAAATAAAAGCTCCTGAATTCAGTTACTATAAAAGAATCATTTATTTGTCAGCTGTATTCGACATCATTTTGGCTGTTATGCTAGCTATCGGTATGAATGTTGGAGAACCTGGCAAACAACACGTTGTTATTTGGCCACATGGTCCTATTGCTCGTTTTATTCCCGAGCCATATACTTTGATGTTGTCGTTATCGGAAATCTGCATTTTCATGTGCGAGTACGGCAATAATTTGATTATTTTTATTTTTAGATATTTTATAATTGTTAAGTAGGTTAAACTATAATTTGCTTAATGTAAACTTTGCAGAGATAAAAGATTAAGTAGATTTGAATTTTTTCTCTTGATACTAGCAAATGTCGGATGGAATTTAATTGGGATGTCCTTGTGGTACATTGACATGCGAAGAACTACTCCTCAAGAAATGGAAGAAGTTAAAAATGAAATGCTGCCGGAGTTATTTCTTGATACCGACACAAATGAGCTCCCCTGCTTTATGTTAAACCCATTCAGAATCACAGGATGCCTTGCCCTACTTTACATGAGTCTAACGACAGCAGGTGTATTTTTTGGCATAATCTCAGCCTATCTTGCCATTCAAAGAAAACTTAAAGCCAGTATTAATTCCATGTCTGACAAGTCAAAGGAACTTCAAACGCAATTAAATGTAACCATGATAATTCACGCTCTTAGTCCAATGTTTTTTAGTTTTCTTCCTATTACTTTCTTAATTTATAGTGTGATTGTGGAGATTAATCTAAATGGTTACTCACACATCTTTTTTATGCTTCTAGTTTGGTCGCTTTTTGTTAATCCGATTACGACTATCATTTTCATTGGACCTTGTTTTAAAACATTTTGTATTATTTTTCATATACCATTCTTCAAATCAAAGACAACACATCAGAAATTTGGTCCCAAAAGTTTTAATAATTCGAGATTAATTTAATTTATTAATAAACAAAAATAAAAACACATTGTATTTTCCAAAATTTATGTTAAGTATCATTTTAGCATCACCTCGTCTATTAAAAAAGTTAAAGGCTTAAGTTAGTAAAGGGTCGGAAATTAGTCAGAGATCAAATCCTGGCATTGATTTGGGCAATCTATATAAGGTATTTTCAATTGTAAGAACAGTTCCATCTGTAAGGATTTCTTGAGTAGGCCCATCCATGCATTCTGACTTGTTTTTGATAGATTTTGTTTTGACATGTCCATTTTTGTTCCCACAAATGTGAGATCCTTTATTGGGAGAGACAACGGGAAGATTTTCTTCTTGGATCTTTGTTTTTGTCTTCGACTTGTCTTTTACTAAAAACAATTTATTTGCATACCCAAATTTTGACCTTACTTCCTTTTCTCTTTGATTTGGAATCTTCTTTTGGTTGTTGAGTCATCACCTTGATTGGAACAACTTTTCTTGAAGAATGATGATGTAATTCAACTCTTTTCTTGTTTGGCGTAAGAGTTAATGACTGATTGGATTTGACTTTACAGCCTTCTGACCTTTCATAAAGCACATCAACACCCAAATGAAAAAATCATTTTAAAATGAAGTCCTTAACTAAAACATTGATCGTCAAATTTGAATGTACATTTCTGGCCAAAATGAGACATTACGGAACTTTTCACTTTGTAACTTCAATAAGACATCACTGGACGAGATGTAAAAGAAGTTACTTAATTACAGTAAAAGGTGTAATACAATATGAGATAATCAACCGTAGCTACGTTGTTATTGGTTCCAGCTTATCAGTAATATTTTGAACTATATTGTCTGCTTTAAATCTCGATTATTAGTGTTTTTACTTTTTTTTGATTTCATTTCTGATTTTTCTTTTGTCAAGTGAATTCTCAATAGTGTTGTCAGCCAATATTATTATATGACGTCCAATTCTTGTCTTCCCAACAACAACCGAAAGCCAAAAAGGGCATTCTTGAGAGTTAAGGCAAAGTAATAAACAATTAAATGAACTAAAAAGACCACAACTTACTCGTAAAAGAAGTAACACAAGTATTGTAGATGATTGGATAGTTAAAAGTTTAAACGTGGACTTTAATTGCAAAATCAATCATCTGATTAAATAAAAAATTTAAATTGCACTGTAATCAAGTCCTTTTTAAAAAACTTAATATAATGTACCAATAAAAACAATTTAATCTCGACGTGTGTATGTACTCGATCATGGTTATACTTTTTTATTCAAAGATATCCATAAACGCCTAATAGCATGATGGATGGACGCTCACAGATATTTGGCTGCCATACCTTTGTATTCATAATTCCAATCTGAAATAAGAAGATGTCCACTTATAAAGGAAAATCACAAAGGAATATGGCGCGTTACCTTAATATCATCCAATAGTAAGCCTGTGTAAGGTCAACCACTATTAATATATTTACGTACTAGTCCATGTCTACTAAATCGTAATGAGATAAATCTGTTTTTTGTTGTCCTGCGACTGTCTTTAATTGAAGACTTTACGATGACAATTACGTATGTAGATGGAACATTTTTTTTACTCATAATTATTTCAGTATTTTTTAGTTGACAAAGAAATAGGTAATATGTGTGACCGTTTCAATTATGGATCTGCGGACAATGCTTTTACTATTAAGCCTAGTGAGCTAGCCGTATGTTTTGATTTATTAAGTTCCTATTATAATCCTTTTTAGCAACTGCTGTATACGCCACCTGGACTAAGTCAAAGCAATGGTATCACCAGTCCACAATCATTCCAAGCTTTCTCTTCAACTCAACGCCATTCACAAGTCAAAGTTAAGAATGAAGCTGAAACGCCACCCCCAACTCATTGTTATACTTTAAATGACAATAGAAAGAGACAAAATTTAAATGGGATTCAAGATGAGTTGTGCGTCAAGAAAAGCTTGACAATTGAGAATATTCTAGACAACACTCTACACAACCATTCTTCCCATATGGAGCCGCTTAACTTTCCCAAGCTATTTCAACACCAAACAAACGTCTATCGCCCGCCACAAATGCACCAATTTAATCAATCCCTCCAATTTGATCCATCTCTCTATTACAATAATTCCAATCCAAATATAATCAATGGGTATCCTCCCTATGGTAATAGAGTGATGATAAACAACTTCCCTTCCCTCAACCACTTGCCTATTCCTTATGACAATAAGGCAAGTCATTCCAATATGAACTCCTTTGTCTCGGATAATAACAAAGAATCAGAAGTTAACGATATCAATTCATTGTTTTCATCTGCAGCCACTACCA
The DNA here is from genome assembly GCA_963281155.1 of Rhabditophanes sp. KR3021. Lineage (NCBI taxonomy): Eukaryota > Metazoa > Nematoda > Chromadorea > Rhabditida > Alloionematidae > Rhabditophanes > Rhabditophanes sp. KR3021. Next base: position 8,847,152 of record CAUJLY010000001.1, read on the forward strand.
TTTTCCGTCCCCCGATGAGCCAGAAGTGTTTGCAAAAGTTCCTGGCAGAGCTCTTCTTTTGAATTCAATAAAGAAGTTCGATGTTACCATTGCTGAAATCCACAGACGAATCAATCCCCCGGAACGTCTCAATGGCTCTTTGCTAGGTGGTATTTTGCGTAGAGCAAAAAATAAGGATGGTGGTAAGAAATTGAGAGAAGAATTAGACAAAGTAAACATTCGACTTGAATCTGGCAGAAGAAAGTCCGTAACAATCAGTGCTTTTACTTCCTTTGCCGAGGAAGAAATTATCCATGTCGTGAAGGATTTTGACAATGCTTGCAAAGCACACTATCCAGCCAGACAGATTGCGAGAGAATTAATTTTTAGGAAATTCTCTATTCTAAACAACTTTGAGAAGATCCGCCAAAATTTAACAAGTTCCCTGGAAACAATATCTCTTCTAGTTCAAATTTTGAAAGAGGATGCGTCTCCGCTGGGCAGAGAAAACCACCCAATCAAGACTTTAAACAATGAAGTCCAGAAAGCTTTGTCCAACTTCTCACTCATCACCCACGGATTCGGTACCAAGACAATAGTGATATCACTAGAAGCAATCATCAGGACATTGCAACTTGCTCTAGACGATCTGGGTCCTTTCACCAAAATAAGAGACTGTTCTATTTTTTAGGTTTCAATTTTTATTGTTTCGATTCATGTCTGATCTATTTTATTGTTGCTTGTACTTATTAGCTTTTGTTATCTATATAAATTCGTTACATCCCTTTTATTTGCTAATCTTTTTGTAAAATATTAAAAAAGTGCCCACCTCATATCAAAAAGCTCTATTTCCTGTACAACAAGACCAACCTTTTAACTAAATTTCATTTATTGAATTTTATTTTTCAACTATGGACAATACTAATTGGCCTGACTATTCAAATACATTGATTTACAAAATGAAAGTTGCCGTTCTAATCAACGACAATTTCGTCTTTATATTAGGAATGTTTCTTAACATTTTAGTTGTCAAAATCTGTTCCAAAATTAAAATGCCTGAATTCCAGGAGTACAAAAGGTTATTAATGTTGGTTGCCTGTTCAGATATCTTCTTTACTCTAACAATCGGAGCAGTCATGAATATGATGGAGCCAGGCAAGAAGCATTTAGTTATATGGCCAATCGGACCGATACGATATTTGCCTGAACCATTTATTCTGCTTTTATCTTTGAGTCATATGTTTCTTTTTATGTTTACTGTTTCCAATAATTTTATTGTTTTTATGTTTCGATACTTAATAATAGTCAAGTAAGTTTTGCTATAATCAAAGATTACATATATATTTTAGAAATAAACGTTTGTCTACATCAAACTTTGCCGCCATTATATGTTTAAGTATTCTGTGGAACGTCATCGGATATGTGACTTGGCTTATAGATATTAACAAAACAACACCCGATCAATATGCACTCATCACAAATTCAATGGCTCCCGAATATTTTTATGCTGTTGACGGTAAGAGATTACCCTGTTACATCATAAATCCTTTTCGTGTTACGGGAGCTGTTGTAATTTTATATAGTTCGTTGACTGTTTCAATCGTGTTTGTGGGTGTCGTTTTTTCTATCATTGGAATCAAAAGAAAACTACACGACCTCCGTCATATCATGTCTGAAAAGTCCAAAAAACTAGAAACCCAACTTAATCTATGTCTAATTATAAATGCCTTTTCACCTCTCTTTATTTCATTTACTCCAATCTTGTTTTTATTTACATCTGTCTTGTTTGAAATTGACCTCCACGGATATGGTCATCTATTGTTTTTAATCTTGGTGTGGGTTGATATTTGTAATCCAATTGTGGCGATTGTCATGGTTGGGCCCTGTTTTGAGGAATTTTGTAACATTTTTCGTATTACCTATTTTAAGAAGAAACAGGTGGTGGTTTCTCCTACTTCTATTTTTCCATCTTCTAATATTTAAATTAAAAACTAATAAAATAGATTACATTCAAATTAAAAAGTTGTTTTATTCAAGTCAATCAAATGTATCACTCAGATTAAAAAAGAGTTTGTACATAAATTAATGATGTAAACATACATGAACAAGCAATGTTTTATCATTGGATAATTCTAAATTACATCACCTCATAAATCAGTAACTTGCTTATTAACCATAGCATCAAACATTTTGTTAACAACTTCAAAATGTTGAATCAGATTTCTTTGTTCCATCAGAAAAAGTTTAACTTCTGCTGGAGAAAGGAAGAATTTTTGGATGTCTTTGTCATTCCAATGAACGTCCATTATCATTTTGACATGTTCCAGGGTGCATTGATCTTCAATGTGTGGGTAAAGCTGATGGTATTTACAAAAACAAAGCCCATCACAATCGTGGATCCATTTATCCTTGTCAATTTTTGCATTTTGCATAATAGTGCAAATTTTAAAAAAACGAGGAAGCTTCCCTTTCTCATTGCACTTACTAATATCAATTTGATCCTTGACTGTATCAAGATTTGTCCGAGACAAACAAATCTTGTCTCCTGTTTCTCTTTGAAACCCAATCAAAGGAATCTCCAAACACTTGTACTCACTTTTGATATCAACTAGCCTCCCCTCGTACCTTTCTCTCATTTCTTTGTACTTGCCCTTGGAAACGAGTGCTTCTTCTTGTTTCTAAATGTTATATATTAATTAATTCAACAGACAACTTACCTCAACAACCTCCTCTATCTCATCAACATCTGCATCTATCATAGGAAAATCCATGATGTACATACCTAAAAGCACCCACAAAGTTACCAAGAAATGAATAAATTAATGATGAATCGTTAAAAGCTAATTCCAAGGTACCATAGAAACACACTTTGCCTTTGATAAATAAACTATATACAAAGCCAGACATTTAATCAAATATCCAACCTAATTAAATACCTCATTAAATGGACCAACTTTTTTAAGCCCCCCTCCCTCCCCTTTTCAATCTTTTTTATTAGGTTGTTTGGATGTCAAAAATATCCCCAGAAATTACCTACTTTTTTGTGGAGCTACATTAAAGTTAGTAAGATATGTGTGATGAAATATTATTGGTCCAATTGAGTGGTCTAATCAAATTGGATAACATACACTACCACCACCTAGTAGGTGTCTTTCTCTCCTTATATTATAGAGGAAATGACACTTTATATAATATATATGGGTCGCTACTACCTATTATTACATAGACTAAGTGGCATTCTCAAAAAAGGATATGAGTGTGTGTGGAGTGATAATTATTTGAATATAAATTTACTTGTTGCATACTTTGGTTTTGGATAGCAATAAGTAGAAGTAAGTTTGGGTAAGAGTGTAGTGATATATTTATTTATGGAAGATATTTAGCGAGGAAGTTGTGTTTTAATTAGAGTAAAATGGAAAGTATAAGGTACTACACACTTTTATTGTTAAAAGAGACACAAAAATTAATATGCTAAATATGTATGTGTATTTGTTATGAATAGAATGAGTTGTTGTCAACTATTAGTACTTAGACATTTTCTTCTTCCTCCTCAACAAGAGTTTCGTGGATGTGGTCGCAAACATGAGATCTGACAAGTTCTTGGTGGAGGTCTTCTATCAAGGCACGCATCTCCATATGTTCCATCCCAGAACCAGTCCAAGACATTTGGGGATCTTTTAGAAGTTCAAAATGAACATATTTTGAGACTGTTGGAACGATCTGTCTTGTGGATTGAGAGGGCTCAAAGATGTCGAGAAATTGTTGAGCAGGTTCAGATGGAGGTGAGGTTTGTTTGCGACAAGGTTTCATCAACTTGATAAGAGTAGCTTCCAACACCTAAATTATGTCTCAGTTGAATTTGTGTCAAATAAACTTACACATTCAACTTGTTCCTTTTCAGGTTGAAGGTGCTCACTATCTTTGACTTTTTCTTGATCAGCATTCATGTTAATAAATTATCTAAAAAAGAGTAAATTTAACCAAAAATATATTAAAAGTATATTCATTTGATATAGAGGACTGGTAAAAGTGACAAGTAACAACAGTAATTTTTAATATCATGCACATCACTTTAATTCATCTTTTAAATAGGATCCTTTTAATTAAAGCGCCTAGTGTCAATCATGATTTATATTATTATAGGTTTCATGTATAAGGCCACAATAAAATAAAGCCCTTTTAAATTACACCATGCCACCTCAAAGTAATAGTATATTGCGAAAAAGGACTATGATACTACTCAAAAAAATCATACAAAATATGCATCATAACAAATTACGATTGAGATTTAAAGTAAGTGTATGGACAAAAAATGAATACATCTCTTCTGTTCGAGGTGTTTAAAATATATTACTTCGCAACAGTCGGCAATTGATCACACTTTTTGAGTCATAAATACAGAAATAACATGTGTTTTTGTTTAGTAAACAAAAGTAATTTAAATTAAGACGTATATAGAATGTTTAAGACAACATTTTGTTATCAGAGAGTTTTAGCGAATCATGTGCATTGAGTCCTTAAGAGTAGTCAATCCTAATTAGATATTTTATTTTTTGGTCATTTCGAAAAGCGTAAAATTTGTGAAAGTCCATATAAAGTTGATTTGGAGGAAACAATTTAAAAAGTACAATAATATTTAATTTTAATAAAGAATTCAAAAATTACAAGATTGGTATATTATTTATACTTGCCAAATGTTGCATAAGTACTCGAAATTGAATTAAACAATAATATTTTCGATTAAATAAAAGATGTAATTGTTAAGTTTGTATTTGCTATGTACTTTTTTCTTGTTATTCATAATTGCTCACTTTCTTCACCTTCATTTGTTGATTTTTATCAATAATTGGTTTTTACTTAAGATAGAAATGCGTATAAATGTGTCTTTGGATCTAGAATTGTTTAAATGCAAGTTCTAACAATGTGAATAACTTAATTTCATTAATTGCATTCCAATAATAGAAGCAAGCTGCTTCATTTATGTGCCTGAGATGACTAATAAATGTTGATAGTGTCTTAAAAATTACAATTTAAAGTTGACCATTGCGGATAAAATCATTTTTAATAATGCAATCTTGCTTAAGTCGTTATTAATAGGTATTTTATTAATTATTTGCATTCATACAGCTTTGCATGATTGATTTGATTGTTTGGCTTATTAATTGAGAATGTAATGTGTTTGATTAGTACTACTTATTAAGTTGCATTATTAGGAGGTTTAAAAGTTTTATTCGATGCTATTCTTTAAAGCTAAATTATTGAAAATCTTATAAGTATATTCAATGTTTGATTTATTTATGTGTATTTGTTGTACATCTTTTGGTTTTATTAAATGCAATGAGATAGCACGGTTATTGTAATTTATTCCAAACAAATTATTAGTGCGTAATATGTTATGCTACATCTTTCAAAATTGTAATAATATTTGGTTTCTTTATTTGAAATGCCGGTAATTGCTGTAGCTTTCTTTATTTGAAATGTCCATAATTGCTGTTGGTTTCCCGACAATTGTTAATTTACTGCTCCATTTAAACTCATAGTTGTATTATCATTTAGTTGGAGAGAGTTATTTGGTTTAAGAAAGAATCTTAGGAATGATATTAAACGTCCTTTGATAATGTATCTTGGTCTATATTGCAATGCTTAATTTCACAAAACTGATTGCGTTATTCTTTATATTGGATGTTTCAAAATTTAGAGCTAGTTTTTTTAAATTGATTATTTCCATAAACTTAATTTCATTATTAGATGTTTTCATTAGAAATTAAACAATTAAAAACAGTAATGTTCATCCAATTTGCTATTTAAAGAATGCTGCTTAAGATACTTCATATTGTGAATGTTATAAATGTTTTGAAAGAATAGTTAAATAAAATGCTGTCATAAATTACTTCTAAATTTATTGAATTAAAAGTAAATATTATTGTTAAAATCTTTTTTAAATACTGAGCTAAATATCTTCAAGCAATTGCACTTTAACTTTATAAAAAGCTTCGCGTCTCAAAATAAACCCTCAGCTAAAATCAATTAAAAATGGTATCTTATTATCTTTACTGGATCGAATAATTTTGAAAAGACAAAGTATTAAGTTATGGAATATTTATTTACAGCTTATTGCCACACCGTTTACTAGTTTCTGGTGGTGACATAAAAGCAACATAATCCTGATCGCATCATTTTCCGCAACTTCCATCTGTACTGATATCACTGGTTGTGGCAAAACTAGTCGAATAACTGACCATTACAGGTAAAGAGGAAGTAATAATGACTGTTGCATTATTAAAAATATTACCAATCAACAGACTTGTATAATGTTGGCGGGTAACAGTTAGTGATATTTGAAATCAACTGACCATTAGCATATCCTTCAACTGAAACATTAACGAAAAGACCTTCTTCGTCGGCAGGCATAACTACCAATGCTCCTTTTTTATTGGATGCCTGAGTGGGAATAGGAATAATATATTTGGTGCCGCATTTGCTTTTACAGGAACATGTCATCTAAATTATTGATAGGATCATTCAGACAACCAAACGTGGTTACTTCCTCGGTACATTCTGCAAAAGACGGAAACTTAATTCCACATTATCAATAAACTCATATTTACCATAATATTCTGTTTGTTGAGGTGAATGATAAGCATCAAAAACATTTAATAAATGTTTCGAAAATATAATCATCGCCTCATTAATTTCACCAAATCTAGCATGTGTATTATCAAATAAGATTCCCATGTACCTGTATATCGAAATCACAATCCTTAGTTGTAGGAACGATAATTACACTAGCTGTTGCAGCATCACTCAAAAAAATGTCAGCAATAAAAGAAAAGACAAAACTTTTCCAGCTGAGTCTGTACCCTTATTAAATCTAATAAAAGCTACCAATATTACAATAAGAATATTTAGTTGATTCATGTTGAAGAAATATGTCAGTGTACTACATTTTAGTTTCTTTTATAGTAACTATAGGGTTGCGAGATATCAGTATAATAAATTTAGTTAATTCTTCAATCAGAATAACTTTGCATAAGATTAAGTGGAATAAAAAAGAAGCAGACTAATTTATTACAATTTATGAAGAGATAGGAATGTATATGTTTAGATTGGACATTCCAAATTGAATGTTTATATTTACATCCAAAATCAAGTGCTTACATTAAGATTGGACAAAAAAGCCAAAATGTTCAGTTGGAAAGGGCATACACATGTGTGGAATGCTTCATTTATATTCGGAGATCAAATATTTGTATTGGGATTGGCCATACAAAATAATTAAATCAAAATCGTGAGCTGACATTTTCACGTTTCAATTTGATAGTTGTGGTTGAAATGACATGAATCTTTTTCTTATTGTTAAATCCAAAGCCTTTTTGTATTTCCTTGCTAAAGCAAAGAATTGTATGTATTTTTAATCAAATAAATACCTACCTCATCATAACAGAACAAATCAAATCCGAAAAAATAGGAATATCAGTGATCCATCCAACATTACCAAACGCCCAACTCATCAACCCCCAATTCTTTGTAAATTGTGCAACCATTCTAATTATAAAGTAAAATTGAAAAAAGCACAATCCAATCAAATTTACAAAACTATAAACAACAAAAATAACTTTTACTTTATTCTTAGAGTTTCCTTTGCTTTTATTCACACCCATTTTGGCAATACACATCATATTCATCACAAAAGTCAATACAATTAGAACACCAAACACACAAACTGAATACAAAAATTGAAATATTGCTGCTGAATTATCTGTGTACAAAGGAATAAGTGTGTTGTCATTAAACAAATCATAATAATGAGCTGAAAAAAAAGTTGTTCCACATCCAACAAATCCAGATATACTTAAGACAACCATCAAAATATGCCTAATATTGTTCTTTGAAAAAGTATCAGTATATGTAAGAGGCTTGTATATTGCTACAAATCTATTCCCAGCAATTACGAACGTGATCAAAAAAATAATTGTAAACTGACTAGAAGTGACGAAATATGAAGTTTTCGCAATCCATTCATTGTTTATATATAAGTTATTCATGAATTCATATTGCGGCATTTTAATTGTCACCAATTCAATTATTAGGTATAATATATTGGCGATGGCTTTGACCAAAACGAAAGGATAAAATTGATTTGAGACAGTCTTGCATCTTGTGTATAGTTTGATTCCGAGATAGATCGTCATATACATATAAATTAGGAAGAATGGGCAAGAGTAGATTAATTGGATGATTTCGAAGGTGGTTATGTGGAAATTAGGCTTGATTGTTGAAGAATTTGGCATTAAAGGAATTCCTTGTATTTGTGTAGTAGACATTAAATATGGAAATTCCATTTCGAGAAAGATGAGATGTAAAATGAATCGGCATTCGTTATTTAAACTTTTTTATAATAAATATCTGTTTGATTTATTCATCGAAAATTGGCACCTAGCATTATAGTGAATGTTTGTTCTGTAATGTATTGTTTGTATTGAGGCTAACTTAATTATAGGGTATATGAAAGATGCAGTCGCCTGGTTTTTTTAAAGTTTATTTTCAATTATTAACAAAAAAATATTATTTACAAAACAAAATTAATTAAAAACAATAAAAATACTAATTAGAAATAATAACAAAAATTAGAAACAATAACAAAAGTTAGAAACAACAAAAATAGTAAAAGTTAGAATTTCAGGCAAGTTTTAGCAAAGTAATTAATAATTTCCTTCCTATATTTGATAACTTCATCTGAAGCCACGACATTGTGGAAATCCGGCCACCAATTAATTCTGTCCCCAAAGAAAGCAGCTACTTCGATTTCGAGAGTTTTGGAGAATTCATTGCATTTCCTACTAAACATATTCAAGTGAAGAAGGTACCAAACCTTATCATTCATTGACCATTTTCCAAAATCCAGTAAATTAATGAGAATTTTGATATTCTCCATAATAATAGGCATATAATCATCATTTTTGAGATGCAACGACCGCATCTGGACATAAGTAACCCACGATTCATGACTAGGATGCAACTTCATGGTATATTCCAGGCAATTACTAATAAAATAGGCCCGTTCACTATCATTCAACTGGTCAAGTCGAGTTGCGATATGACTAATCAATCCAGGATGTTCCTTGGCAATTCGAACCATATCACCAAATGTATCCTTGATCTTCTTTAGCTTGACCGACATGTGGATGAAAGCATCAACCAATGGAACACAATCCATCACATTTTCTTCCTTTAAATGATCTCTAAGGGATTCCAACAACGCTTCCTCATCTCCTCCATTCATTGAACCATCATTGTTCCTCCAAACCAAGTAACTTCCAAAGTCAATGGACATCTTCATCTTCAGTGTCATGCCGGCTTTTCTTTCTAATCTAGTCATTTTTAGCTTACTAAACTTAGATTTGAGGACTTCTGGTTGGTAGTGCAAATCATACATCATCAATTCCGTATTTGAAGCAAAATTTACCCCTGTATTATTAATAGAGAATTTCAAAAATAATTGGAAGCACTCAAACATTTTTCCCATTATCATATTGCATTCAGTTGAAGGTAAATTGCAGGTCAGGATGGCATGAGTAATGATTTTTAGAACAGTAGGCAGTACAAAACCATACTTATAAAGAAATTGACCCATCTTGGAATTGTTCACGTAAAAGGTACTTTTTCCGGGCAAGAACTCTTCCTTGACTAAAGGCAATTTGAATAGAGCTTGACAGGCTTCTAAGTAATGTCCACGCATCTGGAACTCATGCACTATTTCGAATAAACCAATTAGGTGAAGTGGAACTTTGGTTTTGGCTTCTTGGATACTTTTGTCGAATGTTTTTTTAAAAGGAATTTGGTGTGAGTTTGGAAGTGCATTGGCCCCTTCATTTTGATCACCATTTTTCTTATTATTTCTAACAAAATTAGCAAAATCTTTCATACATCTCACCTCATTTTGGTCGAGGCGACTCTTTTTTGTATTTTGACTTTCACCCAGTACAAAGCAATTATTTGAATCGGTTTCCCGCACAAGCCCACTTAAATGATTGCCAGGCCGTTTTTTAACCCTATTTTTTCTCTCAACACAATTTATTCTCCTTGCTTTTTGGGCTAATTGGGTTTCGTTCTTAATTTCACGTTTATAAACTTTACTAAGACATAAAAATTAATTAAAATTAAATCACTAAACAAACTTACCCCATATTAATTACATTCCCACCATTCTCACATCCATCCATCAGCCTTAGGCATGTGTCAGCGCCCATCCTCAAGCTAATAGACCTTTCAACACTACTAATATCCATTAAACACCTTTCTCTTAATTTATCCAATCAAACACACGCAACTTTCAAAAAAACTGACGAACTTATCTAACATCTAGTGCAAGTTAAAAAAAGTTATTCCAACCAAAATCCCACCTAGAATGGATTTTACCATCATGATTGACGTTGGAGAGATGTTACATCTACATTGCAAAATGATCTATTGGTGGTGGTTGAATTGTGTGTAGGTAACCCTAAAAGGAAAAAACTGTTTTTTACCTTTGTTATTTGTTTTGATGTGGACAAGTTTAAAGGGCGACGTGCATAAAGTGTGGTTCAACTTTGTATGTTATTCGTTTTGTTTATAACTTCTTGTTTAATGTAATTTCTTCTGGTTAATCAACAAAATTCATTGTCTTAAATATTTTTTAGATGAGTTTAAAGAAAATGCTTCATTTCAAATCATCATTTAATGACACTACACAATCCACCACACCTTTTTATATGCAAAATATATGTTGTATGCTTTATTAATTAAGTCATCATTTTTACACATCCACTAACACCACTCTCTTAATCCTTTCCAAATTTGAATTTAGTCGATAACATTCAAAGTAACAGTTAATAATGAGTATACATGCTTTTAGGTTTATATTTTCAAATTATTTAAGCATTCAACGAATATTGCCACGTAACTCGAGCTAGTTAACAATTCATTAGGAGAACACACTGACCCTTTAATAGAAATGAATGTTAGGAGATATCCGGTAAGTTGTAACTAATAAATAACATTAGCAACAAAACTTTCAGGTCCAAAATGATCCCGAATTCGCCGACAGGACCTGGGGTCTTCTAAGAACGGCGATCATCGAAATCCTGAACCAAAACAACTCCGGCCTATCCTTCGAAGAACTGTACCGCAATGCGTACGCCATGGTCCTTCACAAACACGGCGATCATCTGTACAACGGCCTCAAACACGAACTCTCCATCCATCTACAAACCATAGTCCTTCCCAAGATAAAAGAAGCTTTCAATGACTCCTTTCTAGACACCTTGAACAAAGCCTGGTCCAACTTTACCCTTGCCATGGTGATGATTCGAGACATTCTCATGTATATGGATCGAGTTTACATCGGAACAGCTAAAGTAGACGACATTTACACCACAGGTATTAAGATCTTCAGACGAGTAATCATCGAAGAAAGTGTCATCGGCACTTCCCTCCCCCAAGTCTTGCTTCACATCATCACAAAAGAACGTCAAAATGAGATGGTTGACAGGAGTGCTCTAAAGAATGCCTGTAAAATGCTCCTTAACATGGGAGACAACCCCAACTACAGGAGTTTCTACCAAGAAATGTTTGAGAAACGTTTTCTAGGTGAGACAAGGGTTTATTATGAAAGTTTGAGTCAAAAGATGCTGGCCTGCAACAGTGCAACTTCGTACGTCACCAAAGTTCAGCAGATTTTGAGCAGAGAGGGTGAATTTGCAGATATTTATATGGATACTGAGACTCAAATTCAATTAAGTAATGATTTGAAGTTTGTCCTGGTCTCATCACATCTCAAGTCCATTATTGAGATGGAGGATTCGGGGATGTTGTTTTTGCTGAAGAATAACAAGTTGCAAGATTTGGAGAATATGTACAATTTGATAAAGGGCGTTCCGACGGGAACTAGCAATATGATTGCCTGTATCAGTGAGTATGTCAAGGAAACGGGGTCTAATTTTATGCGTTCATTCGATCTAGTTGATCCTTCCTCGCCAGGATCTTTGACACCAATGAAGTTGATTGATAGTTTGATGGGATTGAGAGATAGGTGTGATGCCTTCTTGGAGCAGTCTTTTTCTAATGATGATGAGATCAAGAAGAATTTGCAGGAGGACTTTGAGTACTTCCTAAATTTGTCTAAGAAGACTCCTGAATACTTGTCGCTCTTCATCGACGAACAGATGAAAAAGAATATAAGAGAACGAAGTCATGAGATTGAGTCTATCTTTGACAAATCCATGATTTTGTTCCGTTATCTGGAGGAGAAGGATATGTTTGAGAACTACTATCGCCGTCACCTCTCCAAAAGACTCCTAAATTCCAAGACGTTACCAGATGAACTAGAACATTCGATGGTTGCCCGAATCAAGACTCAATGTGGGGGAATCTTCACCTCAAAGATGGATGGCATGTTCAAAGACATTGAAACTTCCGAAGACGTCCAAATCGACTTCAAATCCCATTGCCACGAAATTCCTCAAAAATCAAACATAGATCTTTTTATCAGGGTAATGAAGCCTATCAACTGGCCATCTCCAGCTCCAATCGAAAATATTATGATTGGGCCGGAGTTGGAGTCTGTATTCGAACACTTTTCCAATTACTACAAGCAAAAATACCAAAATAAGATTCTTAAAGTACACTATGGATTAGGAACAGCTGAGTTGAAAGCCACCTTTTACGGAAAGAATGCAAATGAAAGTCAACCAGAGTCTGGTCTTTCTGAATCTCCAAGGCGTGGCGAAAACAAGGTGCTGATTGTTTCGACGATTCATATGTTGATGTTACTCCAATTCAACGATCACCATACGAGATCTTATTCGGAGTTGCAGGCCGCTACCAATATTCCCGATAAAGACTTAAAGAGAGTCCTCCAATCGGTTGCCATTGGCAAGTCTGCGCAGCGAATTTTGGTTCGTACTGTTGGGAGCGGGAAAGATATCTTGGGGACGGATGAGTTCATCGTGAATGACCAATTTACATCCAAGTACGTGAAGATCAAGATTACGAATGTTAGTGGCAAATTTGAAAATGAACCTGAAAGGAAGAAAACGAAGGAAGGTATTGACAATGATCGGAAAGGGGAGATCGATGCAGCTATTGTTCGTGTCATGAAAGCTCGCAAGAGTCTAGATCACAATAACTTGATTAGTGAGGTAAGTGGATGTTTATTAAGACACATTCAAATAACAATACTTCAGGTCACGGATGTTCTAAAAGTACGATTCAAGCTCGAAATCAGTGTCGTCAAGAGATGCATCGAAAACCTAATCGAAAGGGAATTCATAAAAAGAAGCGAATCAAACAAAAAAACGTATGAATATATAACTTAGATCCAATTACTGAGCATATTAATTAATTAAACGACTTTATTTTCCTGTCATTTAAATTGTAAATCCCTTATATACATACACCACTTTAATACTAACAAAATGATTCTATTTTATTTTAATTCTACCTTAATAATGTATAATTGATTAAGCAATAATTTTCTATTCTTTTTTTGTCAGTAATCTCATAAAAGATTTATAATAATTGGTCGTTTGTCATTTTAGATGTTTTAATTAGCACAATGTTTAATATTTGTACTAGAACGCAAACCATTCGAATCTTTTTGTCTTTGCTAACTTGCTCAATACAATAATTATGAGATCCCAAATAAACATGACGTAATATTATCAAAAATCAAATTAACGGGAATATAAAAAGATTGTTGTTCTTTTTAAATTTATTGTATTTTTCTTCCCTTGTTCTGACAAATTTAATATGCATAGTACGGTGGTTCAAAAAATTGATATTAATTAATAAATATCACATCATGGTTTTAAAAATTGCAATATCTCTCATACTTTAAACTATTTTCAATCCATTTGACAATAAATATATCTGAGTTTTCATTCTTACGGCTAAAAAATGCCTCATTCTGACCTTTTCAGATTTTAAATTAGACATTACATAATTAATATATCTCCCATAATGAAACAGTATTGGATTAGTGATATCAGATTTGTTGTCAACAATAATAACTTCCAGTTTCATTATATTTGTTGTTTTTTCAAGCACCCTTTTAAATTTAGACACAACCTTAGACATTTCATTACAATATATTGAATTGTTTAACAAGCCACTCATTTTAAATAATACCACAATTTATATGTTTAAAACATGATCCACCAAATAAGTGCATCGTACACACATCAACTGACTTCTAAAAATAAACATTTGTTTTGGAAAGTGATATTAAAGTTGTAGGGCATTTTGTGCATTCATCTAGGGTATGGGGTAATTTTAACGCCATTACCATGTGTTTCTTGTTTTTGCCATTCATCCTAAGCCTATTTTAGTAAATTTAAAATAGCAATCCAATTGAATATAAGAATACTATAAATAAAATTGCGATTCATCTTAAACAAAGTAAATTATCATATGCCGTCATGCCAATTATTTCCCCAATTGTACGTGTTGTATTATACTCTCCTCCAACTTACAATCTAAACAATAACATTGACTGTTCATTGATGGCCATAATGTATACTATTCATGATCATCATATGTGAGCGTATCAACGTTAGCATTGACTAAGACGGTTAAATATACCCACCTTGAGTATATGAGGTGATCAGGATTTAGTTACAAGTTTTACGTCAAAATGTAAAATATCCATTTCAATGTGATATTTAACTAAGATTTGACTCTTTGATACTCTTAATCAACTCAAAACAGATGATAAAACAAACTTTGAAACATTTTATTAGTACAAATTTTGCTTAGTTGTCCAAATAATTTAAACACAAATGTGATGGCTAATGGTGATTATTTATGTTATTTGCATTTAACAATTAAACATTCAAATTATGAGTATATCCAAACATTAGTTAGAGGTATTCTGAGTCAATTTTTTTAAATAATCACTTGCAGTACGTTAGTTTAGGTTCATATGGGGTTATATATGGACTTAGTCTGTATCTGAATTCGAATAAAGCAGATTATATCGTTTGTGGAATGTTTAATATTCAAAATAGCTGTTTTTAGGCATATCCATTTATCAGAGTATAAAATACGTTACTTGGTTAGTTTGGTATTTTTTATATTTTCATTTTAGGTTTCAGATTTTAGAGTCTATATTCAATATCATGATTGCTAGCTGGGCACATCAAGTTAATCATGGTCACAAACGAGTCTGCAATACTTTAATAATTATACTACATATGCATAAATAAATTACCAATTATGGTGTTTCCTTTTTTGTATAGCTATCTTCCTTATCTTATCGTTGATACCATAAAAGTAGATAAACACAATTTCTTAATCACTTCGATGACAATCGTGATCGTTTTATTTTAATTTTTTATAACGAATATCACTTTCATCGATACATTTTGATTTGCTTCATTAATATTCTACAAATATTAGCAAATGATTCGCCCATCCGATATTAGAAATTACGGAGTAAGTCCCTTTAATGTATCCAAATACAAATCATTTAGAATCACAACCAAACAAACAAAGACCAAATCCGTAAATGCCTCAACTTTCTAATGCGCTTTTTAATTGAAATTGAGAAAGATCTCCAAATGGCAGAATATGTTCGTCAATATCAACAAATCTACGAAACAATAAATGGATTAAATAATAAAATGGAAGATTTGTATGTTTTTGCTTGTTCTGCTATTTACGATTATATACAAAATGATACTATTCCTAAATTGAAACAATCACAGAATAAGGACTTGAGTATTGTTTTATGCAAAACGTATGATGTATTCCACAAAAAGATGTTACTTTTGAGTCATATTTATGGGCAATTAGTTGATAAAATTAATTTATTACGAGGAGAAAGAAATATGGGTGAAAAAGTTGAAACGATTTACAACTTTTGTACTATTTTATTAGGATTCGCCATCATTGACGACAACATCATAATGAAAAAGATCCGAACTGAACTCTATGACTTAATCGAAAAAGAAAGACGCAATGAAACAGTAGAAAAAAGCGTCATGATCAAGACAATCGATGTACTAATGGAAATATCAAGAGGCAAAGGTGGAGACCCTTACAAACATATATTCGAAGATTTTTATTGCCAAAAGAGTAGAGATTACTTTCGAACTTTAAGTGATCGTTGGAGTCAAGGCGATAATGTCCAACTTTATTACGATAACGTTCTCAAATTGACTGTGAAGGAAAATGATTTTGGGTTTTATCTTAGACCTTCGACGGTTATTAAAGTTAATGACCTAATTACCGATACTTTTATTCATCGGCAAGCTGAATTTATTTTTGCTGCTAAAAATAAGGGTATCACTTATATGATTGATGGAAGAAGAGTTGATGATTTAGCTAATTTGCATAAATTGATTTGTCAAGTACCAGCATTAGAAAGTCGTTTGATTAAGCAAATTGAAAAATATATTATTGATCAAGGAGAAACTTGTTTGTCTGAACCCAATATCAACATCAATGGGGAAGGGAGAAGTGGTATAAATAATAATGCTGAACCTAAAAAAGTCGACATTAATACCATAGTCGGATTGTATGAATTCTCAGAAAGATTAGTTAAGCAACTTTTTAATAATAATCAAATTGTGAAAAAGGCTTTTGACGACCAATTTGTAATCTTTCTTAATAAGTGCGAGAAAATATCTAAACTGCTGAATGATTACTTGAATAATATCATTAAGAAATCAAAAGCGAATGATAATTGCGAAGAAGAATTACTAAATTTTGTAACTATCTTTAAATTAATCAAAAATTCAGTTGATTTTACCAAACGATTCGTGGAAGACTTTAAAATAAGAATCTTTGGATTGGGGTCTTTTAATGTTGATCTCGAAAGAATCATTCTACGAAAATTAGAAAGCATTTGCGGGTCAGACGCCACCAAGATACCCTTATATTTAATAGATGAAAGTGTAAAGTGGGATGATGCGAATGCAGATTATCTAACTTATTGCAACAAACAAAACCCACCTACCAATGACTTCAAGTTTGTTTCCAAAATTGTTAAACATGAGTACCTTGGATGTGGATATGATATGAATGATGTAACATTGCCTGCAGAAATTAGTCAATCCGTCGATCATTTTAAGACCTACTACAAAGAAAAGTATGGTACTCGTACATTGTATTATGATATTTCGATGGGTGATGGTAGTATTAATGGGAAATTTGGGAAGAAGACGTATATTTTGAATGTTTCAACTATTACGATGCTTATTTTATTAAGATTCAATGAAAAAAATGTGTTGACTTTAGACGAAATAATTAAAAAGACAAAGTTGAATCGAAAAGAAGTTGAAAATTCTTTGAATTCTTTAGGAGTTCATAAAAACGCAAAGAAAATTCTTATTAAAAGCAACGAGCCATTTAAATTCAATTTGAGTGATGAGTTTAGTGTGAATGAAAAATTTGTCAGTCCATCTCTTCGTGTCATGATAAAACGTGGTTTTGACACAAAAGAATTAAGAGTAGAAAAAGAAGATAAGATTCGAAAAGAAATTAATGAAGCAGAAAAAACTCTCGTTGATTGTATGAATGTCAAAATATTAAAGCATCGCCACCGAATTACTCACACTAAATTGTTTAGCGAGGTAATTATTTCTTTTAATATTAACTTGTGTCATCTTATAATTTATTTTAGGTATGTGAAAAGCTCAACGGAAAGGTAAAGATGGATTCAAAACTCTTTAAGCTAAGCATAGAGTATCTGATTGCTGAAAAATATTTAAAACGTAGTGATGCCTACAATGATACTTATGAATACATTGCATAGACCCTTAAAATAAATTGTTGAATTTTAATTTAATCTAAACGTGTATCATTTTGTGTGAGCAGGTCGTTTTTGATTGAATGGGTTTCGTTTTTTGTTACATTCACTGCTAAAGACAGTCTTGCTTTGTTTCCTCTCTCGCCATGACTAGATAAGGATAACCAGTTTGATTGAGATCCAAGCTATCTCAGATACGGATTCTATCCCACAAGTTACATGTTCTGTCGTGGAAGACAGGGTAAGTTATTAATCTCACATTTACAATCTTTATCTCTTCCCAGGCCGACATCACCTCCCTTTGTCTTTTATTCTTCCAAGGCATACCAATCGGCATAATGGGTTGCATCCCCTTACTCCTCTTCGAAAGAAATGCCTCCTTCATGGACCAATCATTCTTCTCCATTTCAAATTATCCTTTCTCCGCAAAGTTACTCTGGGCACCGGTCGTCGATTCATTGTGGATAGGCAGATTCGGAAGAAGAAAGACATGGCTGGTGCCAGTCCAATTTTCGATAGCAATGTACTTGGTTTATTTGTCCTTTTATATAGACGATTTGTTGGTAGATGCAATAATCAATCTGAATTACAAGAATGTCCATCTGCCACCAACACATGCCAAACTGATGTAGATGGCTTCTTTGTCCTCGTAACATTTGGAATGATATGGCTGCTTCTTTTAAGAAAACAAATAAAGAAAATTCAAGACACGCCAAGCAGTGAATGGGTGGTGCTTCGGAAAGAGGAATAAAAATAAGACAAAGAATGGTTCAAATTTTTTTAGTTATATTTAAGTAATTGCTTATAAAAATGGTTTTAAAATTTGGGTTGTTGAATATTTGTTTCTGATTGGCCTCCGACATTTAAATTGCTGTCGGTAGAGGTGGCGGGTACTTCGTATTCATTTGCACGAGCGGCAGCGAGAAAGTTGTGGTTCATGTGAATGATGGGAACTTTGACGAAACTGGTTTGTACTTTTTGACTGTGTGGATATCGGTGTCCCATTTCTCCTAGCATTTCGACATCAATTGACTTTAGATAGGTATAATGCCCATCTTCGCTTACCAGAGGTGCAACGTCACGAGGTTTTGGTTTAGTACCAAATGTCTTTGCTTTAGCAGTAAGAGAAGCTTTGGGAGCACCCACTTTTGAAGCAACAGCTGTTTTGATTTTGTTTCTTAGAAAGTTATCCAAATAAACAGATTGCTCTTCGATTGGTGTCTTCAAAAGGTAGTTACTGTCTCTTGGTGGATCGCTGTAAACATCTCTTTTTGGAACTGCTGTTTCGACAACAATCGCACCATCAGATTGTGGTTTAGCTTCACCAGGCATCTTCATGACTTTACCTTCAACACCTTTCTTCGATCCTTTTGGGGCACACTGTGCAAAGGCAAAAACGGTCACGTTTAAGATGACAACCAATATTAGTTCAACAAACATCCTTAATTAATAATAATTTTCAATAATTTTATTTATATAGACTCATTATAATAAGCAAATTTTTGTTAAACTGAACATTGAAATTATAGATACACTTTTGTTAAACTCGACATTAAAACTATGATGCATTTTTGGTAGTTTATACATTAGTTGAACTTTGTATGGTAATTTCTTCTGAATCCTCCCACGGAACAGAATAAACAGTGGCCTTTATCAAAACTCGTCCTCCATTAGCTGAAGCAGGGCAATTGGTTTCTTTGCCTAAATCTGCATTATTCTTGATACAATCTGTTTTGACAGCCAAAACATCCAACTCATACAAAACTCCTGACACAACCTGCGAAGTAGCAGATTGAATATGTGAAAATGTGTATAAATACAAATCATTTGACTGCTGATTATATTTAATAGTAACTTTCCTCGCCAACGCAACTATCTCAGGATCATTAGGGTCGCGGTTAGTTTTGCCACCAACTAAACTACTATAACTTGCCACATATTTAATAAAGAAAAAAGAGAATATTAATAAAATAGCTAGAATTTTCATCCTTCTTAATTAATGATTTGAATGGTAAAAATGATATAATGTTATAATGAATGTACAAAGTCACCTGGTTGTAATGTCAACAGTATAAAGAATTCGTATAGTTGATAACATTTTAATTGATAATCAAGCAAAAATGGGATAAATAAAGGTGACTAGTAGCTTTTATTTAAACATCAACAGACTTTTTTTGTTTATAATGTACCGTTAAAATGTTTCACTTTTTCTAGTTTGTAAATTTGAAGTTGATGTTGAGGACAGACTCTAAATGAAACGGTGATAGCTAAGTTTTCTCCGTCTTCTTTAAAATCACACTGATTGTCGAGGAATTTCTGTTCAGTAGAAGTTATTTTGTCGCAGACTGTTTCCTCTACTAATATCTGGTAAATAAACTTCTTCCCAGCAACCATCTGTGACTTGAGGTTCATAAGTTTAACAAACCCATAATAATTGATCCTCGGCATCTGCTTATTAGCTTCAAAGACACACTTCTTGGCCTCAACTAACATATTCTCATCTGTTGGCATATCCGAACAAAAAGTCGAATAAATAATAAACAGGAAAATAAGACTTGCCAAAAGATTCATCTTGCTAAAATGATTGTAAAGGATTAAAACATTATTTAAAAGGAGTGATAATCGCCGTTTTTATGATAGATAAATATTGTGGAAACAACTAATTAATTAGAGGTGTCAACATATTTTATGTCTTTATTAATTAAGCTTCTTCACACTTGTGATTTTATACTTTTCACTATTTTCCCACATTTTGATCCAAATATTTGTTGTTATTTCGATGATGTCGCCTCCTGCTTTGGAGGGGCATTTGGTTGGTTCCAGTTCTTCGGATGAGGTTGACGATTTTAGACAAGTTGTTTCACGGGCTATGAAAGATAGATTAACACTTTTGCCACACACGATTTTTTCCCTAGCTACAGTTACTTTAATCAGCTTGAAAAGGTGAGTAGAGGTTGAATTTTGGCTGTTCCATTGGGAAAGAGCTCTCTTTGCATAATTCAAAGTTTCCTCACTATTCTTGTCTCTTTGCTTCCACCCTCCAGTCGGTGGTTCATCCTTACTCATCACACTCACTAGCACAACCATTGCAGTCAAAATAAAAAATAATCGCTCCATTGCATAAGATGATTTGTATTCAAAAATGAATGTCAACCTTCACAAGTCATCACCACATTAATTTTTGTATTTACTTTTGTTTAATCAACAAAATAAAACATCGTTGCCTTGTTATGGCATTGTAAAGTGATTAAGGTAGAAAAACATTTGCTGTAGATGACGATAAAACTTTTTATTACATTAATGGTAAATACGGTTAATTATAAGTAGACAGACTGAAGATACAACTTAATTATAAAAAGACAAGTTTATAAGTATTTATAACAGTTGATACCAATAGTAATGCTCTTTAACCAAGGTTGATCCAAAAGAGTTGCCTTAATTTGAACTCTCTTAGCCTTTTTTCTATTTGCGCATGGCCAACTATACGCTTTCAAGTATCCAATTTCTGCTTTGCTGCAAGCAGTTTGGATGGCTATGTAATTGAAGAAATACTTATTTCCAGCAACAGATTGTATTTGCGCACTTGTAATCTTTTCGATGATATACCAACTGGGATCCTTGGAAATTTGTCTGTTAAATTTGAGCAAACTTCTTCTAGCGAATTTGATGACGTCTGGATCGTTGACACTTATTGGGCTTATTC
The DNA here is from genome assembly GCA_963281155.1 of Rhabditophanes sp. KR3021. Taxonomy (NCBI): domain Eukaryota; kingdom Metazoa; phylum Nematoda; class Chromadorea; order Rhabditida; family Alloionematidae; genus Rhabditophanes; species Rhabditophanes sp. KR3021. The sequence continues at coordinate 8,868,622 of CAUJLY010000001.1, forward strand.
CTCCTCCGTTTTGAGCATTCCCATTGATTACAAAAATAATCAACAACAAAAATAGAGTAACCATAATATTATTACAAATCATTCCAACTTGTATTTTTATGATTTCCTTTCCCTTATGTATGCATTGTTCAAGGTAAATGCAGGATTAAAATTCAACTCCACTCAAAATACAAACAAATAAAACGAACTTGCGGTAATTAGAGAGAATTATTTTTGTTGAAAGTTCATGCAAAGAACATTAGACAGTCAAAACAAGATTAAAGTACAATTTATCAAAATGTTGTGCGTACAAGATAGAATATACAATTGTTATGTAATAGTCCCAAATCACCAAAAAGATTTGGTGTTTTGAATTATTTTTTGCCGCAAACTCCGATCTTGCAAGTAGCTGGACATTGAGAGGCCATGAGTGTTTTGTAGGCTGAGTTGGTGCACAAATAAGCCTTGGATGGGCAATCGGAGATGCCGGTGACCGAGTTGACGGAATCGACGCAGCCGGAGGTTGATGTACTTGTTAAGCACCACGAGCAAGCTTGGGGGCATTTGGCTTTCATCAAAGTCAAGTAAAGAACATTTGTACAGTAGCCTTGTCTAGCTAGACTGGCACAATCGTTATTGCCTCCTCTGATCAAATCTTGGCAGGCTGTCACGGTTACTGAAGAGAGTGTTGTGGTGGTGGCGGCCGTTGTTGTTGTGGTGGTAGTGGTGACTGGAGCCTGGCATAGTTCTGTCAAAAACAATCATTATAATATAAATTGAATCTAAACATACGGTTAAAAGTATTGCAAGTTGTTGCAGGATCAGTACATGGAGTTACCGAACAAACTGATGTAAGAACAGTTAATGCACAGGCTAATCTGGGTGCTCCAGCTGGGTCATTGACATTGGCACATGTTACACCAGTCCCACATTGAACCTCTGCAAGAGCCGGATCACAAGTTGTAGTGCAAATGAAGATATCAGTACCGGCGGCATTTTTGTATGAGTTGCAAGACAATCCGGCATCACAAGCAGCTTGGTCAACGCAGACAAGCCCAAGACCTACTGCATTCGTCTTACTGATAAACAGAGAAACGATGGCGAGAAGAAAAACAATTTGAGTTGAAGTCATGATTAGTCGAAAGAATTTGATATCTTTTCTTCAATTCCATCACTTTAAATACCTTTTTATGTATCGACAGCTGAATAAATTATGATTATAAAAATAAATGTCTTTCCATAAAACAATAATATACCCATAATCAAAATAAAATTTATTTACTGCTCTTGGATTTGTCATTTATTTGTATTTTTAAAAAAGTTATTTAGCACAGATTTGGTGAGTATGTTAAATAAACAGAGAAATTTGTTGGTTAAATCTTCGATGTATAAACATTTGTTTTGAAATTCAGTGAAGAGATCAACAAGTGGATGAGTAACAAATATATTGGTGCAATAAAAGACATGGCCAAGATTTGTTAATTAGATTAAAAGGTAAGATAGATTTATAATGTCTTGAATACCAATGGACTTCTGCAAATAGACAACCAAGGAAACTGTATATATGATTACATAAGAACTTTCTTTATTTTTAGGCTAGACATTTGATGCAAATAGATAGTCAAAGAATGTAAAATTTGTAGATGCCAACTCTAAACATATATCACATTAATGACGCCTAACCAATATACCTCCAACAAAAATTACTTTTCGTAACAGGGACCTGTTGAAGAATTACAACGTGAAACAGATCATCATAAAGATTGAGATGTGTATAAAAGCAACAAAATGTTACTTGTTCTTGAGTATACTTTGGTACATTCAAACGTATGTTTAATAAAATAATACTGCTTTTAAAATCAAATTAAAGTAAATGACCTTTCTATGAAAAGAACCTTAATTGAAGTATCAAAATCTGCAGCAACTTAATTTCAATAAGTTTGTTGGTATTATTAACTTTAATAAGTTAGAATGTGGGTTATACATGTTTAGGATTCATTCACCTGGTTTTCCATATTTAGAAAGTGAATGTTGTTATGTGGCTTTTGTATTATTAATTCATACGAATACATATAATAAATCATATATAAATGTCAAGTTAGACATCAAAAAGTATTCCCACAATTTAATTGAGAATAAAAAATACATAAGGACGTATTTAAGGAAAGACTAACGGCCCTCATTAGGACCATAAATAATTATCTCTTCTTTTAAATTACTTTCCCATACTGTTTTCTCCTCTTCATAGACTTCTTTTTCTTATAATAAAAATGTAATTAACTGAATGCAATTTATTTTTACAATAAAAGTAATTTAGAAAAGATTATTAAAAACATAATAATAAGCCATAATCCATGCAGTGCCTTTGCAAACAAACATCGATAGTTACTTTTTGATAATTTTTTGTTTATTTCTGGTTTGTATTATGTATAAGATTATAAATATTTGCACTAAAATTATAGATTTATATAGGTATATTTTAATAAAATTTTGTACATGGTACCAGGTTTCTTTTTGTTCAAACTAATAGAACAGCTATTTAATATTATATACTTATTTAGAGTTAATTGGATTGTTTTTGTTAATATGAAATGATACGACAAAAAGATGAGATATTTTCTTTTTGGAAAGTGGATGGGTTTTTAATCTTTGTAGTAGAGATGAAAATCCGTATTTATGAAGTCGAAGCCAACAAATTCTTCCTGATTTATTGATTTGACGATTGATGAATCGGTTGGAGTTAGGGCGGGTTCTTCTTTTGTGAAGTCCGAGTCGAAGTTGTTTACGTCGCGTTTGGATTTCTGTAATCCCATTAATTAGTTTCATTTTTTAAGTACTTACGATTTTGGGTTTAAAGGGAGATTTCATCTTCCTAGCTTCTAATGCATCCCAATCTATTTCTCTAAAGAATGGATGAGCTCTGATAGCATCTTCACCACCTTGACTTTGAACACATCCTAATCTCTTTAGAGGGTTTTTGGTCATAAAAGCTTTCAGAATGCTGACAGCTTCTTTACTCAGCCAGACCGGATACAAGACATCGTCATGGAGAATAGCTTCGAAAAGATCATCTTCATTGTCTGCTTCGAATGGAGGTTGACCAGCCATCATTTCATACATCAGCACTCCTAGTGCCCACCAATCGACCTAAAAGTAGTTGTTATATGTCAACTAAAAAGTAACTTACAGAAACTCCGTACTCCATTTCTTGAAGAATTTCGGGGGAAATATAATCCGGCGTACCACAAAAAGTCGACGTCAACTTATTAGAATTAATACCCTCCTTGCACATTCCAAAGTCAGCGATTCGACAATGACCTTCTGAGTCCAATAAAATATTATCTGAATCAAGTTATATTAATTAAATCCCCAACACCCAACCTTACCTAATTTAAGGTCCCGATAAATAACTTCATGCCGATGCAAAAATTGCAACGCACAAGTAACTTCTGCAGCATAGAAACGAGCTCTAGCTTCGTCGAATTTACGTGCTCTTTGGATTTGGAACATCAAATCACCTCCATTCACGTACTCCATCACGAAGAACAGTTTGTCTGGGGTTTGGAAGGAACTGTGGAGGGCTGTTAGGAAGGGATGTCTGGCTGCGAGGGAGAGAATACGTTTCTCGCACATCGTGCATTCCACATCGTCATCCTGCAAAATTACGTCTTTTTTTAGAATTTTGATGGCGTAGACTTCATCAGTCCCTCGCAACTCAGCCAGCATTACTTTTCCAAAGGACCCCTTCCCTAAAACCTTGATAAAGTTGAAATCAGCAATCGAAACTTGATTTGGTAATCTGATGGCTGCACTGAAACTTGGCGCCACTGTCGGAGTTTCCGGAACCACCGAAAGACGAGCCTCCTGATAGGCGACAGTTGGCGAACAACTCGAGTCTCCGTCCGAAGAAGCTGAAGACGAAAATATAGGCTTCTTTTTCTGCTTCAAGGACATCTTATCTCCAGTCAGTCCCAATTGTGCCAACTCACTGGCCATCTGCTTAGCATTGATACCACAACTATTAGCTACATTTTTCTGGCATCTCTTGTGAACATTCAATTTGCATGTAGAACATTGCAAGCCTTGATTTATCAGTCCATACAACATACTCCCACAATGGTCACAAAAGGTAGGTCTTTTGTAGGAGTGGACGGCAAAGCGGTGTGGTATATTAATATTAAATCTCCCCAACCCCTGATCCTTAATCTCACTAGCTATCTCATCTAAAGCATCACCCTTGTTTCCGGGACAATTCCAAACAACATCTAAATGGCACCGTTTATGAACTACGACCGTACAAATTTGGCATTGATAACCTTGCTTGCCAATCCCCCAAATGAAATCCTTGCAATGAGCACAAAAAGTAGGTTGGCGAAGAAAAAGAGCCATGAATTTGTGACCAGTAACTTCGTGGATCTTTCGACGCATAGCACCACGCCTCAGACGGTCGTTAAAGGCATCCGTTCTTTCCTTGAACACTCTCTGTTTACCCGCATTGGTTGTTGCTTCTACAAAATATATGTGATTATTTGAAATGATAATACTATTTTTGGGTCAATTTTTAATCACACTTTTGTAAATATTTATAATACCCTAAATAATCTCTATCTGCTGTTACTTTATACTAGGTGTCATTAATTATATGTAATTCTGTATACCACCAACTAAAAATCTATATTACGTTGTCAAAAGCATTCATTTGACAACTACCACATATTTAAGGACATTCAACACATAAATGCACATCACATTTAGGATTATCTCATAGTTGGTATTGGTTCTGACTCAGCTTGATCTCTTTTTGATGAAGCCGTCAATTACCTAATAAGCCATAAAGCCCACGCAGGGCCATAGCCAATTTGTCTGGTCCAAAAAATAATCCTTTCTCTTTTTGGTCTTTAACAGGACTTTCCATAAATAGCAATAGTACAAGTAATAATAGTAACCAAAAAGATACACACCACACTCACCCAACAAAAAGTACCTTCTGTAGTTGTTAGGTGTAACAATTTATTGCAACCATCTCCACACTTCCTATCTCTACTAACTATTATTACAACAACACTACCCCCTATACTATCTCCTCTTCCCTTTTTGAGGTGTTCCTTTTAATAAAATAATAACCACAACACCAACAATATTTTTTATTTTGTCACCTCACTCTTCCACCACCCTTCTACTAGATACAAGCCTTCTCCGAAACACACCACCAAACATAATGACACCAAACACACCACCCTACCACCTCTTATCAGTTCGCAAACTTTTTTCGTATCTTTTTATTGTGGCCACTGCCACTTGGTTGATACTTTTTGGGATTGTTGATGATACTGGTAAGAGTGGTGACGACATCATTTATAATCAGACCGCCGATAAGGTAACTTCTTTTTTTTTGTTAATTTAAATTATTTTTTTTGTTGACAGCAAGAATGTAGGTTGCCTTATTTGGATGCGTGGGATGGGGAGATTGTGAAGTATATTTATGAATTGAGGCCTCTTGTTTGTAATGAAATACAGGGTGAGTTGACTTATTTGGAGAATTACGAATTGTTTGTGAATGAAAGTAGTGTGAATGGAATGGGTTTGACGGGTCCTGATCTCGACTTCAATTACCGTTGTTTCGGACGAGGAGAGGACGATTTTAGTGTGAAGTACTCCGAATGGACGCCATTCATCGCAAAAACACACGTAACGTGTCAATTCATCGAAGTCCTAGCCACCACTAAGTTTACTGGCACTCAAGTTTATCGCTACCATCACAGTCAAGTACTTTCAATTAACAAAACTAAATTTGATAAAGACAGGAAAAGTGTTTTTATCTTTGTATTAGACTCTGTTTCACATTCTAATTTTGTTAGAAAACTTCCTAAGACTTTGGATTTGTTGAAGGGGGAGAAGTATAGGAGTATTGTGATGAATGGCATGACCAAAGTAGGCGACAACTCCTTCCCAAATGCCGTTTCCTTTTTGACTGGGAAGAGAGTGATGGTTGAGGGTTATCCAGATGAAATCAGTACTGATGGAGGCTACTTCGACTCTTGGCCTTTAATTTGGAAAGACTTCAAAAGCCTCAATTACACCACCTTGTATGCCGAAGACCTCCCAGACTTCAATCTCTTCACTTATCTAGCAAAAGGATTCAAAAACCAACCTACTGATTATTACCTCCGACCTTTCTTGGATCAAATCTACAGTTCATGGATTCACAAGAGAAGTTCCTATCTCTGTTATAACAAACAAAAAAAGCACAACATCCAATTAAAGTATCTGACTAATTTTTTATCAAAAACAGACGGACCTTTTTTTGCACTTAATTGGCTGACTGAGTTAGGCCATGATTACATCAACCAAATAGAGTATGGAGACCAAGACATCTACCAATTTTTCCTTGACAACCACCAAAGGTTAGAAGAATCATTTGTGTTTGTGCTGGGAGATCACGGCCATCGCTTCGACTCAATCCGCCAAACCATAACAGGCCGTCTAGAGGAAAGACTTCCCTTCTTCTCGGTGTCATTGCCTCGATCTCTTTATCACACCCACAAACACCTCTTAATTGCCAATTCAGACAAGTTGACCTCATTCTACGACTTTCACTCAACCCTCGAGCATATTTTGAACTTGGAGAAAAGCATCAAGGGTGAGGGTGACGTCGTCCGTGGCCGAAGTTTATTAGCAAATATAACCAAATTTCGGAGTTGCGAAGACGCAGGCATACCGGAGGAGTTTTGTGTGTGCCAGCGATTGATTGAGGTTGATGTTGGGAAGAGGGTAGTCAGAGAGATGGCGGATGTTTTGGTGGAACATATCAATAACATCACTAACAAACATAACTGCCAACGTTTAGAGCTAACTAAAATAATGCATGCCGAGATGATTTTGGATAATCATAAATTAATCCAAAACAGGCCTTGGTATGGCAAACTATTGGCCCAACATCACCCCCCACCCAAATACCAACTCACCCTCCAACTAAAACCTGGGTATGGGATCTTTGAGGGCCTGTTGAGCAAGACAAGCAATGGATACGAAGTAAAAGGTTCCATCAACAGAATCAACAAATACTCAACCCAATCCCATTGTGTTTCGACGCAAATTTTAAAAAAATTCTGTTTTTGCAAAGATACTTACCTTGGGCAACAAGCTCTCCCTTCAATTCAATCTGAACGTGAAGTCGACCATGCGGCTCCAAATCCATCCAGACATCATGGACGGGTGTAGACAAGTTGAGATCACAGAAATATAACCTGGAGTTGGCCACGAAATCGTCAGGAGGAAGGGCGCAGTCGTGGAAGAGGGTAAAGCCTATCAGTTTGCCGTTGTGGACTTCGGTCTGAAAAGTTGTTTAGTACAAAGAAAGGAGATGTGAGGAGAGGTACCTGAAAGTCCTCGTTCCAGACGGGATGGATAGTCTTGGCCTTGGTGGAAGTCTGGCCGACATGATACTCATCGCAGTCAACATTGACATACGAATCCAGCAAAACATCCCCACCACCCCCATTATTGTTAGTAAAACGTTTGCTCCACTCAGTAGGGCGAATGTCGACGGCTTCATGAAGCCTGATTTTCATAGTACCATTAAATAATTTCGACATCTCACAATAAAAAATGTATGTTGTTTGTTAGTTGTGTGATAGTCTTTGTTACAGCCTAGAGCATACTAAGTAGATGGGATAATAGAAAAGTAATTTGGTCAGATTTAATAGTAGTAAGTATGGCTCAGGTCAAAGGACATTACTTTCAGCATAAAATCACACAAATATTCAAATGTTGCGGCTTCTTTACTTAAACCAGTCAAATAGGAACTAGTAGTAGAGGTAAGTGATCTGCAAAAAAAGATTACTTCTTTTAGGTCTTGTTTGTTATGAATATTTGATGGCGTTTGTAGCAATTTGGCGGTAAAGACAATAGATATTTATTGCTTTTTAAATGACTCCAATTGATTTAAACTTATTCTATTCGTGTAAATTTTAAACATTATAAATCCAAACAACCACAAATAACATCCAAAGTGCAAAAAAAAATCCCAAGTTTGATTTAATTAAATGACGCATCTTATTTAATCCAAACACACTACAACCAGCCATTCTAAAGATTGTGATGGTGGTGGGTGGGTTAGATAGATAAATGATGTATAGTATTAAGCTTTCATCTGATGGTGGTGAGTTTTTTGTTAATACATGTAAAGTTTTTAATCAAAGTATTAAGTAATGTTAAATTGGAGTAATAAGATAAACATACAATTAATGGAAATTTAAACAAATAATTGATCGTTGCCACAAGTAACATTCATACAAATAGATGTCGCAACAAGAGACCTTAATACCACCCGAGACACATCCATCCACACAACCCTATCCATACATACAATTCTTCACCCATCATCTTAACAACAAAAATACTACAACATAAATATCTAAAGAATCTTTTACAAAAGCTTGTTTGTTGGGCCCAACATATATATACAAATATCTTAACCATAAAAAATGTAAAATTAACATGGCAAAACATAAAAAAGCAAATAGCCAACTTTTAAATATATGAATAAAATGTGGCAAAAGTATATCATATCCTCTCAATCTTACACCCAATTGTTTCAATATTTAGATGTGAGATTTTGTTTCGATATTTTATTTTGTTTATGTTCATATGTGAGACAGACAGCGAAAATAAGTAGAATGTATTTTTTGTCAAATGTATCTAGTAGTGCCATGTATAATGGAGATATGTCAAAAGACTACCCCCCTTTTAGTAGTAAATTCTTTTTATTAACTTTTCCTTATCATTTATACTTTTTCCCACCCACACTAAAAACCACTACCATATATAACTTTGTGGGTCCAAATAAAAGGAATACATTGCCTCTTCTCCAACTAAAAACACTAAAAATCCCTAAACCAAAAAGGATATTATTTATTTGTAAAATAAAAGAACTTATTCCTATTCCTAAGAAGAAAACCTTCTCCATTCCACACCCAAATATTCCCTACTCCTAAACGAATCCTATCCATTCTACCATACATAAATATATATCACTTTCGACACAACAACATACAAATCATACACATTATCTCTTCATCATTCCCCCTTTTTTTATACATTTTTTATATAATGACCATCAAACAACATACCACCAATCCATTTAGCTTCGCCCTCTCCTTCATATGCCTTGTTTTTTGTGGACAGATGAGAATGTTACCAAGTTGCGTGTGTCGATGGAGACAGATATAAAAGAGGTTCAAACAATATACACATATATCTTTTACAACAACATTTATATCTCAAGATAACTGGATAAATGTTGCCAACCTCATCATAGTATGTATGTGTTGTGGTCCAATAAGTGTCATCTCAAAGTTAAGAAAGGATTTTTTGTTTAAAAATTGCATCAAATGGGAAGTAGATGAGAGGGGAGGCTATTTAACAAGTATCAAGTGATCCATGTATAAAAAACGAAATAATTCATCATACTTCCAAATTACATACCACAAACATATTCACATATCAAAGGGGTGATGAGAAGAAGGCATCTGAGTGTCGAAGAAAGAGAACACAAAGACACCCATCATCCTCTTTGATATGATAAAGACAAATGGGGAAATGATTGCCTGTTTAGTTAGTAAGTAGGATGTTTGGGAATGAGTTATATCATTAATAAGTTATCAAATGCACTATCATCACCATCCTCTTTTGGTAGAAGAGATTACCGTTGTTGGAGATACTCCCAAATGCATAGTATCTACACAAACTCCAAACCAAATATCTCTTCCTTATGCTCTACTTTTAATTAATAAGTGTCACAAAGAAAAAGAGAAATGATGATGATGTGAATTTGAGTATATATTTTTATATAAACTCAAGACATTATACTACGTTTGGATGGATAAAAATAGGTTTTGAGAAAGTAAGTAAAATATAGCACTACAAAAAAGGATGGATATAGGAGAGTGGTTTGTGTGTATGGAAATTTCTAAATAAATTAATACGGCACAATGCGAAAGCAAAATGATGCTTCAATATAAAATAGTTGAATAAAAAAAGATGGTTGGTGTGGTGGGGGATAAGGGTGCATCTATTATTGAGAGCATATTAAATTCTGCAAAAAAAAATGGGCCAGACTATTAATGTTGCCTTTTGTTTATATTATGTTTAGTATTTGTTTGTTAATTTGTTTTTTAAGGTTGATTATGGGTTGGTGGGGGATATATACAAGAATGAGAATCGTAGTTGCCTTTGTGGGTGAATTTATTTGGGCAAATGACACAAAACATAACCATCTCTCCTCCACGACTTCTACTAAATAGCTTAAGATTTATTTGATTGGAAAAGTCAACTACTCCCCAACTCCAATCATCCAACTTCACCACACACATACCCCCTAAACCACCACATCTAAATCCAAGTTGCCATCTTTGTCAACTGACACCAACCCAAAATAAACCGAATAATAATGATTTAAATAAAAAAAAGTTAATTTAGTATCCAGGAAAGTAAGCATTGAAACTAGGATCGTATTAAGAGAGCATTTGTGGTGTTAATAATATAAAAATATTTGTTATGCTTGTTGGGGTGTCTCTACATATGAATATATTTGTTATAAATTTGTAGCCATGTATAGATTTATTTGTATATATAATATTTCTGACTTTTTTGTCCTATAAGGTACGACATTTCAGTAGGTAGAGACACTCGCAGTAATATTATTGTCAAAGGGAAATATACCTACATCATAATATATTACTTTGGAGTAGTGAGGCAAATGAAAGTATAGTAGAATAAGTTTTGGTGATTAAAGGTGTGTGTGTGTATTTGTGGACTAATTTGGTGGTAAAGAAAAAAATATTTATTTTGTTTTGTAAGTGAAAAAAGAAAAAATATATCATATTCTTACATATTCATTCTCTTGGTCTGTTAGACAAGCGCATATTTTTGGTAAATTAAATCACAGTAAAAATAATATATCTAAATTTGAAGTTTATTTATTTTGGATAATATATATAGATACATTTGACATGAAATTTTGATAATAGCTAATGGAATTTTTGATGATAATACTTAAATAGATGAATATGTAAAATTTGGATAAATGTTTTGAGTGTTAATAAAAGTGAAATATATGTTATTTTTTGTAGGAAAAAGATTGTTTTTGAAGGGTGGTGGTGGATGGAAGAGTAAGGTTTTGAGTTTCCCAGACTCAATACTAAATGTGTAATTTTGGATGATTCTTATAATACGTGGGGCCTTAATAAGTTGATTGTAAGGTGTTAAAAAAGTCCAGGAATGAAGAAGGAATGTGTGATTTGGTATAAAATATATAATCCGATTATCAATAAAAGGACAATAAAATGTAAAAGTTGTTGTTAGAGGATTTGAGACAGTTTTAATATGTATATACTACATAAACATAAGTATAAAAATAAGCAACATGCTAAATAACACTTTTTGCCCTCTCTTATAAACATTAAAAAGAGGAAGTTAGTATTTGGTTAATAATATATATTCTTGATTGTATATTTTGATATATATTTGATAATATATCATTTCTAATATCTGTAATAAATGTAATAGAAAATGTTTGAGTTGGTGAGGGTGTATGTAATAATATATTTGAATACAATATAAAATGTTGTTTGGGTGAAAAAAGAAAGTGAGTGGTCGATTAAATATTAAAACGTAAAGTAGATGGTGATAAAGTGCGTTAAAATAAATTAAAAAATGATATGGTTCGAAAAGGAGGTGGTTATATTTATTATTAACAAGTTGAAGAGTATAATAAATGTGAAATAATAAATTTTTTTATATCAAATATAATTGAAGTTAAATTAGAAGATAGGACACCAGCCCGGAGGAGGAACAAATAATAATGATATGTTTGGAGATGAGACATTTTTTAAATGCTTAACAATGCTCTTCTGCTTTTATGTTGTGTCTTTTAGATTGTAAATGTTTTGGGGGGTGTATATGTGGCACACATATGATGCGTAAAATTAGATTGATATAAAAGAAGTGAAAGGCACACATCTGGTCTCAATCATGCCACTTTTACAATCTCATCTTCTTTTTAAGCATTATTGGTTGAGAGTAGATATAAATATATATACATTTACATGGATAATATAGAAAACTTTGTTTTAGGATGCTTACAATCTTGAAATGTATAAATTTTATTATATCCATACTCATCTTCACGCTTCTCATCTCCTCTCTTTTTCATGCTTTTATCCTTTATGGGAGAAGGCAAGGATGGAGGTGTAATGGCAAAGAATATACAATAATCGAACAATTGAATTGTCGCCATGAAATGTGATTAAATTGAAACAAATGAGGTGTCTAATAAATATTCATATGATTTCGAAATTTAGAGGTATGATTGCGTGACAATATATCAAATCTATGATATGTTTTAATGAATAAATAAACATAATTAGATGAAATATTGGACGAAAGTACAAAATGACGAAAGTTTTTATTAGATAACTCTAATTGTGGCCTTAAAATAGATGCAATTGTCATAGTAAAAACAAAAATAACAATAGTAATAATGATACTTATTATTATGTAATAAACTCCCGATGGCAGTGTTAACAACATTTGAGAATGACACGGATAATTTGTAGGCGTATGTTAGATTACACATGTATTTGTTTACAAATGATGTGAATATTGAATACTTGAGGTGTAACTAATTGCCAAAAGGGTAAAATGGTATTATAATTCAAGTAAAATAAACACCAATTACGGAGTCATTTTTTAGTAAATAACAATTTATAATAAGTTGTTTATTTAAAGCAATTAAGATAATTGGAAGTTAATTAAACTTATTTTAAAAAATAAACAATAATTTGAAGGCACAATACATAAAATGACAAAACATATCACTAAGTATGGCAAATTGCCTTTTATTTACTTAAAAAATATAATTACAAGCCCAATTTTTTTTGTGTTTAATTGATAATCAAAAATTCTGTTTATTTGTGGTCTCAAAAATACAAAGAGAACGAAGAAGACAAAGGGTTTGTTGTGTTATTTTCTAACAATACATTTACAGAGTAGAAATATTTTGAAAAAATGGGTGACAAATGGTGTAAATGATATGAGCAATTTGTTGAAAATATAATTAAATCAAACCAGAATTGACATTTAGCATCAAAAACAAAGTATTAAATGGTGTGAGATAGGTTTTAAATTAATTATGGACATAAAAACACACAAATTAACGCTTTTCCTCATTCACTAAATGGTGTGGATCATAAAAAGTTATCTTTACCAGAATTAATATTCATCACGATATTATTAGATGGTTCCAACACACACAACATTTAATTCAATTTATTTGAAAAGACAAGAAGTCGTTGTTTGTTTCAAATTTAATCATTTAGAATGTTCTTTTGGTGGTTGTTATTTGCTTTTCTGCTTGGTTTGGTGAATGGATATGATAGTGGGAGTCCCTTTGTTCATCTTGAAATTCAAGGCACATATTCTTGTAGTGGAACCACTTTTGGAACACGTTACATTATTACGGCTGCACATTGTTTTTATTTGAGTAACAAACATTGTGAGGATCCAAATTTTGGGTAAGTCTGGGGATTAGTTTATGCTTCATTTCTTTTAAGAATCACCCACACCAATTTACATGTTGACAAGGAAGATGTCTTGGTTGATGTCGGGGGAATGTGTCTACCAACTAAGAACTTGGATATTCAATGTCATGCTGAGGCGATTCCTAAACGATTCAAAGTCACTCATGTAATGGTCATTAAAAAGTATGTAGATTCGAGGTGCGCAGAAGGTGATGTTGCTGTTTTAAGATTAGAAGAACAATTTGAGGATAGGCATGTTGTGTTGGGACAATTTGATACCGCACCTAATGTATTGTCGGTATTTGGGTTTGGTAATGATCCTTCTAACCCAGACCATAGTCAATACCTTCAATTTCACGAATTCGAAACATCAAAATGTAAACACGAAAATGTAGGAGACGATTCATTCTGTACTATTGAATCAAGCAAAGGAAACGTATGTGATGGTGACTCGGGAGGTCCTTTGATGGAAATCGGAGAAAATTATACCTTATATGGTACTGTTTCCAGAGGATCAAATTGCCAAATCATGAAAAACAGAAAACGAAGGGCTTTGATGAAACTTCGAGGCAATATCAATATCAAAATAGATTCATATGCACATATCCTCTGTGGCATTCCCGATATTTTTGGTGAGGATGTACCTTATGGGTGCGAAAATTGGATTCACAAATTAGATGCTTCCACAAATCAACTTATTATTTATTAAATTTGGAATGATAAATGTTTAAATGTGGGTTGAAGTTGTTTTATATAAGGTAAATATATTTTCGTTTGGTTTGTTTATTATTTTGCTAGATTAATTAAAATTAAAACTAATAACTTTGGTATGTTGCTTTGTTTGTTTGATTAATTACAGCTACACTTTTGTCACATTACATCCAGCAATAGGATTTCTCTTTTGGGAATCCATGAACTTATCAAGTGTCAGCAAATCTTTCGTGAAGCTTCCAACTTTCCAATTAGTAATTTGGGCTAAATAAAGATACATTTAACGGGAAGTTTTTCGGATCCTTGTACAACAACATAATCTAATTCTCCAACGCTAAGTGTCTTATCTCGTATGAAGTTTGGCATCTAACAATTAACTCCTCCTCCAAAATATTAGCATAGCGGTCAAAGTCACCACCATAAGTGTATTGAAACTGGTTGGATAAGCCTTATTGAACTATAGGGTCAAAAGAAAGACTAAAAGAAGACTGAACCTGGATAAAACATGTAGCGACATAACAATGACACAAAGCAATAAATAAATCTGAAGATACATCAATTTTATGCTATTACTTTAAATTGACACAAAATTTAAAAAATGCAACATCATCTTATGTTGCGTAAGATATTAAAATGTAGCTTACATGAGCACGTCATTTCTTTGTACTATTTAAATTTCATTTATATATCATTGCATTAATCCTTTTTAACATTTTACTTGCGTCACATTTGTTCTCTGTAATACGTATTTAATTAGATTGCTAATTGTTTTAAGATTCAAATTTTTATTAATGATATGTGTTTAAATGGCCACTTTTGGATTTGTTCTTGAAACGCACTTTAATTTACATTCCCACAAACTAATAACTTTACTAATTCAAAAAACTTAAAAGCAGCCCATCAAAGTTAATACATCCATTCATTACCCAACAATAAACTTAAAATAATACGATTTAATTTTGTATCACAGATCAAGTCTGTTTCGTTAGACCGACAACTTGGCGCTTTTTTTAGATAAAGCACCACAACTTTTTTATTTGATCTGGTTATGTAATATAGGTATGGTGCTGCTTATCAAAAGTACATCCTTTTTGAATGTGTGATCACTCGTTGGAATAGAGTTTGCATCTTGATAGGAAATTATATCACATAACTTTTGAATTTATTTATTTTACTATATATTTTGTATATTTTGATTATATAAACGTTAAGGTTGGTAATTGGGAAAAGATTGGCGTAGGAAAGTAAGTTTATGATCAAATGAATAAAATAAATTTTTTAGTCTTAAAATGAAAAGAAAGAGATCTCTTGATGATTGTGAAAACCTCCACCCCGCCAAGAAGTCAAGATTGGAAGGAAAACGGGCAAAAACACTTGATTTAGTGCGAAACAACATGACTCTCACCAGCTCTATATTTGACCCCTCAAAATTGAATGCCGACAATCTATATCAGGCAGGTGTCCACTTGCCATCTGGTATATTCAAAGACATCAGAGAGGCTGAAGGATGGTCAACAGACAGTGATACTGGAACTTACCAAACTTTTAGCAAAAAGCAACTCACGGTCAGAGATTATGATAGTGAGGTGGTTCAAGTTCGGATGTTTGCTAAAGAAGGCCAAGTTATTGGGGTTGGTTGTGGTGTTGAGGGTATTGTTGAGCAGTTTGGGGAGGAAGCTACTCAATTGCATCTAGCTAAGTATGTGCCCAGTGATGAAAGTGGTTTGGATTTTAAGTATTTGCCTAAAGATGGGGGCTTGTTATACAAAGGTTATCCTTTTTATCATTGGATAAGGAGAAGGTGGAATCAAGAATATGATGGAAGAGTATGTGATTTCGGGATTGTCTTGAAACAAGGTCAATTTTCGGAACAAGAAAATAAGTTGATTGTGGAGAATTGGAAAAAGTTCTGTCGCAGAAATGACACGAAAGAAGAGGAGTTGTTTTGGCTTCTGGGAAATTGCCATCATGGAAGAACGACAAGGGGAGAAGAGACTAAGTTTGTGGAAGAAAGTGCTTTGATACCAAAACTTTGCCGTGGATTGGAAAGACGTACTGGAAGGCAAGTTATAGCTAGACTTAGAAAGTTATACAACCCTGCTGTCTTCCAAGGAATTGATCCTTCTAGAAGTGTGGGGAAAAGTGATTTAAACCTGCTGACATTCCTGAATGCTAAGCATGGTGGAAATCCAACCAAAATTGCCTTAGAATCCGGGAGGACAGTCGATTCAGTAACATCCAGTTTAAGAAAGTTAGCTGTACAATCATATGGATTTGAGTATGCTCAGGCATACATTTACAACGTCCTGGAACACTCCCAAATATTTAATATGAAGCACATTGTTTGTAAATTTGATGAGGTGGAAGATACCTTCCGTGAAGCGTCCCATGATCTATTTATTGAAATGACGAAGAAAATCAAAGGATCAACGGTTAATGATTTGTGGAACGTTTTCAAAAAGTTAAGGAAGCAACTAGAGTATCAAATGGGCCAAACAAAAAAATACAAAACAGCTCTCACCCTAACACTTCCTTATAGAAAACTCAAACCAACAACAGTTGAGGCTTACCTGATGTATCTTGATCTCAAATTAAGAGATGCTACCCATCAGAAGGGAGCCACAGTATCAATACCTGATTTCCATGAATACCAAAAAGAGTACAAATTCTATTTAAACAGTCCAACTCCTTTGATTGATGCTTTCAAAGCAGTACATAACCATTATGGCAATATGGTTAAGAAACATTGCCCTTCAATCACACCCACATCTAATGGAAGTACTTTTTGGAAAACTGAAACAGAAAGAAATGTGATTGCGTTGTCTTTACAAAGCACAGACCATATCAAGGACCTTAAAAAAGATGTGAAAGCTTTCAAAAAAAATGTTATGCGTTATTTATTGGAAACAAAATTATATGAAGTTGTGAATTATGATTTTGAACCTCATGAAGTCGTTGATTTGTAAATATTTACTTTTTTGTTGTTATGTTGTTATGGTATTGTTATATAATTTGAATAGTATAAATATTTAATTATTGTGTAATGATTTATATGTCTGTTTTCGGTTGTTTAAAATGCATGTAAGGGGATGATTTTGTAGACAAATCAGCTTTAATTTTATTTGACAAAAGGTTTGTATTCGTTTTAAAGTTCATTTGCCGAGACCAAACATGGCGTTTGATGAAGAAGATGGTACAATAATACAAACCAAGGCATATATTAACACAAGACAGCAAATCATAAAGATACACGGCAACATAAACATTTACGTGATAACCTTCGTGGACTGTATCAATAACAAATAGTCACTCTGTGAACTGCTACTAATTAGCAATGAGACCGACATCCTAAATGTATTTCTTACTATATAATTCCTAAATTCGTCATCTTATATTTTTCTGCAAATTCTTAAATGGATCCTCAGTTTGGTAGGCCAGACATATAAAAAAGGTGTCTGATCAGCCTTGTAGAGGAAAACGAGTTCTTTTTCAAACATGTTGACCCAAACTTTAAGATTATATGAACGAACCACACTCCCTTCAGTACTAGTTTAAGAATTAAATAGTAGTAAATAAAAACATTAAAATGATTACCAACAACATGCATTACCATACCTATCCCCCATTACTTGCTCCATGCCAACTATCTTATTTAACAACACCTTTACTTGAAAAGCACTACTAATAATTCATCCCATCGTTGTACATACACCACAAAATGATGTAAAGACACTTCTCTCCAAAAGCGTCAAACCTTTTTGAATCAAACTTGCAATCCAAAATTATTATAAAATTATGCTGAAACATTCAACAAGTATTTATGCTGCCGGTTTATCTACGACAGGCAGCTTCGGAATCAAAGACTTGGTGTTGAAAGAAACGGCCGCTGAAAATATTGCCAAGCCCAAGAAAATAAGTTACTTTAATCACAAAAATGTGACCAAAGTGTCGTCTGGCTTTGGGTTTTCTTTGTTTGCAACGAGGAAGAAGCTGTATGGTTGTGGATTGAACAACTTTAATCAGATTGGGAATCTAAAAGGGACTAAATCAAAAGAACAAATCCGGACATGGCACATCCACCCCAAATTGTTGGAATTACCTTTTGAAGGGAAGAATATAATGGATATTAGTTCTGGTAGGATGCATTCGTTGGTGGCAACTGATTCGGAGGTGTATGGGTTAGGAGATAATTGTCATGGACAAAGTGGAGTTGGTGTTGCAAAAGGTGGGAACAAGCTGGAGACTTTCTCAAAGATCGAGTTGCCTGATGAAAGTGGTGTCAGGAAAGTGCATTGCTCACTCGACACCAGCTTTATACTAACAAAATGTGGAAACTTGTACTCTTTTGGCTTGAATACGGATGGGCAGGTAGGAAATGGGAAGTACGGTCAAGTCAGACAACTTCACCACGTCAAAGGAGACTTGGAGGGAGAGAAGATAGTCAATATTTTCGGTAGCACAGACACACTCCTGGCAATAAATGAGAAGGGAGATGTGTTTATCTGGGGTCAAAACGAGTATGGTCAAATGGATTTAGTTACGTCCCAGATGCAGGTTGTTAAAATATTTTGAAACTTCTTATTCATATCTTTACAGCTTAATATTCCCAAACGATACCCAATCAACGTAGGAAAAGTGGTGTCAGGTGGAAGTACTGGAAGCTCGTGCATAGTATGCAACGACAAGGGTGAAGTATATGTTTGGGGCAGTCAATTTTTAGGTCTTGGTCCAAGAATTACTTCAACTATAAAACCAATTCAGATCGACCCGCAGATATTTGCTAATACTGGAGAAAAAGAAGCCTATATCAAGAGTGTATTTGCTGGGTCTACTTCGATGGCAGCTAGGACAAATGATAAGAATATCTTTACGTGGGGCTCAAATAGATATGGCGAATTGGGATTAGGCAAGAAAGATCCACAGAACTTTCCTTTTCCTGTATTCTTGCCGAAAGAAGTTAAAGCTTTGGATTTAGGATATGACCATTCATTATTTTTGACATATTGAAGTGTTTTTAGTTAATAATTATTTATAAATAGTGTTTTACAGTAATAGGAAAGTAGATATTAATAAAATTATTATCGAATATTGCATTTTATCGGTTGATGAAGTAATTTTATTTGTAATTACTTGAGTCGTTGATTCAACTACATTGATTGTATTACCTTCGATCACTTTTGTGTCTTTTAGAGTTGGCAAAGCATAACGTTTAAGGTCATTACAAGTAGCCGGCCATTTTTTGATAACTCCGGTGTCTAAAGCCATACTTTGCATGGAAGCAAAACTCTTTCGTGTTAAATGAATGACCAAATTTGCTGTCTCAAAATCACAAAAATGAGCAATGGTCGGAACATCGCATTGAAGCGTACAAACAACATACTCACATCCCTCCTCCAAATATTTCTCCGCATGGCTAGAGTCCCCGTTTTGTGCTAAATGCCTAAAATTAGACATCATCGAAGTAACAGCATCGTGATGTTTCGTACAAACTTTCATACATTGCTTCGAAACTTCCCTATTCAATGTACCCAAGCAAGGGAATTTTTCTTTTATCGCCTTGAAATTATACACACAAAATTGGTCTACTATATCTGATGATCTTGACAATAGTTCTTGAATGTATGAGGGTGGACATTTATTGTAGCAAGTTTGGAATTCATTGTATAAGCTGCAAAGATAGACCAAATAAATTTACATAATATTAAGACTTACCCACAAAACTGTTCAAAAAAAGTCTGATTACTAAAGGCAACCAAAAAATCATTATAATTCAAATTCAACAATCCTCTAGCCTTAGTCTGTCCTAATTGGCCTTCCATTTTAGAAACAAATTTGATGGCACAACTTCCCATACATGAATCGGGAATAGGTTTCTTTTGCCCATAGCAAAGGTAAGGTAAAATTAAAGTAACAAAAATAAGCTTCATTTGGAAGATGTATGTTTTGGTGATATCAAGTTTTGTGATAGTAAAGCTTGTCTATTTATATCATTTTAGTCACCTTCACTTCTTGCGCAACACATATTATAAATTGGAAGATAAGCTAAGATGGCAAAGCGTGTTCCGATCGTAATTTGTTAAAATCAGATATGTGATGGACGATAAGCTTAAGCTTTGACAATAAAAAGGGTGTTTGCTTGAGGCAGTTTTTCAGTTGTCTATTGTTTTATGTATGCCCATGATATCATGTAGCTTTGATTTGATTTCTCTATTCAGTGAAGGCCATTTGGCTTTATCAAATAAGATATATCCCGTATAACTTGTTATTTAGTGCTTTCACTTCGGCTAATGTTGCTAATACTATTTAGGTTAAAAAATGTGATTGCTCAGTAATACATACTAGTTAGTTGTGTCTGGGTGTAATAAATATTATATCATCATATACTATTGCCACTTGATAAGATTTATGATCATAAACTAGATATACTTATTATATCTCGCGAAAGTGCGGCAAAGATGTATTAACAAACTTTTTTATTAAACTTTTGATTGATGTGTTTTGGTTGATTTGTGTATCAACTTTAATTCCTGAATTCTTTTCACCAATTTGTTTATTTCAAATAATTAAAGGGAACATTAACCATCCCTGAGCTGTTGCAAAATAACAATATACTGATCAGACGAATGATTCGTAATACCGTCAAAGCAAATATCATTATAACCAACATGTTTTTACCAAACATAATCATGTGTTACTCAAAAATAGCAAATAATAAAGGTAAGCTCCGATCAGTAGAACTTTAAAAAGATACTATGAACCTACATAGACGCTTTTTACAAACAATCGTCAGTTATTGGATGAAAAATATTTAGCTATCTTTAACCCTTGCCATTAAAAGATTGGTCGCATTACGCAACGATACATTCCAAAACTAACTTTTAACAACGCTTCAAACTTTCCATATTTTATTAATCATTTTTCTTGTCTAAAGAAACTTAATAGTATCGCCATCAAGCCTCCCCCAATAATAATGGAAGATGTCTCCGAATGGTTTAGCAAAATGAATGACTTAGATCCTTTCATCTTCGCCTTCCTTTTGACGACTATATTTGTGATTCTATTCTTGCTAACTATCTATTGTTGTCATCGTCATAGGCAAAGAGCCAACAACTCTTACCATCTCCGAGGAACGCTGCCACGAAACTCTTACATTGATGAAACATACAAATCCAAAGTCGTCAGTTATATGCCCAAATCAAACTTCCAAGACATCCTTCATCATCCTGAAGCCCTTAAAAAATCAGCTACTCTCGAAGTCCATACTCCTCTACCTACCTCCACGACTTTTGCCGTTCCTGACGATGACAAGATTCGAGCTATCGTCCGGTATGGGAATGGGTATCGCGTAAGTGGCAGCAATGAACATAGTGTCACAGTTATCGGATCCAATAACAGTTATGTCTAGCCGAACCAACTTAATACTATATATCATTCATACTTTTGTATTGCCTTATTACTATTTAAATAAAATTATTTGATAACAGGCCCTCATTTATTAACACTTTATTGTCGACTGAATAGTTTAAACTTGAAAGAGAGGAAGGATGATGTGTAGTTTAACTTAGATCCAAAGGCAACAAACTTATTACATAATATCTAATCCAACAAGTTGACCGATCTCTTTGACAGCTGCCTCGGTATCACCACAATTGACATGCACAGACTTGATGCCAACGGCCTCGGCTCCTGAACAATTTACTTTGAGATCATCCACAAACAGACAATCTTCCCCTTTGAGGGCAAGTCTTTCGAGGGTCAGATTGTAAATAGCTGGGTCTGGCTTACGAAGGCCAACCTTGCACGATTCAACCACCACATCAAATTGAGATAAATCAGCCATGATAGTGGATCTGGTCTTGAGTTTGTCGTAAAAGAAGTTATTGGTAAGGAGAGCTGTTTTGATTCCATTCTCCCTCAGTACAGAAAGGCATTTTTTAAAATTTTCGTCTCTGTGCATTCCTCCAAGTAATTCTTCGAAGGGTCTGTCCTTGGCTCCTGCCATTAATTTGTTTTCGATTGAGTCTGGAGGAGCAGTCTCAACAAATTCCTCTACTGTCAAG
Organism: Rhabditophanes sp. KR3021; assembly: GCA_963281155.1. Classification (NCBI taxonomy): domain Eukaryota; kingdom Metazoa; phylum Nematoda; class Chromadorea; order Rhabditida; family Alloionematidae; genus Rhabditophanes; species Rhabditophanes sp. KR3021. Next base: position 8,890,952 of record CAUJLY010000001.1, read on the forward strand.
GCGCCAATATCCATCTGAGCTACTTGTTCAGCTACACGACCTCCACCCATTACCTGGAAGTTTTGGACGATTTGTGGGTTTGAGTACATCATGATGACACCACCCATATCAAAAATACAACATTTAACTTTACCTTCCGAAACCATATCTGAAAACAAAATGAATATACAATAATTTTATACAAATGATTTAGTCTACACGCACACAACCAACTAAGCACATCTAAATTGATCGCTCAACATAATACTGAGCCACAAACGCGATTACTTTTCCTTTTTGTATTCCTAAATAGTAAAAGATTTGTTTGATGTGCGTCATTTGATATTAATTTTGTAAAAAAGACTTTATCTAGGCAACAAAAAGTTTGACCATCTTTTGGGTTTATTTTGTGATGAAGAGACCCAAAATGAACAAGTTTGCACAAAAATGGTACGCAGATAGAGTGTCTGGAGGTGTAATCTATCAAGAACAACTATAAAAAGATATGGCTTTTTGTGGTGTGTAGTTTTGGTACACAATGGTTGCATTTTTTGTTGGTAAGGCGATTATGCAAAAGTTAATCAGAAGAAAACTTGAATTTTATTAAATTAAAAAATAGTAATCATTTTTTGCCATTAAATTTAGTCTCCATAACCTTTTGATACCTCAACAACCGTGGACAGCAACTATCTTCCTCCTTTGTAGTTTCTTTATTTGCCTTTCCTGCCACCTTCTACAACAAATAAAAAAATAAAAAAATGATAAGCAATCAAAGAAACACCTGACTATGATTGTAAACTTTCAACGCTCCCGATCGAGATAACAAATTAGCTTGTTTTTTAGCTTCTTCAATCCTTAATAATCGTCTTCGTTGACGTTCTTGGAGGATAAGTGTTTGTTGTTCGGAATAATCAATAGTAGACACTTTTTTAGTAGCATTTGTACTCATTACAAACAAAAAGGCATAAATGAATGAAGGTTGTTTGGGTGACACACACACACGCTATTTGATGTTGCCATCTCATGAACACACCTGGTCAGGTCAAAAAGAAGATGTGTACTGATTATGAAGTCGTTCAAATTTCAACATTTAATATTGTTCCATAAAAATGGTGATACTATTTTAAAATTTTGAAATTATTTAAGATATGAGGAAGTACATGAATGTTAGTCTTTTGGCAACTCAAATCAACAAAAACATCAAATTGAAAAATCAATCACTCCTGTGACAGGGCATTCATTCAAAAATGTATCAAAATATAAGTTTATTCTTTGACTACATTATATTGCAACTTGAGGTCTTCTTTATACGTTTAAAGTTGCAACAAATATGATGAGTATTTTAAATGAAGTATATGTTTAAAGTATATTAAGTAGTATCTTTGTAACTTTTTAAGTGGGCTAATAAATTATGCAATAGATAAATGCGACAAAGATTAATATTTTAAACACTTCAAACAACCATCCCCAGGCACTATTGGATATAAATAAATGGAAGTTTATATTTTATGTTTGGCAAAGAGTTAGTTAATGAACATTGAGTTTGAAAGAAATTATTATTATCAAAAAGATAAAGTTGGTACAATTAAAGGCAAACACATTTAGTTTTGATTTGATGGATTAAGAGAAGTTCTTTTGCTGATGATAAGAAGTTGAGTGTGATGTAATTTGAAATAAAAATTTACAACTTTTAACAGACAGAGTATTCAAAAATATGTTGAAGTAATATGTACCTATGATATGTCATAAGAATGAAATATAAGATTTGAAGTTGGCAATATTATATTATTAATAATGAGTCATTTTTAAGAGACAAATTAAAGATGAGTCTTCAAAAAGAAAGATACAAGAAGGATGATATGAAGTATCAGATGTTCACGCAATTTTAAAAGGTGGAGCTTTGACAGAGTAGCAGTTATTTTAATAAAATATTACCCGAGCTAACTGCCATCTTCTTGATATCATTAATTTTTAAATTCATATTAAGTTGATGACTTTTGATTTATCCTCATTTTATATTTTTACCCATTAAATATTCAGACAATATTTATTGTTACGGTAATAATATTTAGTCTTATTAGAGTAATGTTATTTTCTAAATAATTTAATCAATTTCAGACCATCATCATGCGGTGGATCTTCAACATCTTATTGCTAGTTTTGTTATGCACCACATTTACTGAAACAGGTAACTTAAATAAACAAGTTTTCACATAATTACATAATATAACCATTTTAAGCTCGTATTCATATCAAAAAAAGAATGTTGCAACGACAGCGGAAAGTATCGCGCAACATAAATCACAAATTACAGTTGAAAATAAATTAGAAGCAACGGAAGCGGATGACGATATTTCGGAGTTAATTGATCAAATTGAGAGCAATTCTTATAATGACACTGCCTTGGATCACATTGACTTCGCAACTGATGGAAATCAGACTCAGGCTGTTCAGGATCTTTGTACTCGCGTCCATAATAATACAGCTTTTGCCGGGGTAGTTCCTTACTCTACCAAAACTGTTAAGAATGCCTTTGAGTGTCAGAGGACTTGTGTTGAGGAATTTCCACTTTGTGTTGCCGTTGTCTTTTATTTTGTCCATGACAAGAAGAATGAACATCTTTGTTACTATTTTGACAAAAATAGCGTCGACGATCATGTTCAATTGATGGCTGAGGCTCCCAAGCATAAGAAGGATATTGTTAGAGCCTTGGAGATTGTTGTTAACTGCCGCCAATTCGATCCCGTCCCACCACCTTCTGACCAAGTTATCTCTTCTTCGGATAAAGTAGACAGAACAAAGAGACAACATACCTTTCAGGAGCCAATTAAGTCTTCTGGGCCATGGACAAGTTGGTCTGGATGTACACCTTCGGGGTCACAAGTCCGCTCTCAAGTTTGCGAGTATGGTGGGTTAAAAGTTTGAGCAACCATTACAATTTATTAACTAACAAAATCAAAAATTTAATACTATCAATCACTTATCATCAACAACAAAAATTCATCTAGGATAAGTTCAGCCACTTGATTCTTCATTTCGGAAAGAGATGACAGATTTCATCAAAAGAGCTTCCCGGACTGCGAGTTAGTGATCTGTCTTCTCAGAGCATCGATGAGGACACTTTCAACATCTCCGGCCATTTACTTTTACCGCATTCTTAGAACAATAATTTCTTCCTTTTCCATTCTCTTATCAAAAATGACTTCTTTAAAAAGTCTTCTTTATCGTCAAAGGGTAGTTCCAAGTCGACGGTACCATTCAAGTTTGTTTTATGCAAACACCTTCTCTTATTCAATTCTTCGCTTTGATTTTGGCCAGTGCACTAGCAGTTGTTTCTATTAAAATGTTTGCAAAATCCACTGATTCTTAGCATGCTCTCTTTCTTTTGCCTGTATTAAGAAGTCCTTTTGTTTTAGAATATTTTCCATATTGTAAGTATTGAAAATTAGTTGTCAGTCTTGATTTCTTAAGATTGCCATATTTAGGTTTTGTTGGTTTTTGATGACGACTCATTTTTTACGAGTTTTAAATTCTTCGCCAAAAATTGACCCATTAATCTGATTTGAAAAGGTTCAATATCGGATCATTTTTAATACCTTTAGAAAGGTTAACATCACCTTCAGCATTTTTCAGTCTTAACATGTGTTATTATGAAATATATAAATGATATTTTATATTCAACAAAAAAAAGTATTTTTACGCAAATATTGTAATTTATGATTGTTGCTTCAGGTAGAAATATCCAGAGAAGAGGATGTGCTGCTAGAGACTTTGCTGCTTCTCAACAGCAGCAAGCTCAGTACGATCAAGCTGCTCAATATCAACAACAGCAAGCCCAAAGACAAGCCCAAGAAGCGGCTCAAAGAGCAGCCCCGACCGTCCAATACCGTCCCGCCGAACAAAGACCTCAGCCATCCCAAGCCCAATACCCTCCAACTCCCTACAACCACCAAGACTACTACCGCGCCAACCCAACTCAGGCCCCAATCCAACCCTCAGACGAGGAAAGACAACGGGCCCAAGAGTACGAAAAAAGACGCCAACAATACGAAGAACAAATGCGAGTCTACAACCAACAACAGCAAGACAACCAAAGAGCTCAACAAGCCGCTCAAAGACAAGAACAACCTCACTCTCAAGCTCCATTTGCTCATGCCATCGAAAGACACCCTGCCATCCCTTCGGCTGATCCATGCCCAGGAGATGTGTGTGTGACGCCAAGGCCTGACCCAAGGCAATTGGGAAGGACTGAGGAAAGGAGAATACTCCCCACCCTTCCAACTTATCCCTCCGCCTCCTTCCCTACCAGACCTCCCCCACCACCGACACCGCCCTGCTTTTCGAATGCCTGCCAACCTGCCAAATCTTCCTTTGCTGGAAGTTGGTCTGGGTGGAGTGATTTCAGTGGATGCTCATGTACGTTTTCTTCTTACTTAAATTAAATGCATTTGTTTGTAGGCACGTGCGGAGAAGGCATCAAGCAAAGAAGAAGAATTTGCGAGGGAGGTGCTTTTTGCATTGGTGGCACGGATGTTGAGACTGAGAGATGTAATATGGGGCCATGGTGAGTTGCCAAATTAAGTTTTTTTTATATTGTTTGAGTGTTCAGTGAAACGTGGAGTCCATGGTGCGACTGGTCTGCCTGCTCGAGCTCGTGTGGAGTAGGAGAAAAGTCACGTACTCGTTTCTGTCTCCAGGGAACTAACAGATGTGAGGGGAAAGATTTCGAAGCCCAACAGTGTGATGCTGGTCCTTGGTAAGTTGGTTAAATACAACTGACTTATAGTTTGCCTTTCAGCCCTGAGTGGTCAAGTTGGACGGACTTCAGTGCCTGTTCAACTAGCTGTGGAAACGGATTCATCACCAGAACAAGAACTTGCATGGGAGGTGATACTTGCCAAGGCAGAAGTTCAGAAGAACAATATTGTGACAATGGACCATGGTAATTTGATTTATTGAAATAACTTACATTTTTTAGCTCAACCTGGTCTCCATGGACAGACTTTTCAGCTTGTTCAGCTAGTTGCGGGGATGGTGTTAAGAGGCGTTCAAGAACCTGCATCGGAGGAACTGATTGTCAAGGTGAATCTGAGGAGTCTCTTTTCTGTACTGGACCACCTTGGTACGTTCGCCAATTATAATTACAATGTAAGGCCCCCTTTTCAGTGCTAATTGGAGTGAATGGGATCAATGGTCACTGTGTAGTGTAGACTGCGGGCCCGGCCGTAAGACACGTACTCGGGTCTGTCAACTTTCGAATGGATCACCATCCGAAGATTGCTTAGGCAACAATGAAGAAGTTACCCTTTGCAATGAAAGAGAATGGTAAGTTCTACAGAGTAAAAGTAACAAACCACTTCATTTGATTGTAGTTGTTCATGGACTGAGTGGTGCGACTTCTCAACATGCGATAAGGAATGCGGCGGTGGCCAAAGAAGCAGATCCAGAATCTGCCAACGGCCAGGCATTGGCTTCGACGACACCTGTACTTGCCCAGGCCAAGACACTGAATTCTCCCAATGCAACGAATACCCCTGTGCCCCGCAATGTGGCTGGACCGAATGGTGTCCTTGGTCCCCATGCAACGTCCTCTCCGCCTGTGAATCCGGCCAATCCCAAAGAAGTCGCCAATGCGTAGGAGAAGTAGGGTGTAGTTGTGAAGGAACGTCAATGGACAGAAAACAATGCCAAGGCTTGATTCCATGCACTCCACCACCTCAATATGCAGCTCCATGCTAAATTCTTTAAGACAAACGTACCCACCATAACTAACCTATTCCTGAAAATATTACTAAATTTACACAAACTTTATACGTACACAATTGTTTAATTGGTTGAGCTTTATACAACTTTTTTAATAAACACATTTTATAAAAATTTTTGCGGTGGGTTCGAATTAAAGAACAAGGATAGATTGTAAAATGCTATTTAAGTACTTAATCTGCCTAAACGTTTGTTTCCTAATTATTACCTACATTTGTCCATACCTTGCCATTTAACTTCCAAAGACAATCAAGCATATAGGATGTAAAAATGAGGTGTATTTGATTAATTCGAAAGAATAAACAAGATGAAATAAGTTTTGGTTAATAATTAAAGCCTAGATAAATAGTATGTTTTTATGGACCAAACTATTAATTTAAACAGTTTGTTTTAAAAAGACGGCTCAGAAGGCGTCCTCTCCATCGGAGAGCAAAAGAGCTTACCTGGCAGTCATCAAGCGTACCAATCCACAAAGGAATTGAAGACGCATCTTCGTGCTCAAGAAAGGAGGCTGTATCTAATCCCCGCCGCTTTAGTGTGATTGACTTTTGTCAAAAACGTTAGAAAAAAAACTACAATAGAAGATCCTATGAAGTTTGATTTCGAATTTGAGGACTAACAAGTTTTGTTTTAAGGGTAAGCTGGTTACAGGAGGGCTGGGTTAGAAAACGAGATACCAAGTGGGAATACAAAATTAAATGCATACTTTAATGACAAAATATTAAAAATATGAACGGATTTAAAGTATTTGTATTTTGATATGAATGATGAGGAAAAATAAAAAGTACTATAAAAATGGATCGTGATTTGAATGTGACAACTAGAAACGTTATGGTATTTTACGAATATCACATTGAAATAGTTATTATCCTTCGTTCATAAAAATTTAAAATTGTTTCAATATTAAATTCAAATACGATGCTGAAATTTGCCAGGATATATTTGGATGTATAGGTTTTTGTTGTGAAAGACAACAATTTTATTAGAGACTTTGTGGAAGTCTCATTCCAAAATTTGGCAACACAATTCGTATAGAGTTGTGAACGCATACTAACCTCAAACTGGGTTTTTTAAACCGTCTTGGTCAAGGCTTGTTAACCTTTTATACACTTACATGTGAAAAGGGAAAGTGGATCATTGTATTATGACATTAATAGGTAGTAAATGTTGGTGGTATATAATTACAGTCTTGCTTCTACAGCTGAAAAGATAATTGTCGAATAATTTGTTAAGATGCGGGATTGTTTTCCTTTCACATACAACAATTTTGTTATTCTTTTCATTACGCAAACATTGTGTTATTACCAGACTTATACATGTGTATTAAGTTGGGTGAGTATATTAGCACTCCTATCATGCTTGATACACACATCATAATACGGAAGATCATTTAGGTACTAAGTAGTTGTCTTTTATCTAATGTGTCTTGTTTGTATTTAATTGCTACAACCTTTTCATGATAAAGAATAGTTTGAGCCTGTTAAATTTTGTTCTTTGCTCTTTTTTGAATAAATCTATTTCATCAGTGGGCTCATTTCGATTATTTCATCACTTTCGACACTATAAATACAGAGATTTATTTTGTTTCAATCAAATTGTTTGTTTAATTATTAACTAACTAAAAATGGAGGCTCTTTTTGCGAGTAAAGATATGTTAGCTGCCAATATTAATGGAACTAATACATCCATGTCATGGGTTATTGATAGTTTAGAAAAAAATTCTCTTTCTTTTAGACAGGCTAGAGGACAAGCAAAAGTTTCAAAGGTATATTATACACGCCTAATCTACATATTTAAGCATAATTATTTAAGATTGATAATATCGATATTAGTGACAAGAAAGGTTTCAATTCAAAGGTGTACAAAACAACAATTACATTTGACGACATTAACAATAACCCTTATGTTTGTATTTTAAAAATTCCTGGGACTGGAGATCTAAAGGCACTAATAGATGAAGTCACAAATGATGAACCAAGTTCGGATGATGAACATATTAGTGTAAATACTACTATCAAAATGCATAACAGAGAAGTTTTGTTTTATGAACATTATAGCGGTGATATCAAAGGCCTTCATATTCCAAAATGTTTTGGTGCCAAAGAATGGATATTTAATAAACAAGAGGGGGCTATTTTGATGGAATATAAAGATAGCAATCAATTCAGCCATGCTAAATATTTTGACACTTTAACAATTGAACAGGCTCAATCTGTAATGGATCAAATATTTATTTTACAGTCTCACTTTTTGACTCTCCCAGATCAAAGTTGGAAAGAAAAGTTTCCGACTGTCGTTACTGCCCTTGATTTTATAGCAATTAAAGACTTCTTCTTACCTAATTTTGAGAACATCAAAAAACTTACTGACCCAGCTTTATGGAAAGATACCGAACAAGATATTTTAGCATTAGCTTCACATTATTTTGATGCTGGAACTTATATTTTTAAAGATTTACCATATGAAGAAGATAATCAGTCAGTTTTTGTTGAAGCTGACATGTGGATAAATAACTTTCTTTTTGACAACACATCAAAAGATGTTACTTTATTAGATTTCCAAGTTTCTCACTGTGGAAATATTGGCTATGATTTGTGTGATATTCTAATTACCAATTGTAATTATGACACAAGAAAGGCTTTAGAAAAAACATTACCTCAATACTATCAAAAACTTAAACAAGAAGTTGAAAGTAAGGCTTGTACTTTCAACCTTACATATGAAAAATTTATCCAAAATTACGACATTAGTTTGATAGTTCGTGCATTGATCAAATGTATGGCAATGGAAATGATTTATGCCTTAAATGAAGTTCCAAAAGAAGGAGGTGATGCTTATTGGGATCAAATGAAAAAAGATCAGGCTTTTTATACCTTAAGTGGGTTAAATGATGCCGTTGAAGGAGCAAGAAAACATAAGCCAGAATGGTTGATTTTGAAAGAATAATTAAGTACATACATTTACTTAGCACATTCAATAAAAGACACTTTTATATCACTAACTCTAACCAAACCACTACGTAAACTCCCATCATTTAGGGACCAAACAAACTCGAACAATTGCCTTCCAGATCTTGTTCTCAATGACTGGTGTGGCGTTTTTAGGCGAATATTAACGCTTTGTACTGCCACGCATCATGAAGACAGACTTTCATTATGTTCCAACAGTTAAGCTACAACCTTTTTCAAAACTTTATAAAAATAACTATTTTAAATTGGTATTTGACAACTAAATTTTTTTGTTTGGAAAGTGATTTATTTTTAATAGTCTTAAATTTAATGCATGGATGCTATTTTATGACATAATTTTGTTACTACATAAACTCGATTTTAATCTGTATATTCGAGCCTTTAAATAAAACATTACTTGCAATGAAACTTAATATACGCATACTTAGTAGTGATTACTTTAAATGCAAATAAATTGTAATTTGTTGCAACTTTTATATTTCAAAATAGATCACGACTATTTTGTGAACATAATATGAGTTAGTGAGGCGCCCGCAGACCGTCTATATCTTTACTCTGGAGGAAAACAAATTATATAAAAAATTGGCTCTATGAGTTTGGTCCATAACCTTTCTTCCTTTAATCAAGCATTTGATCCCATAATTTGTAGTCATTTATTTCGTCAATGAATGCTATATTTAACCTGCGTAGTCTAAAAAACATCACTCTTGTCTAAGTAGACAAAATCACAGTTATCATTTTATCAAATAGGCAACATTATATCTTTTTTTAAAAAGTACAATGGGCTCTTGATTATATTAAAATGAATACATACTTATCCATTATTTGGCTCGCAACGAAAGTGTAACAAAAGAAACACGTGTTTTGGGCTCCACCTTTTTTACTTATTAGTTGAAGTATAGATTTTACCGCCATTTGGATTATTTCATCATTTTCGACAATATAAATACAAAATTTTATTCTATAAATTCCAATTGGTATTTATCTCTTAGACACCGAACAAAATGGAAGCTATTTTAAGTAATGACTTATTAACTGCCAATATTAATGGAACTAACACAACTATATCTTGGGTTATTGAGAATTTAGAGAAAAATTCTGAATCTTTTAGAGATGCCAGAAAGCAATCAAAAGTCACAAAAGTATGTTCTTATCACATATGTATTTGTATCTAAATATGTTTCAGATTGACAACATCGACATTAGTGATAAGAAAGGTCTTAATTCAAAAGTATACAAAACAACAATTACATTCGACGACATTCATAATGTACCTTATGTTTGCATTCTAAAAATACCTGAAATGGGCGACTTCAAAGCTCTTACAGATAAAGTGTCTAATGCTGAAATTTCATCAGGTGAAGAGCCTATGGATCTTAACACTGTTGTTAAAATGCATAACAGAGAAGTCTTGTTTCTTGAACAATATAGTAGTGACATTAAAGGCCTTAATTTTATCCAATGTTTTGGTACCAAAGAATGGAAATTTGGAAAAGAAGAGGGGGCTATTTTGATGGAATATATAGATAATGAGCGATTTTATCATGTCAACTTCTTTGAAATGCTTACTGCCGAACAAGCTCACGCGATAATGGATCAAATTATCATCTTACAATCCCACTTTTACACTCTTCCAGATCAAAGCTGGAAAGAAAAGCTCCCAACTGTTTTTACTGTCAATGATTTTGCAATGGTCAAACATTATTTTTTGCCCAACTTTGAAAATTATAAAAAACTGACTGACCCCAAAGTATGGAAAGATACCGAAACAGACATCCTAGCCTTACTATCACATTACTCTGAAGCTGGAACTTACATAGACACCACCCTACCTTACCAAAAAGACAATGAATGTGTATTTGTGAAATGCGATCTTGGATTGAATAACTTCTTTTTTGACAAAAGATCAAAAGACGTTGCTTTATTAGATTTTCAAGGTGCACATTGCGGAAGTATAGGTCATGATTTGGCTGATTTTTTAGTTACAAACTGTTCTTTAGAAACAAGAAAAAGTTTAGAAAAGGCTTTTCCTCAATTTTATGAAAAGCTTAAAAATGAAATTGAAAGTAAAGGTTGTTCTTTAAAAATTAGCTATGAAAAGTTTATCGAAAATTATGAAGTCAATTTGATTGTTCGTGCCTTGACCAAATGTATGATATTGGAATTGTATTATGCCTTAAATGATCCTCCACAAGGCAGTGTTGATGGTTATTTAGATGAAAAGAAAAAGGACCAAGCTTTTTATATGATAAGTGCATTAAATGATGCTGTTGAAGCAGCAAGAAAGTATAAACCTGAATGGCTGATCATGAAAGAATAATTTTATTAAACTCAAACTAATCTAACAAATTAAACAAACCATTCAATATGTGATTGCATTATTTTATTACTTACTAACATACATACACTATATTTTGGTTGAGGAAAGTAGAAAAGTTAGGTAGTACACAATTATCATTGTACATGGTATCATCATTTTGTTAGTTTAAAATAAAATATTGCAACTATTAAGACAATACAACAACAAAAATGATTTATTAACTTACTATGGAATTTAATAATTATATACAAGGAAATAAAGCACGTGTCGATTGGATGAATGAAATTGAGTACATGACTGGTGATTCAAATTATTCCACTGCAAATCACAAGAGTAGTTTGGATCCAAGTGTTATCCAAAGTAAAAAGGATTCTAATGCGAGGGCAAAGAAGTTCAAGAACCTATCCATTATATATATTCAACTCGCACATTTGTTTCAGTTCTAACCAACTGTAAGCATTACAAAGTAAAAATGTTTGAGGGTGCAAAGTACTATAAATTAGAGGGTATTATTTACACATACGATCTGAGTGATAATTATTTGGTGTTGAATCCAAATGCCCAAATCTGTTTCAACTATCATGAATTACTTCTCTTAAAGAAATGACAATTAAAAGGGAAGTGGACTGTCAGTTACTCCTGATTCTTTTAATGGTGCCAATTCCGCTTTTCTGTTTTGCACGAACCACAGAAGATTTTACATGTGTTTACAAAGTGAATGTCAAACCACCACGTGAATTTACAGTAAATTACTTCATTAAGCCCTCACACCAGGATACAATGCGTCATCAAAAAACTCAAATGATTTGAGTAATGTAAATAGACCCAACGGCAAAAAAGAGATACACATTGAAGAGTTGATCACAGATATGGCTTCTATAGACTTTGAACATGACACAGACACTAATGTATTTGAGGAACATTTTAAAAAGAATGTGCAAGGAGAAGGACGTGTAGTAGCAATATTTCTTCTATTGTAATTGTTGCTGTTGGCATGCTTGTGCTGTTCCTTGTTTTTTTGTTGCCTTTAAACTAATTACGAAATGTCGTAAGAAGGTGTTGTTAATATACTAAATGCATTTTATACTTATATTTTAGTTTAGGTGATTCCACCTTTTGTAGCAATAATACTGTTTTTTGTTTTTTTATTTGTTTCTTACATTTTGAATGTAATCATAAGACTTTGACTTAGTATTGCAACTCAAAGTGCATCATGATTTATAATAATTGTATGTCCATTCCAAACCAGCCCTCCACCAATCTAACCTCTCAAAATAAACTCAAATCACCACAAATATGTCGACCATCAGCCTCCATTTTAATCACATAATCTGCCTAATTAAGCTTAAACCTGTGGAGACACCTAAATGAAGAGAAAAGTAAGTTGGTGAGGGTGATTGATTTGAAGAATATAGACCTTATATTCTGATACTTATTAGATATTTTTACTATGACTGATGATTTCGAAGTTAATTTGGTCAAATTTAGGAAAAGTATTAAGTATAGGTGTTTGTGTTCATGCTGCCATGTTAAGGTAATTATTGTTCCGTTTAATGGTAAAATTATGTTTGTTACGTAGAGTGTATCTTTGATAATGTCTATCATATCTTTGTCTATTATTTTTCTGAATTTGCTAACGAAAGCACTTGACTATTCGCCGGCTTCATGGAATTGGGAAGCTTTGTTCTTTATTGTTGATGGAATTGCAGTCGTTTCACTAATATTTGGAATTGTTTTTGAAAAACCATGTCTAATCCAACCGTTTGTGGTTTTGAGTGTTAGTTAATTAAAATTAAAATTAAATAATACCTTTTCAGTTAATTACAATTCCACTGCTCTTTTTATTAGGAGCTTTTTTCATTACAGCTATCCAAGATCAAGAATCATTCGCAGCTCATTACATCGAAGCTGAATTTATCAGAAAATTTTCACGAAACTTTAAACAATTGTCCAGTAGTGCAATGAAGCATCGTAAGTTGTGTTATTCAAAACAAATTAATCGCTTCTTTTTAGAAATATATTTATCAGGTATTCTCTTTACGTTCTCTTTATCAATTACAATTCTATTTCATATTTGGATTACTTATCTGTCTATTCAATGCGCTAGCTTTTTCAGAGATGTCGAACAATTTGTTGAATCGAACAAACAGACTCACAAAGCCTAAATTAATCTTATTATTTGATTCACGTCATCACTGTAAAATAAAGTTCATTTTAATTATGTGTCTTTTGCTGCATAATAAAAGTTTACAAAAATGTAACAAGTTATGGATCAACATTTATATACTACATTTATAATAGATTCTTCCATACACTTTTGATCTGAATTCAGTTACATTTAATCATCCGACATACTAATTCTTTAGCAATCTACAAATCCATCGCTAAGCCGTTACTAGCAAAACTTGCAAATTAAATTCATCTTATGTAAACTAAACTTTATCATACTTCCCGTTAAAAAATTAATTGCGAAATTTGTATGACTATTGCAAGTGAATCATAAACGTACACTTTAATTTCAAACAATCTTTTTAAGAACAAATGTATACAAGTAAACGCAGTTATTTTTTAAACTTCCGCCACAAAAATACTTTATTTGTTTGTGAAATAATTTCCTTTAACAAGGTCTCTTTTTAAATTAATCCTGACCTAATCTTCAAACAATGGTAAATAAATGGTAATTTGAACCTACACACTCACCTACCAACATGCCATTAAACTTACCATAAAATTAATCCCGTTACGTAAAAGGGAAAGCTTCTCATATATACGTATTTGTTAAATGGTTATGACACATCGGGGGTTCCTTTTATTTAAATTAAACTGACATCCTCATCTAACGTTCCATAACTGTCCCTACTTATAATTACCTCCAAAGTTGGATGAAAAGCCTAAATCAGGTAGTATCTCAATTAAATGCTTTTGTAATAGACTCAAGATGCATTTCATTTACAGTCAAGTGTTCTTAAAACATTCTATCTCCAACGTCCATCTTTTACATATTAACGCTAAGTCCTTACACTTGCTAACTTGTTCACTTGCACCTACAAACAAAAAAGACACTACTTTATGCATCAAAAGGTACAAATTTTATAATGAATTGTTCTATATATTTATTATAATCCCTACCTGACAATACATAAATATATACATTCCGTAAATACAAATAAAAATATAGGTACCTATATTAACTTGTTAATGGTGCTTTGTCATTGTTTACATTAATATTTTGAAGTTGGCGCAGATCAGGGCAAGACCGTCTTCACGCATCAAAATGTGTTCTTATTTTAAATGCACAATCCTTTCTATTTTTATTTCTTTTTTGCGGTTAATAAATTTTTGATCGGCATCTTGCCCTTTCCCTAAACTGGTCATAAATCCATTAAAATGAAGTTCTGTTGTGGCAAATGGTAGATATTATTTAGTTATTCATCATTTACGTATTCTTATAAAACTTTCTCTTCTTTTGCCAACATCAAAGCCATCTCTCCAAAAATATACCGACAAACGCAGACTTGTTCTCAATGTTTTTATATCATTCCAACTTTATGACCTCAAACTCAATTACGATTGAAATTGGAGATGTTTTCTTTGAACAGTACATATAATAAATGCATTTGTAACTGTAAATTGTTCGGGTCAAAAACATCTTTAAAGACTTTCATCAAATTAACTTTTCATAATAAGCCGCATTGTTAATAACTCTCAAATTAGCAACAACAAACCTTGCTTTTTACTTTCTTTTGACTTTACCAGATGTGTGAAGTAGTGTCATGTTGTATTTCATATTTATATCCCTACCAATAAACCACTTTAAAACAATCACAATACCCTATTTGGGCAATTGGACATGCCACTTCTTTTTAGGAATGATTGTAAATTATTATTTTTGGCATTTGTCACACTTAGTATTTTGGATTTTGGCACTGATCTTGGCACTGCCAGCTTTTAAAAGACTTTCTATTAACTATCCCATTTCCTGATCCACTATTTAAAATCATTTTCACACCATAAAAGATCTTCTATTTTTAAATTAAAAGATAAAAAATAGTCTTTTACTACATGACATAAATCACCCTTAAATCAACGTGATCAGATAGATAAAAATGGAGTCGTAACTTTTATACTACTTGATTTGAATTTAAGCAAACTACATCACATAACATCATATTCCCATCTCCATCTAAATTCCATATTCTCCCATTTCTTAATTAGCACTTTCAAAGCATTCTGTCACCATTTGGTATCTTTTAACACTCCCAATCTATCTCCTTAAATCAACGTCCATCACATTCAGACAACTGCTTCATTACCGCTTGCAAAAGTAGTTTACAGCAATAGCACAAAACTTATTCCTTGACATTG
Organism: Rhabditophanes sp. KR3021; assembly: GCA_963281155.1. Lineage (NCBI taxonomy): Eukaryota > Metazoa > Nematoda > Chromadorea > Rhabditida > Alloionematidae > Rhabditophanes > Rhabditophanes sp. KR3021. The sequence continues at coordinate 8,906,348 of CAUJLY010000001.1, forward strand.
TCCACATTTACCCCCTATATCACAATCACAACCCATATCTTTTCATTGATGCCAATTTGTACCTAGTAATTATCAAATCAATTGACACAATGAACGCTTTCTTTAAAACACGATATTAAAACATACTTATCAATTAAATTCACCCTATTTACAACAAAAGTCCCCCCTCAACGACAAAACATAGCTTTTTTATTGTTTACAAACATCACTTTAATTATATGTACACTTTTGTAGGGGCGTGCCACCACCAACAAGCTTCACAAATTAATTTTACTCGACTCGCGCACAAACATATATCACCCCATCAACTCGAACCGACCTCCTTCGGTATATTTTGAGCTTAGTCACTGCGTGATCATTTCGCACTTTGTGTTTAATGTGTCTTTTAACCGTAACAATTTTACATTTCTATTTGATTCAATTTAATTAAAAAAAGAATGCGACACCAACACACTCTTCCTGTCTTCATAAGACTGGTTGGGGACTTTTGACGTGATATATCAAAGCTAAATGCTTTCTACACTATTAATCGTATTTGCTTCACCTAATCCTATTATTCATTCTTTTAGCATACAAATAAATATTTTATTAATGAAGTTATAATGAGACAGTTTCGTCATTTTATTTTACTTCTAAGTACAATACACTTGGTGCAATCAATTCCCCACAAAGACAACCAAACATGCCATTTTTTAAAATCTACCTCATTCGACTTATCATCCATCCCATCAAGCCCAAAACACCCCTCAAACCTTACAATCTGCTCAACTTCGAAATCAACCTGCTGTACTACCTTCCTCGAAGACCAAATGACGATTGTAATCAAGCAAAAGATCGAGCACAAGCTCCAAGATCAAATCTATATGATGAGAGACTTCTTTGAGCGGCATCTTATTAGCTTTAAACGTAAGTGACACTACATATGATCTGAACAAATATCTTTGTTTAGTGTGAGTAAGATTAAGTTGCTTATTATGCAAGTTTTGACACTCACTTTATGGAACTGTGTTTACAACTATCGGCGTTTTTCTTATTAACATCTTTTATTATAGAAACATTGCGAGATCAATTACTATCGAATAAATTCGACTTAGACCAGATGTTTACTAAAACGTATGGACCATTTTATAAGTCCAATGCTGAGGTATGTCAAAAATAAATTGAAACAAAATTGAATCATGCCCAACACACCTGCATTCCTATTTAATCTCTTAAAAGTTAAAAAAATATTTCAACCAACTTACACCTGTTATAGCGGTATTATTTAAACAAAAGAAGGTATTTCTTTGATTGCGTCCATTCAAAGACAAAATTAATCATATAATGGTAGATGGGTAACACTTTAATTATTATTTAAATGATCATGCTGTTGGTGAATGATTAAGATGGTTTAAAAGAAGGATTGTTTTGATTGTTAGCTTGACCTTTGTGGCTTTTTGATTAGACAAAGGGGACATTATTTGGGGTGCATCAGAAGAAAGGCAAATATTTGTGGTAGCGAGTGAGTATTTGTTACAACATAATACTCATTTAAAGTTTTCAAAATGAAGCTATTTATTTAAACAAATTACCAACAATTTATAATTAAATGTTTTTTAAATATTTTATTTGGCCAAGTTAATAACAGTTTCCTTTATTTACAGATATTCGAAACTTTCTACAATGACTTGGACTCATACCTCTATTCATCCTCCTTCCAACCCCTACCCCACCTCATAGACACCTTCTTCGAACGGACATATTTAAAAATGTTTGAACTCCTCAACCCCCTCAAGAAAATCGAAACAGACGAACAAGAGATCTGTCTAAAGAAAATGAGACATGACCTCAAGCCATTCGGTCCTTTCCCCAAGAGAATCAATGTCCAACTAAGCAAAAGCTTGACAGTATGGAGAACTTTTTTCGAAGTGATAGCTGGAATAGTTGATCAATTACATTCCCTACTTGATGTAAGTAACTAAAAAAATAAAATTTACTTAATTTTCCAGACTAAAATTCCAACGAAATGTCTCACTGAATTAGTCCAAATGCAACTTTGCCCCATCTGCACCCTCAACCAACTTCCCTCTTCCTCAACTAAACCATGTGCAAATTATTGCTCCAACGTATTAAGGGGATGCCTGGCTGAGTATGCCGAAATAGATGCTCAATGGATGCCACTAATTGGTCAGTTTACCGACTCTATCAAATACTACTACCTTCCACTAATTAGAGTTAGGACATATTATTTTGGAGGGTTGTTTGTGTGGTGGTGCCGCCGTTACCCCTAATCTATATAATTATTCATTTTGTCTTTTTTGAGGTAATTAGGATTAGAGAGGTTGACAAAAAGTTTGTTAGGAATGATTACTTTTTTGAAGTAATTACAAAAGACGGCACCTTCTTTTGATCTCATTGAAAGATATGCATTATGCAAAGAAAGTGCATCCTCACACATAACCTTAATAAGTACAACAAATGTTTAAACTGACTAATATCGTTAACATAAATTCCCTTACCTGAGTAATATATTTTTTAAATGACAACGGAACCAATCAAAAGTTTAACTTTATTTGTCAAAGTCTTTGTGATGTTAATGATGTGTAATGGTCTATTTTAGATTCATTGAACCAAGTTTTGACAAGGTTAAGGGATGTGGCTAATCCCATTCAGGTGCTGGCTCCACTTCCGGCTCAAATAAGTCAGGCAATAATGAATTTTCAAGAAAGAGGCGCCGAAATTTCGTCGCGTCTCATCATTAATTGCTTTGAAAATGCACCGATTCGGCCTCTTGCCCGTCACAAAAGGGAAATGGATGAGTATGTGGGAAGTGAGTTGGTGTTCACCCACAAAAGCAATTCAATAAAAAAGAAAAAAGACATAAATGTGGTAGGAAGGATGATCGACAACTTTTCTGACCAACTCAAAAGAATGCGTTCATTCTGGAAGACATTACCAACTAATTTATGTGGCGAAATTGGTTCCAAAGAAAATAAACACTGTTGGAGTGGGAGTGAGGTGACGGCCATCTACAAATACAAAGTGATCGGAGAGGGTGTCAAAAGACAAAAATATAACCCCGAATTTAAGTCACAACACTTGTTTTTGAGCTTGTCGAAGGAAACTTTCTTGAATGAACGAATCAAATTTGTTGTGTTTGGTGATTCCTTAGACAAAAGTATCAATTCTTACAAAAGAAATGAAGTAGTGGAGGGTAGTGGTAAGGCAAAAGAAGTTGCATTAAGTAAGTCTATTCTGGAGGATGACGAAGACAACGACGAGTATGAAGGGTCAGGGATGGAAATGGAACCCCAAATGCATTACACCTCCGAGTCAGACGCTTTATCCTCTGACTCAAAGTCCACAAAATCTGTGGCCTCCTCAGCCTCCTCTCGCTACGGACACGAAAGGATAAGTGGGTTAGTGGTATTCTTGGTAATCCTACCACTGGCATCTCTCTCACTTCTCCTCAAAATGATATTCCACTAACGAGAGTCATTTGTATTAATACAACTATTTACCGGTCACTTTTTTATTCAACTTCTTTAAATTGCTTATACTCAAAATTCTATATAATAAAATTGATTTTACTAGGAGTTGGTGTGTTTTATGTACAGGATTATACAATATTTCGCATGTTAATTAGGGAGGCTTTGAGTTGGTCTGCGACTTGGTTGGGTACTACGATCGGTGACATATCAAACCCAGGCCCGTCATTTTTCTTGCCATGACTGTCTTTCTTTTTCTTCATGCGGGCAAGGAAGATGCGAACCAAGTCCATCGGGTATGGTACGACGATTGTTCTGTTCTTGACTTGAGCGACGTGGCCGAGGGTTTGGAGGTATCTCAAGTATACTGAGATCGTATTTTGAGCCATCACATTGGCAGCATCTACCAACGCGTACGAAGCCAACAATTCTCCCTCACACATGACGACTTTGGCATTGGCACGGCGGGACTCTTGAGCTTCAACGGCCATGGATTTCATCATGTTTGCCTGAAGTCTGATATCCTTAATTTCGACCCTTTGTACTTTGACGCCCTAAAAAGGAAAAAAAGCGTTAATGTTCTCGAATGTACCGCCTCAAATGCTACTCATAATCCAAATTCACTCACCCATGGCGATGTTCCATCATCTAAAACTTTCTCCGTCACACTAGCAATATTGTCACGCTCCTAAAAACAAACCATTAAACAAACAACTCCACCATCTCAATAGACTTTCCTGAAGTATTTCGGAAAGTGTCTTGGTTCCCAACACATTCCTCAATGTAGTTTGTGCCAACAATTTAGTCGAAAATTGGGCATCGTTGACGTTCGTTACCGAGATGACAGGATTAGAGATCCTGAAGTAGATGACTGCTTCGACTGAGACGGTGACTGAGTCTCGGGACAATATTTCCTGTCTAAAAAAGAAATCGGAAAAGGAGAGTTAGTTGGTGGGGAGAGAGAAAGAAAACATACGCCGGAACGTCAAACGACAAGACCCTCAAATCAACGATCTTGTATGTATCCATGCAAGGAATGACGAAATATAGGCCTGGCCCTTTCAAACCGCTTCCTCCCAGCAGACGCCCCAGCCTGAAGATGACGGCTCGTTCGTATTCTTTGCAAATCTTGACACAAAACATCAAGGACCAGGGCAAAGTTAGGGCCAGGAAGAAGACTGAGACTGCGTAGAGGATGATACTGACGATGGATGTTTTGTTGGTGCCGGGATCGTCGTACAGGTGGCGTGTTCTGATGAGCCAGGACTGGGAACGAGCCCGGATCGGGATCTTCTCGAGGGTGTCCTTAAATAAATGAATGTCATTTTACACCAAGAAAGGGCTTAAATTTTGGGACAAATATACAAAACTCCATCAAAAACAAACATCCTCCCCATCATCATCATCTGTGGGCACCGTCAGGTAACTCATAACCGGGACCGGAACAGCAAAGGCATTAACCTCGTCAGTGCCAGAAGATCCAATCGAGTCGTGGAAATGAGTAGTCCTCGTCATCAATTTTCTCCTCCTCTGACTCGTACTCATCAACGAAATAGGAATAGATGTTCCGATATTTATAAGGGAATAACCTATAGTAGGTCGGTCCTTCGTCTCAGACTTGGTGAAGGGAATCATTGTAGGGGATATGTTAATAAATAAAAGGAAATAGCAATAATAATGATAATAATGAATATTTATCAAATACTTTGGGTGCTCTTATTCTTTGGCCTGAAGCAACTTCCACCAATATAAATAACCAAAAAAGCTACTCAAAGACAATCTCAATCAGGATATGATAATCTCTTTTTTATTTTCACAAACAAAAGTCCATCCAATCCTTCTCTTTCCCTGGCTAATTATTAAAATAAACAAAATTTAAGTGATGCCTCTATCAAAAAGGAGGCAAAAGTAACTTTTGATGACACAAACAACAAATAAATTAGATAACTTGTTCCTTTTTTGTTCAGGACCAGTAAATAAATATTTATAGAATGTAGTAGATGTGTAGGTCTTCAAGTATCTTTATATGATAAAGGAGTAAAGTACTTTTGTTGGTGGAGATATTATGGATGGGGTGTGAGGGGCTCATTTCTTTTATTCCAATTTAATACATTACTATGGTGTATCATCAAGCCTGGATGAAGATGTGTGTACTAAAAAAGTGTGGTATTATCCGGTGAATTAGGGATGGGTGGGGTGGTGGTTTTGTGGTTTGTTAATTTCAAACATTAGCTTTCACTCACCAGATGACTATTTAATTGGGTGTGGTGGAGTAAGTTTGGAGTTAGGTAAGAATTGTGGTAGTTTAATGACAAGATGATATATCACTTCGGTTAACTAATTAGAACCAGTCATTTGTTTGATGACACGCCATTTTTAGATTAATATTTAGAACCTTTTTAGTGCCGTCAATAGATAATGAGTTTTGGTAGGAGTGAAATGTTTGTTTTTGGTGGCTTTAATGGAGAAGGCATAATAAATTATTTGGATAGCCCACAAATGAGATACCCTTCGATGAGGAGGCCTTTCTATTTCGATGCCTCCGATCGTTATTGGACTTGGTGGGAAAAGAAGGCCTGGGCAAGGTGGTCCTCCGTCGGCTCGTTGTGGGGGGCAATTAGATTTTGTAGGAGTGGAGGATCCCGAGGAGTTGGACGAAACATTTAGATCTTCCATTATTTGAGGCACGTTATAATAATGGTATTCGTCGTCTTGACTAGGACCAGCATACTCATAGTTAGATAAAGTAGTCGTTCTCCTCATCAGTCTTTCTCGCCTCTGGGAAGCTGACATGCGGTGGAGATGTTGTGAAGGCTTGGGAGTTTCAGTAACTATCTTAGATTCAAATGCACTTAAATTGATCGAAGGAACCTGATATTTACTCAACGACTCCGAAGTCTGCAAATTAATTCCTGAACCCTTAATAGAAGTTGCTGAATGTGAAGGTGAAATAGGAATAGAATGGAATTGGGAAGAGGAGGGCAATTGGACATTGACGGTGGATATTGTCCCAGAACCGAATCCTCCCGGACCCCATTTCCGATGGTGGATCTCTGGACCTTTGGAGGGACTACTTCCTCTGTTGTCATTGTTATCTGAGGACATCAATATTTAATTTTAGTTTCTGTTTTGTAATAGATCGGTTAGGTAATATGTGAATAAACAAATGCCAAAAGTGTACCCAATCCCTGTACCACCAACTTATTAATAAAAGAATATACTGGAGTATTATATGCAAAAGCCTACTTAAAACAAATAGACAAAACACCCTTTTCATACAATCTTAACTAATATAATAATCTCACTTTTGATTGACTAACAAGACAATCTCTTCCCTATTGTTTCCTACCCAACTCAACATTAATATATGCATATTTGAGGCCACTTCTCTTTTTTGTGTCAATTAAAAGAGCTTTATTGGATGTAATGATATGTAATTGGGAGAAGTGGCATTGGGCTCGATTAAAAGAATCAACATTAAATGAATGGGCCGATAAATAAATCATTTTGTTTAGGATATCAAAATCAGATTGAATTAACATAAAAATGATATGAAAATGATAATAAGGGGTGGGTTTTTTAAGGTAAGAAATAATGAAATGTTATTTAGAAACAAATAAAAAAGTGTTTATAAATTTTGAAAGCCACAAAACAAAATTTCTTACGTAATCCTGAACTCTCAGCTTGCCTTGTTTTGACGACATCACACACCTCTTCCTTCAGCTATTCAATTTAAAAGATATTAAGTTGATTTTTTTGTGCTGCTAACCACTTTATATAATAAATAATGATAGAAGTAAGGTTGTTCGGAAATAATAATAATTAGATTTTTGATAACTTTACAATATAATAGATGTCAACAGACTCTTCCTCCAACAACCACTCCTTTGCCTATTTGTGATTGAAGTGAAAGGTGATGGAATCTAAGTATGACAGATCTCTCTAGAAACCGCAACAAATCTCAACTATTCTACTATTTACAAATATCAAGCTAACTTAATTTTGCAAAATCTAAACAAAAAATGTTTCCTCCTCAAAATAAAAGTACTTTTACAAAAAGAGGATGTTTATTGTCAAAACAATATATATACATTAGATAAATGTAGCATTCAAATCCTTCTGTACAAATATATACATTTTGTCAAAAGACCACATTCTTGACCCAAACAATTGACACATCCCAAAAAGCTTGGCCCAAAAGTCAAAACTTATACTATTTATCCTGTTTATGGTGATGTTGTTATGGGTAAAAAATCAAATGTAGTGATAAAATTGGGAAAAGTATATTTTTGAAGAGAAAGTGGCATTGTTTAATCATCTAACTTTACCTCTCTTGGGGATTTTGGTGAGAAATATGGTTAGGATGGTTTAAAGGAAATGTTTAGTCATGACTAAAATGATGTATTGGAGTTGGTTTGAGTGAAGTAATATTTACATAAGAGTCCATGCAATTTATGAGTAAATTAAAACATAACACAATGGAGGATATTAAAGGTGGGGAGGTTTAAAAGTTTGTCCTTTGTCTTTGGAAACATTTAAAATAAATGATGGAGAGGGGATGTTTGTTTTAAAAAAAGGTAATTATGCCCCCAATATAGACAAAACTTACATCTACCTGCTCACATTCTTCCTTAATCTGAGCCTGGACAACTTCCATTGTTCGTCTAGGCCTGCTTTTTCCTTTAAATCGAAATGAAGACCGGATCCTAGAAACAAATGGGCTGGACATTTTTGTTCTTTTTTTTTGTTATTTCATTAATTTATGATTGTTAAATATTTGTAAATTGAATATATATTTTCATATGTAAATGGCAACTTTCAAGTACTTTTTACATATATTTTGAAGTTAACAAGTAAGTATGTTATTAAGTTGGGCTGGTTTGAGTTTGGAAGAAATGTAAATGTGGCGTGAGAATGTTTGAGTTATTCAAATAGTGGAGATCTATAAATTTATATATATAAAATAAATTGGTTATGAATAATGGATATTGGGCTGGTTTGGTTTATTTGTTTTAGAGGTAATATTGAAGAAGGTATTGGGTAATAAAATAAAAATTAGGCAAAAGATAGTTTAATAACATTTATTTGGAAGTGTTTTTTGTATGTCAAAAGCAAAATGTAAATCATTAATAATTAGAGTTGATGATATGAGTTAATAAATTAACTAAATTTTACTTGGCCATATAAATGAGTGGCGTTAGATGAATGGTGGGTAAATAAGAGCTTAAATGAGTAATCGTTACATCAGCACCCATAAATATATATATGTCGCTTTTATCCAGAAGGTAAGCCTTGCCATATATATACCCTTCAATGAGAACTTATTTTTTTAATTACATCACCACTGTGGCATAGTAAATAATTACTTGGCAATTTTTTAAAAAAAAGAAAGCGGATGTTTGTAAGGAGGAAAGATTTCCGTAATTTTTAGTTATTTGGATGGATCGTTTTATAGATAAATACTTAATATGACTACTAAATAATTGATTGCATATTATAGCAAATTTGTTAATAATAATAAAATTTATTAAAAATAAAAAAAATTATTAGAATGAATGTATTTAAAATGATATAATCTACTTTGAGTAGTGGAGTAGTTTAAAATAAATAAATATAATATTGAAAAGTGTATAGAGATACTTTGATAAGTAGCAAATATACACAAACTGAACAATTAGTTTCCAAAAATACTATTTGTGTGTTCTTTATCAAAAAAAGAGGAACTTAAGAAATATATTTATATGCGAACAATAAAAGTTACTTTTGACAAATTGACTAGGGCTGTTTGTAGATCCTGGAGACAAATTTAGGATATATTGTGTGATAGTGGATAAACGAAGTTTTAAACTTCTTGATACATCCTCACAACAACATTTATTCCTATTAACTTAATATGTTAAACTTTTGATATCTGTAACACGATACATCTAACATCATTTTTATTACTTTTAATGCCACAAAGGGGAAACATTCAAAGTCAGCATCATACTTTCGCTTCACAAACCACTATTAAACAAAGGAAATATCAAAAAATATCATATCAATATATCAAAAATATCATATATTTTATATAATACGAGATAACTCTTTCTGGTAGTTAAGAGTAAGTTAATAAAGGAGTAGATGATAAATTTATGCGCATTCGCGATGAATCTTTTTCTTATAATTTCGTGGTTTAGTCCTTCAAAATAAATGAGTATGTAAATTAATAATTACGATTTGTAAATTTATTAACTCTACGCATCATCTAGTGGCATAAACTTCAAATTCAGAGTATATGTTTGGAGAGGAAGACAGGCGAGGTCATAATTAATGAACATTTACTATTATATCATTGTACTTGTTACATCTGTTTTAAACATATTTGTCCAACCATAAACATCCCCATTGGCCACATTTATTTCTACAAATTTATATTTATACCACCATCAACATTTTAATACTATTTATAATATAATTTAAAAAAACCACCCAAAAGTATCCTCTCTAATCTTTACCAAAAAGGCCCCTTACTTACTTCCTAAACTCCAAATTAAATTTTCATTATTTGATAGCTGACAACCCCAAAAACATCATTATACTTTAAATTACGGAGAAAGAGTCCACACAAAAAAAATAATCTTATTACACATTTTCTTCAATAAAGTACTTTTCCAACAAACAATAACTCAACTACAAAATATTTTATTATCTTTGATAAATGAATTAATAATAAATTAACCAAAAAGGAAACACCCACTTTGTGGGATATAAGAATGGTAGATTTAATTTACTTGTACTCTAGGGAAGATTCGTAACTTTATTATTGAACTGGGGCAGTGGCGGCAGCAGCAGCAGCTGGTGGTGCGGGCCCGAAGCTACCGAATCCTGGAATATTCAAAGGTTGAAAGGCAGGGAGAGTAAATTGAGTGGCTGCATGCATTGCTGGAGGTTGTGGGAGTGCGATTGGGGCTAAGGTGGGATGAGTTGGAAGGGGAGCCATGGTGGGGAAAGTAAATGAGGGTTGTTGGTTGTTGTTGACGTTTCCTCCATGTTGTTGGAATAAGTTGAAGTTGTGGGGAGGGAAGGTGTGTGGGGCGAAGGTGGAATGAGGTGGGAAGGTGAAGGGAGCCATTGTTGGGAAGGTAAAGGGTTGGGCTGGAGCTGGAGTTGGGTGGGGAGGGAAGGTAAAGGGGTATGGGTGGGTGTAGGGTTGTTGTTGGAGTGGGACGGGGGTTTGGTAGTTTTGGTTGTTGTTTGTTTGTAATTGTTGATTGTTGTTTGTTTGGAATTGTTGATTGTTGTTTGTTTGGAATTGTTGATTATTACTTTGGAATTGATTAGGTTGGGGCTGGGAATTGGTTTGGAATTGTTGATTATTAGTATTTTGGAATTGTTGATTATTATTTTGGAATTGGGCTTGTTGATTATTAAATTGCTGTTGTTGGGGTTGGGTTTGAATGTGTGGTTGTTGGTTAAACTGCTGGGGTTGGTTGAACTGCTGAGGTTGGTTGAATTGCTGAGGTTGAATTTGGGCTTGATTTTGAGCTTGATTACCTCCAAATTGTTGTGCTTGCTGCTGCGTAGCAACTGGGGAAACAATTGGTTGCATATTGTTGTTTCCTACGACTGGGACAGTTTGTTGAGCGAATTGTCTATTTAAATTATTGTTATTTACAACAACCCCTCCGTCGCTTATTTGGATTGATGAATCTTCCTTTTTCTTCAAATCAACTTTGGCCGTTTCTTTTCCAGCAGCATTGTGAGCGATGTCAAGTACTTTGATGATCTCATCCGGTACTTCTTCCTCCACATTTACCATTGGCTCTGGGGGGTCTGGGAGACAATTCATTCTGCGGACAGTAACTTCATAGGCGATTTTGTTTGATTCAGCATCAAATACTTTCTTGACGTTGGCAATAAGATCGAATGAAATTTGCCTTCCCCCACGGATAACTTCCCCTCCTGTGATGGCTTCTCCTTTTGAGACAACAGTTGTTCCGACCTTAATAATTTATTTATAAAGCTCCCATTAAATTATCAACTTACTTCTTGCGAATATTTCAATCCTTCGAAATAACAACATTGAAGAAGGAGTGGTTGTTTATTGTAATCTACATATTCAATTCCAGAAACAAAATGATTTTTCTTGGCACAAGAAAGATCACTGAATGTGCCAGTACAGTTAGCAGCAAATTTAGGGACTCCACCAGTGGAAGCTGGTCTCTTGATGGCTCTGTCTCCTTCTCTGAAGAAACCGTCCTTCTCACCATTGTCGTCACTCAAAAATTCAGAGTCATCTTGGCCATCTGGAGCTTGCATAACACACGAAGGTTGAGCACACCCTAATATACGTTATTAATGATTGTAAATATAATGAGTGTTGTCTTTTAATGAGATATTGTAAAAGTGTCTTTTTTAATAAATTGCTTCTTCATTTATAAAATATATCAACTCAATTTTACCGTTACCACAAAACACAAGTTAGATAATGCTGGAAGAGTCAGAGGAAAAATATGCTCCAGAGAATAGTAAACCAAGCAGAAGCTTGCCTTTGACAAAATGTAATGCGATGAAACCAGAAGTAGATGCAAAAGGTAAGTATCAACTATCAATCTTAATCAATTAAGATGGCAAGCAATTGGATGCTAAACAGTCGATTAAGAAGCTAAAGGATGTTCTTGGGAAAACTAACTAAAGAAAAGCATGTTAATGAAAGCAGCCATTCTATGTCTTGTTAGACATTCCGGCAAACGTTAATTATAGATTGTTGTCTTTCGAACAATTTATGGGAGCTATTATCTTTGCGGTATTACAGGTACCATGCAAAGAAGATTTAAAACACATCAATGGGATAGTCAATTTTATTTCTCTAGGTTCATTCCCTTGAATGCCAAAGAAACCAAGATTAGGGATATTTTGCAGGGCAAGAGGCAGTTAGTAGCAATGTATCTTGACGACTTAACATGCAATAAAGTCTTAGCTTATGAATGTGCTGTCATACTGGATCTTCAAGATGTATTAACCTAACATCGATGCATCCAGCCAATCGAATCAAGTAATGCTTAGGAAATATCCCACTAAGGTTAAAGAATCTCAAAGATTATCTTTGGAAAAATCCACTCGGCTCGAAAATATATTACTTAATTAGTGTTCTGCCTAATTTTGTCATCTGATCCCTTTTCCAATAAATGTTTGTTTTTAATTTTTGATCGTTCCCTTGATTACCTAAAATGAAATATTATTAGATGAAGACAATAGAAAGTCGTACCTAATACAGGTGCTCCATCACTTAAAACTTCGAAACTAAATGGAACTCCATACTTTCCACAGAAACTAGCAGTTGTCAAAGACAAAATGGCCGACAAAATTGCGACTGTTAACTTTGTCATATCTAAAAATATGGAATGAAAATGACCTAATAAGCAAAAAAGAAACAATAACCAACAAAGATAGTATTATAATATCCAAATTATGACCGAGATTAGTATATATATAGAGAGAAAATTAATAAGATATGATCATGATACAATCGAAAGAAACTTAGTTGGCAGTGGCAAGTGGGGATATTTGTTTTTTCCCGGTGAAGATGTTTATTATATGGCAACAAACCGGATTTATCAATAAATTAAGTTTGTTGATAAGATGTGTATGAGTGATAAAGGGGTTGAACTAAAAAGTATGGATATATCTTTGTTTACTTAGATAAAGAAAATTGTCTCCGTTTTAAATAATATCATAAGTGTCGTAAATAAATGTACCATTTTCGAACCAATTTAAGACATCATTATTGAGGTAAAATCCAGATTTGGAATTTAATTTTACCAATTTTAAATAAAGAATCAAAGAAGTTGTGTACTAAGTATACAGGTTAGGTAAATTTTGTGATTATGGACAAAAGAAAGAAAGTTTAACCAACTTTTTTGACTAATCAAGTAACAAATTTGTAATATAGACTTTTTACAGACCTACTATAATTTTAATGATATATTTGGTGGAAAATGATCCAAATGTAAATGATCCATCCATCCTAATATCTTTAAATTCGGTCATAGTGATGGTCACTTATTGAAAAGTTGTTAGGTCGGATAATATATATATGAATGCCACCAACTTTTACCACATACCATTTCTTTGCTTTGTTTATAGGGTAAGTAAAGTCGTGATCATAAATTCCATCTAAAGTTGTTTGATTCCTTTTTTTAATATAAAGATGGATGTGTGTGTGATATGGTTGTTGCGTTTATTAGTTACAACGTATCTTGGTTGTCAGTGTGCAATAAAGTATATTCGCGACTCTAACGGTTAAGAGTTCGATGCTTGTTCAGTAATATAAAACACAGATTGGACCATTTCAATGGTTTAATTTGCACCTAATTGCTGATATAGTAAAAACCATTCGTATTTGATGCAAAATGGAGATATTCTTGTGGATAGCTCCATAAAATGATTCGAAACAATTTTTTTCCACATTTGACATACATTTGGTTAATTGAAGACCTGGTTTTAAGGAAGTGAAAGTTGGTTGAAGGCAACAGAATTAATGTTGACGTATGCGTCGCTGTTGTTTCAATTATGTTGTTAATTGAGAAGATAGTTTAAAGGGGTCAAAAAAAGTGACAATCAAGTTTTGACGGATCTAAAAGATGTCGTTAAATGGTCTTTTCCTGGTTAAAAGATTACTCCTTAAGTCTTGAACAGATTTTTTTAAAAACTTGTTTCACTCACCATTCTAATGTCACATTAATTCAATTTATTTTGTACGTTCGCACCATGCTCAGAAAGAATTTAACCAAGGTGATTGTTTCGGAAGAGGACGTTGTCGAATTTATGAAAGAAATGGAAGCACAAGGCAAAGAAGTAACTTAATTTTGTATATTCTTTGTTCTTAAAGGTATTTTAGGAAACTACCAATGCCACTTCACCTGAACACGGTAACGATGGCAATGAAGTCGCATCTAAAGAGAAACAAACAGACACGGTCCAAAACACAAAGAAGTGACACCATCGAAGGCTGCAGATTTATTATACTTATTTAAAAACGCTTGTACAATAAAATCATTTATTTTCTAATTTTACTTGGCTGTCCATTGTCCTCATCTCCGCATTTTCTTTTTTGGTTCAAAGTAATGGTGGATGTGATTTGGTCTTGATTAGTATCATCCAAAAGGCGCTTGGTATCACCTTCACCTTGATCAGTACTGTCATGCAAGGCTATCAGGTCACCATCTGGAGTTAAAAGGATAAATTGGTTCATAGCTTCTTCTGATCCAAATTCCATCTCAATTCTTTTAGTCCCTTTTTTGACTTTTATATATTTAGGCAAGACACGATTTTCTTTGGTGTTCTGACTTTCGGGACAATGATTGCATTTTAACTGTTTGCTTATTGCCGAGTATTGTTTCCCTAATCTCTTGATTTCTTCCAGTAAAATATCCTTCTTTCTTCTAAATTCATCTGTTTTGACTATCAACGTGTGGTTCATAAAGTTAATATCATCTTGAGTTAGGATTACTCCCTAAAATACAATAATTATCACTTTATGTTGCTTGATACATTGTAACTTACTTTTTGGTCAGCGTTCTTAATTTTGTCTGCTGCCTTAATCATTGTCGTTTTAGTGGTAACTTATCCAAAGAGATGATTGCGTGAGATCAGTTGGCGCATTAATATGGTGTCGAATAGAAATGGCTTGGTAACATGTGTATTAAAGATCATTTTTGCTTGTCAAACATCAACAATCAGATTGAACAATAATGCAATCTAAAATTTAATATTAAAAGCTTACCAAATGATGATTGGATTAATATTGAAACAACTTTTGACATCTGGACCCCAAATTATGTATTAAAGTGAACGGATAACTAAAAAGCTTTAAGACTTTTCCAAAAATGCACATTGAATTTAAAGAAAAATTGCGGTACATTGCATAATACACCAATCTACAGCATTAAAATAACTTATATCTAAGCTTTTAACGACATACTGAATATTGCTTGTAATTTTGACAAGATAATGAATATTCTTTTGTTATTCGCAACATTCACACTAAGGCAACCATTTAATCGTAAACTAACAAATTACATCCAAAACAAACACAACTTCCTATTTACCAGGTTGATATTTTTATAATGAGATCAATTGATACAACAACCAAATAATAAAATGCTCATAAATTATGTTTTTATGTATACTACATCATTGATTACCATCTATGTCGATGACCTTTTTCCTTTTAAACAAAAGTTAGTAGAATATGTTAGTCATTATTGATAGATTCTTTTTTAGTTTTCTAATTTTGCGAAGATGGCTTTGACCAAGGAATGTATTGCTTATTTGCTGGATACGGAGGGAAGTGAGCTTAAGTTTATAAAGAATTTTATTGGGAATAAATTTTATGATACTAAAAAGCATATTGTTTCGGAAAATCCTGCTACTGGAAAAGGATGGATCAATGTTCCGGATTCGCATCTAATCGAGGCTAATATGGCTTGTGATGCTGCTTTCGATGCTTTTAAGAGTTGGTCTAACACTAGTATTGGTGAAAGAAGTAGACTCCTTAACAAAGTAGCAGACATAATCGAGGAAAATTTAGATGGTTATGCCAAGATCGAATCTAAGGATCAAGGAAAACCAATCGTCGCTGCGATGGGAATGGATATTCCTAGAGCTGTTCATAATTTTAGATTCTTTGCATCAGCTGTTTTGCATCACGTAAACCCATCCTCGACAGTCGACACTCCTGTAAGATCAATTAATTACGTCAAAAGTGATGCTATCGGAGTAGCTTGTTTGATTTCACCATGGAATCTACCTTTGTATTTGTTGACTTTCAAATTAGCTCCAGCCTTAGCTTGTGGAAATACAGTAGTTGCCAAGCCTAGCGAAATGACTTCCGCGACAGCTTACGTCCTCGCCCACACCTTCTTAGACGCTGGTTTTCCACCCGGCGTAGTAAATATCCTATTTGGAAACGGGCCAAATGTCGGCGAGCCCATCCTCACTCACCCCAAAGTCCATTTAATATCGTTTACTGGTTCAACTGTTGTTGGCAAGAAAATAGCTGAGCTCGCAGCACCTGCCGTTAAGAAAGTATCCCTTGAAATGGGAGGAAAGAATGCAGCCATCATTTTCCCTTCAGTCAATATCCAGAAGATTGCTCCAATCATTGCTAGGTCGTGTTTCTTCAATCAAGGTCAGATTTGTCTGTGTACATCGAGACTTTTGATCCATGCAGATATTTTTGCTGAATTTGTTAGGGCATTGTCTGATGAAGCTGAGAAAGTAAGTGTAGTAACAAACATTTTCATATAATTTCGGTTGTTTTTAGATAACTGTTGGCGATCCCGAACAACCAAATGTTTGTGGAGCTTTGGTTTCGAAAGTACACTTCAACAAGGTAGCCTCGTATATCAAACACGCAGAATCTGCTTCAGATCATGTTATTATTCGTGGGGGCATCAAAACCTTCCCTAAAGGACACAAATGTGCTGATGTGAGTTGATAATTTGAATTGTCAAATGTATTCCTTTTTACTTATTTATCTCCTTCCAGGGTTACTTCATCTCCCCCACCATCGTAACCTGTCCCATCGATTCAAAACTAATGCAGGAGGAAATCTTCGGACCCGTAGTTTGTTGCATTCCCTTCAACAACCAACAAGTAAGTAAACAACTCTCATAAACAACATCACTTATCCGTACTCTCTACTTAAAGGAAGCAATTGATATTGCGAATGACACAGCTTATGGCTTATCAGCAACAGTATGGTCTACAAATACAGATGAACTCCACCAAACCGCCCATCAACTACGTGTAGGAACTGTATGGCTGAATTGTTGGATGGTTCGTGATCTAAATATGCCATTCGGTGGAACAAAAGAATCGGGCCTCGGTAGAGAAGGAGCCCAACACTCAATTGACTTCTTTACAGAGCAAAAAAATATATGTTTAAAGTTTTAATTATTTACACATGTTCTAACAAAAATAATAAGACTACATTATTGGTGTTATATATTGGAATGATCAATTGTCTTTTACACGCAACCAACAGTTTAAAATAAAAAAAGACAAAACGACGCATCTTGACGTACCTTACAACATGTCCTTCACTTAATTTTCCTTTTATTTCAATGTTGCATGCAACATTTTTGTATTCAACTTTCACACAAAAGTCTCTGCTCCTCTTAATCTGTTTCTTTTGACCAATTTAAAGGAAATATCCTCATTCAAATAACACATTTTAATACACAATCTTTCTCATTTATAACTAACAAAAGTCTTGTGATTTCATCCACCACACCATACTTTACCTTAAGCGTGTAGTGCGTATTTTTTGTTAAAATCATACACAAACACTAAAATGTATTGATATGTGCATATTGAATTCTCTTTTGTCTATTTGTGACTACACCTTTACTCTGATTCATTTCCTCACAAAAAATTTAAACATTTATTTTATCATCATCCACCAAATATAATCAAACATATTAGACCTAATGAATCATCTCCCCATTTCTTTGTATCTTTTTCCCCACCACACCACAAAACAATCGCTCTTTACCTACGAAGTATAGAAATAATATTGAAGTAGATGTACATTTAATAATAATCAAAAGAGCCCAACTTTCTTACTCATTATATACCCTCAAACAAATCGTCTTAACATTGATATATGTCCATCTTGCCTCGACTTTGTCATTTT
Organism: Rhabditophanes sp. KR3021; assembly: GCA_963281155.1. Classification (NCBI taxonomy): domain Eukaryota; kingdom Metazoa; phylum Nematoda; class Chromadorea; order Rhabditida; family Alloionematidae; genus Rhabditophanes; species Rhabditophanes sp. KR3021. Next base: position 8,924,498 of record CAUJLY010000001.1, read on the forward strand.
TTATCACTAAACACAGAACCTATCACATTTCATTTTACCTTAACCCCCGATCAATTGCCACAAAATTAGGTAAGGTTTTGTTGATAGGCTCTTATTTTGTCAGCATATAAATATAGGGTATATAAATGTATACCAACAACAACGTTATTTGTCTATACTCACCACTATTGTTCTCTAATTTTTTTAATACCTGTTTACTTTAAATTAAACATTTTTATAATTTGTTATAAATATTTAAATATAAGTAGATATCAAAAATGTTTATAATAATGTGGTCCAAAAAGTTGAGACAACAAAATAGTGGTATCGGTGTATGTTTTTGTAGTTGTAGGAATAGATATCAAAAGTTGGTAAAGCTAGTTTGTGATATGCTTTGTTAGTTTAATCAGTTTGATAAGTAGAGACCTGTGATCATGTTTTATATTTAAATCAAAAGAGATTATTAAAAAGTTTTGGTGGTGATGGAGTTTATTAAAATTTGTTTGCAGGAGATATATTAAAAATACTTGAAGGAGAATAGCCATCAAACTTAATTTGTCTATTGTTTAGACTGAGACGTTGGATTGTTTCGAGCAGGCGTGTAAATATAATACATTCATAATATTGTAGAAGCTTTTAAACGAATCGAAGTTGTATGACTCATTTTTTAGTTATCTGCCTGTTATTCATCAGTTATTGCACATTATTAGATTACAAAACAAACGACACATCATTTTTAAATATTACCCATCATTTATTTTTTGATTAATTTACTTATATTCACTTACCAAATAACTATTACCATCATCCATTAGCTCATGTATTTATAACGTTGCAAAGTCTTTCAGCTAACATAAAATTCTTTGTAAAGACCAGAATTACTCGTTTCACTTAATAATATTTAACAAAAAAGTTAATGTTAATTAGTCTAAAAAATTTGATCAATAAATATTAATTATTTACATCTCCAATCTTCTTATCAAATAATAAATCTATGTCAACAACAATTTTTAACCCTCTCTTACTAATTTCTCCTGAACTCAATACTTTTTCGTGAATTAATGTATAAATGTGTGTCTGTATTTAGTTGTGTATTTATATGCATTTATTTATTTTGCTGCCCATTTGACATAAATAATAATAAACGTCTATTAGATAAATTTTTTAGATGGCTCAAAAAGACGGGACAAATTAGTAACAGCTGACTTTTATTTGTTAGAGATAAGATATTTTTTAATTATGATACTTAATTCCTTACTAGACTATTCAATTTTTATCCACCATTTCTTTTACAACCATCAAAGCACTTGCTTCAACTATTATAAATCAAAATTACCAAAAATGGTACTAAAACACAAAACTATACAAATTTTATAAAATTTACAACTCCAAGCTATATAGTCATACTTTACTAAATATCTATCTATTGTATGTTATTATTATTGTTTACAATCAAATGTTCATGGACTTTGATAACATACACCCCATTTTAGTTAATCTATTCTATAAATATAAATGAAACATGTGTGAGGAAAGCTCTTTTGTGGGTTTAATTAATTGATGGATTTATTTAGATGGTAATGCTTAAATGACCTTTTCTTAATTTGGGTTAGTCTTTATTAGTTTGTGTCGATATTCCTCCATTTTGTTTAGTGTTCTTATTGTTTAATATTTCCTATGCTTAATGTCGTTTAATATTCCTTTATGTTGATCGTTAATGCACTTCACAAAATTGTTAGTAATAATTAATATGACAATGTGTGTGATTAAATAAACAAAACTAACAATCTTCAAAAGCGAGGAAACTCTTTTAACTTAATCTTTAAACAAAGTTGATCGGACAGATTAAATGTATATAAAAAATTAGTTAAGAATATGTTTGAAAGCTTACTCAGGATTCAACCCATTACTTAACCTTTTAATATTATGTCAAAAAGGGAAGAAGGAGAATGAACTTTTTCCTATACGACAATATGCATTTTTACAATATATTTATATATCGAAGCCCTATCTCTTTCTCGCCTATATTCAATATTATAACGCTTTGTCATATCATCATTGATGAACTCATTTTCCTATAATATCAATACCCAACGAGTCTTCTTTATATACCCTTCTTCTCCTCTTCAAAATGCACCTTATATCTACTTAACTACTTACAGTTGTGTCATATTATATCCAATTTAATCAAAAATGTACCAACTTTGACACTGAACCAATCAGATATACTTTGATTGTGCAAACCTTAATACACCATATATCACCACTACTAACGAAAATACTTATTCATATACGTTAATTCCGATACATTACTTCACAATATACTTAATTTCATATTATCTAATCTTCTTCCTCCTATTATGACAGCTATTTTCAACACAGAATTATAAATAAATATATACTAACATCAAATAATAATAGTATGTATACTTATTTGATCTGCGTTTGGGTTTATGATCATCTTAACTCCTAAAATAAACATCTTTCTAAAATGATTTGTTTTAACATTTGGTGGTGATATGATCACAGCAAAATAAACTCTGATCCATCTTCGTCTTTTGATCTTATATTTAATGGTAACATTTCTTTTTATTAATGCCATTAAACTTCGCATTTCCTCACAAATATATCTTAATTTTGGTAAAGATACATATAATTAATGTCCGTTCAAAGACACATTAAAAGGGGCAAATGACCCGGACAGTCTATTATTACAATATAAAAAACTTATTCGTTTAAATGATACCAACAATATATACTGTCTAATGTATTGTACATAGATTCGATTCATTCACTATCATACTTCCTTTCTCAAGTCCCATCACCACCATATACAATAATATCAAAATAAAAGGGATACATTTGGCCATGACTACGTATATTTATTTCCATTTTTTATGGCTAACAGACCACAGCTCTGTCCAACCCTCTAACTTCAGGCCAAAACCTTTTACTACTAAATAAAAAAGCAAGAAAACAGTCTCCTCTTTGTCCCCACTCTTTCCCCTCAATTCACTTAATTGACCTTTCTCTTCACCACCAAACTTGTTCCCTACTTCTCTCCACCATTTTGGTGATAATAATAAATACTTTTGAGGCAAGGGCCAATATATATCTATCTATTTAGACCACTACACTCGTGCCCTTTTAAATTAAACTTACATTGCTTTCGGCCATCAATAACTTCTACTTATCGACAAATGCCCCCAAAATTCATCCTTAATTGCTTTTGTCTCAACACCATTTTAAATGGAGAAAAGATTTACTAACAAGGAACTTTGTTTTTTTTACTCCAACACCACCTATCTTTTCAATTAAATACGTTGTGTGGTCAACTATTCTACCAAACATAATCATCGCTAAACGTTTCCTTCTAAATAAAAGAGATATTCATGTCATTTTGTAGGCGATTTGCCAATACCACAAACAAATGTGATTAGTACCTGCAAATGAGACATTTTTTGCTTGTGTTACTAGTCATATTAATTACATTCAGCCATGGTCCTTTTGCCACACCACGGCCTAGTGTCTTTTTTCGCAAAAGCTGTCTTTGGTAATATACCATTATACTAACTACTGCATTCAATTAGTACAACTACTTTTATAAGCGTCTATTCCTTATGTTTTGTCTCTTAATTACACCGAATTGATTTTACTTATGATACTCTATTTGTTATTCTGATGAGGGATCCTTTTTTATAAAGTTTTTTACCACACATTTAGTTCTTTTAAAATGATTGATTGCTATTACTAATTAAATGACCTCATCAAAACAAAATTAGCCATCCCCTTTAATGTCCAAACAAATAGAACCTTTTTTAATTAAAGTGGCGTATAAATAATAAAGTCATTTTACTCATAATTTGGTACGATCTTTCAGAAATACAACCTACCACTCTATATTCCATCAAATTTGTATTTAGAAACACCAAACAACTTCCTTGCTGCCTCCCAAACAAATTAGGTTGAAAGTCAGTAGACAGATTTGTTTTAAAAAAGAGTAAATAACCTACTACCATGGCTTCACCTGAACTGGAACCGCCCTCCCAACTGAGTTGGGGTTGTCTGTGGGACAAGACTGACACAGTCCTCAACCAAACGACGAAAGGAATCGAGATGTTGGATCGGTTTGGGCAATTTGTGCGTGACAGGGCTATAATAGAAGAAGAATACGCCTCCAAGCTGAAACAATTAATCCGCAAAAATAACAAAGCTCTAGACAAAGAAAATGCACAAGGCAAAGAGTTCACCTATGTTTCATCATTTACCGACTACATGAAAGCTATCGAACACTTGGCTATGCAACACGAAGTCGTAGGGGAGAAGCTAAAAAAAGAATTAGCACCAAAGATATCTGAAAAATGTGTTGATTTCAAAAATCGCACCAAGTCCCATCATGCTGATTTGGGAGCTCTCAAATTAATAGTGGATCAAGCTTTAGATTCAGCCAAAAAACATCTCAAACACTACCAAAGGACGTTTCGAGATGCCGAGCAAGCTTATGTCAAATTCGATAAAGCTGAAAAGAATATGGATATTTCTAGAGCTGACTTGGCCAAAGCCAAAAATAACGCCGAAAGCAAACATGCATCGTGTCGAGAAGCTCAATCAGCTTACCTAAATCAATTAAGTATTACGGAAAAAATTAGGGATGATCATTATCAGGTGAAGTTGCATGACTTGTTGAATGGAATCAGGAGGATGGATGTGGAGAGGATTAGTGAGGGGAAGGGGTGTTTGTATGCTAGTGTTGGCATTGAGACAGATGTTGTTAATATTATTCAGAGGTAATTTTGGGTTCAGGAGATCATTTTATTTTGATTTAGTTGTTATGCTGACATGAATAGTGCCGCTGCTATTATAGATCCCGCCAAGGATGCGGAAACAGTCGTCAAGCAAATTAAGACTGGGTATGTGTATGTTCCTGTTGATATGGAAGTTAATTATGGGTGTCCGACTAATATTTTAAAGACTGGACATTCGGCTTTGTCCTCCGGAGATGAAGGGGCAATGCAGACTTTGAAAAGAGGTGTCTTGTCCAATGGAAATAATGTTGGGGCCAAGAATGGGACTGCCAAGGTTTCTAGGAAACAAAGCATGCATCAACGGCTCTTTGGGGAAGGCAAATCTAAGCAGAAAGAGAATGGACAAGGGCCCTTTTGTAATGATCCACCCCAACAAAGGATTAGGAAGTGTGAGGATAAATTAGTTTTGTTAGAAAAAGAAATTGAGAAAGTCGATCAGGCAAGGAATGGCCTTCAGAAGATGTTCACAGTCTACGAACAAAATCCAAAGCTAGGCGACCCTAAAAAAGTAGATGAACAACTGCAACAATACATAGCAGAGCTTTCCGAGCTTCAGAAGCAGAAGCAATTATACCAAGCAACTATAGATGAAACCAAGACGCAGCTTTCGATGAATCTAAGTATAGACGGCACCACCACTCCAAAAAACCCTTCCATTTCCTCTGGCATATCCCCCCGTACTTCCTCAAACACACACTCTCCCATGATGACACCACGAACATTAAGGCAAGACAACAGAGTATCGTATGATGGCGGCAGTCTATCAAGTGAAGCTTCCTCAGCCAAAAGCGGCACTAACACATCCAACACCACAAGCATCACAACTAACACGCCCCTTGTCACCGCCACACAACCACACAAAGCCGCCTTCGACCCACATGCTGAAGTTTATGACATCTGTGAACTACTACCCCTCGGCACTGCCACCGCCATCTACGCCTTTGAAGGAGGGTCGGAGGGGACAGTTCCCGTCCGGGAAGGTGAAGTCTTAACTATCCTCGAAAAAGATGAAGGCGACGGTTGGACTCGTGTCAAATACAAAGACCGCTCCGGTGAAGGGTTCGTCCCAACTACTTACCTGAAATGTACTTTCGGAACGTCAACGGATATTTAAACTTTAACAATCTCATCTCCTGTACTTATATTGCTTAATTAAAATTTTCTTTTCATCATCGTTTTATGTGGGTGGTTGGTGTCATTTAGTGTGTTTATTAAGAAAAGATAATGGGGTGGTACTTTATGGAAGATAAAAAATAATATTCTGACGGTACTTATAAGAGAAGAGTATTTGACTTTATTTGGAACCAACAGCTTTGATGACATTGAAGCAATCGTTGTGTATGAGCCACTGCCCGTCAATATTCTTCCAGACTTGTAGGTAAACCCCAGACTCAGTGCCTTTCAAACCAAGCAGATGGTAACAACCACGTTCAAAAGCCCACTCCCCACACCCATTAACTTCTTCGGTGATGATGTTGACACGTTGAACACCGAGAAGCATGTCTTTCTTAAAATACTCTTCAATCCCACCCGACCTTTGACTGGTTTGGTTTGGTTGGGCATGAAGTATCCCTCGGGATCGTAAAGTTCAGCTACCTTTTGAGCGTTTCCGCAGTTGAAGAATTTCATAAAAAGACTTTGTCTGGCTTTAATTTGTTGGAACAAAGCTTAATTAAACACAACATTAATATACCTTACATACCATCGCCTTACCCATATTCATATTCTCAATGATCTTACTCCTCATCGGAATGTGCTGGAAGAGATTTTCCTCTGGACTGTGATTAGTATGGCCATTGCAACTACTAGTCATCCCAATATTATCCATCCTGTTTTAAAATAAGCTAAGTAAAGTTAGGAAAATGTTGTGTATATGGATAAAGAAAGGGAAAAATTATTTATATAGAGGAGAAAGCCTATCAAAAACATGACGTCACTTTGGAAGTGCTCATGACAAGTTAGAAAAGCAATTTAGGAAAGGGGTAGTCTCAGATGCAGACGATTTTGCATTTAATAGGCATTTGATTTTTAATTTTTATTCAAGTCTTTGGAAAATATTATTATTTTAGTTATGAAAGAAGAAGGGGGAGGGATTAGATGTTGTTGTGAGCACATTGGATGTGGAAGTTTAGATGAGAGAGGTGGTCGAAGCACTTTTCACAGTTAGGACATCTGAAGACGTTCGAGTCGACGGTTGCTGCGTGAGTCCGGCGGACGTGAGAGTCGTGAGCTGCATGGGAGGCGAAACATTTGCCGCAGAATGAGCACTACACAAATTATCAAAAATTATTTGTCATTTACTATTTTTGCAACTTACTTTGAACGGCTTTTCTCCACTATGTTGTCTGATGTGTGTTCTTAGGATAGAAGATGCCGTGAAACTCTTCACACAATAAGGGCATTTGTAAGGTCTTTCGCCTAGAACAAAGTTGATTAGAAACATCAAGTCATAAATCAATCACCTGAATGGACCCTCAAATGCTTATTCAGACTTGAAGACTGCGAAAAACTCTTATTACAAACAGTACAAGCATGAGGTCTGTGATTTTCATGGACATGCAAAACATGAATCCTTAATCTATCCCTCTTCTCGAATGACCTTGTGCATAAAGGACAAGGAAATTTCCGATCACCGTTGTCAACGCATCTAGTGTATTTGAGGTGTTTGTCTCGATAATAGGAGTAAGTAAACATCTTTCCGCACCTGTCGCATTGGAAACCTGAGGTGGAAGATGGGTCGGATTTGGGGAGGGGTGGAGATACTGTATCTGTTTCCAGGTCTATTAGGTCGCGCACATTGTGGGACTTTTTTGAGGAGGTCGGAGACAGTTTGACATCGTTTTTTATTGTTTCGTAGTCTATAGATCCTTCCACGACTGGGCTTGTCAAGGAACTTGGAACGTGATCTACCAAAACAATTTCTTCAAAAAAAGAGATGTCTTTAATTATTTTGTTCGAATCACCATCTAAATTGGCTTCTTGAATGCTCTTTGAACACAACAACTTCCATTGAGTGGGTAGATTTAGGATGGTTCCTTTTTTGAAGCCACTGACCGAGATTACTGTTAATTGGTTTGATTCCGGAATTCGAAGGACAGCTATGCCCTCGCATACTATTTGGTCTGTTAAGATGTTTTGGAGAACCTTTTCTAAATTTAATTTAGCGTGAAGCTTAGTTTGTTTATGTTACCTTCGTTGAATTCACACTTCTTGGGAGACAATCTCTGAATAGACAAATCCTTCCCGAAGATCAACTGGCTTTTATTGTTCTCCTGATTAATCTTTATCTGCTGACTCATCACACTTGCCAACATACTGGCCTGATTTTGAAAAATAGTATTTAAATGTGTTACTTGGAATGGATTAAATCCAAGGGGAAAGATATTGGCAGGAGTTGATGTTGGAGGGGTCGGAAACATCAAATTAATCGGCTTCGGCCCAAAATAAGATCTCTGAATAAGGTTATTAGACTGGTGCATGTTAATAACTGTTGCTGAAATCAAATAAACACAATTATATTTGTCACCTCGACTAAGGTTATTATTATTAAAATAAGAGTGTATGATTACTGCAAACACCACCACCACAATAAAATATCTCCTCGTAGGCACTTCAAAAATAAAAAGAAAAGAAGTACATGTGCTGTACATAGTAACGGAGTCCAAGCACCAGGTCCCCACCACAAAAGCAGTATCTTTTTGTTTGCCACGCTCTTCAAAATCAAACATGAACAACCACAATTCATATTATGGTACTTGATGGCCGGATATTAGAATAGAATTGGTGGAGACACACATATCACGATCTTTAATTGTAAGATAAATGACACCCTTAAGAGGAGAGAATTTATGTTTAAAGATACTGTATTAAGGAGTCGAGTTTGTATTTTGGTGGGGTATGTGTTTGAATTGGGTGATAAGGCTCTAAGGAGTAGGAAGCCATTTTGGGGGCTTTTGTTTACCTTGCCTAATTAATGTTAGGACAAAGGAAGGGTAGGACTTTTTTAAAAGTTGGTATATTTTTGGAGTTTTTGGGATTTGATACAGTAAAAGTAATGGTGTAATATCAAAAAGTAAAAACAATGTATAAATATTTTTATAAACACAAGCTAGATGCCTTTAGATATTAAAAGCAAAAGAAGATGCCACAAGAGACAAGAATAATAAAGAGTCATTATCTAATGTCATCAAAATGATTCTCCACCAAAACAAATGCTTAATGTGAGGATAAATGTATCTATATGGAGTAGGATATAACTATTACGTGAAATGAAAAGTTAATCTAGTCCTTGTTTGGTTCTATTTTATTTAATTCACCATCAACATACACACCGCCTAGACCTCTCCCCATTCTTTTTTGGGTTGAAAGAAAATACATGGATAGGCAAGGCTTAACATTAACTAAAATTAAATAATACACAAAAGATTACTGTCACCAATTGAATCTTATCTAGTTGGTATTGTTACTTTTGTGGTGCTTGTTATTTATATGTTTCTTGACACTTCATAAAAGATGAACTCAGGTCAATGGAGACAGGCCTTTGACACTAGATTATGTTGTATAAATATACATACTAGTCCTTTATTAAGGCTGATAATTGGAGGCATTAATGAGTTAAGCATATGTTTATTAGGAAGTTCATTCTGGTTTCTTTATTAGATAATTGAGATTGCGTATTGACTTATGTAATCGGTCTTTACTATTCTTTTAGGGGCACACGTATTGTCCTTGTAGGTTTGCTTGCGATAAGGGGTTGTGTGGAAACATAATTAAGATATGTCAAATGTTGCTCCTAATTATTTTGAGGGTTAAGGAAATGTATGATAAGAATGTGTTTTTTGGTAATTGACGGACGTGGTGTATCAATAAAATGTCAATACAATAACAATTACCAATTTAAGCAATCTCCCAATTGATACCTAAAATGGAGATCATCTTCAAATAACGACCCCAATTTCAATTTATCAAAGACAGATCTTGTCACATAATAATTCAAAAAATATATTTAATTCACACTCAAAAAGTGATTCATTTATTGGCAAAACAATTTATTTGACTTACTTTAACCAAATAATTGATATGTTTTGCAAATTTATTCAAATTCATTTAAACAAATAGATTGGTTGTTACATTAACATGCAGCACCCAAACTTATTTAGTAGCCATAAACGTGCCTCTTTAATACAAACTTACTTAATATACTCTACTTTAGATATATTAAGTGTATCAAATCGATGTAACTCACACCACCCACCCTTTTATTACCTAACAAACTCCATGTTCCCAACCGAAAAAGAATCTTCTCCATCAAATCAACCTTCCAAGCCCACCTGCACTTCCACTACATTAATCCAAGAATCTGCCACCACTTTGCATTTAGCAAACTTTTGCCGCGATTGTCTACATTAATTGTGACAAAGGAACTGACAGACCTCGTTTGGAAGAACGTATATTACAAAAGAAAACAGAAAATTTAATACTTTTTTTGCATATCTATACACCACACACTATTATCGACTTTTCTGGGCGGTTAAGTTTGGTAGGTGATGAGCCATTTTAATTAGATTAAGTTGGCATTTGTAAGGTCTTGGTTTTAGTTTTGTTTTTTTAGTTAGGTTGATTTTGTTTGAGTATTTTTGTTATTATTGTGAGCTAATTACTTCTATTGGGAGGTTTCTTCACTTTATTTTAATATTTGTTTTATTTTAGACATGACTGAGAATGATGGTATTGTTCTATTGCCTATTTCGGAACATAATAGTACACAGGAATCTATTAGGGAAACGAGTGTCCCTGAAACAGATACTAGTTGTTCATACACATCAGCTAAGTCGCCATCACCTGAAACTACAACAAATGAAGGTAGAGATGGGTTTGTGGGGGAGAGTGATTTGTCAGAACAAGTCAAAACAACTGAAACTAGTCAGACAAATGGGTTTGCAGACCAAGACATTTCCTTCGAACATGATAAATCAACTGAACATAATCAGGCAAATGGACTCAAAACTACTGAGGAGAGTGTCAAAGATGTTGGAGGTGGTTTATCTGAGCTAGAGATATTTTTGAAACAAATTAATAAAAGCGTTCCCAAAGTAGATAGTCTACAAAAAGGTAATTATGATCTAAAAATAGATGTGACAGTTGAAGATCAAAAAGTAATTTCCAAACCAATAATCGTTGAAAGTAATATTGACAAAAAGGTCCCTACAAACAACTTCAATTCCGGCAACATTTCTGATCTGGCTATTGTGGAACCTCCACCGATTACCATTAAAACTGAAGAAAAGAGAAGTCATGTCATTTACACAGGCATGCCTAAGTTGTCGTCTTTGATACATGAAACAGCCATTCCTCGCCACAATTCACCCAATCCAAGACCAGTCATTGCCAGTCCTTTTAGTATTATACATGTTCCTAAGAGAAAAAATATACCTCCAACGGCGGTTCCTCATAAAAATGGCTTCTTCACACCAGGATATCGTAGTCAAGGTTTGGCTAAATTTGCAGCTGGTAAGTCATTCATTTTTATTATTAAAGGATAACTAGTAAGCACATATGTATAATATAAATAATTTGAATATAGGATGATGAGTCGTAGTATGACTCTATCTAATATTTACTTACATTTTATTGGTATTCATTTTTAGGGAAGCCATTTGCCGGTGAACCAGAGCTGATATGCCTTGAATCGTCATCAGACGATGATGGTCCGTTGAAACGAAATGACCACTTCCCTCCAACCACGACAAAAAGAGCAAATTTGGAAGGAACTATTAATAGGGTCAATTTATTGAATGGGCACTCATCAACAAGATTATCCCCGTCAGGGTATCAATCCGATATTTATTCCAGATCAGGCCTACCAATAAACAAATTACCCTCCCTCCCACTCTCTTCTCTCACCAGCCCAGTCCAAGAAGGGACATCATCTCAAACAACCACCCCAACAACATCTCCAAATGGCGGGGACGAGTCAAGGAACGTGGTCGTCATCACCGAAGCCAACAAGCACATCTACAATAAAGACAATGTCCCGCACGTGATGAGGCAAGCCATGGATCTGTTAGCAACCAATTCTCCCGTTGTCTATACGAATCATGAGCGAAATAGAAAAGATGCCATTGCTAAGAAAGTTGCTGCTTTTGAAATGACAAGTCCTCAACATGCTCCTTCGAGGTATGAATTATTGATGGGAAGACCTTCTTCGAGTAGTGTTACCTGCCGTCTGGGGACAAACCGATCTAAATTTGTCGATCCAAGAAGCTATAAAATTGATGAGCCATCGGGAAATGGGGATAGGTCTATTCAGGGAGGAGGTCCGAAATCTGGGCCAGGTAAAAGTGCAACTGTCGGTATTTGGGGATGCCAACAAACTGGGTGTTGGTTTTTCGCTTCTTCAAAGGAAGAATTTGACGAGCACAATGAAACCCACGATGAGAATGGAGCTCATTGCTGCAGGAAATGTAGTCTAACCTTTTCAAATGAGCCTAATCTCAAAAGGCATATCTTAATCTTTTGCGAACAACAAAATACAACAAGGAAAGAGAAAAAGTCTATTATGGAAGATGATCCCAATATTCTAGACAGAATCGCTTTGCAAAATAGCAAATTGCAGGAGTTTAAAGATGTAGAGGAAATCAAAGCAAAAAGCAATGGACATCAATCAGCAAGAGTTTCAATGAAGCATGTGAGTATGCCGAAAGACATGCTTGCTAATGAGATGGCTGCTTATAGACAAAAGACATTAACGTCTATCTTGGGGGTTCCTGAGAAAAGATCCAGACCTACTCAAGATAATGTTTCACCCGCTCAAGTCGCCAAGAAGCCAAGGCTTTCAAATGAATCCTGTACAGTCACATCAAATAGTTCTCTTCCTAAGATAAGGAATCATGGTTTTTCGAATCACTTAACCACCACCAAACAACAACCTACTCCTCCACCCAAGCCTACTCCCCCAATCTTCGAACGGTACGACTCTCCAGACGACAATGAATTACTAGCAAAATTCATCCGTCAAGAAAGTCATTTCAAAGCTTTTCCACCCAAAACCACTGCCAAACTAAATTGCCCCGAATCAACCTGCAACTTCAGTGATCCAGGTGTGGAAGAACTCCAAAAACACATAGCCGACTACCACCGAGGTGACAAACTCCACAAATGCCCCTTCTGCGACCTCAAATTCGCAACAAGCAAACTCTCCAAAAAGCATGAACTTGTTTACTGTACAAGCAACGTAAATGATCCCACCCTCACCTCAAGACTGAATGGAACCAAAATTATTGACTCAAAATCAACTGAATCACCGCCTACTTTAGTCAAAGTCCACACCGAATCAAACCTACTCATTTTCAAATGCCCTAAAAAATGCCTATACACCACCCGAGACCACAATGCCCTCCGAGCCCACATCTCAAAAGACCATTCCGGAACCAATTTTCTTTGTAGTCTATGCATGGAATCATTCGGTGCTTTCAAGGCACTGGCCATTCATAGAAGATTGTTTTGTCCAGCCATAGAAGAAAAACATGCCAATCACCATTTGATGGACAAGAGGTTGTTGGGGCTGGTGAAGTGTCATGCTGTGGATTGCTCGTTTGTAGCAAAGGATGCGATGGGGTATGGTGCTCATATGAGAGCGCATACGTTGGGATTTGTGACGAAGTTGAGGGTAAGTTGGAAGGTGTGTTGCTTTTAAAAGCTAATTTTGTTTTTTAGTGCAAAGACTGCCTGGCTTATTTCATGGCGAAGGAAGGGTATGATGAACATTGTAATGGACATTGCAAGGTGGCTGCCGCTAAAATGAAAAAACATCAAAGCCTTCTTTAAACTCTTAATAATTACTTTTCGTTGAATTTAATAATATCTTTTTGCAAATAATTTTAGATGTGTTTTGTGTTATTGGTTATCTTTCCACCCACCTACTTTCTTTCCCTCAAAAGTTTCCTTTTTAATTGAAAAATTTAGGCTAAGATGGGAGCTGAAGTGAAAAGCACAGAGGACCTTGAGTACGACGAAGCCAGGTTTGGTTTCCTCCACACCAATCTTTATTACTATTGTGATGATTTCGATGAATTACTAAAAGTACGGTGTAAATTACAATCGTTTGCAACGATTCTTGAATTGGTTTATGAATGTCCAGATCAATTCTGCCCGAAAAGATTTTTTATGCAATACCAGTTGAAAGAACATGTTGCTACCCACCAGGACAGGATATTGCCAATTGAGGACAAATTCGAGTATTTGGATAGGACAAGAATACGTTATGTAAGTTGCTAAACATTTTATCTGAAAATTGGCTTTTAGAACCGGATCCGGTCTTGTTTGAATGAAAAAGACGACAAAACAGGTAGAAGATACCCGACGGTGCCGACTGATATGCTGGTTGCCAAGATTAATAAGGCTCGTGAATGCTATGAGGAAGTGAATGCCTTTGAAGAGGTTCTGAAGCAAGATGGGCAACGCAAACTGTCTCTGAAGGATAAGATTTTGGAAAGAAGACACAACAAGGCTATAGTTGCTACTGGTAGCGATTCAAATTTAAAGGTGAAATTCCAACTTGAGAAAAGTTCAGATGAGGATAGTGGGTCAGAGACGGAATCGACTGTTTTTAGTGATGATTGTGGTAGTGATTCTACTTTTGGAAAATATAAAGCAAAAGATAATAACTCGACAATTAGTCTCAGAGAAAAGTCTTATGTCAGAGCTCCTACTTTTGACTTTAGAGGGTTGAAGCCAAAGAAAAACAAACCACCACGTGACCAAAAAGAACCATCTAAAGACAGCAATCCAGAAGTTCCTTACCGCTCATCTATTGCAATGTATGATTCCACCTCAAATCTACCAAAAATGCCAATAAAAAGAAATCCAATCTTTGGTGTGATGCCACCCATCAAATCAACTGCCGAACAATGGGCCTCCAAATTAATGGCCACGCATTCTCAACCTAAACCACAACCTCCATCTGTCGAGGATGATTCGAAGCCTTTATACTATATTCGTGGAGATGCCGCGAGTGAACATGCTCGGTACATGCAACGGTATCAATCGAATTCAAGGAAAACGTTTGACCATAATAAGTTGCAGGAAATATTGGCCAAGAATGGCATACCCAATCCCAATATGTCCCGTCCTCCTGCCAAAAGTAAGTTCATAGATTGAGAGGACAATTGAATTAAATGTATTTTTAGGTGCCACCAAAAGACCGATGCAGGATGATTCGAGTGAAGAGGAAGTTTACATACCCAGATCAAAGAGGCAACAGCAGGTTAATTTGATTCCAGATCCACATCCCGAACAACAATCAATGCAAGAAGTTGAGATGGCGTATCGTCCTCAAACACCTCCCCCTAGTCAGACATCCTCAAGGCCATGCAAGACATATGACATCAACAAAAGTGATTCCATCTTCAGAACAGGAATGGTGGTAGATAATGGGTTGAATTCAGTTTTAGTCTGGAAATGCAAAGAAAAGAATTGCAATTTCCAAGCCCGTTTCCGTGCCAACCTCGAATTCCACCATCTTGATCACAAAATCAGCAAACCGCTCCACCAATGTCGTAATTGCTCGATGTCTTTCGAAAAGAAAAGATGCTACAAAGAACACATGGACAGTTATTGCGTCAAATTAGCGAAAACGTTTGCTGTCAATTCTTGCTTGAGCTTAAGAGAAGAAGTCCATGCCCTAGCAAAAACATACAACTTCTTAAAATGTCCCCAATTCGAAAGGTGCGCCTTTGTATGTAATAACCACGAACAACTGAGATTACACAAAGCAGAATCACATTGCAGACCAGACCAAATCAACTTTGATTGCAGATTATGCGGATTAGGGTTTGCTGACCAACAAGCTTACTACGAACACGAAGCTTTATTCTGTTGGAGTGGTTTGGAAATGGAAGAGGAGGATGGCAAGTTATTTAGTTGCAAACACGAATCTTGTGAATTCCAATCTTTTTCCAAAGCTGAGGAAATCACTCACATAGCTACGCATTGCCCCGGTGGAATCTTTACCAATTTTAAATGCCGATTTTGCGGGTTTTGCTTTACTTCGGAAAAAGTTGTAGGAGAACATGAAATGTACTTTTGTGGGAATAATGTTTGAATTGCTTTGTATATTAATGGGTATAATACCACACTTCTTTACATGATAATGAACCAAATTTATTTCTTAATATGTGTTTACGCTTAAAGATTACTATTTAATAAAAAATGCAACCAAAAAACATCTACTTAAATCACAAAAATAGTAGAATAGTTTAAAAATTTGAACAAACCACTTCGCTTCAATTCCAATGGAGGTCATTGCAAAATCCAAAGATAATCTCCCATCTCACCAAACTTTCTTTTTGCATTAAAATGTTTGTAAATATATATGTTGAAATGATCCCAATACAACACCACCAGACAACTTAACTTTTCCAACTTCTTTAAGTTATCCCATAATTTGTGTATCAATGTAATCACGAAATAAATGTAACTAATGTGCCTATTCATATTTATCCATTCGACTAAAATAGAAAATTTATTTATCATTCCACCAACAATTGTTCTACATCCTAAACCTGTTTCCATAATTGGACGTCAAGTAAAGGCGCGGTTTGGCTTGACCATCATATTCCAAATAATATCCACCTTAACGGATATCTTTTATCCAGGCGCGATTTAGTGTCACTTTTACATTTTATTGTAAGTCGAAACATTTATTATTTTCCTTTTTCTACTTTACATCATTACATTATTTGTAGTGGATTTTATTTAGAAATGGAGTAATTAAGCGTTTCCTTAATAACAGCGATCTAATGGGCATTTCAAGATAACACACCATATCGTGATTATGTATTGCCTTAAAATAGATTGAATCCTAGTTATCAAAAATATTTTAACAAGGTGTTTCCCCCATTAATTCCATTAAATTGTTTTTTTGAATCCATTTCGAGTTTTTTGTTGACAACACCAATCAAAGCTATTTAATTGAACTTTAACTTGTTTGTTTTGACATCATTTATATAAATACAAATAACTTTGTAGGATCTTTTACATTTAAGCTAAAATGCATATTTCATATTTGGTTGCTTTTATTGGAGTTGTGGTTGTTGTGGCTAGTGGTGCGAATGACAATTGTTACATCAATGACTCAGGTAAGGGGACAGGATAAAGTTTTTTTTAATTATTTTGGTTATAGGATTCACATGTTGCAACAAAGATTTAGAAAAAGCAATGATGGGAAGTATGGGAGGAGATGATTTGTTGGCATCTGCAGATTCAGTTCAAAAGGCCTCTGAGTCTGCGTTGGGGGGACGGTTCGAGACAGTAGTTGCTTTGGACGATTTCGCCTACAAATCACACTTTAAGGATGGGTAAGTTTTTGCCTTAATTTAACAAAAGTTACACAATTTTGCAGAAAAACATGCAAAGTCGAGAAAGGAGGACAGACTGCTCTTGCATGGGCTCCTTAATTTTGCACCAGTATTTATATCAATCACCCCAAACATCTTCTTGTCAGTCTTCTATATTGGAAGGCCTTTAACTGTCCCATCTGTCTCCAAGATCACGAAAATGGTTGCCACCAATTAATATACACAAAGATATTTTATTATTACACTATGTGTCGTGTTGTTTGTCAACATTCTTGTTCCTTAATTAAGAAAAGATTAATTAATCAGCTTACATCTTAAGCAATTCTTTTTATTGTGTCGCGTGTTATTTTGTGAAAGAATAAATTTTATTAATTTGATTGGTGAAAGGAGAAAACCTTTAGTCAGATTCTTTTATTGGTTGGTAATATTTTTTATAAATTAATTAACAAAAAGAACGAGGAAAGAAGCAACTTTTGGATAGACACTATTAATTTGATTTGACAATTTTAAATCTAGTAAGACAAGTTTAAATCTGAACATGGTTGAGCAGATTGGAAGAAGGAAAACATATTAACAAGGGGGAAGATGCCTAGAGCACCGACGAAAGATCCTATCTGAATCACCCAACCAGACCAAAAAAGGCGACTGTGAGTGGAGTGGGTTGATGTTGATTCGTTGCGGATTTCGGTTGTTAGAGTGGTGCGTAGGAAGGCATGCAGTGAGGATGAGATGATGGAGGCGAGGATGACGGCGATCGAACCTGATGCCAGGGATATTAATATTTGGGGCGAGTAGGCGGCAAAGAGAACGATTACGGATGAGGCTATTGTCGAAATCAAAGTTAGTATCGTTGACGCTTTCAGGGATGGAGGGGAGATGTAGTAGGGGAGGATACATGCTAGTGGTGATGCAATCATTGAAAGTGTTAATGCGAAGTGATAGGTGCTTTGGGAGTATGGCAAAGATGCAAAACTTTGGATACTTGGAATTATCGAATTCATCTGAGCCGAGATAAAAGCGAGCATACACCATTGGTAAACAAATTTAAAAAGATCCTTCCCTTGGTCGTTTGGTGGGGTTGTGTTGTCGGTAGTGGCCCTTAGTTGAGTCATCTCATTGATTTCCTCCTCCTCAGTCGGATGATTCTTGGTGGTGTCGTTGTCTGGTGCAGTATTCAATGAATTGATGTAAATGAAAGCACATAGTGTGATTAACATATAAATTCCCATCAAACCAAAGAATGTTGATACCGAAAAGATAGGGGCATAGTATGAAGGTGTAAAAATTGTTGTATTTTCAAGCTTGACGCAATCATACCGTCCCGTTCCTGCAAATGATTATGATCGTTTTTAATCTTTTTGTATAACCTCACCTTGAATCAATGAAACAATAGACGGAACCAACGAACTAAGACCCATTCCAAAGAAATACGCGTTTAATAGTTCGGGATTGAAACTGGCCATGTACGGCATGAATAAAACATTCGACGTACTATTAACACAAGCCATCCCAAAAACCAAGCCCATAAAAGCCAAAGAAATGTGGGTGTTCGAAAACTCCATAATACTATCCCAATACAGTGAAGCCAATCCAAGACACAAACTACAAAAAAGAATCAGCCCTCCAATAACATAACTAGTATTAATCTTGACTTGAGTGCATTTGAAAAAAATAGAATAAATGACCGGAGCCACACATGCCACTTGGACTATAGCAGCCAAGTAAGAGGGTAAAGACCACCCTTCTGGCAATGTCTGCGTTAATAAGGGAAGTTGCATCCAGATGGAGTTAGTTGCAAGCCAGGTACTTGACCCGAAAATTACAACAGCAGCAAATAGAAGATGCGATGTCATTTGTATTGATAGACGAAGTGAATGAGGAGCTTATCATAAAATGCTAATAGTGCTTGGTCACCCTTACTGTTTGCAGTTGCTTTTTGTATGTTTTTTTGATAGGGATGTTTACACAACATTTGAATGTGCGGGGTCTTGGACGGAACCTAATGGGGAGACGGTGCTTTATTGCGTAAATTGTATTGGTTTTTTTGAGACTAGAAACTTCTACCTTAGACTTCTGATTTACTGTGCTTGGTCGAAACAAGACATCTTGTCCAACATTTCTGATAATTAAACTGTCGTTCTCCAAATGATAACATGGTTGCTTCAAACAATGCCTCACTCCCTGCTAATTTCGAATACAAACTAATGAGAAAAAGAGTCATTATCAATCGCGAAGGCAATGAAGGTAAGTTTGTGACCTTTAATTTGATCCATTACCAACATCATAACTCTGTTATCAGCTAAATAATATTTTTTGAGCAAAAAAAATATTGTCTATCAAAATATAATCTATCAAAACTATTTAATATTGTTTTTGTAGGTCTCGGGATAATAGTAAGTGGCGGAACAGACAAACAATACATCCGTGGAAACTCGAGTTGCTTTGTAAGCTCGATTCGGGAAAAGTCACCAGCCTTTGATGTTCTAAATGTAGGAGACTTGATCTACACAATAAATGGAAACTCCCTAAAGAAGCTGTCGCATGCGGAGTCACTTCGCTTATTTGTCAACTTGAAGCCGGGGACAGTTACTTTAGAAATATCAGAGCACGCAGCTGATATCATCAAAAATGTAAGTGATCTTTCTATTTTGCTATACTTTTGTTTATCATCGTCTTTATTATTTTTTTGTTGATGACATAACTAAAAGTTGCCAGCTGTAGTAAGATATTTATCAATAATGATCCCAACAAAATTGTACACACATAACTAAATATTAATTATTTGCAACATCCCCCCTGTACTTTGCACATCAAATTTACTCATTTCAAAGTCATGACTAATGCACGTGAATAGATCCACCTACAAAATCAAGTTGTTTTGTTACATAAGCATTATTTAATTTTTTGGTTATATAAATAGAAGCTAAAAATCATTCCTATCTTTAATTATGTTTGGCCTTTGTACGACAGACTAAATTTCCCTAATTAACTGTTATATCAAAAAGTGTTGTGTAGAAGTTTGGTGATGGATCAAAAAATTGCTTGAATGACATAATACGAAGAGAGCTTCCCCCTTTTCTAATCACTGATATATAAATTCATTTCTTTGTATCTACATACAAACGCAACAAATCATCTCCGTCATTTGGGATGGTATGTAGGTGATATTGCGTTTAAAACAATAAGAAGCCCCTTACAAATAAATGACAGGCGGCGATGACTATTTTTTTGGAACATTCCTTTCTAACGCTCATTTTACATTTGCTTTAACTGTTCAATATTTTTTCAGCATCCTAATCATCTTAATCCTGCCTCCCCAACAAATTTGAGTGCTCAGTCTTTTAGAAGGAAAAGACATTCGACGACGAGTAGTGAAAGTATGGCTGCTTTGATCGTGAATTCTGCTTCAGGTAAATTTTAGATTATTTGATGTCAATTTAGTTGTTACTTTTAGATTCTTTTAACAGTAAGTGCTACTCTTCATCTATTTTACCAGATGAGGAAGAAGTCTATGAAGGAATGACAAGTTATGGGGAGAAGAATGAAGTCACGTACACACCATACAGTCGACACCGCTTCATTTCCTCATCCAGCTCAATATACGGCAAAGGCCCCATCAAATACCCAACTGGGACCGAATATTTTGAAGACGATGAAGATGATTTGATGGAAAGAGCCTCCACGGTGTCACATGCCCCGAGTATTAGAAGTGATTATCCAGTGGATGAAATGATGGTTATGGAAACACCCAGGAGAAGAATCTATAGTTGTGGTGATATGGCTGAGGAGGAAGCAGTCTTTTACAGTGAATGTGTGTTGCTAACTGTTGGAGTGACAACGGCAGCACTAGCTGGATATGTTGCTTATAGATATTTCTCGAAGTAGATGGCAAAACAATCATCTGCCTCCACATCCCATCAGTTCAACGTTATTTAATAGAAACCAAAAAAGTAGATCTCTCTGTGTGAACGGCACAAATAAACACTAATAAAGTTTGTATGACTTAGCAAATTTTCGTTATTCTAATAAAATTTTTTTCCAAAGCCTCTTTGTTCCAAGTCTTTTAATTTATTTGAATTTGAATATTTTATTTGATTAATGTGTCAAAAAAAGAAATACTCCAAAAAATAACATTCAAAAGGAAAAAAAGAGTTTATCCAAATTAAATATAAAAAGTTTGTTATTTTGTTAGTAGTGTCGCTTTAGAGAGCATCTTCATTTGGCATAAGAAAGTTGTTATGATTAATAATAATAAAACGACATTATTTTGCGAGGTCTTTCTAATATATTCAAGAAAATAGTATTTTTAAATCAACTTTCCAAAACATATTTGAAGGGTTTGTTGTGTATCTTTTTGAATCAACTTTACATATATTTGAAGCTTTTAATTAGCTTTTTAAAGTTGCACGTATCATCAAAATAAATATTTGCATTTTTATGAATAAGTTGTTGGTTCCGCAAAAATAAGGGTCCTAATATTTGGTAGAGCAGACTTTTTTGCTATATTTACTTGGCAAGGGTGTATACAAACAAATGCGCTCCCCGAATTATGTGCCAATGCCGATAATGTTCTGTTCTAGCAATGCCAGATGATTTATTGAAATAATGATGAGACTAAAATGGGTTTTAAAGTTTAAGCTTTGATTGGAAGACAAATAGTCTTGGACAGTTAATTATTAATGAACCAGAGCAAGCCTTGAGAGTGCACTAGGCCTTTGCACCTTATTTAGGCGTCTTCCTAACAATGGTATCATTTTTGCGCGAATTGTGAATATTAAAGCAGAGGCCTATTATTGACTTTAAATAATGAATTAAGCACATTTGTGAATCACTCTTTTTGACAAATGTAAATAAGGGCCTTCCTGAAGGTTATTCATGCTTCTATGGAATTTCATTTAGTAGTTAATAACTTCCTGTCGGATTGCAATTTAATTGTGGGTATATACATTTATTGAGAAAAGGAATTTGTTTAAGGCTATTATTATAAACTTTTTTTGTCAATATGAACTCCATATTATAAGCATACAAGCTTCATTCCTTACCCGGAACTTCTTAATTGGATTTTTGTTCTAGAATGAAGTTTTTAGAACGATAATCTCCCCCAAAAACTCTCCAATTTTTTATTCCTTTTTATGAAGAGATATAAATATATTATAAAAATGTATATAAAAAATAAAACAAGATTGTAAATATGTTTTCCTAAGACACATATCTTTTAAAAATTATTTATATCCTTTGATTACTCATTTATACTCATTTGGACAAAACCATACTCTGCTATATAGTAAAAGAAGGAAAATTAAACGTGAAAAGTTGCCATTTGGTGAATTTTTTGATAAGGTCCCATTCAATTTAATTATATATAAATTTTTATGATATTTTTATTATTCTTAAGAATGTGAAAACATAAATATGTTGGGAGAACTAGGAAATTAATTATGTACAAGAGTTAATAATTATATGTCTTTAATTGGAAGAACAAAACAAAAAGCATGAATGCAAGGGTTTAAATAGCATACATATTTATGACTAGTATTTAATGTATTCATTATATCGTATTTATTTGCTTCGAGTAAAAAACTTTTATTCCTCCCAATCTTCTTTTTATTTTCTAATTAATGAGGTTTCGTTGTAAGTAGAAGAAATTAGATGGATGGATTGTTTTTTGTGTTGTGACCTAATTCAGGCGACTTGTTCAGAGGATCCATTTAGAGTGTAAACGGATAAGGTTAAAGTACGTTTAGCTTAGTGGATTTTGAACTAAATATCTATATCCCATTAACTTTTAATCCAATTTAATTTGAAATACACAGTCATTCAATTATTATCTGCGAACATTTAGCACTATGGCTTCATTGTGCTTTATGTTTATTTATATGAACAATAAATTGCCCCTTCATTATCACCCATATGATTAGGCACCAAAAATAAAAACAAAAAGACCCCTAATATTGACAAACACCAAAAAACTCAAAACCTCTCCTCCAATTATTTATCCTATTTTCGTGGCCATCAACGACTTACTACTTCCACCCTTCAACATATTATCATCATTCTTAACTTGCTTTCAACGGATCTTGCTGCTAAAACTTTTACCCCCATTATAAAACATTATTTAACGTTATACAACATCACATAACTTCTTTTCTGTTCAACACACAAAATATAAAACTTATAATAATTTTAACTTGTTGCAATATTAAATTCTCATTTACCATATATCATTGTCCTCTGGTAATTGTTGTGTGGGTCACTTTTATTAAAAATATATCATTTAATGGACTATTACAGGACACACTCTTCTCCCCCCAAACCAAGTAAATTGGAGCTTTATCCAACTAATATTTCAATTACTGTAAATAAGACACTTTCACTACTAAACTTTAATAAGTTTATCCCAAAATTGATATGTATTTATATAAACGTGATGTAATTTTGTCCTTCTCTAATATTATAATATTTCCTTCTTGACTATTATATATGTTAGGAAGTAAGTATCTTAGTCAATGGAAAGAACGATTTGCCGATTCTAGTAGGTACAATTGAATTTCTGAAAAAGAAATGATGCTATTCATATATGGTAATAAAAGGACAGATTTATTAATCAAAAGGTCCCTCTTACCCATCCCCAACTAATTTCTATTTCCATTACTTTTTGTAAAAATGTTATCAATGGTGGGTAAGATTGAGATAAAATGTGTACCTAATTCGTCATTATATCATTTAAGTATCCATCAATTTCACTTCCTTTAAACAAAACCAAAACAAAAAGATATCCAGCATTTAAACAAATGCGAGAAGACAACTGGCATCACGTCTTTTTGTTTCATTTACATATAAATTTAATCTTTAAATGGTGATGAATTTATAAATAAATAACATTTTCTTTTTATTTTAAAATAATTGCTTGTCAATTGACCCTTTGTGGGTATGGTGTTATAATAAATTAATATCCACTTTCATTTTAGTTCAGATTTCAATTTTGCTAAAAATACTTATTAAATTGACCATAATTCATATGTCAACAAGACAACCACTTATTTGGTTATGAAATCAAGTGGATTAAATGGACAAAAAATAGATACTATGCTTAACTTATTTTGGAGCTTTTTTATATCATTATCAAGATGCCTTACTACTTTTTTTATTACCAATAAAATCACCTTTTCCACATTAATATTCATAAATGTTTTGGCAATGGCTATAGCTGCTACTCCATCTGCCGCCAAATTTGATATCAAGACGAATACAGTAGCTAAGCATTCAAGAAATACACACGACGATCATCGGGCAAAGACGCATGATTTAGACATAAACAAAATTATTGAAGGAATGAATGGGAATGAAGTAAGTTGAATTTATATTTAACTGTGTCATTGAGATAAGTTCTAATGACCAATATTTTAGAAGATCAGACATCCCAATGAAATCAACCGTAAACATAATCTAATGCCATCTCCGTTGGTAGAAGGTTTCACGGGACATTTTGCAAAGTCGATTCATTCAAAGTCGAAATATCCTGAATTCCCTTACGAGTCACAATCAACAAAATCACACCAATCTTCAGCTGACCCAGAAGATACCAAAGACGGTCCTCTTAATGATGAAAAAGAAAAGAAAAAGTACCATAGATTCAGCAAAACTAAATTCGACGAAAATTACCCCGTCCATGATTTATGTGATCAAATTCATTCCGGTGGACAGACTGACAATTTAGAGTGGTAAGCAAACAAACACATACCCACATTTAAAAGCTAATTTGGTTGTTCTTAACAAAGTTACTTCTGCCCACCACTTAAATAGACTAAGTACCAAACCCCAATTTTGATCATTAACTCTGCCACATTTATCTTTTTCAAATGCAACTAATGCGATTGTTTACCATTTAAGAGATTGATCATTTTTGGTTGTGGTGTAAAGATAAAATGTTTAGATAATATATTTTTACATTTAAAGAGGAACCAAAAAAGTTGGAGTAAATGATTTTGGGTAATTTATTTTGGCATTCTCGAGGGAGTAATTAGTAAAGATAAATAGATTGAAATTGAAAATTTTGCCAATTGTAGGTCTGAGTCGGCAGATAGGATTTTGAAAGTGATTGGAAATGGGGTTATGAAGAATGGGTATAATATGTTTATGGCGCCGGGCCAGGTAAGTCTCTTCCCAATTTTGAATAATAACTGTTTGTTTAACATTTAATTAGGTGGAAGGCAAGTCGACAGAAGTGTCAGTGGCCATTTATATAGAATCAATGTCTTCCTTCAAGGCCCAGACGATGGATTTTGAGATAGACATGTATTTGGCTCTAGGTTGGTACGATCGCAGATTAGCTCACAATTGCAGCCATCCCATCCTCGTCACACACAAATTTATAGCAGATCGCTTCTTCACACCAGACTTATATTTTGTTAACAGTCGCTTTGCTTACCTTCAAGAAGTGACCACTCCAAATTTTATGTTGTATGTGTATCCGGATGGGATGATTTTTAAAAGCATGCGAATTGATGCTACTTTGTCGTGTGTGATGGATTTAAAGTTGTTTCCTTGGGATTCGCAAGAATGTTCTATCATCATACAAAGTTGTAAGTTTAGTGCATTTTAATTAAAGTCATCTTGTAGATGCTTACATCGAAAATTTACTGACTTTGTCCTGGCACGTCGACCCACCCCACTTTCCAATAGGCTCTAACTCTGAAATCAAACTAAACGACATGGAGATCAAAGGAACGCGGTTTGAATCTTGCTCAGGCCCATATCCAATGTTTCGAGGGCAAGGTAATTGGAGTTGTGTGAAGGCAATCATTAAGATGAAGAGATTGATTTTGTTTCATTTGATTCAAATATTCTTGCCTGCTTCGATGCTCGTCGTTGTGTCCATGCTCAGTCTTTGGCTTGATCCCCGTGCTAGCCCAGCAAGGATAGCCTTGGCAACTACTTCATTACTTACGGTCATTACTCTTGGCAATGGACAACGAGCTGACCTGCCGCAAGTATCATATCTAAAAGGGTCCGACTACTGGCTAGCTTTTTCACAAAGTCTAATCTTCATGGTGTTAATTGAGTATTCATTTGTGAGTTATTACATGACCAAGAAAACCACCCACTGTCACCATAAAAGAGTGTTAGAAGGTGAGGATTCAAATGAAGACCATCAATGTATGGGTACAAATGGACAAGATTTTGCTACGGGTAAAGAGAAAATGTTGCTACCAGAGTGGGATGCTGAGAAAAGAAATAAAAAAAGATTCAGAATGGGCTACTTCAGAAATAGGTCTGAGGATTCAGCTTTTCGAATTAAAAAGAAAAATCATGGATTTTCGAATGGTTTCAAGCCTGATTATCAGATCAACGGAATTAAGGGAAAAAGACTATCAGTTGAGCATGGTTTGTATGGTGAAGAGTACCGCAAACCCCTAGACACAACTCCATATTCCGTAGCTACAGGCATCGGCAAATGCATGAATGCAACTGCTGTAAGTTTAAACATAAGTTTTGATGACAATTTTGGTTTTAAATGCTTGCTTCTTTTAAATTCTTGATAAGTTTGATCGGTAGAGTGTTCCAATTTTTGTTAAGTTTATTATTACACGTTTCTTTGAATGATCGAGTGAACTTTTTTGAATGTTAGCTTATAATAACAGAAAAAGACAATTTTGACAAACAAACTAAAAAAAGGTAATCTTAGTTTTTATGTACTTCAACGACTACTCCACAACCTTACTTGGAAAATATCAGAAAAATGTCGACTATGTGGGAAAGAGTTGCTAATGAAGTCGAAACTGCTGTGAGTGTTTTTATTTTTTTTTGAATGTTCGTTACTAACCCATCTTTTCGTTAAATTTACCACGTCTTTACGGTTTTTAATAAGTTGTACCAGTGAATTGTATGGCTAATTTAACCTCAAATAATTTACCAGCTTTAAGTTGTTGTTTGTAGGTGGCATTTGTTTGAATGTTAATTGCTTATAGGCTTTGATGTCTGGAAATACATTAAGATCCCAGATTCCCATGTTGGATTTTAAGTTTGACGAGACAAAACCTTGTCCTAAATGTGCGGATGAGAATGAAAATATTGCTAGGAAGATTGATCTTTGTAAGTTATTTTATTTTTAAATCATATTAATTGGATCCTTTAGTTAGCAGAGCAGCTTTCCCGGCCCTTTTTGTTACTTTTATCAGTGTCTACTTTTGGTATTTTGGATACTATACTCAAAATGACTAAATAACTATTACAGTATTAATATTATTAAAAGCCGTTTTTGTTTGGAATAAAATATTTTTTATTGTTTTAGATCAGATCGTGATTATGGAAATATCAATTTAACGGTATTACGTATTTTCGTTCAAAAATACAATAATCACAGTTGACTTTGTTTAGGTCTTTAGTACATACCCACTGTTATGTCTGTTGCTACTATAGTAATCTTATTTTTTTTATAACAAATGGAGGTTTTAAGAATTGATGATTTTTACTTACAAAAAATAATTTTATACTCATTTTGTTTGTCTTTTTAAGTTCTATAAGATGTTTCTAACAAAATTTAAAAAGAGTTTTCAAAAAAGTTTTTTATGGGTTGGTCAATTATCTACTATTCATGTCTCCATAGAAAATTATTTTGTGATTCGAATTGGCTAAAAGTATGCTTATTCGAAAGCGTTTTTCAAGGGAAATCGAACAAGTATAAAAATAAAAAAATCGTATGTTTTTTTAAGAAGTTATGGGTGTTTTTAAGATGTTATCAAAGATTATCATTTTTAACCTATTTTTCAATTTTTTTATCGACATTATATGATGTTAAAAACAAATAAATAATATTAACAAATTTATTTAGACAAAAGTATGATAATATAAACAATAAAAATATAAAAAACATTTATTTTCTTTGATCAAGCAGTTTCTGCCGGTAAGTATGTTGGCGTACCAAAAATATAAGTTAATCACGATGGTTTAACGCAGCAACTCGTTCTGTATCCTTGTCCATGTAGCTGTGAACATTCTCCGAGCATTGATCACTGAAGAAGCTGACACTTCTTAATCTTTCGATTTGAGGCACGAAGTGGTCCATTAGCATGTGAAAATATGGTGTTACACTAATATTTTTACACACCTGAAGTTCTGTTAAAGTTTTGATCCCTTTGACTGAAGATCTAATTAATTCCAAATCCATATCAGAAAAGATCTTTATATGGGACCCAACTTTGAAGACGGCCAAGTAGAGACTTGAAAATAGACGTAACACAAGCAAATTACTAAAACTTTATTAAAACTCAAGCAACGAAGAGCAACTAATCTAACAGTATCTTCAACTGATACAAGAGCTTTCGATGGTGAATCTTTATCAGAATTGTAATGATAAGAATCATTTAAAAGATCAGGTTCAATGGAACCAGTGTTAAGAAAGTGAAAAACATCAGATAGAACTTTTATCCTCATTCTTTTGTTGTTAGCTGCCATTGACGAATAATCTTTTCGAGCCCCACCATGTCCATCACATTTAAAAGCAAACATAACGCATCTTTCTCCTTCCACAATAACTTTATCAAAATCTATTACTTTGTTTTTATTTCTTAGACATTTGTTCTAAACAATTAAAGAAGCAAATATAAAAAAGTACAACATTATTTAAATTTAAACGATATTTTTGAGTTCTTAATTTGAAAAATATTGCTAAACAGCTTTTTCGAATTTGCCTAAATACGTCGTTGGACTTTCGAACATCTAAATACTTTTAGTTGGATTTAACGTACCTGTAGCATCTTTGTTGCTTCTAGCTCCTCAATCTTTTACCGTGAAAAAATCAAAAGATATGAATGTTTTAAAGAAGACAAAAAATACACTACGAAAAACTACTATAGTAACAACAGACATAACAGTGAATATTTGATGGATTATAATAAAATTTTACCTGAGTATATTATTTACGCTTACGTACATACAATTACTTCTGAAACATGTACTATTAAACAATCTTTATGTTGAAACAAAGAAACTGCAATTATAATTAACTATCAACATAGGCAGCTTAAAGAGGCATTATTATTAATCTAAATCAACATCATACTTATTTCATCCACATGACAAAGATTTTTAAAGAATGTATGGTTCAATTAATTAAAAAATTGATAAGTACTTATATGGAGCAAATGAATTGACAACTACAAATCAGAAAACAGGGTTCATCATGCAAGTGGATAGACTTTCTATTAAGATCAATCTAATACCAATTATAAATGTGTTAACTTGAACTACAACAAATTAAATATAAAAGAAGCCGGAAATCGCGTTTACATAAATACACTTATTTTCACAGGGTATTTCTAGGAAAATTTACATGCCTGAAATTTAATTTATATTCACACTTTACCTACGTTCAATACGCTGTGCAGTTTACCAATTCATACTTTTTTACAGCAAATTTTATTCAAAATACATTTGAGTCTGAACTCAAAAATAAAATATATCTTTAATCTTTTATGTTTGCTTAAGCACAATAAAAAATTGTGCTGAATTTTGTTTTTTCTTTTCAGCTCCATTTAACAACCATGCATAGAAGGCATCAATTATAGTAATGCACACACAAAAATTCAAAAAAAGACTCCAAACACACAAAATATCATTTCCTTTCCATCTTTATATCCTCAAGTATTTAGTCAAGATTATATAGACACAGGATAGACTTCATTTTCTTTAATAGTACACAACACTATATCACCATATTAAATAAAAAAGGAGTAAAGAATCTCTAACCAGAAGGCTCATTTTTTGACTTATTCTATTTACTTATTTATTTTTAAATTCCCTCCTATGCATTTTCTTTTTTGCCGAACTCGCAAGAACAAAACTATTAAAAGAACCTTCCTTTTTACTTTTTATTACTTGGCCCTGAAAGGAGAACATCACAAACTAACAAAATAAGTTTTAGTGTGAAAATTCTAAATGAAATTATTATTGCCCTTTTGAGATATGATGTAAATACACAATGATGTATTAACTATAGGACCTTCTTCGCGTTCTTTTTGATTAACTTTATTCCCATACTACCAATTATATAACATCTGAATGGGCCAATATAAAATGTATATGGGTATAGATATTCATTCAAAGATACCAATTTAATGAATACATACTTTCTTTATATAAAAATTCCATATCTATTCACTTCCCTTAAAAAAACGACACTCTTAGCATGTATTATAAATTCACTTACATTAAACAAATATGTATTTATAAATTGAGTTTCCCTGCCGTACAAATAATTTTTTAACCAGCTTTGTTTCTACCAAAAAATGTGCTAACCTCATTGTGATGGCATTGTGTTGGTGGATGTCATGAAGATATGCAGCATACATTTGTTGTGTTTTCTACTACACTCTACAATTCATTTTTATTCTATTCTAGGTACCACAAATTATTCACCCTATTTATTACAACTAAAAATTATAGCTTTAATTTCATTTGTAACAGCTATATTTATTTATGGCAGTGTTTTAAGAAATGCAATCTTGCAAACAAATTACCACACATGCTCCTTTTTGGAAGTCTATTTTTAATTTTTTAACTAAATTTTATTAAGACACACTCTTGCATCTCAGACAATATCTTTATTTATTTGTAATGGAGCGAGGTGTTCTATCTGCAACTAAATTAAATTTTACAAAAAACGTGAACATGCCCTTAGCACACGCCTCTTCCTTTTAATTAAAGTTGATCATATTTTGAGATATTCCACCAAAAAAGCTTCATTTATATGCTTCCATTTTTTACATATTTTACCATTTTCATTAGTTAAGCCTTATGTGGAGGCGCATACTACTTATTTATCCGTTATATATTAATATACTCACTGTTTTCGTTGTTAATATAGATTATTATTAAACATATATACTTTTATTGAAAAATAAGTTTTTTGATATAGATTTGACAGGATGGGTGAACTTTTGTTTAAGGTAGCTTATGTTTCAGCGTATGAGAATAATACCACTATGCACGGGCCTGTTGTAAGTTAATTATGAATTTAATGGAATAATATAACCTTTTAGGTTGGGATCGGTGTTTTCTGGGACCACAATACTTGCGATCTTCCTGAAGTCAGTCAATTTTATAAAGGCGTCCAAACATTTGAAGCAGCCTCACTTGAAGCAGCTCTAGTTGCTTTTAGGCAATGCCTAGACAAGCATTACACCGGCGTCTTAATACGAACTGATTCGCCCTACTTATACGGTTGTATTCATGTCTGGAATCACAAGTGGCTTGACAATGGTTTCCTTGACATTCGTGGGGAGCCAATTCAAAATCAAGATCTTGTCAAAAGAACAATTCATCTAGGCAAGAATTGCTCGGCTGTTTGTTTGCTTGAACACGAACAACCCTTGACAAGTGGCATGAAATACGCCCGTAACCTTGCCAAAAAAGCTGTTACCAAAGTAATTGACGTGGCCGAAAAAGAGCATCGTTACAAAGAATCTCAAAAACTTCCCATGGATCCTCGAGCCAAATTCTTAATCGAAAACTTCTAAACAAATCTTCCTTCCACCTACAAACAAATACATCTCTTCCCACAAATAATGACGCACAAACACACCTTTCTATACATATTTGTTTGCTTTCTAACCAAAATAACATATTTGTGTAATTTTCTTTATTTTTACGAATCTATTTTATGCACAAAATAAATTGCGTCACTTTTTTTGATTTGTGTTGGAAGTAAATAAGTTTTTTAATTAATATGTTGGAAAATATGTTTAGTTCCTTTTTTGTAGTTGTTTAGGAAGAATGATTGGTGGTGGCTTGAATTGGCTGAATAATACTAAGTTAGAGAGTACATATTTCATGCTTAAAAAAGTGAATTTAATGGATATAATATATTTAATTGGACTTTCAAGAAATTAACAATTGTTTTTAAAAAAATATTTATTAAAAAAGCAATTTTACAGAAATAGTAAGATAAAAAGGTAGTTGATTAAAAGAGGCAAATTACAGAAACAATGACATTATAATTTTTGTTGTTCCCACATCCAATCTAACCGAAGCATTGAAATATTCAATATAATCTCTCCCACCTAAACAACAACACTTTCAGCTTGTTTCTTCCATCTCTTAGCTGCTTCAAACAACTTAAGTCCACCCTTGGTAGCTTGATCTTGTGGAAAGACATACTCATAGAATTCTTCCCAACCCCCATCGATCCCGTCAGCAGTTTGAATTTGTCGTCTTTTACGTACTTTGCGAGGTGCCAACGCTTGAATTTTTGCCCTGCTTTCATCTGTACCATGTTTCTTTTCGAACGACTTCCATAGTTCAAACAAAGCAACTCTCTCGTCTTTGGGACTTTCACTCAGTGCCTTGTTGGCCCGTTCATATACTGCCCGCGCTCTATCAAATTCTTCCACACCAATCTCAAATTCTGCATAAGTCTTGAAAACTTTCCCGTGAGTAGTTTTCTTTAGCAGAGCTTCGAACAATTCACGCACCTTTTCATCATTCTCCTGCTCACATTCGAAGTCAATGTACGACTTCCAAACAAGCTCAGGCATCTCAAGGTTTGGATAGTTGATAGCCAATTCATAGATACTCCTTGCTCTTTCGACATCATCCAGCATCGTCTCCAACTCTGCAAATCCATTCCAGACCTTAGCATTTTCAGGATTAAGTGAAATCCACTTTTCGTACAACGTGCGGCACCTTTCGAATTCACGTAGCTGGATCTCCCTGTTGATGTAGTGGCGGAACAACTTGTCTCTTGGGCAAATTCCAATAGCTTGACCGAGAACTTTCCTTGATGCTTGGATGTCGAGACACCTTAGTTCCAAATCTGATAAAGCTATCCAGATCTTGCTAAAAGTAAATTTCTTGTGCGGGATAATGTCGAGGCATGCCTTGTAAACCTTCCTAGCGCCATCAGTGTTTTTCAAGTTCAACTCATACCACCAAGCATACTTCAACCACAAATGAATGTATCTCCTCCAATCTACCTTATTCTCAGACAAGGGCACATTTGCAACAGCACGCTCAAAAGTATCTTCGATTTCCTCCTGACTCGCATCAAAATCAATCAACAGACGCAGGTAGTCGAACCATCCGTCATAATTGTAACAGTTACCATCTATCTCTTTTTCATACTCAGCTTTTCTCTTGATTGCCACCACATCCTCGATATCTTTCCTGGAGCCGTGTTTCTTTTTCATGAATGGCGTACAATTTGAAAATTTCGCCGCATTCTTCTTTAGGCAAGTTGTCGAGTCCATATTGATAGATGACCCTAGCCCTTTCATACTCCTTGTGTCTTTCCTCGAATCTAGCAAACTCCGTAAGAATGTACCCACTCAGATTTTCATCCCCAAAGAACTCCATCGCCTTCTCAAAGGCAACTCTCGCATTAGCTTCATAGCCATGTCTCTCCTCGAACTTCGCATACTTGATCCAATTCTTGATCACATCCCCATGGACATGCAAAAATTGCTGATAAATGACACGAGCACGATCAATTTCATTGTACTTCAACTCAAAGTTGATGTAAGTCTGCCAAGCTTGCTCATCCGGCTCCCATGCCATCCACCGTTCGAAGACTTGCCTTGCTCCAGGAACATTCTCCACAATTTCTTCCATATAAGCGTACTTCAACCAAAACTGCATGCATCTGGGCAAGATAGTGACAGCGCGATCAAAAACATTCCGGGCATGTGAAATTTGCTTGTTCTTCATCTCCATCTCAGCATACTGAAGCCAGACCGTCGGAATTTTGGGATCTAATTCTAAACAACGCTCGTACACTGACCGAGCACGCTGCAACTCTCCTATTGACTCTTCGAACTTGGCGTATTTGGTCCAATTGTTCAATTGAATGCGGTTCTTTCTGATGTTGTCTTCGAACTCCTTCCGTTTCCTCCTTTGAAACTCAGCCAACTCCTCCGAATCAGTTATCTCGACCGGCTTCTTTTTCGGAACCACATCCAGCTGGCGGGACTTGGCTTCGCGGATGATCTGCTCCGCCGTAATTTGAACATTGGCCGGTGCCTAGGAAATTCGATTACGATTAAAGTTATCATCACTTTTTAAACTTACTTTATTCTTGACTTTAAAAGCTTTCTTCGGAAGGCCTGTTTCACCACGCCCAAATCCTGACCCTTCTTCCATATTAATAAACTGCCTTTCTTTCTGATTAAGCTGTACCTTTCACCAACAAAGTAATGCAAAAAGTTTTCCAAAATCAAATCACCGACTCAGTTGGTAAAATGTGTATTCAAAAAAGGGATCATCTTGAAAGGATTGTTTTGGTTAAAGGTGTCTTTTAAATAGTTTGACAAAGTAAGCAATAAAATGATTTAATACGAATAAATGGTTTAACAAAAACGGAATAAAATGGGTTAACAAGATACGAAAGAAGTTTTCATTAATTAAGTCGAAGGTACATATTTACAAAATGAAGAAGATAGATCGGCTATTGCTTGTGTGGGTCTTCATCAGGTGCATCTGTTGCCATTGCTTCCCCAAGTTCCTCCTTGACAACGCTAATCTCTTTGATAGGTGTCATCTTCGTCTTGACCTCATCCAAAGTTCTTCCAATTTTACTCTTTAACTTCTCCACACTTCTCTCCTCATTTCTTGTTGGAAGTCGCATCGTCTTCTTAACCTTAAAAGCCGGGTCCAGTCGCGGGTTGACATCACCACTATTAATGACATTACAATTGATCAGAAGGTGGGACATATTAGTTTGATTCGAATTTTCAATAGTCCTGCCTGATCGGTTCTTCACAATCTGCTCAACTTTTCTAGGAGATCTTCGTTGGCCGTTGTTGAGGAAGTCGAAGACGTCTACTCTTTTGGAGGAGAGACTTGAGGTAGAACTGTTCGAGACATTGTCACTTTCAACATCTTTTGCCACCATTTTCTTTTCTGCTTTCAGACGAGCATCATAGTTTCTGATTACTTCGGCGGTAATAACGGCTCTGCTAATTGCCTGCACTTCTTCCTTGTTTTCTTTGATTTTCTGTTGGGTTTCGTAGGAGGTGTTCAAACTATTTGACTTAATATCTTCCTTCCCCCCTTTCTTTGGTGTCTTCTTGGTACTTAACAGAGGGATATGTTTAGAAGGCGATGTGGTTTGAGATCTAGTGGTATCTTTTAGGTCCTTTCTTACAAACTCACACAATTTGGTGTCCGTCTTTGAGAGGCGCCCTTTCTTTACCTTGTTAATCGGCATTTCATTTATAACATCATCCAAATGTCTTGTGTACTTTCTTTTCTTTGGTTCAGGAGTGGTGTGGTTTGGGTTGGAGATAGCATGTTTGCGTGGACTTTTTCTTACTTTGACATCCCCTTCGATAGCTTCAGCTTTCGTTTTGACAGGAGAGATAAGGATCCTGCTTACGCCATTGAGATCTTGTGAAGGTGGGTGTATGTGTTCGAAGAGATGTATGCCATTAGAGGAGGAAGGGGTCTCGTCGAAATTGAACAAAACCTTCTCTAACCCACTTTTCCCTTCAACCCGAATTTGTGCTTTGGTCGTTTTCCGGTTCGGACTTTGACCCACCAACATTTCTCCCTCTTCCTCACTTTCCTTGACCGGTGTTTCAGGAGGCAACAACGTGTCAGGATCTCCGTCCGTTTGGTAGGTGTCGGTGGTACTAGCCTCCTCACTCGACACCACCCCCTCCAGAGAGTCCGTCTTCGCCAGTTTGCGCTTCAAATGACTTTCAGTCAATTTATTAAGGAGTTGTCTGTTTGTGGGAGTCGCCATTTTATCGCCCCCTACCTTCGAACCATTCGCCATCTTATCCAGCACTTTCTTATACTGCTGTAGTTTCCTGTATCCCTTAACCTCATCCCCAGTCCTTTCATATTGGCTCATTGTTAAATATCTGCAATGAAATAATAAAAATAGTACCAATTCATACCACCACAATCAAACGTAAAAGCAAACCTATCAAATGGTTATGTAATAAAAAGGAAGCGTCAACAAAAATAAACTAATCAATTAACTAATTCGGGGTTTGTTATACTTGGTGGTTGGGTGTGGTTTTTGGAGGGTCAGCAAAATAGAAGTAGGAAATATTAAATTGTAAGATTCTTATTTAAAATTTAATTTAAAAATAGGTTGCCATGCAATTGTATCTAAGAGATCAATAAAGACATCCTCTCTTCTATAACATCATCCGAACAAGCTATCATCTCTTTTCATCGAAATTGAGATAACAAAAATCTTGGAAAATTCATAGCATAGAATAAATAAATTTTTGACCCCCAAAATTCTTCCTAACAACTTACTCCAACCAAATTATAATTTAAAGGAAACGTCGCCAACCTACATAATACCACCAAATTAAATGGCTCTATTGAAGGAAAATGCATCAAAGGTAAGATTAAAATGAGAGAAGGTTCAGAGTAATAGTTGGTCCCGTAATGAGGCCTTACTATTGTCATTTGGAATTGGAAATGTGTTTATTTTATGTTCTTTTCAAGATTCGGTGGGGTTGATGTAGCTTTTTAAGGAAGTTTAAGCTAGATAATGGTTGTTGGATAAGTTTTTTTGTTAATTATGGTGAATTGAAAGGCGGCTTTGTGGATGTTGTTTGATTATGATTTATACTGGCACTAATTTTATTCGTGAAAGTTGCTTTAATTTAAAAGGCATCTCAACTTTAATTGCAACTAAAGTTGGTTGTCATAAGTGATGGATTATTGGATGTCACAATACGGAAAGATATCCCATAGACACATTATTTTAGGAAATAATTTAAGTTTTGTCAAGTTATTGCAAATCGAAGACACCAGCGACGCATGATAAAGTACACAATTAAAGTGATATAGTTGTTACTTATTGTTATTCATAAATACACAAGGTTATCATGTGGTTGTTAATTAAAGGTAAATAAATAGTAGTTTTATTATCAATTAAGTGTCGTTGGAACTGAATTGCCTTTGCTAATTTTAATCTTTAAGGAAAAATTCATTGTATGATGGTTGTTTATTAATTAATTGTTGTCTGTTAGATAAAGCAAATTCGAGGTTCTTAATCAAATTCAGTCTCACCAGCTTTCCAAGGATGTTGAATAGGTTACATGAGTAAAGATCTTGTATTGTATTAATGTCAAATACACTCAATTCCAAACATATGCAATCATAGTGATGTTTTTGATATCTTTGCATCGAATTTGCTATGATATCTAAAATGGCAGATCCAGTTACCTTAGAGAATGTTCCTGACGACATTTCGATTTAAAGACGCGAAAAGTGTCAAGAATGTTTAGGAATTCTGAAGATAATGCATGAATTATATTATCAAACCCGTTAACTAAATAGACGCCCGTGGATAAGTTCTTTGGAATAAAAGAATGATTTTCTCCAAATCTTGGAAGTTTTAAAATATAGATTAGGTTAATGTTTAGCTTGGTTGTAATGCCGGATTTTGTAGATGTCTTGTTAAAACGACTCAAAAAATGATGAGAACAAATAATTATATATCTATAATCTAGGAAAATTGCTAATCTACGGCAACTTTATTGGATTGTTTTCTATCTAAAGTTAATCTATTCGTGGCAAAGCATGTAATTAATTCAAGATGCACATGGTGATTCGGAAGATGATTCATAACCCAGTCGTACTATTTATATCTTTTGATATATTAAGTTAGCTTATGCTAATATAGACAACAGCGACTCGAAAGTCATTGTCAATCAGTTATCTTCTCTACAAATATGGCCGTTCAACTCAACAATATTCCTTATGATATTTTAATACAAATTCTGGGAAGAATCGAAGGAAAGGAAATTATTAGAACTTGCAAATTAGTAAGTTTAAAACAATTTAATTTATTTAATTACTGTATTTCAGGTGTCTAAGAATTGGTATTCAGTAGTAAACAGGTCTTCCTTTTGGATTAAGAAAGCAGAAAGAGAAGGTATTCGCCATCTATTACCCCCGAGACATTTGTTGCAAATTGAAAAATATAAATGGGATTGCGAAAAAATATACATTCTAAAACCGTTTGAAAGAAACTTGATAAAAAATGGATCAGGTCAGGAGGACAGAAAACACTGGGAATTTTTTGAAGGCGAGGAAGTAATTGATACTTCAGATTCCAAATATTGGAAAATTGCTAAAATTCAAGATCCAATTGTGGAACGTCCTCCTGTTGGCATAAACAGATCAAAAAATATTCCCACCTGTTTTAATGCTGGATATTTAAATAGGCAGATGTTTCAAACGATTAATTTCGAAAAAATTGGAATTACCCAAAACCAATTGAATATGCTGAAACCATCAATCCACGTTTCCCAATATTATGGATGTTTTCGAGGATCTACATTAAATTATAAACTGAAAATAGCGTTTCGTAAGAATGGAGAATCGGTAGCATCAAAAAACTTCGAATGTACTTTGCCAAGTAGCCAAGTATCTGAATGGAAGAAGATTGAAATGGTTTGTGACGATTATGACAATGACCTAGACAGCGTTGTTTTTCAACATGGGCATGGTTTCGAACAAATGATTCCAGATCAAAATCGTAATGTCCGCAAAAGGGAATGCAAGGTTGCTCGTGCTAGTCTAATCATTAAATATGAATGAAAATTTGGTTTAGTTATGTACATAATCTTAGTTGCTTGAACATTGAATTGTTATTTTTTTTCTTCATTAAAAATTTCCTATTATTAAATTCCGTAAATAAGTAAATTAGTCTGAAATTTTTAATTGTGTTTGATCTTAGCATGGCACATAGAACAAAAGCATTCTTCCACGTTGTAATAAAGTCTTTATGTCTAACTTGTGCTATTAAAACAACAAATCATGACGTTCGTTTAGTAAAGAAGTTGTATAACATCTCCTAACAATTATTGTAATGACCCATTGTTTTAGCAGCTATCACACCAAGTGATTTAAAGTTTCTATAAATCAACCTTACTAGGAGTCCTCAAAAGAAGGGATTCTAAGATTGTAAGCTTTTCCCCTCTAACCCTATCCTACTATATTATTGTCCAGGTGGTCACAATCTCCGTCTTAAGTTAAATAAAAGTTACGTCGAACCGTCTTGTCATGTATTAACTAAAGCTGACATACTGATCAGAAACCCCATAAGTATCTTTTAAAATTTTTGCGTTATTTAATTGGTCGAGTAATTATATTTAAAATAATAAATGAAGGTAAGTATTTATTAAGATATGATAGATTTAATTTTTGGGTAAATAATGTTAACTCGTTTCTTGAAACATCCAAAATTAAAATCATGCCTATAATAGTGATAAAAAGTAAAAACTGGTGTTATCAAGTAGTATACTAATGTTATGACAAAAACATGCTTATTGAGACCATTAAAAATAGATTGTATTTGAAAATATCCGCAACCAATTGCTATAAGTAATGCAATAAATGCAATTGTTGGAATTAAGTATTGAAATCTCAAATAATAAATACCATTTTTGACTTTTCCAGTTGTGTCGCTTCTTCTACTCTCTAATGCTGCTTTCCGTAAAGAAAATTCGATAGGTATGTAGAAGCAAAAAAGTCCAAATATAAATGCATTGAATAATACAAAAGCAAAAAAGACAATTGCATAAGAGAACGAATTCATTGGATGTAGTGGCATTATAAAAATAGTATAATTTGATTGACGATAAAAATCAAACTGTTCTTTTTGCTAAAAAAGTAAATTTAACTTAATAAAATTAACTTACTCGTATACCTTTATGGATAAAATTGTCATCAACAACAATTAAATTATAAGATGTTGCTAATAAAGCAACAGGAGATACCACAACAATAATGAAAAGGTAAAATTTCTCCAATAAAGTTGTCTTAAAAATTGCAGTTTCACGAATAGAAACATTGTATCTATGAAAATTAGATTTATTAAATTTATTTTATTTACCTCATTAGTCCAGTTGTAAAAATTATTCCAAAAAGTATATTATTAAGAGCCAACGTTATAGCAAAATTCAATCTACCACACCAAGGATTTTCCAAAAATCTACATAATCCACGAGTTACTATAGCACCATCTCCAGCAATATTTCTAGATTCAGTCATTAATCCCATGCAAAAAGGTATAAAAGCATCAACAGGCCGACCCCATTTCATTAAAAATTTATAAGGATCTTTCTTTTTTGTAGGAACAAAATGCATCAGCAAAAAACATCCTATATTCAATATAATAGCCAAAATACCTCCATAAAACATCATGGTATCATGCCCAGACATCAAATAATCATTTAAATTCATTTTGGAAAAGGCATGAACAATATTTTTATTTAAATAACTTTTGAAAAGTGCATAACTTTTTAAATTTATGGTTGGTAATCTACAATTAATTTAACTTTGCCAATTATGTACTTAAATTTTTGGGATATATAACTTCCATTTGATTTATAATTTAATCTTTAAGAATTAACTTTTACTTAGTTTTAATATAAATGACACGTTATATTTTTTACTTAAAATTGTTATAAATAAGTCCAGATATGCAATTACTTTTATTAAGAGTAGTACGTAAGACAGGAAATAAGATTTAAGATGCCCATTTGTTAAGTGTGTCTGCTTAAGTATGAGCATTAATGTTGTGATAGCAAGATTATAAGATCACTTTGGGATATAAATATGGACATACAAATGTGGTTTAAGACCCTACTTGTTGTTACATTACAAAAATATATGAAACACAGATAAAGTATGATATGAGGAACTAAAGGGATATTGATAGAAAACAATATAAAAAGAGATGATATCATCTATCTCTTTACATGTTTTCAAATAAATGCTTCTAGGAACAATTAAATGCAAAAACGTCAGTGAAATTATTAGTCATATTTTGTGTGTTTTATAATTAAATTACATGTCTGATTTGATTTGCTTATT
Organism: Rhabditophanes sp. KR3021; assembly: GCA_963281155.1. NCBI lineage: Eukaryota > Metazoa > Nematoda > Chromadorea > Rhabditida > Alloionematidae > Rhabditophanes > Rhabditophanes sp. KR3021. The sequence continues at coordinate 8,965,482 of CAUJLY010000001.1, forward strand.
ATGATTATGTATATTTTATATCGTTTATTTAATTTATTAAAATCCGATTTTAAGAATTAATCAGTCTAATTCCTTTTCTATTACGAAGCTTGTTTTAAAAGATTGAGATGGGAAACAAAAGAAACTCAGTCTGGCATTGTGTTGATAAATTCGAATTTTAAGAAATTTATTTTGAAGTAATATAAATACCTACGTATATTTAGTAACTGTTATGGGAAAACATGCGCAGTCTGCCAGTTTTTCTGTTTTTAATTGTTTGTTTGTCACCATTGGACAACATGCAGCGAATCTAGTAAAATTACTGTTTAATTTTTAAGTTAATACAAATACATATTCACATTTATTATGCCTACTAAAGACTCTTGATTTAAATAAAATTATTTTTAAACTGTATTTTCTTTTTAAAACGTTTAATTATTATTTGTTTAACAATATACCAGTCCTCTAAAAAGGTTTCAAAAATCCACACCGCACCGCATCTGGTAATCATAAATACCGGGTGCCTAATTTTCCCCCCCACCGCACCAGACCGTACCGGGTTTTACCTAATTTTACCTAAAATTTATTGAATTTACCAATTTACCTCACTTTTACTAAAACATCACAATTTGTTAGGTTATTTTAATAAATTGACAACTTAATGAAATTAACTTTCTGTAAAGAACAAAACTTTAAAAAACGTTTAATAGTAATTAAAATAAAGTAGACATATAAAAAGCATTACTTTTGATAATTTTGATAACCGAGCATAAGTGTAGAGATTGTAGAGAAGTTAGGAGATGTTCTTTCGTCGGAAATCAAACGTTTTAATTTTAAAAATGATCTTTCTGCTGAAGCAGAAGAACCTGGAATAGATAAGGTTTCCACTGCTATCTGATACAAGGTAGGAAATTGATTTTTTCGTTTCACCTAAAAAGCAACTAAATTTACTTCTTCTAGAGTTTCTGGGAAACAACCCTCTACATATTCATTTAACTCATCGTTTTCTCTCATTTCATCTTCCTCCTCAAAAACAAATGCACTTGAAGCAATTGCTGCTCTTTCATGTACAGGTGTATTTACTTTTAAAACAGCCATCCGTTCTTTAATAATGTCTAATGTTGGCTCTCTTTCTTCACTTGACAAAAATTTTAATTTTCTAGATTGTAGAGATAAAAATAACGCAAATTTGTGAGCTTCAGTAATTAGACCCTTATCAAGTTTTTTCTTTAAAGAAACTAACCCTGATTTACGCAATAGTTTAATAACCAAACATGTTGGATTTTGAATTGAATCATTTTCAAAAGCCAATTTGAGCTGTAGGATGCATGGTCATACAAGATGTAATGTTGGTTTAGATTCGGTTTGAAAAAATTTCATAGGATATTCAAAGTGCGTAAAATAATTTAAGCACGCTTTTAGAATATTTCTTGAATTATTTAGAAGTTCAATACCATCAATCATTTTTCGGCTCATGCGATTTGATAAAGCTAAGTCTTGTTTACACACAACTAATGGATCTAACACCCTAAGTATATCTCTAATCACAAATAATATTGACAACCATCTTGATGAATTGGCAACATAAATTGCTGTTGATATAACTACGTCAATTTCCTTTAATAATTTTATATCCGCATTAGAATAATGTTCATTTTCTTCAAAAAAGCTGCATGAGGATTTATAGTTCTTTTTGCAATTGTATTTAAAACGTGACAAATACAACGAACAACTAAATAATTAAAATTAAAATAATTGATTCTTTGACTTACACTTAACATTATCTTTTGAACATTTTATAACGTTGGCTCCTTCATCACAGACTCCAGTCATTCGTCTAATTTCTTCTTCTGTTAAGCCAAACATTCCAACTGCCTTAATATCGAGACTGCAGATTATTTTAAAACACTTGGAATCAAAAGAATCTGTATTAGGGCGCGTAATTGTTTGCTATTATAAAATCGAATATCAACAGAGAGGATATCCTCATGCTACTTACTTTTATGGAGAGAACCAGGTATAAAACTAGATTTTGATGACACTAAAAAGCTATAGGTAAAATTGCAGAACCAGTGTATGGATGGGGAGATATGTTTCTGATACCTTCATTAAAAAATGCAGGTACGCAATATATTTTTGCAATGCCAACATCAAATGATTGGGCAAAAGGAGCAATCGCTATACTACCAGTTAATAAAAAAGGTTCTATTAGTGTAAACATTGTTGGATATGTAAATGATGTGATATTTTCAAATCAAACAATTGATTATGATATGACGTTTGGTCAAAATCAAATGTATATAGATATTTGGTTTTATTCAAGTAATAATCAAGTTCCATTCACAACTGATAGTAATGCACCAATTGCAATCACAACAAGTGCTCCTATAATGTTATCATTTGAAGCACCATTCACTGTAACAACTAATTTGCCTGATGCAGCATCATCTTATCAAGATTTTGTTCAATTTATGACAATTGCTTCTGAACCAATTGATTGTAATTCTGTATTGACGAAGCCAGATCAAAGAATGATAACCAAAGATTTTACTACAAGACTACATATATTTCCGCCAAATTCAGGAGTAATAAATTGTAATGCAATTACTGAAATAACTGTATATGACAAAAAAAATAATCTTCGAGGAACTAAACAAATTGTTGACAAAATGGGTAACACAAGAATTTTGTTAATGGATAAAAAAGTAGCTGGTTTTTCAACGATTGAAGGTCAAAGTTCTACCAACCGGTTTAGATCAATTGTACCTAACGCTGATATTACGGCTCTAGGTCATTTCATGACTTATGTTCCAAGCACGAGCGAATGGGTAACTGGTAAAACACAATTCTTTTCATTTTTAAGACATTGTTTCCTGGAATTTTATGCGGATGGTAAGGGCAGTAATCCTGAGCTTATAAAAATTGATGGTATACCTTTGGAAACTTTACAATATGAACATACAGTTCTTCCAATTTTTCAAAATAAATATTCCCAATTTATTGTAGAAATGGAAAGATTTGGATTACATACAATTAAAAGTGATGGCAATTACGTTGCTTATGTCATTTGTAAGAATGTAAATGGATTCCATAGCGCTTATGGTTATTTAACTGGATTTAATCAAAGAAAATCAAATTGAATCCCTTTGTATTAAAAATTATAAACAATTATTTTGATCATTGCTCCTCTTTAATAGTTTATAAACTTATGCCTGCTTCATAGTTCAACTTCCGATTTTTACTTTAGGGTGTACAAAAAGCGAATATGATTATACTAAGACGGTTTAAAAAACTCAGTTTGAGATTAGTATGGGTTTTATATGAATTTTGTTATCTAATTTTGGAATGTGATTTAAAAAAGTCTTTAATAAAATTGTTTTATATTCCTTGTCGAATTGTTAATTATTTTAACTTAACCACCTATTATGTACTTTGGTACCAAAGATGGTAATAATAATAGAAATGGTATGGCTCGTGAGTAGGCGTATGAATAAAAAAGGATACGATGATTTAGGTGGACAGGCATCGTGATAGGATAAGATGTAATAAATAGCTACTTCGAGTATTATCAAAAGAAGAATATCTACCTCGCTTCTGTATATTAAAAAGCTATACTTCATAAGTTAAAAGAAAAACTAACAATACCTCCCGGGAGTGACGATATGGTAAAAAATATTAAAGATAGATATGCAGTCTATACTTTTATAAAATACTAATTAAATTTTAGGCATTTTTAAAATCTAAATTCAAATGTTAATGATAATTCACGGAATTTAATAATTATAGTGTAAAAAATATAAAGGTAATTATGTAGTTTGTATTTTATAAATACTGATTGAATTAGCAAGTTTTAAAATAAAGTTCAAAAAGCTAGTTATAATTTATTGAATTTAATAATTAAATTTCATATTGTTTTTACTTATTTTAGATTTATTTCGCCTTTATTATATCATAATTCACTTAATCATACCATTGTCCTTTGGTTATTAATTATTTTCCTCTTAAATATAATAGTAATATATCAATATGCAAACCTTCATATAATATATAAGCTTTAGTTCAGCTTTCTCCACAATTTATAATGAAAGGTTCTAAGTCACTCGTCTTGTATCCATTTTACTCAAAATCCGTGATGAATTCAAAAGAAATAGAAGATTCCAAAGGTAATGTTATAAACATGCTTTGTTTATTATTTCTAATCAAGGGAATATAATAAATGAAAAATAAGAAGAAAAAGATTATATAATAAAAAGAATAATTATTTTAAAGAGGGGATAATAGAAATAAAGAGGAGCCAAAATATAAATATAAATAATATGTTGTGTTACTATTAACATTTTAAAAGTTACAATAAAAAAAAATATAATGTGATTAAACATGACAATGACCAAATTAGCAATATAAATGTTCACTAAGATCATTTTTGACAACTAGTGTTGTAATCAAGAACGTACTTGTTTTATATTCTTTATCGGAATGTTAATATAATCTTTTATTTTAAGCATTTAATCGTATTACAATTAGACATAGATATAATAATAAAATGATAATGGTAATTAACTTATAAGAACATGCAAATGAGCTAAATGTTAATGATTTTGGTGGTAATAATATTGTTATTTGTTGGTAACTGATTGAAATTTGATTGTTTATACTAAGTACACGCTTCGTAATATTTATCAACACAATGTTTACAGACCTCTAAGGGATATTTAGAATTCAAGTATTTACGTTCGCTTTAACATATGATTTATATCACATTTTGATATAACTATTTTCTTTAGATCCGTTGCTTTGTGTATTTTATTCATCAAATAAACTCCAATTTTAAATCTTTCACGTTCGTCAAATTTGCGATCTCCAATTGTATCAGTACCTTCTTCCCCAAATACCATATTTAAACAAGCCTTTGGAAAAATAGCTTTCAAAAATAAAATAAGACAGTTTTCAATAAACTTGGCTCTAACTTCTGATATATCAGTTTCAATTATAGTTGCACTAATACTTACAAACTTATCATCATTATAAGCTTCCTTGTATCGTTTAAATTTATTTGTTTGTTTCGCTGAGGCTTCAAAAGTTTCTATTATTGAACGACGAGGGCGTTGTTCTTTGTCCCCCATACCAGCATATTCAAATTTTTTCTCATCGGCTTTTGTACTATCCTTAAATTGTATTGACGTCATGTAGACACATTTTGTTTTATCAGATTCGTTAGAACACAGTTTGATAGCTGCAGTATACAACTCTTCACCTTTATTTTCAATATCTTCAATTTTATTTATTATTTCCTCTGGAGTTTTCTTTGTGTTGTATATATCGTGGAGATATCCGTATATTTCGTATAAACGGAGATATTCGTATATACAGTTGATACAATCTCTCAGTTTATTTACATCCCAATAGTTGTTGCAATTAGTCTTAGCTTTGCAAAATTTATTGAATTTAATCTTAAATTCGTCTACATCTTTGAGAAGTTTATCCACATTTTTTGGACAAGTCGGCTGTGTGTCTTTAGGGCAAATTTTAGATTTAAGATATGTGCATATATCGTCGATAAATGAACGCATTTTACGTGAAATATCTAATTGTTTGTAAAGAGTTTTAGCATTGCTTACTTTTTCGAAAAGTTCATTCACATTTATTGAAAAAATCGGTCGTTTGTAATCAGGCCAAATTTTAAATTTAAGATATGCAAGCTCATTCAAGAAATTATTGACTAGACTGATCTTTGCCAGTTCATTCAACATTTCTTCTTCCAAATTTGGCGGTTTGACAGTAATATTTGTTCGATCATCATCATCAGCAGTTATTCCATTTCGAACTTCCTTAACACCACCAGATCTATTGACATTTTGCACTTCCTCAGTACCAGCATCTTTTTCATCACATTGAACTTCCGGAGTATCATCAACCTCATCATTAGTTCGAATTCCATTATTATTAGCGATTCCATTTTTGTCTTGACTTTCCTTAACGTTAGGAACTCCAAAGGTATCTTCAACTTTCTCAGCGTCAGCAACTCCATTGACATTTTTTGAATTGTCAATGGGAAGAATGGCAGTTTTCTCGTCGAACTGATCTGCTGGTTTTGTGGGAGGAATTCTTTCGTTAGGAGATTCACAATTGTTAGCAGTGTTAGAATTCATATTAAACTAAAAAAAATTAAATGAATAAAATATAAATGAATTAAACGAAAAGTGAATCCAATATAAAAGTTATTTAAATTAATATCGTTTCGTATAAATACAGAAGATTATGAAACAAAAAAAGTAGACACAATTTTAAAACAATTATTTTAAAAAAATTTAGAGAGCTTGCTATCAATATTACAGGTTTCGGTCAAGCAAAAGACAATAATGTAATAGTGAAACGTCGTTTAGAGTTAAAAATGTAGATATGCATGATAAATATTATTTTATACATCGTATTAAAAAATTGAATCACTTGGCTAAGAGCATAAAAAGTTATGGACAAAAATCAAAATATGATGAAATCATCACATGCACTTGAAATTTTTTTGTCTTTCATTATCATAATTAAATATATGCTGCGTTTCTATGGGACGAGAAATAGTCTAGGTAATACATATATGTATACTTTATTATAAGTACATATTAATACAACAATATACATATATAAATGAGTGATTTGGATAGGTATATATTGTCAATCTAGAATAAATGTAAGAATGTATATTCATTACCAAAGCTTTTCTTATATATAAATATCAATAGGCGGGCCTTTGGTTACAAATGATCCCAGGGAAGATAGTTTCTAGGATCAAGTATAACAAGAATTTTCCAGAAAAGTAACGAAAGTTTTAAACTAAATACTAGATATCAAAAGCATTTTCGAGAAAGGTAAAGAAACCCTAAAGTATGTACATACTGGAAAAATAGCACCCCATAGAGTATCTGGCCAGACCTTTTTCAGTTTGCCTAGTCAAAGGGTTGAAAAAATGTAGTCCGCTCTTTTTATATGTCTTATCAGTGAAAAAGGTTTTTGCATACCAGTGAGTAGACGTATTTTACCGTTGTACTTTAGATTTATTACTACTAAAGCATTTTCCATCTATAAAGTGACGTATGTTTTTAAGGCCCTGCCCACAGAAATTTTATATTCTGTTTTATCAAAACGTTCGCAAAAAGTGATGATAATTGTCCTTTTTAGACATTTTTATTATGTTTCTCTAAAAATGTAAAAATTGTGAAAGTACATTTATTACACTTTTATGTTTTCTTTATATTCATAAATTGCTGAAATAAAATTAAATATTGGATGTTTGATATTCTTCCAAAGATATTTACTTGGAACAATTTAAATATGTACATTTTAAACGTTTTTAATAATTAAATTATCAATATTTATGATGTTCGACAGCTCCAGACTAGGACATAGTAAATATAAGCATAAATAAATGACATAAATTAAACCATTTTTACTGATTTTGATTATAATGATGAAATTTAACTACAATTTAACTGTTATAATATGTTGAGATAAAGTTGAAAGCTCCCTCTCCAAAAGTGAGCCAAAATAAACACGTGAAATAAATGCAAACTTTTATTTAAACAAGTAAATTGAGACTGATTTTGTTACCAAAATCAAAGCATAATAAATCAAAATAGTAAGGAATAATTTAAATATAATTAAATCTTAATAAATAAATTTACACTAATAATCGCATTATTCAAACTATACAACACTTAGTTGATGATGCTTTCTCAGAATCGGGGATCTTCTTAGAAGCATTGATATGTACATAATACTTCATTTTATTTTTCAAGTAATTCTCAAGATCCTCTAGGATTTTAGTAGAATACTCCAATCCGTCCATTTTCTTAGCATTTTTAAAGGATTCCAAAGCTTTACATTTGATTTCCTCATGACGTTTTTCAAATTCGTCATTTTTCATGAATGGTTTATCAACACCACATATTATTTCCATTTCATTGTCATATAAAGTTTTGGCTTCAGAAGCAGCTTCAAGATTATTAGCCTCGATTGTTGCTTGTAATATACTCTTGGGCTCAGGAAGTTCTCCACTTTGAAATATGGTTATATATTTTTTAAAGTATTCAAATAAGTCACGGCAAGTCAAATCAGACCCATTAATTTTTTTTGGAATTAAATTGTTTTTATCAAAAGTATGCTCGACAAAACTTTCCAAATGAATTTTAAAGTCTTTTTCCATTTCATCCAACTTTCCAGTAAATTCTGGATTGTCAGAGACGATTAGCCCAGGATGAGGCATCAAAAAACATTTCATCTTTTCAAAGTAATTTTTAAGGTTTTTGCGCAGAGAGTTGAGGGAAGAGTGATGATTTTGATGAATATCCAATTTCTTGCCTAACAAACTCTGACCGCCATTGAAACTATACTCATATTGGTGTTTACAACTCCAATCACGAACCAAAAAAGTCAAAGCTTGAAAAGGCTTGGCATCTGATTCAGTCAAAGCAAGTCTTCCATATTCAGAGAAGTATTCAAGATGTTGAAGGTCGTCTTCTTGGATCTTTCCAGAAATATTGAAAATTTGGACCGATGCAAGCATTGTAGACAACGCAAAGATAATGGCATTGTTTTTCACTGTAGTACTATTATCAAAAGCTCCTTGAGTATCCATTAGAATCACGACAATATCTTCTCCATTGTTGTCTCTTAAAAAGAAAGGTTCACCCCAAATCATAATTCCAATCGTATCTCTCTCATATCCTCCTCTCCATGAAAATCCTTCAACTTTTTCAACAGTATTTATCCAGTCTTTAGGCGGTTTTTCCAAGTAACTAGAAATTCTTGACAGAATACTTTCACGATAATCTTCATCATTTACAGTTGGGGGAATCATCTTTTTAATATTATTTACGCATTCAATGGCTTTTGTTTTCAAATATGTTTGACTGTTCTTGTGTGCATTTAGGTATCTAAGGAAGAAATTCAAGATGAAAGATTTACCCTTTCGATAAGCGCCAGCAATTGATATGATACTGACCTAAATACATAATTATCACAATAAGTAGCTCATTATAAATTTACCTTCTTCCCTACACATCTCTTATCCAATAAAAGTTTTTCCAATTCAGACAAATTCAACGCATAATTGTTTGATTCATCGAGCTCAACGATACGGATAGCCTTGGTCATTTGATTCCTTTTGATATTTCCTGAAGCAGCAATATCACCTTTTTCCGGTTTATTTTCTAACTTTGAATTCAAAGTTTTTTGAAAAACAGTATTAAATGGTAGATTGTCGATCTCATCCTTCACACAAAAACCCTCTACTGATTCGTTTGAGATGTTTTGTTTATCAATATCTACATTATCCTTGTTGCGTGATCTGAAAATTGAAAGTAATGAAATGTGTTAAAAATAAAATCATCGAATGACATATGCAAAATGTGAATCAAAGCAAATAATTACACTTCACATCCTTTAAAACAACATAAATGGATTAATTTGATCTTTCAAAACAATAATACACATAACATTGATAAGCACGAATAGAGACAAAACGAATGGCGACAGCTAATCGAGAATTTAATCAACAACCTTTTTAACAGCCATTCTAACAATTTGAACAATATAACAGCCCCTACACTAATTGCAACAATTTCACCAACGGATAAAACCTTAACAATCATTGTAATCACCGCAGCCGATGTAACAAAAACAGCAATCCGTTCAACAGACATTGATAACACTTCCGAGATGATTGCATTAGGCATGTTTGACAAATAATTGTTATCTCCATCTGATTGAGCTATTTGTATAGTTTCATTACAAGGAGGCTTGGCTTGGGACATTGTGTCCTTTTCAATATCATAATATTCTTCTTGTAAAATCTGAAAAATAAGAGTAATTAAATGTGTTAAAAAATAAAACGGGGACTGTTAAGATACCAGTTCGAAAAATAAGGATCACAAAAGTATATTTTTAATATTATGGTTTGATTTCATAATATTTTTTACTGTTTAAAGAGTTAAATAAGTTCATAAAAACTTATCTTCTTCTTTTTATTTTAAATTAACAGATGCATATAATGTCATTAACTTCATTTGATTTACTTGATCATAACTTCAAGATATTCGTTTGGCTTATTCTTATATGTATATATTATCATTATCTAATACTTATTGTATTATATTTTGTATAATAAACGCTTTTTCATGGTCAGCTTGTTTACAATTTTTTTCTGATAAGTACTCAAACTATGCACGTGAATGAAAGTAATAAAATTGGCTGATGCTTTTATATTTGTTAGAGCATTCTATATTTAAGAAATGGTATTGATAACAGAATCCGGTTTCTTATCAATAGTTTCGTAAAAACTGAATATAAATATTAAGAATAAAAATAAGTTATTTAGCATTATTGCAAGGAACCAAAAACCAAATGAATATGTATATTTATTTTTCTCGTTTTGGCAATGTTGTTAGTTTAGCTGATTCGGATGGAAAGGAATTGTATGCCATCTTATTATAATAGCGGTATCTTTCACAACTCTTATTGTAATTTCATCATTTACGAATATGTATTACGTGCATACTTAAATATACACATAAATCTCATAATCAAATATGCATTTGTTATATTGTCGATTGTTCTTGTTTATTTATTCATTTTAAAAACCGTATTTCAAAGAATATAATATGTGATAATATTAAAAATATATCAAAAGTTTCGATATACTTCTTGCGGTAGAGATTTAAATTCAACTCTGTTTTGTGCTAATCTAAATAACATATACATTTTCTTTTTTTCCCAGATATTTTCGTCAGCATGTTCAAATATCTTTCTCGAGGCTTTCCAACAGGTTGTATCTTCAACGGGCACCAATTTAGTACAACTTTAGTCAGGTTGTTGTTACTTCTAAGCTGATGTCTTATGAAGCGAGTTTTCAAATCAATGACATAGTTTCTCAGCCTCTTTTGAATATTCTTCGGAAAATGGATCTCTCTGTAACCTCAAGTGATTGCAGAGCTCCTTTTGTAACTGTCCATGTTTGATATCCATAGCACATTGCAGGTCGGATGAGGGCATTGTATATATCCTCTTATTTCCAAGTTGCAGCCAAGAGTGTATTGTTTGTACTTGTGGTACCAACCTCGGGCTTTGATGTCAGATACAATTGGTCATGCTTTATCGAGACTGATGACTTTGCCAAGATATTTGAATGATTCTACATGTTTAATTTCTTCCCCATCAATAACAATTTTGAAGTTTTCACTGGATGCAAGCAAACAGGCTTTATCCTTATTAATATGCAATCAAACTTTCGTGCTTTCACTTTGTAGATAGGTGGTGAGAGATTGGAGGACTTTTGGGTTTTGAGCAATTGATGTGGTATCACCAGCATAACTAATGAATGAGCAATTTTTATCCAAAATCCTTAAACCTCCACCATTCTTTGCCATGACGTTTTGGTAGATTGATTCAAGGGTTATGTTAAAAAGACCCGGACTGAGAGGACATCCTTGCCGTATTCCTTTAAGAAGCTTGATTTGGCATCCTTCTACTTCAGCAACCATATTACTGTTGAGTTCCATGATCATTCAAATTAACTGGTCTTGGATACCTATCTTTGCCATGGTGAGATAGATGCAGAATCTAATAACTGTATCAAAAGCTTTTGAATAGTCGACAAAAACCATACCAATACACAACTTGTGCTTGTGCATTTTTTCCAATATGTTTTCCACCACTACAATTGGGTTTGCTGTAGAGAACCCCTTTCTAACCAAACTGATATTGCCGGATTTCAGTTGCAAGTGTCAAGTTGAGTCTTGTGAGGATCAGGCCAGCAAAGTTTTTGTAAACATGGGAGGCTAAACTCAAAGGTCTGATAGTTCCTTAATTTAGTTTCGGAATAATTGCGGATTTGATCAAATTGTATAGAAAGGATGCAGATGCTTGAATTGGATAGTTATTTACTTAGATTACTTTGAACTTATGAAAACTCCAAGATTCAATTAGTTATCTAAAATAGAACTTTTATCTAGAATATACTTATTCTAAAAAATGCCCATGAACAAATGCATAGCCAAAGAGATTGCAAAATAATTAAATCTTTTTATAAAAACAAACACAATAATTAAAAAGCAGATTTTTATTTTAGAAATAAATAGAAGCAATGTATGTTCAGATAAGGTATTTTTGGATAAGTTTCCAAATTGAATTAACCAGAGGTGGCATATCCGAGTGGTCTTGGGTAACCTCCAGCAGAAGGTGAAGCATATCCAGATGGTGGTGGAGCAGCATAACCGCCAGCAGCAGGGGCTTGAGCATATCTAAACAATTTTTAATAAATATTTAATGCTATTTAGAAACTCACCCAGCAGGGGCACCTTCTCCGCAACTTGGGACACTTGGTCCACATGAATTGACTTGAGGACAGCATGAGCTACCGGATTGTCCACCTAAGCAAGCATAGGTAGATTGAGCCAAAAGAGCAGCAATAGCGATTCCGAAGATTGATTTGGAAAACATATTTAGTTGTTTAGATGATGAATAGATGTCCTTTTGCTATCTTTATATAGCAAAATTTTGCGGTTCAAAACCGGTTGTAAAGGAGATCCGGCACTAAACAACTATGGCAATAAGATTTGTAACACCCCACATACTCATAAAGTAATAAATTGACCTAAAGGATAATTATTTATGTCGTTTCCTTATAGTTAAACCTGAAATTCCGTAAGTTAGTAAATTAGCCCGTAATATTTTGTTTGTGGGATATTTAAATGCTTCCCCCGCCGAGTAGAAAAGAGATATCAAAGATCTGTTCAATGGTAAAAGTAATTGCCAAATCGATACATTGGCATTTGACCAGAAACTGTCGAGGAGGCCATTTCTGATTTATCCGTCAATTCAATTCTACTCATTCCAATCCTACTAATTATTTTACTTTTTTCACTAATATTTTCAAATTTATCATAAATATCCATTGTAAAAACTTCATTGCAATCATAATCTACGCTTGGTGGTGAAACATAAACTCTAGTCGTAAAATCATTTGTGATCACCCTTTTATCAGGTTTCATTAAACGCTCATTACAATTTTTTGGAACAACTGGCATAGGCAGAAATTGTACGTAGTCCGCATTACACGAAACTCCACATGATCCATCTTCAAAGTTGTTACTTGTCGTAGCCCATGGAGTCATATAGAAAATTACTGCTTGAAAAATACAGAAAACTTACCCCATACATTGAATCTACCAATTAATTTAACTTCTTCTGTGTATCAAATAAATATACGAAAATCTTTCACAGTCGTATCATTAAAAGATGTTTCCAAAATCACTTGATTGGAATCAAAAGATATCTTTAAAACATTAATTAGTTTCAAACTTATACATGTATTGTATTACCTCATTAGTTTTGCCGTAAGAAGCCCTTTTTTGAATAGAGACAACTTGATTATCTGATGTTTGTGTATATTTAATATTACAAATACTATCATTATATGATGGAATTACAATAACAGTTGTGATATATGCGCTATAAGGAAACTTCACTTGCATAAAATTAAAGACAATTAGCTTATCAGGAAAATCTACTATTCTTTGTGTCAATTATGACAACAATTTAAAAGCCGATCAACCTCTGAATGAGAAGGTAACTACTTTAAGTGCATTTATTTTCATAACTGTAACAATTATTTTGTATTTCAGAACTCCATTCAAGTCACAGATGCCCACTTACCCGACAAACGAAGGTTCTTATCACTATCAAAATGATGCATATGTTAAAAGAAATAAAACATACATAAAACTATTCCAAATCATCATTTAACCACTTCCTTCTCTCACATTGTTACCAAAGCTCGTTTTCCCGGACAATGACACGGTTAATTGGTCATTTCTTCAGTACATGGTTTTATGTTTGGGCAGGCTGTTTTTGAGGGTAAGAAGTATTGATATCCGTCATTTAGGATAAAAATTTGGTGCAATTTATCCCAACAAATTAACTTTGGTTAAACAAATGAATGAATGTTTCATCTTTATTGCTACTCAAGCCAATAAAATATTTGTTGAAAATTATTCACTAGTTAATCACAAGTATACATTGCTTCTCGAATCAAAGATTGGGTTTGTATTGATGCAAATATGTAGTTCCTAAGGTTTATCATTGGATAATTTTTTGACACAATCGATAAGTGTTTGTAAAATAATGTACTGTTGGCACAATATTACAGATGTTTTCCATAAAGATGCTTATGCAAGGTTGCGCTACCAAGTGAAGTCGTTTCGAATGTCCCATGTTGGCGAATCACCGATGCGTACCCTTGCAAGTGGTGCTCCACCATATTCCAAACACTACGTATAGTAAAACAAACAACTAGACATCCCATCTCTTAACAAAGATAATTTCGCGAAAAGGACAAACTCGATTTGAAGGCGCCAACATGTCAAATATCATTTCCATTACAAAAATATGTACAAGCACACCTAAAAAACTGCCATCTTCCTGAAGCAACTTTTGTCCAATTTGTGTCTTCTTTTCAAGATAAAGTTACCGCCATTTAACTGTCACAAGGTTGTTAATTTTACGTTGTGTGATAAAAGTTAGCTTTACATTAATTGACAATGCCTCCAAAGAAAAGAAGTGCGCGTTTGAAGATTAAAACGACTTCAGCTTCAATTCCATCTGCTGTGTCTACACTTACGTGTGTTAATCCTCCTAATTCGAGTGTTCAGGAAGAGGTCGAGGAGGTCGACGAAGAAAGAGATGAGTGTTTGTTAGGGTATCAAAGGATTTCTAGTCTTGAAGTAAATGAGCAAAAATATTTTGTAATGTTATAATTTTATCTTTTTAGAAGTATGGTTTGTCGAAGAAGGATACGGATATCTTGAGATCTTACGGACACAACACAATTGAGTCGGTCATGATGGTACCAAAAAAGAGGATAATGTCTTATGAGGGGATATCTGAGGCCAAGGCTACAAAGATCCTGATCGAGGTAAGGAAACTGATGGATGTAGGCTTCACGAAGGGAGACAAAGTTTTGGAGCAGCGCCAAAACCTAATCAAAATAAGGACCGGATCAAGGCAACTGGATAGAATTTTGGGGGGTGGTATTGAGACGGGATCGATGACAGAAGTGTTTGGGGAATCAGGTTCTGGCAAGTCTCAATTATGTCACACTTTAGCTGTCAACTGCCAATTGCCTGCCGATGAAGGTGGTGGTGAGGGTCGGTGTCTTTGGTTGGATACGGAAGGCACGTTCAGAACTGAAAGAATCGTTGAGATATCTGACAAATTGGGATTGAATTTTGATTGTGTGTTGGATAATATTTCCGTTGCAAGAATATTCAACACTGGGCATCAGATGGATATCATGGTTCAGGCTTCGGCTTTGATGGCATCATCCAATTACTCGTTGGTTATTGTTGATAGTGTAATCAACTTGTTCCGTAATGAATTTAGTGGCAGAGGTGAATTGGCTGACAGGCAAATGGCGTTGAACAGATTCCTCAGACATTTGATGCGACTTTCTTGTGAGTATGGTGTGGCTGTTGTCATGACAAATCAAGTATGTGCTACCGTTGATGGCTCGGCTGTTTTTGGGGCTCCGGAAAAAGTCGGCGCCGGTGGGCATGTTCTTGCCCATGCTTGTCAAACTAGAATCTCCTTCGACAAGACCAAGAAGAAGGGCAAAAAGATAGCGAAGCTTTTTCAAAGTCCATTGCTTCCAGAAGCGGAATGCTTCTTTGCTATTTCTGATGGAGGAATCGAAGATTATGAGAAGGAGTAATTTGTGTAATTTTAATTGGGTAGTTTAATATTTAAGTATTTGTACAATTTAAAGGCCTTTCAACTAATAAAATACATATAGATATTACATTATTTTTACTTTCAAAATGTTTGTTCATTATTTTATCTTTATCACCAATACTTTCAATTTAATAATTGTACTCTAGGACAACCGGAATATATTTGGATGTGAAAATGAATTTGCTTTCCAAATGCAACCTTGAGAAACAAACTTGCAAGAATATTATGACATACATCTCGCACAACTTTCTCATAAAATTAAAATTCTTTGAAGAAATAAAGAGCATTTATTAAAGCTACGATCGGAAATTAGAAACCACAACCATCACTTTCTTGTTCCTATAAAGCGCTATATCAATTTTGTAATAATTATACAAACAAATAAATGGACTGAACCAAAAGTAAAATAATATTCCAGGATAAATCAAAGAATTGATTGACTCTAAGAAGGCAGGATTTGCTTCCATTAAAGAAAATATGGTCAAAGTAAAAGTTGGGACAATCATGCAAATTAAGACCAAAGCCGTCGTCAGACGCATATAGTAAATATTGAATTTGATGTTGGATGCTGTATTACTTTGAGATTCTTTGACTGCCTTTTGTAAGCTTAATTCTATGGGAAGGTAATAATAAATAATTCCAAAGAGCAAGCAGCAGAATAAAACTGCCATGTTGAATGATGCTGTCCATGAGAATATGTTTTTCGGGTTGTTCCGTATTATGATTATTGTGTGATATTGGGACAAATAGTTTTCTTTTATGAGTGCTTCCTTAAATAAGTCAGATGTAATTAGGAGGTATTAAATGTTGACGTTAGATTAGAACGAATTGGATAAATAAAATGAATTAGGACGTGTATTTGTTAAGAAGTTACCTTTTCGTTCATGGGAACGAAGTCCTCGTCTAGAGTACCCATTCCAGAAACAGTAATTAATTGAGGCAATGGCCCAATAAAGAAACAACAAGATAAGAAGATGATGTCTGGAATTTCAAGTTTTGAATATTTTACTTTTCGAACAAAAACGTTATACCTGAAAATAAATAGAGTCAAATAGAATATTAATTTACCTCCACAAACAGGCGATTGACAGAAGCCCAACAATAAAATTGACACTGACCATAGAAAGTAGCAAGCCAAGTTTGCAAGCTAATGGAATCCCAAATGAATGGCATAAACCTTTACAGGAAGTGACAGTAAAACTACTAATAGATTTTGAATTACACACAACTCCCAAGAAAAAAGGAGTCAAAGATTCAATTAGTTTTCCAAATCGGATCAACTTTTTAAAAGAATCACTCTTCTTGCTACTAACAAAAGTCATCAGTAAAAAGCACATAACATTTAAAATACTTGTCCCAATGCCTTCATACAACATAAAATAATCATAAAAAGTGTCCATGTTTAAATATTTACAAATATTCGAATAATAAAATTGGTTTTGCAAGCTTATTCAAAGTCACAACAATTTTACAACTTAAATAAATATAATTACCACGTATCATGTGTCCTACAAGATTATCATCCCTTGCTCAAATTGCACTAAATACAAAATAGTTTGTAATAAAAATTAGACGATTAATTCAAAAATACATCCCAGGGTTGTTTATTTGTTTAGTTGGTGGTGTAATTGGTCTATAATTATTTTGAAAGAATAAATATTATTTATTTATAAGAATGCATAAAAGAAGTTGAAATTCAACAGATGCCACTTTTATATTTGAAAAAAGTTTCATTATTCCGTGTTTTATTGCCCATTTACTCACCAATTAAGTGCTACATTTCAAATGAAAGTGCCCCGTTTTTGTTCAGTTCCACTTATCAGTTAATTTAAACTAAACGATCTTTTGTGATTGGCAAATAAATTTGAATTATAAAAACATTATGCGTTTTAAATTGTCATGTACTAACGTTAGTTGGATTGGTATAAGGTAAAATTTTCAAATTTCTATTAAGGAATTTCTTAATTTCCTCCTTATAATAATGGTACGTTGAAAATATTGGGATAAACAGGATGTAATTCATGATAAATATGAGTATGTTTGAAGTTATTGGTTTGAGAAAAGTTGGCAGATTTAGAATAAGTAGAAGCATTGGAAATATTATAGGTAAAAAACAGAAAATGATTAGGGTAGCATTTAAGAATCGTAAGTGAGAGATAACATCACTTATTTTATTTGCTGTGTCTTTGAGAACTTGCTTCTTGGCTTGTTTTAGACTCCATTCGATGCATATATAATAATAGATTCCTGTCATGAACACTACCAAACTTGAAATGACAATAAAGCTTATTGCGAATGAAAACATATTGAGCTTATTAGTTGTAAAGATTCCTAATAATGTGTATTCAGGACCGAAATAATGTCTAACATCTTCCAAATCCTAAACAAAAATTGATTAGACGAGTTAAAAACAACTTACTGAAGCATCCAATTGAAATGACGAAACATCATTTTCCTTATAAATTTGCAAATCATAACAAGTAGCAAAAACACCAATTGGTCCAATTATCATAACACACGAAAAAATTATTTTATCATAAGTTGACGTAGTCAGCAACTCAGCCTTTCTAAAGAAAACATTATACCTAAAAAATGATGCAATTGAAATATATTGCGCTTTCCTTCCATTACCTCATCAAATTCATAAAAGTAACACTGCCAATTATGATTAAGGTAACATTAACACAAGTAGCATACGTTATCTTAGCACACACATCACTATTGAGTCTTTGGCAAACCCCGTGACTAGACACCAAATTTACTCCAGGTATAAATTGACCTTCTACCATGATTCCTAACATCACAGCACCTAAACCATCTACCAATCTTAGGTATTTTATGATAGCTTTGAAATGACAATATTTTGTACAAGTATAAGTGGACATCAAAACGAATGCCGATAAATTAAGAAGAACTCCGATTGTACCTCCAATCACCATAAACACATCGTGAAAAGAATTCATTTTTTAACAAAAATGCGTTCGATACTTAGAAATGGCAAAAAGGTAGGATATTTAATCGTACGGCAAAAGTTAATTTAATTATTTATAGTTATACCTTTTTATAATTCAGCCTTAAACAGGTAATTGATACTCAAATTACTTAAATAACACTTCTAAAATGTGTGTGCTTAATGTTCTTGATAATTTGAAACGGAATGGGTTTTTTGTTCATCTGAATGGTGGTAAATTTTAAATATTAAGATGTTGATTTGTCACGGAAGGGAATTATATTTAAATTTTTTGATATCAAAAGGAGGTACAGATGTTAAAGGTGTTCATTTTATTCTGCATCCGAAAGTCTTCAAGCACATTCAATTAATGTGTATTTACTTGATCTTTTATCTCTAAAAAGTAATATTCAATGGCAAACTCTTTGCTTGGAATCAGTTACCTTTTGCTTTAATGATTACACGTAATCTTTTTTAATTACACCTACTACCCAATTATTATATAATACAATAAATTTACTTCTTTCTTTTACTGCATATTTTTTTGTTTGAGTTTTTATTAACAGCGTCTGTCTTTTAACGAAAAAGGTGCTTTATAGGCAAATAGATTTGGTAAGCTATACATTTGTGTTTCATTTCATCAAACACGTTTAGGGCAAAATGGGCGAAAAAAATACAGTCAATCAAGAGCTTCAAATCAAAATAGGGTGGCATGTTAAAGTAAGTTTTCTATATTTTTGATTAATATATATTCCTTTAGAATGACAAGAAATCAAATATGCGATTATTTATTTAAGCATGTACAAAATATCTTAAATGTAATTGATGATAATGATGGCTTCCGTTTTTACCTTCGTAGAATGGTCCTTCAATTGGCTATTCCTGAAGATGATGCTTTACTTGCCAATTATCACAACCCAAAAAACATTAAATGCAAAGCTGCTTTGACAAAAGAAGGCAAAGTACATTTGTTCCATATAAGTCTTGTATCATTCCATTTGAATTTCCTCATTCAATTATGCCTTAAACACAAAATAATACAAATATTGGTATGGTAGTGTCATTCAAAAAGAAGAATCAGACAATTTACCAATTATCAAGACTAATACCACCGACAATATTTTTATATCTTAGAAAAAGACAAAAAATGTTTCTTCCCAACTGAACCCAGCTTTGTTGCCACCTTATATGGGAAGAACTTGTTCGAAATGGGTCGTTGTTATATTCCTAAACAATTGGCGATGGGCTTGGATTGAATGTTTGTTGGGGGAGACTTAGCACTTTCCAAGCACTAAACCCACTTCCTCCAGACATCCATATATTTAGTTAAAATGAATCATCATCCCCAACAATAAAGTACATATATCTTAAGTTTGGTTAACTTTATTATCTTTCAACACAAACAATAATTCATCATATGATTGTCTAAATGGCACTAACATAAAATCAAAAATAGAAAGTGACATAATAATAATTATTATTCCCAGACAAAAAATAGTTAGCGCTAAGTATAATCACACCACAAACAACAACTTTAATAAAAAAACATGTTTAAAGGGCAAAGTATTTTAGGGCTAAACATTAGTATGTCTCTTTTTTATATTTAAATATTTATTAGTAGTTTGTCTTGAGTCAGTTTGTTTAATTTTTGTGAGATATTTTTTTGTATTTTATACTATTTGTGTGATGGTTAGTAAACTGAATATTTCTTTGTCTGATTCAAGACTTATTGGGTTAACTGACTCGGAGACTGATGAAGATACCTTTAGACAATCATACTTTGGGGGTAATAAGTTTTATGGAGACGGTAAGGAATTGTTTGATAACCATAAGTATCAGGAAGACACTAATATTGAGGCAGATAATGAATATGTCAAATTAAAGGCTAACGAAAGTTTAGGCTACGATGCTGACTCATCCTCTGACTCAAATTGCGATTTTAAAGATTGTGATTGCAAACGGGAAGAGTGTATGCTTAAACATCCAGACTATGCCACTGAAGGTGCAAAGAAGAAAAAATTGTGTAAAAACAGAAAATCGAAACCAGTTCTGGGACATCACAGACGACTAAGCAACGTCGGTGTCAAGGTCAAGTCTAAACCCCTAGACATGCCTACTTTTACTATCAATAGTCCTAAACAAGTATCTTATGATACTGAAAATTGTTCCGAAAATATGACAACTTTTGCAGGAATAGAGTCACGAGAAGGATATAGCCACTGATCAAGACTACACTTCAAAGATCAATCTTCGAGCAGATTAAATGATTTATCTTTTTTGTACTATTTTACACCATACGACTTGTATTTATAAATATTTTTGTGATTTATAAAATGTAGTAAAGCTTATTTTGTGCGTGACAGATAAACATAAATATTTACGGAATGGCACCGGCCCGCCCTTACAAAAAACTTTTAAAAGGTTGCGAAACTTTTTTTATCAAAAGCCTTTCTAATACTTAAAATATTCTACCCATGTTTCCTAATAAAAAGAATACCTTATTTGATTCTAAAAAGAATTATGACACCTACCAAAAGGAAGAAAATATATTAAAGCCCGGTGATCCTTATTTTGATTCACTTGCCGATTGCCGTAACCAGGTCCGTGAAAAGACAAGACACATGGTGGAGTCAGCAGAGGAAAGAAACATGAAAGATTCCAAGAAAAAAGAACTCAACTAATTGCTTGATAACATTTATTTAATTTTTAACAATTGCATATATTATTTTGTTATTACATCATCGTACAATTATTTCCTTCCAAATAAATATATATACGGACTAAAAAACGTGTTTACGAGTTTAGATTATACTCGACCAAAACAAAATAAGGGAAACAAACAAGAAAGTACAATTATAGTCTCTTTGTCTATTTATATTTGTTTAAAAATGTTATGGAGCACCTCCTAATAAAAGTTAGTGCGCTTGGGAGAGTTGGGAAGCTTTAAAAAGCAGAAGAATACTTTAACATTCTTGTTTATGCAATAGTATTCTTGAATAGATTTTCTCTAATTAAATATATTTATATTATTACGTATTAAAGTAAGATGTACCAATTATATGCTGAGGAGAGACGTTTGAAAGAGCAGGCAAAGAAGCGGCAAACCCGTGAGCAAAGACCACCACCTGAAGAAAGTGAAGATGGGAGAGTTGATGGAAAGGAGGTGGTGAGGGAGGATTTTGAATATAATCAAGACGGTGCCATGGAACTTCCCCTCGACCCACCTAATTCACCTTCCCTTACCAATGGACGACCTAAAACAACATACCACTCATCTCCCGCTGTCCCTGAAACCGCCACCCTCGAAAAGTCCATCCTCGAAGGTACCAATTAAGTTGAAATATCTTTAATAATCTTTAATCTCATAAAAAATGTTTATATCCATCCAAAAGCCCTTTTTAAAATAAACATGTGATTTAAATAAAAATTTACCAATCTCCTTCCACCTTTTTATTACACTCTTTGTCTTATCATTTCAAGCTATATAGGAAGCAAACAAGTCGTATTTTGTACCAAAACAAATAAGTTTCTTTGGTCTAAATATTTTATAATCTTTTATAGTATTTATGTGGCGGGTATGATCAGGTGGTGGTGTCCATCAAAAAATGCAATAAATGAGTTGATGAGGTTTGGGTGCTTTAGATGTCTTAGAGATCAACTAAGTAAAACATCAAAAAAGTTGTTTATTAGATACGCAACATTATTGTATGTTATTTTGATTCTTGTATATCAAATGAAGAAGAGGTTATTTTTAACTTCATGACCAAAAGAGACGACGCCTTGGTATACTTCATAGTAGCGTCGCACACACACACACCCCTCCTGTTCCCATAAACAACTCTTTTTTGTTGGTAATATATGTGTACTTTTTTGTTTTTGAAAAGGCAGAGTTGAATGTATGTAAATAAAAATGTGCACCATTATGTTTTGTGGATGGTCATGAGATGGAGATATAAAATGTGGGGATATGTTCATTCATAACTTTTATTTGCGTTAATATTTATTTGATAAATTTAGTAGTGCCATACAACATTTGTGTTTATAGATATTTAGAAAGATGTTACGTTTCGGTGGTTGTTTAAGTAAACAATTTTTGGCTGGTCAAAGAGGATGGAAAATGGAGGGGAGTCGGGGTGTTCAGAAGGTTCCAGAAGAGGTAAATAGATTGCTTTTTTATTTGTTCTTTTTTAAATTGCATTTATAGCCTAATCATACCTTGACTAATGATGGCCACCACTCAACCCCAAAACAATTCCCTGCTGATTCCCACACCAAAACGACCTTAAAGCACCCTAAAATCAACTCCGCCACTCCAATCGACAAATCCATCTCTGAAGACATCTCTACCCAGGAATTAACTGATGGAGCCTCTGGCCTCAAGGATATCATTAATAAGGTAGCAACTAAAACGAAGGGAGATGCCAATTTAGATAAAGAACGTGTCTGACCCAGGGACTCTATTTTATTTTGTTATTTGTTTAGTGTTCTGCAATAACTTTTGACAAGCGACGATTATGTATTTTTAAATAAAATTGATTGTTACGTTGCTTTGTGTGTGAATAATAATATATTATCATGGATGTACTTTGATAATAAATTGAATTAACAATACATCATCAAACCAAAACACATTTAGATGATCATCTCCAAAAGTCTATTCTCTTGTAATAGATTTCTCCAAAGACAGACTTTGATTCCAAATATTTGTGAGCAATCTAATTTAAAAAATATTATGCTAAACTAATATGTTTTAAAGTTTCATAGATCAAATTAAATGTGTAGTGTAGTAGTTTCGAAGTAAACAATTTGGGAAAAAACATTTCGTTAGAAACAAAATCATCTGACAATATGTTGTTGGGGAAAGTTATTTTTAGTTTGGGAAAGACCTAGATGAAAGGAGTAAACAATAAGTGTATAAATAGAGGCCCGATTTGTGGAAAAGACCAGTTGAGAAAGCGGTGGCTTCTTCCAGTCTTTTTTAATACTCAATATATAAAATTACTTTTTCTTTTTAGATTTAAATTAGAAAGGATATGTCTGAGGAAGATACAATTAATAAAACTACACGAGGTGTTGTTGATGTGAAGGAGAAACCTTTAGATGGGGGTGAACATGCCAAGGAGAAAGGTGTAGATACAGGATATGTGGTGGTTGATGCTGCTGCGGATGTTGCCATTGCTACTAAGGATGCTTTTATTGGGGGTGTTTCTGCTTTGGTTGGAGGTACGATTGCTCGATGTTGTCTTTTTTACTAAGTAATATTTTAGGTGCGGCTGGTGCCATCAGCGGAACAGCTCATTTGATTCATGATGGTGCTGTTCATGGCAAGGAAATGTTGATTGGTGGAGGTCATGATGCACAAGAAGGAGCTCGAGACAAATTTGAAGACGTTAGGACTGAAGCCCAAGAAAAGTTAGATGAGGCTTCTAAGAAGTTGGGAGAGAATAAAGCAGCTGCCCTTGAAAAGGTTGACCAACAAAAAGGCTTTCTTTCCCAGAAATTTGAGGATAGTAAAGAAGCTGTTCAGGACAAAGTTCAAGACAGCAAGGATTACGTTTCTCAAAAATGGGACGACGCTAAAGGAGCTGTCCAGGGCGGAAAAGATTATGTAGCCCAAGCAGTTGGAAATACTAGCGAAGCTGTTCAAGGAAAAATTCAAGACAGCAAGGATTACGCTTCTCAAAAATGGGACGACGCTAAAGGAGCTGTCCAGGGCGGAAAAGATTATGTAGCCCAAGCAGTTGGAGATACTAGCGAAGCTGTTCAAGGAAAGTTCCAAGAAAGCAAAGATTATGTAGCCCAAAAAATAGGAGATACTAGAGAAGGTGCACAAGAAAAGTTGGCAGAAGGAAAAGACTTTGTTTCTCAAAAAGTGG
This sequence comes from Rhabditophanes sp. KR3021, assembly GCA_963281155.1. Taxonomy (NCBI): domain Eukaryota; kingdom Metazoa; phylum Nematoda; class Chromadorea; order Rhabditida; family Alloionematidae; genus Rhabditophanes; species Rhabditophanes sp. KR3021. The sequence continues at coordinate 8,990,064 of CAUJLY010000001.1, forward strand.
ATGATACTAGAGAAAATGCTCAGAAAAAATTCCAAGATGCGAAGAATTTTGCAGGTGAAAAAGGTGATGAGATTGAAGAGAAATTCGGGCAGATTGAACATGGAACTCAAGAGAAGTGGGGTGGTGTTAAGGATACAGTTGCACAAGCATGGGAAGACTTAAAAGCCTCATCTCAAGGAGGAAATGAATCAGATGAGGGAAAAGCACGTGACCCTGAAGACACATTCCCCAAAGGTGTTTCCGATGAATTTAGAAAAGTTCAGATTAGCGAAAAGCATTCCGGAGAAAAGGAAGCAGCAAAAGTATCCGAACAAATATATGATCAGCCTATTGATATTGGACAAGAAGAGGAAAAGTCTTTTGTTGATAAGATCAAGGAAGGTACTGAAGAAACGTATGCTAAGGTAACTCAAGCTGGAGAGGATTTTGTGGAAGACATCAAATCATGTGGTCAAAAACATGCTGATGCTTCTGAACAATCCGGACAATTGAAAAAAGATTTCCACGACGAAAGACTCGGGGAAGCTTTTTAAGTATTTCATTTAAGTGATTTTATTTTAATGTGTATTCTATTTGTTTTAATCTGTATTACCAATAAACTGATATTATATAGCATATATAACCACATTCCAAATAAATATTTTTGCATAAAGTGTCAAAGTTCATGATCGGTGATTCCTTAAAAATGGATAAACATATCTTGTTGACGACAGTTCTTTTATTTTTCTTCATCATCCTTTAATAACATTATCATAATAATAAATAATGTCCAGATGATTAATTATTCTCATAAATCAAACCTCATACATTTTCAAATAAACTTTATTCTAAGGTAATAAAAATGGCGTTCCCTAAAATACTTTCACATAACCAATGTTTTGTATTTATGTAATTAAGGACTGAGCCACGATATTGTTATTTTTGCACTATCTATTTATATCCTTCAAATAACAACAACAGTTATTGTTATTCTGTAAAAGACGTTAAATAGGTTGAAATTAGTGAGCTTTTTTATGTTGTGTTGATGATTTTTATGAAAAATAAGGTATGAGAAAAGTAAAAAATATTGCGACATATTCTGTTTAGGACGAGTATCAATATTTTTAAACTTAATAAACATATTGAGATGTTTTCTGTTTTCATGCTTTAAAGCTTTTTATAACATGTGACGGAGTTATGTTTTTTAATTATGTATATTCATTTTGCCTTTGAGTAATTTACTATTTTCTAATTTGTTTTATTTTTAGATAGATTAAAATGATAAAGAGATTTATGTTTAAGCTTTTGGTAAGATAGATTTATTCAAATTTAAGTATTTACATTTCAGTTCGTATTCTTTGTACTAGCACTTCTCATCAAGCCAGTATATTCGTTGAGTGCAGACGAGGCAGGTCAAAAGATAAAAGAAGGTTTCTATTCTGTTTATGACGCTGCAGGTAATACAATTGGCCAAATACAAAAGCTTGCCCTCGACAGACAGGCCGAAAATAAAGAAAAGTTTGAACAAAGCCAAGCAGATGCCAAGGAAAAGTTTGATGAGGCCAAAGAACATGTAGCACATTACGGCAACATTGTTTACGACAAGTCAGGGGAAGTAATTGGTCGCTTCAAGGAAAAGTTCCAAGAGTATTCGGAGGAAGGACATAAGAAAGCAAGTGAGTATGCTATTTTGTTCAAAAAGCAAGGGATGGAACATGCTAAAAATGTTTATGATGCGACGGGCAATTTAATTGGGTATGGTTATGAGTTTTTGAAGGAACATGGAATTCCGTTGTATGAGGAGGGAAAAAGGAAGGCAGGGGAGTATGCAAATCAGGTTAATGAGAAGTTGAAGGAGTTTGCTGATGATGAAGGTGGCATTAAGGATAAAGTTAAGGATAGTGGTGATAATTTGAAAGAAAAGGTCAAACAAAAGATCGAACGATTAGCAGAAGAAAGTGATGATGAAGAAGATAAAGAAACAGATGGTCAGGAAATGGAAGAAACTTTAACGGAGAAGGCTCAAGATGTTAAAGAGACTGTGAGTGAGAAAGCTGAAAATTTGAAAGAAAAAGTCGAAGAAGGCAAAGAAACTTTAACAGACCAAGCAAAAGTATTGATCAATGATGGAAAAGAAACTTTTGCAAAGGCTAAATCAGAAGTAGATGAAAAAGTTGTTGATGCTAAGGAAAAGTTAGTTCCAGATGAAAGCGCCGAAAAGACAGATGAATCAAAAAGCATATACGAACAAGCGAAAGATTATGTAACTAGTAAACTTGAACTTTAATCATTGTGTTGTCTATTTTTGTGTGTAATACTTATTCATATTTAAAATTTAATCGTACCTCATATGTTTTATTATTTATAATATTTTAAAGGAAGTAAATTTTATGTGATGACAGATGTTTTACTTGATAATTAAAATCCAATTTATATGTTACACAAATAAGCAAAAAAGAAATCATATACAAAATTGTGTCTCGTGGAATATTTAAATAGCAGTTGTTTTTGTAGCCTTAAATTTAACATTCCCAGATGTCTTAATAGATTTACTTCGAAACATTAAAGAATTAAAATTGCTCTTTAACCTAACTCTTAAACCTTCACTAAAGAAAGGCAGCCACAAATTGGACAAAAGCATGATAATATTCATCTTTGGAAACAACCAACTGAACATATAGTTAGCGTATGTTTGGTTTGGAATACCCCAAATTAATTGATTGCAATAATAAATATACGCTACGTCAACTAATTGCAATCCAAAAGTAATGAAGGCATAAATAGCTAATTTGGTTTCTTTTTTATTTCCAGATTTAATAACTGAATTTGTAGACTTAAATTTCATACGTAATAATTGAGTTGTTGTTATGAGATTTAAGATTAATTGAATTATGGCAAAGAATATTGTTACCCGGAACATGGAGTCTTGAAATTTGAGGCCAGTATACCATTTTGGTCTTGCTATGTATGAAGCGTAAATGGTGAAGTTATTCGTTGAATACAGTTCGAGCATGGTTGTTCCGTAAGTTCCAAAAAACATGTAATAAGTGAAAAATATGGGAACTATTATTAATAACACAACTGATCCAACTAACACTTGATTTGAGTTCTTAAAATATAGGTTTATCAAATGTTAAATTATATAAAATTAAACTTGCATGATAGTCCAATTTCACAAACATCACAGACCAGCATCTATTGAATGCCAGAAAAGAAATAAAAATTGGACTCATGAAAACTCTCCATGCTGTCATAATGTACAAAACTCGAAACGGTTCAAATGCTTGATTATTACCAAATAGACTGGCAAATGGTGGATACAACAAAAGGTAATGGCAAAAGAAAGCCGACACAATATCTATCACCGACACAAAGCCATTTATCAAGACATAAACGTAGAAATTAGATTTGAAAGCTGGTTCACTTTTTCTATTCCCAATGATTACTCTCAGAATCGAGATTTGCAACACCAAATTAATAGCAAGCAATATTATTTGAATAATCAACCCGTACAATGTAACATAAACTGTTACGAAAGGTAAACTCTTTTGAATTTTTTCAATTATTGGTTCTGTAGAGTCATTCATAGCAAAAAAGTGAAAATGCGTTATTTTTGTAAACATATATAAATTAAATTTTATTAATCCTTTTTATGCCATTAAGTACCCGTTAATTTCTTACGTGTTAATCAAAAATAGTTTTTGGTAGGTGAAATTTAATTATGGATGTGGTTTTGGGGTAAAAATGCCTTCTTAGAATTGAAAAACATCATTAATTACAGGTTACGTCTTAATTATGGACGACGATCTAATGCTTATAGTTATGATGCAAAACTACTGCACTATAAAATAGTTGTTGAGATTGCATTTTATTTACTTATTAACAATTAAATACACACAAATAATGTTTTCTCTGTCAAAACAAAACAACTTAACATTTTTTAAGAATGTTTTTATTATTGGTGTTAAACAAATGTGTTTGCAGCTGTCTCAAAATTTTGGATACCATTTCATGTTCAATTACTTGTTGTAAATTCAAAAGACAATAAATAGAATTGAGATTGTTATCAAATTAAGTACACACAATTATAACAAAATATTTTGTCGATTTCAAATAACAAATTTAGTTATCCGATCTTCGTAGACACTTGTATCATTGTTGAGAATTTTTTAGGCTTTAGATTGAGTATCCCGTACTCTGCAATAGTCTCTCGTATTGTATTGTTGAAGCATATATAAAAAATGGAATTGAAACCTTGAACCGAAATGGCTAATGTCGAAGAGACCAAGTAATACCAATTCGGCACACTCACATACTGAACATACAAATAACCTACTGAACTGGCCAAAATTAACAAAGAATTCAAAAAGACAGTAGCGAAGATAGATTTTGTGTAATCACCAGTTGATTTAAAAGCTATTTTGCTCTTGATTTTAGTTTGGTGTATGAGAAAGATTGCGAAGATTGAATAAATTATCAACAACAAGAATCCTACCAGTAAATTTGTAAAGTAATGAGAGGCGTTGTAATACTTGTCTGTGATCTTGAAATTGTATCCATAGTAAGGATTGAAAAAATAGCATTGCCCCCAGGCATTGAAAAAAATGGGATTGGTGAACATGAAAAGGTACAAAGCATAACTAACGGCACAGAATATCCAAATAAAGGTTTTATATCCATTAAATAACATTTCTTGAGTTGGTGGATGGGCAATTGCTAAACACCTGTTGATGGCCAGAATCACTGTGAGCACACAAGTTAAACAGTAAAAAGCCATGCAAAAGCACCCAACTAAATAACTTTCCAGTACATTTGAGCAATATACGTTCCCTGTACTCATTAAATACCCCGTATAAATGCCCATCACCATCAAATTTACTACATCACAAACGCCGATTGCCGCCATTATTCTAAACCCATTGAAACTTCGATGTCTTTCGTGAAGCATCGCCATCAAAACTAAACTAGCTATGCACAAGTAGATGAATGATATGAACATAAAAAAAGTTCCAAACAAAACATTTCCCTTCTTCGGATCATCAAGCATTTCTTGGGTAAAATTAGCACAACTGTAATGAACATTATAAACGAGGTAATTGTAGAGAGTATGTTCGACCATAATTAATTGGAATGTCTTTGACTAATTAAATTATCATTTTATATTTTTTTCTGTGGGTGTGACAGTCGCATTTTATTGTAGTCCCTGGTGCCATTTAATTATAGACTGATGCCAAAAAGAACCAAATATTATGAACTAAGTACACTGCCATTTTATATTTAATCTTTTATTAAATGTTATGTTGAAATGTATTTGATATTACTTTAAGAAGCATTATCAATTTATAATTATTATTATTGTAAAAAAGATTATATGTTTGTGTGGTGAATTAAATCAACAAAACGGATTTAAATCATAAGACGCCATCCATCATATTATTTATTAAAAAGATTCTGAAACGTCAAAACACTTGGATTACTTCATTTCTTTTATTAAAAATATTACTCAGTCTCATCAACATTTATGTAGACAAAGAAATACTAGATAGTCCTGTTTTTGTCCAATGTATCACTTGCACATCAGACAGTCGACGCAAACATGAACAATTTGAGAAAAAATGCTCATACATACATTTTGTTTACTATTTTTAGTACATTTTTTGAGAATAATATTTGTGTTTACCAATTGAAATACCCCTTTTTGTTCGAGTATAAAAGAAACATTTTCGTTTATTTTTTCACATTTGTACAAGTTTTTAACAAAATTTACTACATTCACCTATAATCTAAACATGGACAGACAAGCTAAAGATGATGCCAGAGACTTGGAAGAGAAGGCCCGTAACTCTAAGGACCAAGCCGCCAACAAAGTTACTAACATCAAGGACAAGGTCTGCGATCGAATTGGGGATGCCAAGGAATATTGCCAGGATAAGGCTCACGAACTTAAGGAGAAGATCTGTGATTAAGTCAACTCTACAAAATTAAATGTGTGTCATATGACTTTTTTTATATAATCAATTTAAAAGATCTAATAAATTTCTTCAAATATACTTTTCTTATTTACTTGTTTCTTTGACATTTTTTTACGAACTTAAATACACTTGTATTTGTGCTAACGATATAATAAAGTTTTCGATTATAAAAATATTTCTGACTCTCAATTACAGTTGCTGATAAAGTATTGTATGTAAATATTGATGCAAACGATAAATCACAGTTGTTGTTTAGAGGAGGTTAAACTAACGGATATCTTTGAAAAACATTGACTTCAACAACATGTTGTTGCCAAAATGATTGTGAGTGCACATAATTTGATCAAATATTGATAAATGTGTTTATAGCACAAACAAAGTAGACTTTGCCCTTTGCTATTTATAGAAGAAAGTGTTATGAAGGAAACCACTTACCAGACCATACATCAATCTGAAGTAACCATAATGTATTGACAAATTTGAAGATGTTTGGCTGAAAAAGCTAAAACAATACAAAGATTAGTTTTCTTTTTAGGCCATCTGTCACTATGTTTTTTGAAACTCTCTTTTCTAATCAACAAATATTATTGTTTTGGGAGTGAATACAATCCTCGTCCGTATTACATCAAATATTAGGGTAAACATGTTTTTGTTTTTGTTATATACTTCTACCAATGAAGGTAATATAAAAGAAATATTCTGTTGTGAATCTTCACCATTCTGAATACTAAAAAACTAATACCATGGACAAGCAAAATATTAAAGACAAGGCTAGAGATGTCAAGGAGGGAGCCGCTAATTTAGCTGACAAGACTAAAAATGCCGCCAAAAAGACTGGGGATAAGATTTGTGACAAGACTACGGAAATGAAAGATGCTATCAAGAACAAGGTTTCCGACTAATTTGTGTCGTTTATAAATGGGCTTTGATTGTTTATACCTTTTTTGGGAAGTTAATTTTTTTAATAACCTTTAATAAAATTGATTCTTCTGTACTTTTTTGCTATTATTAAATTTTAAATAAATAATAAATCAAACTGCATTTGGTTGATTTATTTTAACAGTTATTCATCGGATTAAAATGAGCAAGTAGCTACATTTGGAAGTCATTGCAAAGTTCAATGAATGGTTCTATTACAATTTGTTTGTTGGGAAGTCGCCTTTTTATTTCAAATTGTGGATCAGCTGTTGGAGCAATTGATAACCAAGTTAGATTACTAAATGGGAGTCTGAAGCTGATCCAGAAGAGAAAACGATGTGATTAATCCACCACCATACAATATTAGCAAGTTTAATTTTAACGAGCTGAATTAATTAGATAGATATTATATTGTTATGATATGCTTACCGAAACAGATCGTCAAAGGAATCATTTCATAAAATCATTTTTAAATTACTTTGATGCAAATTTTTAAATATCTTTGATACAATTTATAAATGACCTTTATACTATTTTTAAACAACTTTTATACAATTGCCAAATATTGATTATGCTAATAAATGTAATTGCCCATCTTCCGATTGAATCATAAATGATGTTACCAAGATATTTGTAAGGTGTCGTTATAAAAGTTTGTATGATGGAGGATAAGTGTCTTGTTATCAATTTTCAGACACATAAATATTTTGAAAGTTATTATGATGCATACATAAGCACAACCATGCTTAATAACAAGTTTCTTAAAATAGACTCATTTAAAATTCTAATTTTGACATAGTATGTAGTATCAAAACTTTTTGAAATGATAAGGACTTAGAAATGGGAAAGAACTGATCAGTGTTATTGTTATGGAAATATCAATCATCCTTGTCTTCAAATAAACTATAATTGGACAATCCTGACCATAATAGATAATATTGTTTAAAAATGCATCGTAAAGGTATTCCTAATCATAGAAAAGTCTCTTAACTGTAAGCATGTTTACTATTTACATAAACATGTTTACCATGATAAGGATCCAATTCGGTATAAAAGGATTGGCTTTTTGTGAATTTTACAACATTCTAATAATTACTATTGAATATTACTACTAATAACATGGATCATTCTAAAGAACAATGCAAGCAACAAAAATGTCATGAGAACAAAGAAGACGAATGCAGAGACAAACTTCATCAAAAGGCTGAATTTGTTGCTGACAAAATCAGAAATAAGGGAGGCGATACTCATAAAAATGCCGAGACAGCTGAACATGTCAAAGAAAAGATTCAAGGAAAACTTGACCACTAAATTTCTTTTTAATAGGTTTTTCAAATTCATTTTGCCTGAAATAAAATAAATTTTTTATCTTTCTTTTACTTTTTAGTAATATTTATGACCATAACCAATAATATTATGTCTTTAATGTGCCAAAAATAACTTAGATGTTTTAATTAATTTCTAAAGATAGATGCTGTTTCCCTGAATATTAAATTATTACAAAAACAAGTTATCCCACAAAATTTAATAATCTATGGACATGACAAATCTATATTTAATTATGACCAAACAGATGCAATCATTGTCAAAACACTTTCCCTATTCACTTTCAATTGGTATAAAAAACAACTTCTGTCAAATTAGAGTTCAGACAAATTATTCCCTTGAAATGTTCACTAATTGGATGTTCATTGTTTTTTAGCAAAATAATATTATTTTAAGAGTAACAGATGATGTATTTTTCCTGAATTGTTCATGTTGATTTTGGGCTTTGGTCTGTTTTTGTTGACGAGTTGAAGGGATGTTTACAGATACGGGGTTGAATTTGGATATAAAAGGCACGAATTTTAATGAATGATTACCATTTTCAATAGATTTATCTTTTGTGAAAATATTTACTACTAGCCTAATCATGCAACAACCTGAATTTAAGGAGGAAAACCGGGAAACCAAAGAAATCCCTACTATCAAGACTAAAAAATGCTGTAGCAAATCCAGCCAAGAGAAAGGACTCGGAGAGCGAATCAAGGAGTCAGCTATTAGTGCTAAGGATAAAGTTGTTGAAGGAGCTCATAACTTAAAAGACAAACTTACTGGATCCGATTAAATGCATACTCTGACAATATATAAATTAATTTTGTTAATCTTTGTATCTAATAAAATAGTTTGGATGATGACTTGTTTGTATCGTTTTATTCGAATAGACCTGGGTATGGCATCCCTTTGATTATAAACAGTAGGCCATTCTTTAAAATTAATATAGGAAAATATTTATGCCGTATATTTAAATAGTCATTAACTGTTATTCTTGTTAAAACAGGCATCACGGGTTATTATTCGAAAACAATCTAAACCAATTTAGGCTATTTCGAAATAGTTTTAAATAACTTCTTGATGCTGCAATACTAAATATAAAATAAACGCACACGAATTATAACATTAGTTGATTGAACTTTATAAAATAATTATCAAGCAGCTCAACCCATAATCTCCTTTTTATATTGTTTGATGTACTTCTAAAAGACAATTTTCTTCTTCCCATTACTAAACTAAAAATAATACAACTGCCCCTTCATTAAATTCCCAGTAAATATTATTTGCGGCTATTAACTAGGTATTTCCCTAAAAAACCACGTCCATGTCCTTTTGTTTATTATTTTTTGCAAGCAAAAGTAAAGTGTTTTAAAAATGTTGACGAGTCAAAACATTGTTTTTTAATGTCTTATTTTAGTATATAAAGAAATATATTTTTTAGATCATCAACATATTTATAATTTCTTTTACTATCAAAAATGATGCGTCCAATGAGTATTGTATTGAAGCCAATGGTTCAGATTTCTAAAAACAAGGTTCCGATGAATGTTAATGTTACGGCTGATTATTCTTTGAGACACGTAAGTCTAGGGCAAATCGAATGCTTGTATATTGATCCATTTTAGCCAACTGAAGACATCACCAAGCTTGCACATAAAGTAAATGTAGCTGCTGCTGCCGCCGTCAATAAAGCTAAAGACTTCACCAAACAAGCTACAACAAAAATCTATGGGAAAGTTCCGAGTGGTAAGAAGCCTGACCAACCAAAGAAAGATTCAAAGGGTGAAAAACCTGGCAACAAATGAAAGTAAAGCTATGCCATAATCCATGTACTGACAAAAATGAAAACATGTTTACATTAATAGATTGTATATAAGCTTTAATTTGTACCATCTTTCTGTTTTTTTGATTGTTATTTGATCTGAATAAATTTTAAACAGGTACCACAAAAAGTGTTTTTCTCTTATTAATTGTATGAAAAGGATGGATAAAAATAAATACGTTAAAAATATTATCAAATATGAATGATCTGGGTTATAAATAAGCTTAATCAAAATACAACATCAGCCTACTTGAAATTTACAAAAAGACTTGAATTTGGATGATTTTTGTCTGAAGAGGAGAATCTTCTCGAAAATGATTGTAAAAAACAAGCTTTAACAAATACAGAATAAGGATAATGTTTCGTCGTCATATTAATGTGTTTTGTGTCAAAACAATTATATATTGTAATGAAGCTTTTATTAAAATAGAAAACAAGCTGGAATGAGTATTGTTTATTGTGATGGAGAGGGTGTTTTTTATCGAGGTGGATCAAAAATGAATTGTCATGTGTGAGTGTTTGTTTATACATCCAAAATGCGGCTATGTTTACATGGAAATGTTAGTATAAAAGGATTTTGAAATGGAAAGAATAACACAAATATATATTTAGATAATATTTATATTTCTAGTTACTAACTAAGTATGGAAGACGTTAACAGAGATGGAGATTTTGATGAGTTCGAGCTTGATGATGATGCTGGCGGTGATCAAGAAACTACTCGTAGAAGCACCTTGAAACCTTTTCCTCAGGAGGAACAGCAAGAGGAAGATGAGGAGGAGAGAGTAGACAATGATTGGGATTGAAGGAAAAAAGGCAGTAAACGGAAAATGCTTCATAAAATTTTATATTATCATGTCACGTTTATAGAGCTGCTCTTTTTTATATTCTGATTTACTTGAGACGAATAAATTTACTTAGAAATTAAAAATATGATTTTTTCAAACTTCTATCCATCATTTTTTATTCCTTAAATGAGATTCTTATATTTATATGACATTTCAAAAAGTTAATACACACTGAATGGCAATTTCAATACTTTGAAAATGCATTTGATAGCCACTTTAATACTTTCATCGGTTTCTTGTGCGGCACTAAAAAATAATTATAATATACAAATAAAAATAATATAACTTACGTGATGAAGTGTTCTAAATCCTCTTTTAATATAGGTTTGGTGGAGGGGTGCAAAAGAAAGAAAAGGCTATCTGTAAGTTAGCAATGGCAATGTTTGAGTATTGGACATACATCTGTTCAGGTGTTCCCACTATCCCATAATAGCAGCTTTGATTTTTGTTTTCCAAGTACCTGTATAAGAGATTCTTCTCTGCTTAGAGCCAATACTATTATTGCAATTCTTTTATCAAGCATTACTCCTAATTCCATTTGAAGTCTACTTGTACATCATTATCTTTTGTGTAATTGTAATTTTGTATCCTTGTAAATAAAGAGATATTAAAGTGTGTTAATCTGGATTCAGAGGTGGTCATGTATTACCAGCACAATGGCAAGAGTTTCAAAATATGTGCTTTGTTGAACAATATGGCGAATTTAGTCGGACTTAAAGGAGAACCAGGGGAACAAGGTATTCCAGGAGATAAAGGTGATTCTGGATTGGATGGACTTCCAGGATCCAAAGGTGAATGTGGATGTGTCACTAATGATGCTTAAGAAAGCACGTCCAATTCTACAGCAACCCCGTATTCATGACAATCCAGAAAGACTATTAAAGCAATGATTTCAACAATTAATCTAAAGTGCCATTTTATAAATTACCTCAATAAACATTTTAATTTGTTCCTTTAATACAAGAGAAATTTCTATTAGACCTTCGCACGGGCACATAAAACCATTTCTGGTAAGACCTCTTCATGTGTGTAGAGACCATGCTAATTGCAGTCCATAACACAATAAAATAGGCTGTGAGTTGTTTAATTTGTCAGAATAACCTCCATTCTAAAAACATCGTAAATGTTAATGAACTCGATGATATCATTCCAAATAATGCCTATCATAACACCACCCGGACATTGAATGTCCAAATTAAAATCTTTAGCTGACAATTCCTTTAATCAACTTCATCAGATGGCATTGAATTGGTCGTGAAGGTAGGTATTTCAGCAGAAATATTTTTCTTCATTACCATCACAAAGTCATATTTCAAGTTAACTTTCAAATCGGGAAGGTCTTCATTGGCTAAATTAACATAGTGCATTGACGAGTCATCCATTTTTAAAAAATATGACTATTGAAATGAGTTAGATTTTAACAACCAAAATAATGTATCAAATTAACAACACGCAAATTGGCAAAACACCAACCATTATCTTGTCAAAAACCAACTTTAGGTCAAAAAATACTTTATGCGATCAACGTTAATTATGAAGCTATTTACAATCAAGTAAACGTTTTGAAATACATTTTATTACATTAAATCATTTTAAAAAGATTACAATTCCATTCCAATTTTTGATAGCACAAGTATTTTGCAATTAATTCTTCTGCATCCCCAGTTGATAGTCCAGCATCATTTTTTGTATATATTACAAATTTCTCACTACAGTTGTAACCATTATTGATATGATAATTATTCCAACTGTGATGATGACAATTGTCCATGCACTGTTTTCTTCAACTTTTGAGTCATTACTGAAAGGATATTATAATAGTAGCGCATTGTTTGTCTTTGATTACCTTGGTGAAGTAGTCATGTCACTTTGCTTAGTGATAGCTTTGTATAGTTCCGGATTGGTTTCTTTGATCACCTTCAATTTATTCTTGATATTCCTAGATGTTTCTGGAAACAATTCACAAAATCTTTTGTCCGAGATATTAAACAGCAAACTTTTCTTTGCCAAATTCCGTTTCTCTTCCAAACTTGTCTTAATTGAGCCCAACGTTTGTGAGGTGTCATTCATAAATGAAATTAGACCTATACAGAATGAATTGCTTTTAATATTAAAGTATCCTAGTTACCTGTCACAATTGTGCCAACATGCCAACAAGGATTCCAAGTGTCTGGATGAAAGTCGCTCATAGATAGACACAGTCGTGTGTTAACTTTAAAACGGCCATTCGGTGTAATCATATAGATGGATGGTGGTTTGAAGGGGTAATTTTCAGGAAAAACAAGCTTTCCCTGGTAATAACCGCCCTCGTAAGGTGTGTCTGGAGCTCCATGAATGCAATATCTCCATTCTAATATATTGGAGTCGAGTGGGGATGCTTCCAAAAAGGGGATAGGTTCTTTTTGAAGCTGGCGAAAGTCTTTCTTTAGACGGGCGATGGCTTGTGGCGTTGGAGTCATTATTACAAAGAAGCCTGCTGAAATTAATCGCTTTATTGAGGATAAAATATTTTAATTGAATTGGAAATTACCTTTTGTTGGGATTCGATTTGGTACAAGTATTTTTGTATTTTTATAGTCCAAAGGTAGCAGTTGGAGCTTGTATTTATTAAGTAGACTTTGGTTTAAAAAGAGATGTTTCGTGGAGATGATTGGGTTACCACGGTTGGTAACGTGTCACCTTACGTTTAACAACGGCTTTTGCTGGTAAGACTTTTGATTGTACATCATTACTCAGAATAATTGGCATATCAAAAATACAAGTGTTCAATCCAACAGTGATTAATAGCATTTCAGATCTTTGCATATATGATATTGACATTGAACTACATATAACACAACAAATCACGGGCCCTGTATTATTCTACCTTATGTGTAAGCTGCTTTATCCTTTTCTGAGCAAAGACTTGTTTCAAGAAACAAATAAAAAAGTAAATTAATGTTTGAGTTGATAGTAGTCAAATCCGAATTTGGATATTTAATCAGCTCATCGAAATATATACACGAATTCATAAATATTATGTATATTTTTAAATGTTTAAGTAACTCATAAATCTTCAATTATAGGTGAAATTTATTTAAAGCAATTATAACTTCACAAAACACTCTCATATAAATTCGACCCAGTAAATAATTAATTGAAATGTATTTGCATTTTTATTTAGCAAAGTCTAGTTCCTTAATCACATACTACTTTGTACGTGACGATTAATTATTTTTGTAAGTATGTTTTCATGCTAAATTATTTTGAGCGAATATTAATGAGTTGAATGATACAGAATCAAATAAGTTAGTGATTAATAATGCACAGGAACATGTGTTTAAATGATCTATTCAATGGAAGTCTCTGAAATGAAACTAATGTTCATATCCACATCTTCCAGAAGCAATTGCATTTTTTGAGCTATATCTTAACTTGTTTATTTGGTGAGAATAACAAAATACATAAATAAAAACATTCAATTAATGCAAAGCTAAATTAAAATATTCTAAATACCAATTTCTCGAATTGTAATTTTAACAATTAATGGTAACACATAATTTATTATTTCTTTTTTACATTATTTAAATATGTATAAAAAGATCATTTGGAATTTTTTATGAGCTTAGTAAAATTATTAAACGAACTTCATTCTTGCAATGACAAAATTACATACGAGAACAGTAAGCAAACAACTTTTTGCCAGCCGTAAATAAAATTTTTAATGGATAAGTAGATTTCTACAAATTGAAATGCCTACTACCGAAAATCGCTTTTTTAATATTAAATTTGCAATTAAAAAAACTGACGTTTAAACTTCTTAAATAACTTTTTTCGTTCTTATTAACTTAGTTGACGCAGTAGTTTCCTTAGCAAGTTTTAGAACATTCATTTTTCTAAACGTTTGCTTTTTGATACGAGGAAATAAACCTACATTATACTAATTAACGATAACCTTCGACATATTAACTGTAGAGCCTATTTGACACGTATTCTTAGTAAGCCTAATTAGTTTAAAAAATAGGGAAATATCATTGCGTCATTTGTGTCTTGAGGGAAACGAATTTAGAATATATAGTTTGTTCAGAATTAAGTTCGTTCTAATATTTCTTATTTGAATTAACTAAATATGGAAACTACAAATGATACTGAATATTTGATAAATAAAATACAAAGAATTCTTCCATTCGTTACTGTACATGTCACCTTATATCAGCTCAGCTTGCAAATATTTTTGCTTGTAGTAAATGTAATTTACCAAGTCTCTATTCTTCACGTCATCATATCAAACTTTAAAAATGAAGAATCTTTTAGATCCAATTTTTACATTTATGTTGTAATAGATGGATTTGTACTTGTAATTGACATCGTTTGTTCTTTCTTTTGCCATTACTTTTTGTTATTTCCTCCATTTGCAATGACACTGGACGTAAGCGATCCTTTTGTTTTATTGAAATACCTATACATGGCATCAGCTTTGAAGTTATTTATTTCTCCTATTATTGTATTTCTCCTTGCTTTCAACAGATTCTGTGCTTGCACATTTATTTATAAAAATTACCATGTAAGTTGATTAAAAATCCTTCTTATCATTAATTATTTTCTGTTAATCTTAGAACTCAAAATACACATTAGGTATTTCCGTGGTAATATTAATAATTATTCCTGTTTACCTCACATACTTTATGTTCTTCGGAAGGTATGTTATTGGAAAATTAGAACTGTATACAACAAACAACTACACAGCTTTGGGTTCAGGGATATTTGCTCCAAAATGGTATAGTGGATGGAAATTTTCCGATGCTCAATATAATGAAACAGTTATATTTTCCTGTTTGCAATTACTTTTCAATGCTTTGACATGCTTCCGTTTAATTTATATTAAAATGAATAATAGATCATTAACCAATATGGCATCAAACAAAAAAGAAGTCAAGCTAGCAATGTATAGTTTCTTGACATTTGCAACTCAATTAATGGATGTTGCATACATTATGTATTGCAATTACTTTATTAATAAGGTTAAAGATCAAACGATGGCAAATTATCTTTTTAGCTGGCTGTTTCCCAAATCAAATTTGTTTATGCTGTTGAATAATATTTGGTTGCCAATGTTCAGTGAAAGGTTAAGAGCTGGATTAAAAAAGAAATTCAATATTATAAATGCCACAAAAATTGAAGCCCATAAAAGTAGGAGCGCACACACTAAAACAATTAAAATTGAAGGATAATTTTGGATTTAGGTTAATCAAAATTGATGGTAAATAAAACAATTGTTTCATAAACTGATGTTTAGTAATAGAATTGATGAATAATTTGTTTATAACTATCTTTCCCTTGGCTGTTGATTCATAATTGTTTGTCCGGATCTTTGTAATCTTTAAATCCCAATTGTATGCAAAAAATTTGTTCGAATGTAACACATATTAAAATTTTCAAAGAACATACTCACCACTAATTGGATTGTTCACCTTTATTTGGATTATACTTCGGCGAAAAATATAAACATTTATTTAAGTGCAAGTTTAATAACAAGAGCCAATTTTTTGTCTAAATATAATGTTTAAGTTCGTTTATTTGATTGGTATGGTAATACCGAAACTATTTTGACTTGTTTATGAAATACTTTTGCCCATCTATTAAATAAATATTTTGAGAAATTTTGTTGAATTGCTTTATTAAAGAAAGCGAGGACAAAACTTCCTATTCCATGAGAAATTATCCAACAATATTGAGCAAACAATATCAGCGCTTGACTTGTAGCAGTGAAAAATTGAAAATATTGCTGAAAATGATATTATTAAATTTTATATTATTATGTATTATCTTACGTAAATTGATCCTGCAAGAAAAGTAGCTGTGCATATAAGTAAACTTTGGATTAGCAGAGAATTTTGAGTTTTTGAGGTTTGAGCAGCTTCAGAATTTGCACTTTTAAGTTTACAAAAGAAAACTGCGCAAATGGTAGCATACAATATAGGTAAAATTACGCATATTGAAATATTATGATAAGCATGTGGCCAATTTTCATAATGCTCAGGGTATGTAGGTTTAACTTTCTCAATATCAACGAAAGGATTAAAAAAAACAGCATAATGCTTTCCAGTAAATAACATTGGTGGTGTGAAGAGTCCAATAAATAATCCATAAGCAAAACTTGCAATCAACCAAAAAATAACTTTTTTGCCTTCAAAAAAGAAATTCGCCCAAGTTCTGTTGCACGCCTCCAGAAGTCTATTTATACCTAATATGGTTACTGATGATGTAGTTATATACCATCCAATTAATGATCCTTCACCTGCAAACATCACCATTTTATATGAAGTACATAAATTATCACCTCGAATACTCAAATAACCAAAAATTATGCCATTAATAGTTATAGTGCATGAGTCTATTATAGAAATATATAGCAAAATTGAATAACATGAGGATTTAGTGAGAAATTCATTCTGAGACAAAACAATAATCACAGGAATATAAACAATCAAAAATACAGAAGCCAGAAGTATAAATGATATGCCAATGATCTTATTAGGCTGCATTTCTTCAATCCATTCAGCTTCAGTCAAGTAATCACATGAATAGTATTTTTCCAAATAACTTGGCTTTAAATTAAATTCAAACATTTTTGAATGTGGGGGATCTTGAAAAACAAGTTTTATTACCCTATTTTAAAAAAATGTAATAATGATATTTATTTGAGCAATACAGGATTATTTATACGAAAAATAAGCACATCCTTATAATGATGCGATTGTAAGTTAAAATATAAATTTAACAAGTAATTACAAAAAGGAATCTATTGCACTTTCATTTGTTTGAGAAGTCGAAAACAAACAGGACTTGCGTTTTGATTAATCTTAGGCCCAACAAAGTGATTATAGATAAAAAGTTATAAAATGACTAAAATTCATACTTATCCATTCGAGAGCTTTTTTACGACAAAACCGAAGTCAAATTTATATTTCAAAGCACATCTATTTATAAGAATTTCAAATTATTTAAATGCCTATTTGCTTATTTTGACAACAATGAGGACTTCTCAGAATATAAATTTACGCAACTCAAATAATGCAATGTGAATCAACTTTTTAAATAATCATTCATCATTTTTTGATAAGTTAAATAATGTGGTGTGATTATTAATCCTTTACCTTTTGATAATAAAGCTCTTAAAATTGTTTCAATTTAGACCAATCAGCAAACGTTGATAGTAATGTACTCAATTATTGCTAAAGTTGTTATCAAATGGTTTTTGGAGTTTATAAGTTACACAAAAAATCATATAGTTGTAATAACAAAACATACATTTTAATTTTTAATTTGATTACTAATACATTTGTGGCAATATTATCACATCCCTTTTTCACCACCTTGATAGTCATAACTACTTTTGGCCCTATCAAATCTATGCCTGCTTCGCCAAAATTAATTTACGTACATATTCAAGGAGATCTTTTCAATTAAATTTAAAGATGAATTTATCTATCTTAATTCTTTGCCATCTTATTATACCAACTAATGCCTTACATATGATTATGTAGAAGAAGAAGCTCGTATTTTTGCAAAAATCTCTCACTATCTTCTAGAAGATAATTACACTGAAACACTTACCACGACATTTTTTGCAAATCACAATTTAAGATTTCAACATGTTGGCGATGTTTCTAGAGATACTAAGAATAATGACAACCAAGCATTAGTGTCGATTCAGGCGGGATCTAAAACTGCTAGCCAAAAAATGAGTCAACTAATCTCAAATTACTTACCAAAACAAGATTTTCTCGGTTCTGGTTATGTATCAAGATATTATTTATATCTACACAACACATATGCAAACCACTATTTTAGAAAGCTTCGGGAATATAAAAACAAATTAATTTTAAGAATATTATTTTTTTGGGCATAGTATGGGTGGCGTTTTAAGTGATCCAATTAACATTGAGTATATTTTTACAAATGCCGAGTTTCATCAAAAGATAATCAAAGAGAATCTCCCGTTGTTACTGAATGCTGTGGTGAAGCTTGGTGAAAGGAAATTCAATGACTCCCAAATAATCCAATATAAAGAATCACTTGAAGTCGTTCAAAATTTGAATTGACACAGTTACATTTCATTTCAATAAACCCATTATTTTTTGAAATTACCCAATCTTCTGCTAATATCTTTGAACAAAAAGGAACAAATGATAAATTGATTGTTTATCCCAGTCGCATAAGCTCACGTCAATTTGCTTTTTCTACTTGTCCAAATGAATTTATTACAAAGGAATTTTCATTACCATTAGGGGTTGTTTATGAGCAATTCGGCACATCTCAGCACCTTCAGGCAATTCTCATCAAAATGCATTGAATACATCTTTCATTCCCAACTTAGTAACATACTTTAATTTCACCACAATTGCTCTTTAGCGTTGAATATACTATAAAAAGTGGGATCATCCTGCAACGAATTATGTTTAACTAAATTGGGAAAAAGAGGTGCAAAAGTTAAAAGTTTACATTTTCCAAAATGACTTGTGAGGTGAGGAAAGGTGACAGGAAACGGAAATTTGATGAGTTATCTACCTCCACTGAGACGGGAACTGACAAAGACATGCCTACAAATATTGGTTTCACTGTCAAAGAAGGTTAGTTACATTTGAACTAGATTTAAGTCAACTTTTTTAGGCATTCGGTATTTAGATCCTTATTGGACAACATATACGACAAGGACAAAGGGCCGTTGGGTAAACCAAAACTTGGTGGATGTCTTTGGGAAAGAATTCATCTCCACCAATCCAAACTATGCCAAGATCGCAGTCAAGGCCGGGCGGATGTTTGTGAACGGACACAAGATGACAGATCTAAGTTATGTTCTAAAAAATGGGGACAAAATTGTCCATGTCAGCCATCGACACGAGCATCCTATTTTAGGTTCAAAGATTGAAATAATTGAAAATAATGACGATTATTGTGTCGTCAACAAGCCTCCTTCTATGCCAGTACATCCCTGTGGACAATATAAAGTTCACTCCATTTTGGGACAGTTGAATGTGAGGGAAAATATTAGGGGTCTGAGGACGTTGTATAGGTTGGATAGAGCTACTTCGGGATTACTGATATTTGCCAAGAATTATGAGGCTGATAGAGAGTTCAAGGCAGCGATGGAAGATCGTGGAATCAAGAAACAGTACCTGGCACTAGTGGAGGGCCATTTTCCAGAACAAGAAATTATTTGTGAGGAGCCGATCGGACCACTTGTACTTACTATGGGGATTCATTGTGTGAGGGGTGATGGCAAAAGTGCCAAGACAACCTTCAAAAAAGAGTGGTTTGATGGGCGGTGTTCTCTGGTAAGATGCTTCATTGAAAGTGGAAGGACTCACCAAATTAGAGTTCATTTGCAATATTTAGGCTTTCCAATTGTTGATGACCAGTTATACAATACTCAGTATTGGGGCAAAGAAAAAGGAAAGAATGGTGAATATGGGAAGGCTTTGGAAACTTTGGCAGAAGACATCTCAATAGCTCACAAAAGTTCTTTATGGCACGAGTCTCCAAATGCCGAGTATAATAAAAATATGGATAAATGGGCAAATGAAGAATTACCAAGCACTTTTGAAATAGCTAATTGTGAAGATTTGACCAATCTACCCCAATTCGACCCATTCTGTCTGAACTGTAATGTAGAAAAGAAGGACATACCTCCAAGCCATTTTCAATTATTCCTGCATTGTCTTAAATACGAAACAAACAAATTTACCTACCAAACCCCCATGCCTGAATGGGCAATTAAAAAATAATTAGTTCTCCGAATTTGAATAAATAAACAGTTTTTTATATGAAGGTGTGACTTGACTTTATTTCCGCATAAGGCTTACCCAATTGTGTTTTTAACAGAAGGTAATAAGAATTTTAGTTCTTTTGAATTTAATTAATTATTTATTTTGCATAATCTTAAAAATAAGTGTTTTTATTTCCCCGGTTATCAATTATTTTGTTAATTTTATCGTAAAATAACCAGGTGGATTAAGCGTAAATAGATTAATTCGTTTTTGGGTAATAATATTATTGCCTATAATTACAAGCACTTAGTATACACTACTTCCGAAATGACTTATTGATGTTCTGAAACCCATTTATTATTTGCTTGTAATTGTATGTTCATTAAATATTAAAAGTTTATTCAAATATTTTTAGATTCATTTCCATATACTTTGTTGAAATATATTATCAACTTGCTTAATATTTCTACACAATCTATTCTAAATGAATACATCGTTAAGTTTATTGCTGGCAGAATGGCAGAACCAAACAGTTTTATTCTACCTAGATCCGATTCAAATAAAAAAAATGAACTCTCCATTCTCAAACATATTATTGCCCGTTGAATGTGGAATAAATTTTAGTTGTTTTTTGATCGTTCTATATCTATATTATTTTATTTATAAGCATGCTTTACTACACGCCAACTTTAAATTATTAATAATAATGTTTGGTTTATTTTCTCAAATTTACAATTTATCCCAGACAATTAATACTTTTATAATGATTTTTGGTCAATTTGACAAGATTACCTCATTTGCTTATGAAACTTTTAGTATGTGTGCAGGGATGTCTATGGTCATTTTAACGATACCCATGTTAATTGAAAGATCCAATGCTTATAGATATTCAGACAGTTATGATATGTCTACATTTCAAGCCAGATATATTCTTTACACAATTATTACCTTTGTCATAGGATCTTGTTGCACAGTCAATTTTTCAGCACGTAGGTTATTTATTATCACATTAACGGTTGTATTTTATAGAATTCGTTGACTACATGTATTCTTCATTTATTTGGGCTTTTTCCACCATTTCAAGCACAATAGGTCTAATTGTATTATATTACAAGAATAGAAAATTACTAGACCTAGAAAAAATATTAAAAAATAATATAAACAAAAGGTAACAAAATTAACAAAAAAAAATAAATTCTCTTCAGATTCCAGCTTAATAATAACAGAGAAAGTATTCACCTATTAGTACTGATGAACATTCCATTAGCATTAACAAGCCTTGTATCCTTTCTGCTTCTTTTGTGTGTGCAAATTAAAGTTGGTAATGGTGGTGTCATTTCATCATTTGTTTTTGTGCTTTCTTCACTTTTTACAGTTGTTTTTCCGTTAGTTATGATATTTGGGCTGTCATCAACAAAGAAGGTAATTCGACAGGTGTGGAGGAATAATAAAATTCATTCTAATATTAGAGGATATGATTTAGATGAAAGAGAAAAGAGACTACGACTAGAAACGGAAATGTATTTTTCTCAGACAAATTCAACCTGGAATTAATTTTTTATTTATCATCGTTTTTAATATTTTATTTTATATCATACATACCTCAATTCACAATAACATTTAAGATGATGTCTATATCACGTCACTTTTTGATAAAATAAATGAAAAGTCTTAAAGTTCAAAAAACATGTAAAAAAGTGTTCATTAAAAAAAGATGATGATTAATGGATAAAAAAGACCCGTAAATATGTTTTCCATTGTTCGAAACAACACCAGCTTTGGTTGGATAAGTTATAATAATATAAAACTAGACAAGCAAATTAATATAAAATGAGTCTTTTTGAAAATGATCATCAATACGCAATGGAACTTAAAGTACCATTTTTAACTATCCTACTCATTTGTATTGCTTTTGGAGAGAGGGATGTCAATGATTCAGACCAATTTAGGCCATTCAATTTGATGCAGCAGCTTTCACAACCAGCTAAAGACGCTATTAATGCAATTCGAAAATTAAATAACTCAACCAGAGCTGGTGAAGAAAAGTTGATGGATGGTTATTTTAGTAAACTTCCTGATTCTTCTCCTGACAAGGTAAAAGTGGGACATGAAATACTAATTAATTAAACTTTCCAGATTGCTTACAATAAATTCATAACTGAAATTAAAGATTTAGATGCAAAATTGAAAACGAAAATCGACGAAGCTGTTGATAGTTCAAATTTAACAAGCCCAGAAAAGGATTTATTTAGAAAGTATGAAAGTATTTATCTTAACAAAACTTTAACTAAACCAGACATTCAAAAGCAAATCAAAGAACTTGAAGTAGCAAATAAGGATCCAACAAATAAAATAAAAAAAATCGTCCTAGAAGCTATTTACAACTAAATTGTTATTATAATTAATGAAACATTGGAATGTTATTAAGTTTAAACGTTTTGATATGTTTGCAATAAAAAGTGATTCGGATCAGATGATGTGTCGACATTTTAGGTGTGCGATTGAAGACACACATACAAATGGTGTTGTTCATTCAGATCATTTATATTTACATCATTGTTTAAAACTGTTTTCATTTTTCTTCATCAAATTTACTACTATTTGTTTTTATTAAGAGTTAAACCACACACAACCCAGACCCAGATCTTAATAATTGATGTTTCTTTCATTTCAAATCACTCCATCCCTTTCAATATTGATATCAAAATGAGCGTAAAAAATGTCCAATTTCACCCCAAACCATTTTTATCTTCCTTTCCACTCACACACTCCTTTCGACAGAGGGGCTTATCATGTTACCCTTACAACTAGTTATCTTCTCTCCATCTCAAAAGATCATCATTGGTATAAGGTCATTGAATGACTTTCTTATTGCTTTTGACTCGATTACCTAATAACTTAAGTTGTATCTTTCAGTAACGATGGACAATAACAATTATCTGAAAATTGTGGGTGATCCTGAGTTGTGTGACTTGGAATTAGTGTTTGCTGATCAGAAGGTTTTCAAGACGTCCAAGTACTTTTTGGCTTGTAAATGTGATTACTTTTACGACATCATTGCTAAAGACAAGAAAATTAGTAAGTTTAGTCGATTGATATGCGGTTACTTTTTGATTTTAGAGTCAATTAGTTATCCGCAATTGGAGATAGATCATTTTGGTGTGTATCATGATTGGATTCACAATAGAAAGACTTTCAAAATTAGTGGATTGGCAAGTATCGTCAGTTTGTTCAATGTTTTTCGCGTCTTCAAGATATCCGATGTTGAGGTTAGTCCTAAATTCAATACAACTTACCTTATTTATTAGGAACAATGTATGATTTACTTGACGGAAGAAGCATCACCCACCCACTACATCTACCTCTATGAAAAGTCCAAATTCAAAGAACTGGAAAACCTAAATGAAGTGATTAAAAATTTAATCAAAGACAATTTGGAGGTAAAAAGAGTAATGTTTGTTGATTCATCAATTTTTTTATAGAAATTAGTTGATTTGAATGGTCTGGATTGTATAGACTTGGATCTTTTTGATGAATTAATTGATGCAGAAGCAATCAGGGGAATGTCTCAAGAAAAAATGTTTGACGTAGTTGGAGGATGGATAAGTTACGATTTAAAAGGAAGAAAACATTTATGGAGTCAGTTTGCTTCGAAGCTTGATTGGAGTTTGATTTCTCAAAACTTTGCCAATAATATTTATCGAGAATATCCAAGTGTTTGTGAAAATTCTGAAATGGTTAAATTCCTTTTTGATCAAAATTGCCTTCGACAAAATAGTTTTAAAAATATTGGTTATAATAAGTATGCTTTTCTTGGATTCAAAAATAATATCTACCAGTTCAATCTTGATAATGAATTGTTTGAGTCTGTTGGGGAGCAGAAGAATGAATTGACAAGGATGTGCCCTAATGTTATTAATGATAATATTTACTACTTGAACAAAACCACCTCCAACATTTACTGGCTTAATTTAAAGTCTGGAAGATCAGATACCATTAAGACGAATGATCTTAAGATTGTTGACACTTGTATTAGTATGGATGACAAGGTTGTTGCAGTTTCGACTGATCCTTTCAATGCCACAGTCATTCAGAGTCTTAACTTGGAAAGAAACGATTGGGAGACAATGTGCGGTTGGACCAAGAACGGAACAAATAACGGGTATGTTGTTATCGGAAACTGCATTTACATTACTCCAGGAACAAATGCAAAAGTGATGTATCGGTATGACATGCGTGAGAAAGAAATCAGAGAATTAGAAACAATCCAAAATGGAACTATCTCTCCAAATGTGGTCAAACTTGACAGCGACATTTTGTTCTTTGGTGGAGTTTCAAATAGTTACGGGGTGTCGAAATGTTATATTTACGACACACGTGCCAATGCATATGAAATTAAGTCAAGTGTTCCAGAAAGCTTAACTTACTCGGGAACTTGTCTTCATAACGATAAAGTATATGTGTTTGGGGGCAAAAATTCGGGTGATATGCCAACCAATGGAATCTACAAGTACAACGTCACCAAAAACTCCTGGAGTCTGAGTGAAACGAAACTGCCTGTCTCAATGTCACGTGTTGAAGTTGCCATTTGATTTTTATATTTTAATAATGTATTTTATGTAGCTAGTGTCTATCCTTAATTCAAATAAATTTTTTAATTCATTTCCTCAAAGTTCAAATTCTAGCTGGTTTGTGTAAAGATATTTAATAAATAAAATGTCCTTCAACAGTCAGTTTAAAGTAACGATTCAGGTATATTAGTCAGTGTATCCTATTGAACGCACGATATTACAAAGTTTTAGACTAACCTAAACTATAATTGCATTTCACCCCATTTACACCCTTTTATATTAAATTAACTTATTTAATTAATGTTTTTGACTTAGCTTCCAGAAAGGCAAAACAATTATAACTTAAACTGCCTTCAGTTATTATTCGAACTACCTTAATTACAATTCGAGTTGTGTTTGATTGTCATTTAAGTTACTCAATAACAAATCAAATAGTTTTTGTTTTCAATGAACAACCATCTTATTATTAATTCACCACTAATAACAAAGTAATTATTTAAAACTTAGATAAACAGATATTATTTGTCTGGAACTAAAATCATAATCTAAAAATAAGTCCAACATGAATTCACTCTATGATACATGTATGGTAGTTGGTGGGATATTTGGAACAACAACAAATCTATTATTTTTTATTCTAATGCATTTTTTCCCAACTAAGCATTGTAATACATTGAAATTATTTATTAAGTACTTCCGTTTGCTAGATGCGCTAGCTTGTTTTGTGATTGGCTTGATGATTCAAGCTCATTTTGTTCCAGGTGTAAATGTCAGTGGTAGTCATGGTATTTGTCAGCAATTGGAGAGTAAAAATTGTTTGAAAATCTCATGTGCCTTTTCAATCAGTATTTGTTTTGCTACTATCGGAGTTGTGGCACTTGCTAATATGATGAAGTAAACGAGATACATTCTTTATTTATTGACATTTTTTAGGTATAATGTATTTTGCCGAAAGAAAGATCTAATGTATACTTCAATTTATGAGAAAATTATATATTTATATATCTTTGTTATTGGCCCAGTAAGTATCTTTGGTACGGTACATAGCTCTGAAATTTATGCATACAACCAATTTATTTCTTTGGATCCGAATGTAAGTAACTATCCATTTACACTAAATAACTTGTTTAGGACTTAAAAATACTGGAACCATTCTTAAATTCCAATTATTATATTATTCAATTAAAAGCCAGTGATGTAGGAAATACACCATTATTATATGCACTTGGATCCATCACAATCGGCGGTGCAATAATATTCGTAACAGGGGTCTATTATTACATCTACATCGAATTAAGCCTTTGGAAAGCAGCGAAAGAAGCTCTTACAAATACTGCTCAAACAATAAAAGTGATCATTAATCTTTTGCGTTTCCAAAATGCTTGTTTGATTATATTCTGTTTTATTCCTATAATGATGCCCTTTGCTTTAATTGTTTTTGATATGCCACCCTTTGCCAAGTCAATTGTTTCTAATATTTTTTTATTTATTTTGCTGTACTATGTGGTGTCACCCTTTGTGGCTTTTTACCATTTTTATAAACCTGAAATGAGAGCCATTTTCTGTAGTGGTTCAAAAATTATACCTTATACCACTCAAAATGAATAGAATTAAGCAAAATTAACGCAATTAAACAAAATAAATTCAATCACAAAAAGAAAAGTAATCTTATTCAAAGGAGTAATAAAACAAAAACTGTTTTGTGAAAGTATATTAGTTTATTGTTCATAAGGAAATATATAAAATTTTACACCGAATAGATTATATTTTTAATTTATTAAACACCACTCTTTAATGTTGATTCTTTTTCCTAACTAACTTACACTTTTCTTGGGGTGCTTCTTTTCATTAAGTATTTTCGACTGTTCCCGCACTGATGCCTTTTCCTCTTTAATTTGCATTTCCATTTTAGGTCCATCCTTCCCTTTGGTTACAACACCTCTTCCTTCTTTCTTTTTCTGATCCCCAGCCTTTTTATGTTGAACCTTCTTCATCGCATCCTCAACTTTCCTTCTACCCATCTCTTCCTTAATCTTCCCCTCACCAGATCCATACTCCAGTACTTTTTACCCAAAACTCAAGCACCTTCCACTCCAAATAAACACAAAAACTAACCACAAACCATTGCAACAACTTGTCTCCGTCTGATCAAACCAACTATTAATCAACCACCACCAATCTCACTCTTCCCGACCAAATTTGATTAATATCCATCTCAACATTCAAACTCCACCATTAAATAAAGAAACATTTTATTAAATTAGCAAAACAAGTATAAAGAAAACAATAAATAATATGCGTTATAATATTTAGTATGTACAAATAAAAATGATTACAAAGGTTTGGTGCCTTCTAGGGTAGATTCAATGTCCCGTTGAGCAGAGGAGGTAGAGACCTTTGACTTGGGTGTTGACTCGCCTAGGTTGGAGGCAAACATTTTCATTTTGTCCCGAAACCCCAGACTCGACCCATCCATCTTGCCTTTTCCCGAACGGGATTGGCTTTCTTTGAGCATACGGGTTCGGGGGTCGTTGTAGATTTCGTGGGTGCCGATCGTCTGCACACGGGGCTCTTCATCTTCCTCCACTTCGTAGTCTTGTCTTCGTGGCAGGTCACACATCTTCACGCCTTTGCATTTAACTACCAGTGGGTTGTAGTTTTCTTCTTGACTACTTGGCGACAATTGCTCTAGTTGGTGGGGGGGACCAAAGTCGTTCACAACTACACGAGAAATGCTTTTGGCCGAACATTCTTTGGGCCCCTTTTTGCATTCCTCTTCCACCAGCATGTTCATTTTTTTGACATCCGCTGCTACCAAGTCGATGTCGTGTTCGATTTCGTTTTGGTGGGGTTTGGAGCTGGTTGCAGACAGGGAGGAGGATTGAGATTGGCGTTTTTGTTCGAATCTAGTTGCCATTTCGGACAAGAATGGGGGTGGGGTTGTCTTTGCTTTCGTTGACACAGAACTCATCTTGCCTGGGGACGTGGACAACTCACCCAACAGCTTGATCGTTTCTCTGTACCTCCCCATCTCCCAAGCAGACATCTCATCTCCTTTGGCCTCCAGAGCATCCAACTCATCGTGGTACCTTTCTCGAAGTTGGCGGGGCGACAATTCTTCGCTAAACAAAGGAGCTGACCTTCTTCCATTTTGGAAGTCTCTTCTCAAAGGATGACTCTGAACCGCCACCTCACTCACCTTACCCTCACCAAAGGGTTGGGTGGTGTGAGGTTGGGGAGTAGTTTGATTGAATGGAAGGACAGAAGCGGATCTATTTCGATTCTGAATTGGAACAACATTCACACTCCTATTCATAGCTTCTTGCAAGGCAGCATACTCATTGTGTTGATTGATTCCATTCTGATTTCCTTTGGAGATGGAAGAATGGCTGGTGGTAGTTGGTCTGGCCGGCTGAATGACAGGAGGTCTGGTGGCGATCCGGTAATGAGATGGCAATTGACTGTTCACGGACTGCTTGCTGTAAGTGGGAGGCAAGTGAGTGGGGTGGTGGGAGTGTTCACTGTTGGTTCGGATGCGGTATGTGTTCAGGGATGGGTTGGAGGATGAGTTGATGTCAGGACAGGCATACGTCCTCTCATTGGGGGTCTTTTGCTGGTAAGGATGGCTTGGTTTTGGAGTATCATGATTACCGAAGTGCGAAGACAACCCATTGAAATGGGCGGCGTTCTTAGCTACCTTGAAATGCAACTCATTCCCCGCTTGGGCCATGATGTCAGCTGCCCGTTCTTGTGTGATCCCAATCAGACTAACCTTATTCAAAGCAACCAATTGATCCCCACTCTCGATCCTTCCATCCTTAAAGGCAGCTCCTGTCTCAAACACCTTCCTGACATAAATTCCCAGTGTCTTGTCTTGAACACCCTACAAAGGAAACAATTAAGTAATGACACCCCTACAAACCCAAAAAACCACCGCTTTTACCTTTTTCCAATCACAATCATTATCACAAACATCCTTCCTCTTTGACCTAATAAATTGGTCGTACGTTGGCAAAGAACTCATAATAAAATAAACAATCGTCCCCAAAACAATTCGATACAACTAAACAGTGAATGAAAGCACTTTTGTATCAAAATAGTGTATGATTGCCCCTCGCCAACATCTTTTCTCGAGACTTGACTACTAATATTAATATGTCATCGAAGGTAGGGATATCTTTTTGAATGTTGTTATTAAAAATTGCTCAAATGGTTAGACACTTACTATATAGTATG
The DNA here is from genome assembly GCA_963281155.1 of Rhabditophanes sp. KR3021. Classification (NCBI taxonomy): domain Eukaryota; kingdom Metazoa; phylum Nematoda; class Chromadorea; order Rhabditida; family Alloionematidae; genus Rhabditophanes; species Rhabditophanes sp. KR3021. Next base: position 9,019,473 of record CAUJLY010000001.1, read on the forward strand.
TTGAAGAATGTTGGGTTAGAGAGTAGGGAGGATGGTATATATTAGTAATAATATTTGTGATTGTATCCCCTTTTCGTCAAACTTACTTGATTGACTGCACAGGCTGCTACGATGGACAGACCAATGCCGGAGCCTGGGGTTCGGGTGAATGAGATTGACACCACTTCTGGGCGGTGTTGGATTGAGGGGGTGAGTGATTGGTTGGAGTGGTGGTGGTTGGCATGGCTTTGAACATTCTGATGAGAGGAGGCCAGTTCGGTGGAAGCTTGTGACAAAGTATCTCCATGATTTACCTTCCTAAAATGGACACTCCACGACCCGCTTGCCATTGACACAGGATAAAAGCGACATACTCCTTGAGCTTGCAACGAACTAATTTGCTCCATCATGGCAGGATGGATGTCTTTAATGATCTCAACGACATAACTGTCAAGTGGAAATTCAAATGGAACATCTTTTAACTTTCTTTCTTCCAATAATTGGATAGGTGTATTGGATTGCCTGGCAATTTCATCTGCTTGACCATGCAGTTGAGTCATGTGAATGCATTGGGAAATCAAGGCAGGGGAGATTGGGTGTTCGGTGGAGTCGGGGATGTAATGAGTAAGCAAAAATTGGACTTGCTTCGAGTTTAGTCTGTAACAGGTGGCTCCCAACACAGCCACTTGGTCCTGTCTTTTGGGGGTAGTTAGGAGGTTTACGGTTTGGATGATGCGGTCCATGTGTAGTTCTGCCATCATCTCTAGGCCATATTGTTCGGACCATTTGATGATGTTGTATAGTCTTTCTTTCAGACAGAAGGACCACGACCTGGTTAGGTGTTGGAGACCATCGTCAGTACTGATCATCCAGTTGAAAATGTACATATTCAAGTAGTGGAAGAGTTGGTAGAATATTTGAATTTGAATGGCTGTGTTGACTCTATTTCTATTAAACTGTTCGATGATATATTTGAAAACATTGATAGTATCAACAGAAGCCGACCCATTATCTATTCTCGAATCCAAAAAAGTAGCCATCGTATAGGAAGCTCTGACTTGGCAAGCATCATTCAACAACGAAAAACACCGTTCCACCAAATCATGGAGCCTTCCTATCGAAGTTGCCAAGATGGGGTGGAGGTGGGTGTCTGCTTGGCAAATGAACAAAAACTCGGAAGAAACCGTCAGCCAGTAAGCCAGGACAGCAATAGCATTCTTGTTGGAATACATTTGGTGGTGCAATTTGGTGCGAATGGCATCAAAGAAATTGATTAAATTGACATTCCTGACATCCTTGTGGATGTTTGGCTTGTAAAGAGTACACGATTTATGTCTCATCACCATATACAAGATCAAAGCAGGACCAGGCCTAAATTGGACTGTCTCAATGGCACTTGAATTCAAGAGGAGATTCAAAAAGGCGTCATCTTGTCCTTCGTAAATTTCGATTAAACCGGGCAAGGCTTGAGTTGGAATGATGGGGGGAAGGGTGTCGTTGGTGTGGAGGTGGTTAAAGGTTGATTGGAGCGAATACAACGAATTAACAGATCCTTTCCGTGTGTGAACAGGAGCTGCATAGGGATTTGCATCGAAATGAGTTGTGATGGGCATGGTTGGGCTGGAATGAATGAAACGTTTTAACAAAAGCCTAGCAAATAAATATATATAAATGATTTTGTAAGCAGGTGAAGAGACCTTGTCAAACATATTTCCTACTTATCTCAAGTCACAACAAAAAGATGGTCCAACATACGATTTATGCATGAAAATGTTTCCAAAAACATCGAAAGTTGTGATTTGGCCGTCGTCGTGTTTAGATAACGAAGGTGACTTGTAATAAAATGTTTGAGCAATAGTTGGAGAAAAGTGGACTTTTTTTAAGAATTGGCCATCGGTACCGTCGATAAAATGTTGGTGGAAGTAAGAGAGCCTGGTACCTTTGTTTGCAGATAAAGATCTAGATCTTTCCTTCGAATACATTTTTTGTTTTATTAAAAATGAGGCAGGAGCCTAGTGGTTGTGCCATCCAAGGTAGACAATCAAAAATATCTAACTTTTCTTATCCAACGACCAAAATATGTATATATGGCCGCTAGTATCTACTTTCTCTTTGGGAATGATGTAAATAATAATAGTATATAATATTTGCAGTGCACCTTTCTCCCAACAACAGAATGTTTTTTGCTAGTTGAAAGGAAAATATGCTAATAATAGTAGTATGTCTATATATAATGTATTTTATTCTTATCGAAACGGTTCCCAACACCCGAGCTTCTCCTTTCTCTATATGGGTAGGGTTTATTTTATCAAATGAAATATCATCACCAATATAATACATACACTCTTATATATAATTTGTTTATAATGGAAGAGAAACTTTTTAGTCTCTTTTTAATGTTACTCTTCTAGTTCAGTTATTTTATAAATGTGCGAATATTTTTGTGCATATTTAAATTGAAATTGATATAAATTTGATGTAACTTTAGTTACCATTTTTATGATGTTAAACTTACTCTGAGATAGATGAAGACGGAGACGATGTAAGAAGGTTGATGTTTGGTTGGAGGTTTGATGTATTGAAGTCCTAAATGAAAAAATAGTAATATGGAATAATACAATTTTGTTGGAAAAATTGAAAGGTAATAAAAAGCTTATGGGTCCATTATAATGTCTCAATCTTTATTATATTTATCGTTTGTTCGAACTTGATTTGTTGAGATCGACAGAGATACATTTAGATTTGTTATTAACGAATAATAATAATCTATTATGAATTACAAGTGGTACCGAAAATCAGTTGAAGCAATAAATAAGTGGACACTTTGAATTGCTTTTTATGCAAGAGTAAAATATCGTTTGAATGTTATTTAGATACTAAATGTCTTTTATATACGATGAATCATGATCATGTTTTTTGTCATTTTATTGGATGGTTGGTATGTGTGTGGTTATGAATAAGTCACAATTTTTTTTGTATGTTAATGATAAGATTATCAGTCTTAAAAAGGGAGGAATAAGGATGGTAGTGTAAATAGAAATCGCTTTCATTACGCATCATTTTGTCCCACTCTTTTTGATTTATAAAAATATCGCTTTGCATTTACAAACAATCAATTTGTTTATATAAATGTAGTCTTTTCAACTTACGTAATTTGAAAGAAACCGGAAAATAATTTCTGGACTTCCAATTGTTATGGTACAGCCATGTTTTAGTTTTTCGGTGGAGGTGATGTTCTTTTGATTTACTTCTATTAAAACCCTGCTATCTAAGGGAGTGATTGTTACGACACCATCAATAAATGAAACAAGACAATGCCTTGAAACAACAGTAGGAGAATTGATCTAAACAAAAATGAATAAATTATTTTGAATGAACAAACATACGTAAATATCCTGATTCTTAGATAAAGCAGGATCTGACCCAATAATCGTGATATCCTTTTTGATCAAAATACTGCTATCAAAGTTCTCTTTTCCATTCACAATATCAATCGGAATTAAGACAGGAGTTGTACCGTGAACAGATTTCGTTGAAAAAATTGGCGAACCATGGTCTGGAAAGTGATACTCGCTTTGGTGTGAATAATTAGCTAGTGACCCCATTTGTGGATGCATGTTTTCGGGTCGGCGCCTGATTGTAAATACTAAGTCGCCTAAAAGAAGTTTGTATTAGATTTATGGAAAAAGTTTGTATTAGTTTGACAAAAGAACGTTTTGATTAGATTTGATGAAAGAACGTTTTTTGTGATTAAATAAGGAATTTTGATGATTGAATTGTAACCAAAAAATATGGATAGTCTACGAGTAAGTGTAAAGAAGCAAAATAAGTGTAGGAAAAGATCATATAAAAAGTGAAAACATCAATAAAAATGACGATTAGATGTTTCAAGGGCGATGGAAGGAGATTAGTAAAATTATGGTTTGGTATTGTCTATAAATGTGGGTTTAGAGTATTGTTTTGACAAAAAAGAATGAATGGGATGCAATTAGAGGGGATGCTGATTGAGAACTAGTAAATTACTGTACAAAATATAGAGTCTCATACATACTATGTAAGACTCTTTAAAAGAGGGTTTTTAAGAGAAGGAGGAATGATTTTAAAGGATGTCAGAGGGAAACATACCTTCTATCAAATAGAACATTAAAATAAAGTGTAAATGAATAGGAATTTTTGATTAAATTTTGCTCGCTAAACAAACTATTTTTGTCTTAAACATAAAAAATAACAACAAAAGTTGCGAGGCAACTACACTAACGAGTGTAAAGAAACAACAATACAAGTTGTTGAAATAAAATGAATCACAAGGTAATTAGGAAAAGAAATGTCACAAAACTTACCCTCACTATTGGCATGGTCAGGGTGGCGGTGTTGATGGTAAAGAACGTTCATCAAAGGACACTCATCAATAGTTAAGACGCTTTCATCGCAGCCTAATGATTCATTAGATATACTTTGAAGGTCATTCCCACATTGGTTTAGGATAGATTGTGGCACGATGCGCTGTAAATAAATTTTATTATTAGAATGGATTCGAAGGGATATGGTGGTACCTGAGTCAGAATATAGTCTGCTATTTGGTGGTTGCAAAGACCGTACTTGTCCAGAGTTTCTCGTAACAATTTAGATGTTGTGTCCGAGGTAGAAACCAATAGGGAGACATAATTTTTGTTTGGGTTCAGTGAATAACCATAGATCTTTAGAGAACCGCCATTGCCCATCATTTCTTTTAGCTTATTCTCCAGTTTTTGTTCTCGACGCTTTTTCATCACCACTTCTGGATTCGAAATAGTCCTATTGAAGGGATTGGCAGAAGAGGCATCCCTCAGCACTTCTTCCGTAATTGTTGTTGCTTCCGCACATTTCTTTGAATTCTCGCTACTTTTGCTCCCACTCTTAGATTCCTTTTTGTGACGCTTTGAAAATGTTGGAGCCACCCTCGAAGTAGTGTCCTCGGCATTGTCATTTTTAAGTATGAATTTGCCCTCAAGGCAGTCTTTGTGCCAATTTAATTGAACCAACAACGGCTTCTCCATAGGATCCAACTTCCGTTCCACACCATCATTTTGTGCTTCCCACAAAGAATATTGAGGTGTGGTGAGCATTTTCATGTCTGGCCTAAACTTTTCTAACAACGCCTCAATAACTGAGTTAGTATCAGCGGTCGAGGCGACTCTGATGCACTTTGAGGATACTTTTTCTCCATTATCACGAAAGTAAAAACGCATCACCCCGTAGATGTCAAGATTCTAAAAAACAAAATGATGTTACTGATATGGGATGGTTACCTCGTCTGGGTGGGAAATGGCAAATAATTCCAACCTGCTTTCGTTCCACTCATCGATTAAATGAGTCAACTGTTCTTTCTGTGCCTCCAAATTTGCCATGATCTGATGTGAAGTACCAGTTTCGGCAGACTCCGTCGACATTCTCGACTTTGGAGAATCGAACATTTTAGAATTGTAATAAATATGTACCTGCAAAATATAAAAGTCAGTAATATGATAGCTGAAGGTAATAATTTGAACAAAATATTTATTACATCCAATTTAAATATTCATCCACACCATCAAAAAAAGAGATAACGATCAGCGCAAGGGCTTTTTCAGGTATAAAATAGATATCGTCAATAAATCACTTGACTATTAATTGCGTAAAGTTAAAAAGTATCATATCTTAAGGCTTAGTCAAAAGACTACACACACCATACACATATATTAGGCTCGATTTAAAGATGGGCTCAAATTTGTTAACAAATCTAAGCACAATCAAAAGACCTATTGTTTAGACATATTTCATTTTAAGTGTATCAATACATATGTCTCTTTGACTAGTTTTAAAAAGACCGTTTGGATGACTATAAATATTTTGTAGATACAACTTAAAACAAAACAATTTCGCTATTTGATTTCATTACAAACATATAACCTTTTTTTGATCAGGCTTTTCTTTTAATGCAAGTGATGAGGCATCCTTTTGGTAAGAAGGTGCTTAGTGCTGGAAGGGGTCTTTTGGGTTGTGTTTAAGGTACGTCATTTTAAATGTAAAAGCATGTAAAAGAGATGAAAAAAGCAAAAGCATGATCGTGTAGACAGGTAAATTTGTGCAAAGTTAAGGAATGTAGAAAAGACACGATAGTCCAAAGTTGATTTGACGACATATACTCATTGCTTTGATCTAAAAAGACATGGCATTAAGTTGGATAGCATAAGTCAGGACCTTTTGGTGAGATAGTTTTGGTGCGACATATGCTAGTTGTGTTTGGGAGAGGAGTACAGTGCTGATATGTATATAGATTAATAAAAGACACTTTTTTGTAGTTGGCGTTAAGTTGATATAAGTAATCAGGAAATGGGATTACAAAGGACAATCTCATTTTTTTGATAAATGCCGATGAATAGAAAATACAAAAAGACGGTTGGAAATAAAACAAAACGCAACGTACAACAAATGGTGGTTATGCAAAAAGAGTAAAAAATGAAGACATAGTTATGACACATTATTGTTGATTACAATAATATTAATAAGCAAGTGTAGAAGATGTGAAAAAATGTGATTGATAAAAGAAATATAAATGGTGGAGTAAATATTATTTGCAGATTGATCAAAAAAGAAGATGTTGTTTTTTGTTGAATCGTAATGAATAGGCAAATGAGAATTTGTTAAACAATGTGATGAATAGAAATGAGACCTTTTGAGGTTAGTTGGTTTACCTCGTTCCATTATGTGTATTAATAGTATTAAGGAAAGTGGTGTTCGTAAACAGGAATTAGGGATGCTATATTTAATGAATGTGAGGAGTTGTTTGATGGGCCTATTGTATACGCATCATTGGCATTGGCAAGAATAAATATGATTTAATGTTCGTATAAATATGATTAAATATAATCAAATATTTAGAGAGAATATAAAAGTTGATCGGGGCAATTTATGACATCTAGCAGCCACATTTCTACTTATTACTACTCATCTTCGCATCACAGTCCGTCAAATTTGCTTGTTGTTATGATTGAATAGTATAGATATATTTGTTTCGGAAACAAAAAGAATAAATCTCTAACAATACATTGGATGTAACTTTCACATAGATTAAATTAAAAACAGTCCTTAAATTATTCATCACTTCACCATCTAATCAGTCAAAAGATAAGTGGATGCTATAAAGAGTAGATTAAGTTAGAAAAGGGTAGTTTATTTAAAGTCAAGTGGTTGTTTAAGGCAGTGCGAAATTTGGAAATATTTATTTGATTCATAAATTGCAAATACTTCTATTAATAAATTTTATTTAATTACTTCATTTAGGATGAAGAGGCATACAATCATGTACATTTTGTTGTGTTTCTAAATGTCGCCTTATCCATGAATCAAGTGGTGACGAATCTGTGTTGGTTTTAAATATGTCGGATTGTGTATGTAGATGTGTTCAATATTTTTTACTCTGCGAAGAATTGAGATCAAAAATGCTCTATTAAAGATAGGTTGGACATTTTATTATTTTAAACACAATTAGTTGAAGAAGATGGAATTTAGATGTTGGTGGTTTTACAGAGTTAAAGTAAAAGTTTTATTACACACATAAATAAATAAAAGTTTATATTGTTTTATTCTTTCATATTTTGTCGTTCCGTTAGTTCATGATAGAGACCACGAATATTCATCAATTCGCCATGATTTCCTTTTTCGATGATGATTCCATCCTTGATTACAGCAATCGTATCGTAATTTGCAATCGTCGATAAGCGATGTGCAATTGCCACAACTGTTATATTTTGACTAACTTTGTCCAGGGCATCTTGAACCAACTTTTCTGATTCGTTGTCAAGAGCACTTGTTGCTTCATCCAAAGCAAGTATCGATGGCTCCCTTAGCACACAAGTGGCTATGGCAATTCTTGATTTTTGACCTCCAGATAGTTGAGTGCCTTTATTTCCGACTCTAGTTTCTAGCCCTTCCGGCAATGATTGGACAAAGTCATAGATATTACACATCTTCAAAACTTCATTAATGCGTTCATCACTTATGTGGGTCACTTCTTTTCCCAGTCCATACAACAAGTTTTCTCTGATCGAGCAATCGAAAAGAATGGGTTGTTGGCCAACTAAAGCTATTTGAGATCTAACACTTTGGATATTCAAATCACGTATATCATGACCGTCTAATAAAATCTGGCCTTCACTCGGATCATAGAATCTTTCTATTAATTGAATGGCCGTTGACTTTCCACAGCCACTGGGCCCAATAAAGGCTACCTTGCTCTTAGCTTTAATTGTAATGTCTAAACCTCTGAGGACTTTTACAGATGGTCTTTCTGGATAATTGAAATGTAGATTCTAAACGGAAATATATGAAGTGCTTTAAGTATCCAAACTTACTCTTAATTCGATTTGACCAGTTAATTTGATCTTCTTACCCTCATCAGTAAAACTTTCAATGACAGCCTTTTCTCCTAGAGTTGCAAAAATGATGCCGGCCGCATATTTCGATTTAATATATTCCCCAAAGTAAGCAGACCCAAAAGCAAGACTGAAATAAAAGATATGAATGCGACATTTCTAAATAAATAAAAAGATACCTTTGCATTGTAAAAGTAAATGCAAATATTGTCTTGAGAACATGTAAAGGAACAATATACCCTTTCATTACCAACCATATGGAAAATCTATAGGCACTTGCATTCACAAAAAAGACCATGCTAGAAGCAGTGGCATAAAGAACCGCTTGTAGGAACGAGTTTTTGATGGCTGTATCATGAGAAGCTTTTAAGAAAGCACTGAATATTTGGTGTAACCTTTTTTCAAGAGTTAAAGCTTGCACTGTTTTGATATTTTCAATAGCTTCCAAGGCTACTTTAGAAGCTTCTTCTGTTTCATAATTATCCGCGGCATTTTTATTTGAAATAAATCTCATTCGGTAACCTGGAAGAGTCGTTAATAATTATGAGTATCAAATGGATGCTGTGTTTTAATATGATGTTTGAAAGGTGTCTTTTTTTAGTAAATTGCTTTTCATTTATAAAGTATTTCAACTCAATTTTATCGTTAGGAACCACAAATTAGAGAATGCCGCCACCTACCAACAACCAAATAAAAAGGGTGTTCCAATAGTGATTCAGACAAGGGTTTGCCTTTCAAAATGTGGGATGCGATGAAGCCAGAAGTAGAGGCAAAAGGTAAGTATCAACTATAATCAATCAATTTAGCAATCGCTGCTAAGTTACTTAATTCATTGGAACCAATTAAATTGAAGAATCCATGAGGAAGAACAACTCGAGTTGGTAGTTGACGATTATACACTTTTATTGGAGGAAAATTACTGCTTAATAAAGCATTGAAAGCAAACCGTCTTTGAAAAGAGTCAATTGGACCGGATCTTATCTAAGCAACCGGTCCCTGCAAATTACACCCCTTTTAAATTTTACCTTGCATTACCTTGACTGATCCCGATCAAGGGAAAAATAAAAATGAGTAAAGAAGCTAATTGCCACGAGAAGTAAAAAGCAATGCCGACTCCAGTACACAACCCAACAAATGCAGACACCAATTGGCCTAATTTGGCATCAACTGAATTTTTGATCATTGTTGCGTCTGTAGCCAATCTAGCGCTAATTTTTCCTGTTGAATGGTTTTGGCTATCAAAGTAACCTATTTCTCTCCCAATTATATTTTTAAATAAAGCAGATCTTAGTCGAAGGGTGAACTTTTCTGAAGCCAACCCAAAGAAGAATGAACTGCCTAAATTGGTTATACCCATCATAATTCCTATTGCCAAAAAAATTAGACTCCAAAAATGGCCGTCGCTTTTTAGTTTTTCTTTATCGGTTTCTGAGAATACTTTAGTGATTTCCGAGAAAATTTGGGAGAAGATCGGAAAAATCACTCCCTGACAGGCGGCAAAACAAACAGCTATACAAATTAAAGGCCATTCAGGTCTAGCAAATTTCATGATTTGGATAAAGTTTCCTTCCTTTAACCCTAGTTCCTTCAATTCCTTTTTCAATCTTTTTGCGTCATCTTTTTTTCCTTTCTTTTCATCTTTATCAACTTGTGCGAATTGGTCAGGGGAAGAAATATCCGCAGCTGCACCATTCTTCGACAACGAAACTATACTAGACCGCTTACTATTAAAAGAACTCACACTAGCCAAACGTCTTTTCTTAGGTTTATCCTCCTCACCTTCTATTCCCATGTCAGCAAACACCTGTGTATTGACTAGCTGATGATAAAAACCCTTCTTATCCAAGAGCTGTCCATGTGTCCCAGACTCCACAATCTCCCCACCTTTCATCACCAAAATGTTGTCTGCATTCTTAATTGTACTCAATCTATGGGCTACCACGATTGTTGTTCTCCCAATCGATGCTTTATCTAACGCTTTTTGTACTATATGTTCACTAAAACAATTAACTTGACAAACGTCCCCAAATATTACCTTACCTATTTGAATCCCTACAAATATAATATTATGAACAAAAATGATATTTAATAAACTTGCAATGCAGATGTTGCTTCATCCAGCAGAATGATCTTGCAATTTTTTTGAATAACACAAGCCAAACAAATTCTTGCCTTTTGACCTCCACTTAATTGACTGCCTCGTTCCCCCAGCATGGTATGTATTTGTTGAGGGAATTTAGATACGAATTCCCAGGCATTGGCTTGTTTTAGTGAGTTGATGACATCGGCTTCGGACACTGATTTGTCGAAACAGGACACGTTGTCGTAGATGCTTGCGTTGAAAACTACCGCATCTTGGGAGACGACTCCGATGATGTTTCGTAAGTAATTGATATTTATGTCTTCGATCTGGTGACCGTCAATTAGGATTTGCCCCGAATCCGGATTGTAATATCTGAGCAATAATTGGACGATCGTTGATTTGCCTACATTTTTATTATAAGTATATTTTGTTTAAATCTCTACCTGATCCACTTGATCCAACCAAAGCAACCGTTTCGCCTGGCAAAGCATCAAAGGAAATTCCATTTAAGACTTGGACGTCGGGTCTAGTTGGATAAGAGAAGGTGATATTCTTTATTTCAATTCTTCCGCTGATTGCTTCAGGCTTAACACCACCTGTACCTAGAGAATCAATGTCAGGTACTCTATCAATGATATCGAAAATGGGAGCTGCAGCTCCTTGAGCAGTTGACAAAACTGTCAATTGATTTGCTGCTTGTCCAAGAGCCTAGTCAAAGTTGATAAATAAAAAGGATAATGAATAAATTTACCATACTACCTGTCAAATGCCGTCCAATATTAAACAGTCAAAATGTAAGAAAGAAGACAATTTAATTAGATGTGAAAGTATCTCTCTCAATCCCTGATATATAATCAAACTTACCCATCATTATCGAGAAAAAAGCTGTGAAGACATCATTAGGCTGGATAGTTCCGTCATAAACAAAGTCCGTAGCAAACCAGAAACTAATTGCGTAATTAGTGAATACACAGAAAAAAGTGACTCCAAGTCCAAGTCCTACAATCCAACCTTTCTTCACACCATCCTTCATAGCGACAATCAAAGAATTTTCATATCTGTTGTGTTCATGTTGTTGGCCATTAAAACTAGTAACAGTACGAATTGCACTTAAACTTTCTTCAGCCACCCTACCAGAAACAGCATACTGCTCAGCTTCTCTTCGTGAGGCAGTTGCCATCAAGCGAGAAATGAAAAATCTGTCCATCCGAATATTTAATTTAAAAACATTTGGATAACTTACCCGCAACAGGCAATAACGGGCATCAATGCCATCATAATAAGCGTCAATTTCCAGGAATAAACAAATCCCTAAACAATACATTATTTCAAATCCTTTTAAACTCACTATAATGATGCCTCCTATGAATTGGGCCAAATACTGCACCAACAACCCAATCTTATCTCCCAAACCTTCCTTTACTCTTTCAAGATTATCAAACATTTTAGTAGTCAAGGAGTCTGTATTTTTATCAAAAAAGGCAGAATCTTGCCTCAAAGTACTGATCAAAAATTTTTTCTTCAAAATCAAAGTAACTCTTTCGCAAGAAACATTGAAACAAAGTACTTGTATAAAAGCAGCACAAAACATGACTCCACCAATGATGACATAATTATAAACTTGATCCAAAATATTATTTTCAAACATGTTCCACGTAAATTGTTTTTGTGTTTCAGTAAAATTTGCTTTTATACTTGGATTAATATCACCAGCTTCTAATGTCATTGCCTTGATGAAGGAGGAAGTTACGTTGCCGATGATGATGCTTAAAGCGGGCAAGGCAACCCCTAACACCACTGATACTATCAACCCGAGTCCTAGGAGAAGCAGATCAAATGGTTTCCCATACCTCCATAATTGTTTCAATGAAGCTTTTGGCAAGGGCTTCACTTGTCTAAAAAGAAGATTTAATCTATATATCCAACGATAACTTACTCCTCCTCACCATCATCTGCCTTCTTTCCTTTCCTACAACCCATACTTTAATATATATAAGCAATATTTAAATGAAAATTGCCCTTACTCAAAAGTACTTATATAATGTAAAAAGATAGATATACCCCCTCGTGAGATTAGGTATGTGGAGAGTATCAAACATTTTCGAAATGTCCTTTATCAGTTCAAAAGAATATAAAAGTAAGCCCAGCAACAACTATACAAAAATGATAAGAAATCATCGATCATTCAATTTTTTAAGTTTTGTTGGGAAAATTTGGGAAAGAGTAATTTTAATTTTGGTTATTTGTACTGGTAAAAAGTGATATCCTTGTCAGAGTTGTCTTGAAGGCCATTCTTTCATCATTTTCTTGTTGGTTGCGTTCATTTTGTAAGAATGAATATTAAAGGTCTTGGTGTCTTAAAAATCGACACCTTTTGTCACATTATCCCCACCAATTATTTTCTTTTTATTGCCTGTTCATCATTAAAATGGACCGAGATTTGATTTTGCTCGAAAGTTGATTAGATTGCACATATTTGGCGGTTGTTATGATGAAAGAAGTGTAAAGGTGTAATGCAGTTACTTGTTAATCTACAAAGTCGACAATTAATGATGACGTTTTCCTTATTGTGTAAGTCCAACAAATGGTACGATCAAACATCTCGGCCAACTACTTATTATTGCCCTTAATTTGAAGTAACTGCCATCAACCCGTCCCGCAACTCCCCCTCTCCTCCCAAATCCTCTCCCCTCAAAGCTGGCCACTCTTCAAGAAGTTCCTGAACTCAAGCCACACTCGTCACCACACCTAAGATAAGAGAATCAACAACATTCTTATATATTAAAATAAACAACTTCTTAATATAGGACCGACCATGTATTTATATGTATACAATATTATCATATTTGAGAATTGATTTCAATAGAGACACACTACTAAAAGATATTATTTATTAATTGTGAAACAAACCACACAAATATCCATCTCCTATCCATCCATTCCAACCAATTAGATGTACTAAAAAAGGGAAGGTTTTATTGGTGGAGAGTAAAGAGTGGAGAGAGAGGTTAGTTTATTTTATTTTTTTTGTTGCCTATTTTTTGGCTTTTTATTAGGCGGTCTTTTTTTTTATGATGAAGGATCGAATTAAGGAGATGCAAAGGATTGGGAAGGTTTGTCAGTTGACGGATGAAGATGAGGATGAGGAGGGCAGTATTGGGTCGATTTCGCAATTGACAACTTCTAAGTCCAAACTAATAAGTGTGAAGAATCAGACGAGACTGGCGAAAGTGAATGAATTTTTGGAAACTGTGGCTCAGGTCAGGTCTAAATATAGGAGGATGGGGGAGTTGGTGGTACTGATTAGGTGTAAGCAAAATATGATTATGATCAGTCCAGGCATTGATCCGGCCATTGTAGAAGAGTACGATGATTATGTAGATGAATTTAGAAGACTAACCAATGATTGTAGAGTCGTAGTTGAGAGGTATGAGCCAAAGTCTTTTAATATTAAACATTTGTTAGACGGAACGGTGCAGACCAGGATTCAGGAAAATCACGTCAGGTCTTTAAATATTAGATTGCTCGAATTATTGTCTTCTTTTAATTATGATCAGGAAGTGTATCGGAGAAGGTCCGCCGAGCAAATTGGTAGATTTTTGAGAATGACTGGTAGAAAGGTGAATGAGATTGAAGTTGATATAGCTGTAAAGAATGGGACATTGTATGGAATGACGGGTGGTTTAGTTTTAGGTGATTTAGGGCCTCGTAGAAACATGGAAGCAATAGTAAATAGACATACAGACATTCGAAGGTTGGAAAATAGTGTTCTAGAGTTGAATGAAATGTTCGAAGACATGCATTTCCTAGTGTCAACGCAAGGCGAAGTCCTAGACAACATCGAACAAAACGTGGACAAGGCAACTCATCACACAACTCGAGCCCAATCTGACGTCAAAGATGCTGAGGATTTAGCTAAAAAATCAACTAACAAAAAATATTTCATCATAGCAGCCGTCATTTTGATTACGTTGACTACTTTTTTTATATCAAAAGCTTTTTTTTGCTTTTTTTTACCTATCTGTTAATTTACTAGGAGATCTTTTTTATTTATTTCATATTCAATAAAAATTTATATTTTGTGTGAGCTTTTAAGATTATCCACAATCATAAAGGTAATCAAAAATAAGGCCCTAACTAAAATGCATTGCGTCAAAATAATGATAATCACATTTTGTTTAATTAATTCTCAATCGATTGCATAGGTGATTCAAAGGTAACAAATAAATATTGATGATAAAGAAGTGATTGAATTTTTGGTACGATTTGATTGTGAATACAATAGTATGTATTTTATTTGTTAATAAATTTTTGATAATGTTTCAATGTTCTAAGGATAGGGTAACGAGTTATGTAGTTACGGTTAATGGTGTTGATGTGGATAGAGTTAATCTGGGAGGCTTGAGTATTAATGTTAATCAGTGTCCAAATTCAAGCCAGGTAAATTTGTAATTTAAAAAACGATTATTATTGCTTAAGGTGATTTCTCCATCCTCAATCAAATCAAATTTAACGTACCCTAAAAGAAAATATTCCTCATCGCGAGCAGACTCATTAATTGACATTGAAACGCCTGTATTCACAAAAAAAGAATTAAATGAAGACAACTCAAAGAAAGGTCCTAGCTCTATCGACACAGTCCTGGCTATAACAGTCTTATTTATTGGAGGAATTCTGTTGATGTTATCAGGCATCATTATATTAACTCAACAAGAAGAGCATGCTTTCATCATTACAGGCTCGGTATTTATTTTGGTTGGATTCTTAATGCTCCTGACTTGTTTAATTTTGCAGCGTAAGAATCTAATGAAGCTTATATTTGAATTGAGTCAAGATTTATATTTCTTGAAAATTGGTAATTCACATTTAAGGAATGTTTTGTTTAGTGCTGAAAGGGAATCTAAGTATAAAAGTTCTTATCATCAATGATTTTAATAAATAATATTTTAATACATCTCGTTTACAAATGAAGACAAAATAAATTAAATAGTCACATTACCATTCAGCAGACATACTAACTTTAAAATAAAAGCCAATCAAGCAAAAACATTTTTCCAACTTAAATATAAATCCTAGTCTTTGGTATTAAGGTAATGAAGATGATGGTTCCATCACCAGTTTCATCCAACTTTCTTATATTATTAAATGTCATTTCAACATATGGCAATTGCAAACTTCATCGGTAAGACCAAATGAAGGCAATTTAGACATACTTTCACTACTTTTGGCACACTGCAAATCAATCCAAACCAGGTTACGACATAATAAAGGAACTTTTGGAGGTGTCCAACAAACTCCTAAAGTGTTCTAAAAAAGCGAAAAGAACCAGAAATCACCAATGTCATCGTAAAAAGGCCTACAGCGAAGACAGCACAATTGTTAGATCTAATGACTCCACATAACACATATAGTTTCGATACTCAAAATAAAGCTATTTTTGTGTGTATCAAAGGCAATAATCTTGAGATGCAACTTGATATATTAATTTATCAATTGATTCATAAAGTAAGTTTTATATTTTTGTCTTTATTTATTATTTTTTTAGGGTATCGTCTAGGTTTGAGGAAAAGTGGCAGTCCGTTAACTACTCGAGTACGAGAAAATACAAAAACCTGTTTCCGGTGATTCTGAACCTCCTGAAAGAAGAAGAAACAACGATAGAGCATAAAATGCTTGCTAAAATTAGTTTCAAATCATTACTTAAATTATATTTGTTTTTATTTGCTCAATACTTTATTCTTTAAATTGAATTCACTTTTTAATTATCATTATTGTTAAGAATAATCTTTTTTTTAAAGATCTTTTGTTTTCAATTATTTCTTTCAAATTTTACCTTTACACCCACATTTATACTTGCCCATATGTAAAAATGTAAAATAAATGTGTGTGTATCATAAAAAAATGCAATAAAATCCATAATTATTATTTAGAAATGAAAAAAAGAGTAATTACCATTTGTGGTGAAACTAAGTATGTAAAAGTGTTTTGTTGTCAATGATAAGCAGCATATTTGGTGTGGATGAAACCCAGACAGAGGTGTTAATGTTGACAAGTTGAGTAAGTTTAATAATATCTTGAAATTTGTGTTAGTGCCCACACAACTTGGCAAAGGTTTAATATATTATGGTGGAAGGTGTTGAGGAACATTAAAAAGAAATGTGTAATTGATGGGTGGTTTTCCTTTTAGGGATTGACTGGTTGAGAAGCAGGTACGAAAGGTTTTCTCTTATGAACAAGGCAAAATGCCACAAAGTAGTGCAATCTACAAAAATAAAAAGTTATTTTTGACTTGTACTTTCCAAACTTACGTTGATATGCAAAGAATGATGAAAAAAGGAATGTACATTCGCACATTTTGGTCTCCACTTGTGAATTGAAATCTCTTGAAGTAAAGCATTTGATGGACAAGAAAGACTTCAAAGAAAAGGGAGGCGAGGATAGATGTTTTGGAGAAGAATTTTTCATCATTAAAGTTGCTTCTAGCAAGGTGAAGGATGTCTGTGTCGATTTGAGCATCATGACTCAGTCTAGTGGTGATAGCGCCTTTGAGTATAAATGACACTTCAAGGGCTATATTGGTGGCAAAGATGCCCATATACATAAATTGGCGAATGTCGAGAACCATGCTCCAGCTAAAGAAATTGACGTTCAATTTAGTATTGTCACCCAAATCATCTGGAGTTCTCGAATCCATTAAAATAACCATATATGGCAAGTCTAGGGTAGTATAAACAATGACAATCATTAAGATCAAAATAAAATGAAGGCGTGTGTAGATAGCCGTTTTGCGGTCATTTTTTCCAAAAGGATACCTTACATTTCTAAGCAATGAATCACAAAGAAAGATAATTGGTATGGCTTGAAGGGAGAAAAGATGAAAGACAGTATAATATAGAATTTGGAGCAACTGATTATCGTAATCAGTAAGAGCTGTGACAACTTTCATAAAAAACATTACATACGAAAGCAGATAAACAAAGGAACGAAATTTGGAAATTTTATCCTGGAGAAATAATCGGTCTCCTGTCTTACCAACAATGATGATCACCAACTCAATGGTTGCAAACAAAAAGGTAATTCCAAGCATAATAGCAGCAAACATGATAACAGTCATTTTGTTCTGAAAGTAAAAAATATTAGATTCCAATCAAGTTTAATAAAAATGTAAAGGCACACAACTTATCGTAAATGAAAGGGAAACTGAAATTTTACACATAAATATCCCCTTACATACTATATCATTAAAATGAAGAAAGAAAGATTATTGAAGGTACCAATTAGAAACAAAATAATGGTCCCAAAGACATTTATTTATAGCCTAAAAAGATGTCACTTTTTTGATGTCATTTTCTTTTAATTGGGAAGTTAATAATTATTTTAAATTAGCTCTGACAATTAATGGAATGTTGAAGTTTATTAACTTTATTCAAATTAGAATAGGTCTTTTTTATGAGCATAAAAAATGTGACTTTTATTCGAAAGTTGGTATGGTTGAAGAGTAAATATGGGAGAAATTTAATAAAGTAATGGAAATATTTAGATAAAGTAATAAGTATCATGAACCATGAGCCTTTTTAATGTCGACTTGAAAGGCATTGTCAGCCTGAACGATCCAGTTATTAATTTGATGTTGAATGACATAACAAGGTGTCTTGAGGGAAGTATTATAGTGCCATGTTGTGGCAAATGAATGACTGACGCAATAAGGTTTATTGAAAGATAATAAGGGAGTTTTTGAAAAGGTGTTGTCTGATTCTTTGTAACCATGGAGAAGGAATTCAGAGCCACACCACTTTTCACCTGTCAGCCAGCCATCTCGAATCCACCTAAGGGTCGATGTCTTGGGGAGTATTGTGAGAAGGCCGTTGTCAATTGAATTTGTTGAATTATAAAGTTTGTTAATTAGGTGCCTGGCACATGCGATAAATACTTTTACGTCCTGCCAATTACGTGAGTGTTTCCAAATGTTAAGACAAACATCTCTTTCTCTAGATGAGTTTCTGGCCAAATAACGCAATATTAGAAATGCGTGTACAGCACCATTATCATTCCCATAAAAGCTGTTCGGCAATAGATGGAAAAAATGAGCAAAATCTAACAAGAATTTGAGAGCGTATTCATTATTTTTTATAAACATTGATCCCATTGCAACTTCCGCATTAAAAATTCTATCATACATCAAAATACTTTCATTTTGTATTGGAAAAAATTGTTCCAGTTTAAGGGTAGGATTAATAAGGAGTGTATCTGCGTCAATAATTAAAGCATAGTCTAAGTATGAATGCTTATTCATGTAAGCAGCCACTAAGCAATGTCTTCTAAACATGGAGTCTGGAATGGCGGCACAATGAAAGTAGAGATAAAGATGCGTTTGCGGGGAAATAAGTACATAGCTGTAATTGTAATGAAGAGAGTAGCATTGGACGGTTTCAATAGAAATATTGTACTTAGTGATGTCTGATAGCTCTTCTAGGACAGTAATTATAGCATATAGTTTGGCTGGACTAAAAAATTGTTTTTTTAAATGAATGCCAATTAAAAATAGCAATATGGCTAACACAAAAGAATAAATAACAGAAGTTAAATGACACCGCATGATAATGTATTTTATTGAATTATTTAATAAATAAATTTGATTGGAATATTTTTTCCATAAATTATAAGGTCACGAACTCATATGTTCACATAAAGATCGGTCTATTTAACTAATACAAATAACACATAATTAAGTAACCGGCGTATTAACATAAACACACTCAGTTCGTATATAAAGATTATGAATTTAGACAGTACTGAAAACCCTAAAACAAAACATAATGAGAATGGCTTCGGATACATTTAACTTACGTTTTGCTACATATTTTTTTATTTTGATCATTAAATTGGAAATTCCATGAGTAATTTTGGTTAGTAAAACAAATTGTACATTCAAACAAAATTGTGACTCGTATAATTATTAATTTTGTTAGTCAATTCACTTTGTGAGTAATTGATGTGTGCTAGCATGCTTTGTCGACCCATCACATTTACCTTGTAAAGCAAATACTCCATAGCGTAAGTTGCACTTCCACTTACATAATGGAAGGCTATTGGTAGTGAGGATATTGGGTCACTGTTTAAGATGTAATTTGAGTGTTCCTTCAACCATGAAACTCGAGTGTTGCCATCTCCAGGGTAAGCGAATTCTCCGGCTGGGAATGGGGAAAAGTGGGGTTTGTTATGTTTATCCACACCAATCCCAAACGTGACATTCAATCTTCTCAAGCAATACACTATTTCGATATCTTCGGGCACGTTTTCATCTTGTCTACAATACTTAGGATCGTCTAAACCAACTTCAGTCAACAATTTCATTGCCGAGTTTGACATCACAAACCCAGATCCACCTTGTACCCATGATTCCTTCTCAGTCTCGTTTTTATTTTGTAGTTGGAAGCCATGAATCTGGGGTTTTGAACTATTTTTGTTCAACAAGAAGGCTCTCAAATTTTCCATTACTACAAATATTTTAAATTAATTAATTTAATGTTACCTATATACGTATCATCATCAAATTTAATATACCAATCATACTGATCTCCATATTTCCTATAAACATACTTGAAGCCATTTTTCATCTTTTGCATGGACAAAAAGTAATCATCCTTATAGACAGTCTGAATCGAAGGAAGAGCTGAGTTTCTCTCTGAGGAAAGATACAGAAAATTATTACATCTCTTTAAAAAGGTATTCTTTTGCGGTTCGACTCGATCCTTTGTGAATTTGGGAGATGTTGCAATCACACAAAATATCCTTACTTTGTTAAATAAATATTCCGAAGTTTGTAAGAAGACTAAATATTTTATATTATTGCAAACCATACCATTCACTAACCTTTATCCTCGGAACTTTCATTAAATTTCTGTTCAATCCACTTGACATTCTCCACATACGCCATTTCCTCAAGATTCTTATTAAAGATTATATCGAATTCTTTAATTTTGTAAGCTATATTTTCATTATACAGAGAGTTAATTAATGTCTTGAGGAGTTTTGATGCAAAAAATATACCCAGGAAAGATATGATAGCAAGGAGAATGAATAAAAATGCCACTCTTGCTGTTCCGCGTTGCTTCTTTATGATCACTTTTGGTGAGAGCAACATGAATAAAATATTCTGCAGTGAAACTAATTAATTGTTGAATATAAGGATATAAGGTTTTAGTATTAAAGAAAGTTAAAAAAATGAGTAAGTACTAGATGTCAAAGACGATTGAATTGAGGTGGTATGTCAGAAATATAAGATATTTGTCGTAAATATCAAAAACAACACTTATACTTTCCTAATGACAATGTTGCCTTTTATATTCATAAATTGCAATAGATATTAAAAGGTAACATCGTTGGAAAGAATACTATTTTAAAAATATTTGTTTAAAAAGATGTTTATCTCGTTTTTGGTTAAAAATAGGCAAATCTAAGAAATCTTTGTCTAAATAAAATGTGTCCACATATAAAAGCTAATGATGGTATGGAAAGATAATACACTTAAAATGGGTTTTAGGAAAACTTATTTAACACATCCTATACCATCGATGTTGTGTGAAATATATATTTTTGGCAACGATACATGTACATTTATTTTGATTGTTTTTTCATTGGTATTCTATTTTAAAAAATAGATACGAAATTATTAACAACGGATTCTGTAATTCAAAGGTCATTTCTTTATTATTCATTTTAGGCGACATTTATATCCTGGTGTTAATGTTTAGAATGAATTGCAAAATATCATAACAAACAAATAGATGCCCAAATTGGCTAAGAATTTACCTTGTATTTATCCATGATTTATTTTGAAGATGCAATAGAATAGGTTAAATTGTAAATATCACAACTTCTACGATTTATTTAAACACAACTTATTAATAAATTTGAATATATTAATAGAATAATTAGCTTTCTCTGTAAACTCTCTTTAGCTCAGAGCTTTTTGTCAAAACTATAGATGAAAGGTAAGGTGTAATATTGATAGTAAATATTATTGATAAAACTGATATGGTCACGAAAGACGTAGCTTTATATTATAGTGCTTCATCGATTCCCTTAGCATACTATTTCAATTTGTAATATAAATGAATAAATTGGACAGAATATATTATTGTCAATAGTAAATTGTAAATATGTAACATTGTTGTATTAATTCTCAGAATGTTTCAACAAGGAACCTCTAATTTTATGAGACAAAATATTCTAAGAATTGGATGAACAATACACATTTAATATATTTATTTGGCTTCTAGATTAGAATCTGAAATTTGTTCGTTCTTTTTACAAAGTTAAAAATGATATGCTTTGTGGATATAATTATTAATAAATTATTAAACACCCCCTGTATTGTTGTAATTTCTTTTAGTAAATTCTTTGATTTTTTTGACTCTCTCCACAAAGTCTTCATCCTGAGTTAAGGCATTTTTGTCTAAAAATAGACGAGACTGTCTCCCCAAAACTGAGGCATGATACAGCAGATAATCTAAGGCGTACTGTTCGTTTCCGGTCACATAATGGAAGGCTATGGGAAAATCTGCCATTGACTTAGTGCCAGGATCATACTTGTAATAAGAAACTCCTCGAAACCAAGCAACGCGAGTCTCATCTTTGATAGGATTAGCAATTTCTCCAGGAGATACTGGTACAATTAAAAGACCACCTCGACTATCTCTTGCTTCTCCAAACGTCACATTTAATCGTTCAAAACATTTTGCAAAATGTACGTCTTCTGGTACATTGTCTTCCTGAGTACAATATTTAGGATCATCAAATCCTACCTCAACTATCTTTTTGACAGCTGCTTTCGACATAATGAAACCGGGACCTCCACTGACAAATAATTTACCAAAATCAGCCGTCAAACCATTCATTTTGAACCCATGAAAATGAGCTTTATTAGAATCTTTATTCAACAAAAAACCTCTTAAATTCTCCATAACTAAAATGTTCTAAGTTATTAAATATTTAATGATATGAATCACCTTACCTAAATAAGCATCATCATCACATTTCAAATAATAATCATATTTGTCACCATGTTGCTTATAAACATGTTTAAGTCCATTCCTCATTTTTAACATTGACAACGAATAGTCGTCTTTAGGAATTACTTGTATTGATGGAATTGAATGGTTTGTTTCAGAGGATAAGTAAACAAAATTATTGCACCTCTTTACCCATGTATTTTTTTGCTGAACTACCCGGCTTTCAATGTACTTTGGGGATGTAGCGATCATGCAAAATATTTTTACCTTTTCATATAGATATTGAGATGTTTTGTCGAATACTAAAAAAATATTTGTGTAAGTAGATTCATTAATATATTACAATAATCACCTAAATCATCGCTACCATCTTCAGTTAAATTGGCTTCATTATCTCTTGATAAAAGTGCATAAATTCCATCTTCATCAATTATCTTTTCATTTAGCACAGAAAAGCCAGTCAAACGAGCATAGTCATTGGATTCACCGAATAAATAAAATATTATTATTAAAGCAATGCACGTGTAAATAAATAAAAGTGTGTAATTTTTTTGTTTTTGAGTCATCTGGAAATAATACCATTTAGTAATTAATAAGCATATTCCAGTCGTTTGCCCAAGGAGGAACTCTACGAGGACAATCACAACAACAGTTAGAAACACAACTAATGATTTATTGCATCTAGATAATTACAGAGATAAATATATAATATGTATTATAGAAAAAATTAGTATTCAATAATTGTTAATATGCATTTAAGCAGGGTCCTTTACAAAATAATAACTTAAAATACTTTTTGGATGATGTACATGTGAAGAAATTAAATTTGAGATATAAGTGCTTGATAATCAAACTTTTGATCAAATATTTGTTATAAGAGGCAAAAGCTATTACTGCAAAGGGACATCACAATGAAATCAGTATATAGAAAATGTTTGAAAATGTAAAAGATTGTTTGAAGCTAATATTATATTGCCTGCTTTGAAACAATTGTTGCGAATTTTATCAATTTACAATTCCCTAATTTTGTCACTAAGTATAAGAGATATCTAAGACATTTTGAAAATCATTGTTATGACCAAAATAACTAAACTTATAAACTCATTTCAAAAATGAAGTTGGTCTTGGAATGACCGATAGTTTGATGGACTGAATGCACTATATATAGCAGTTTTCATGAGGATATCGTCATTAGTAGTGAAAATTGGGCAAAGACAAGTGTCATAGTCACCATTGTTACTAGTCACTAAGAAACGTAGGAGGACTAATAGAGAGTTAAAAAGGTAATTATTGTATTGTATGTATCATTTAATTAGATTTCTTATCTGTAAATAAAGACACTGAGAATGACTTGTGGTCAATTTACAGTTGAACAGTTGGTTGACCCATTTTTAGCTGGGTTTTGGGTTGAATATATAATTTTTAAAAAATACCAAATTATATAAAACAAAAATGGTTAAAAAACAATACAATATTCACTATAATTCCAACATTTAATTTAAAATATCTTCATTACTTTTTAAAAACAAATTCATGAAAAAAGTTTCGTGTTTGAGATTTGTTCTGTTGTAATTCAAAATTACTTTCGCAACAAAACATAACCTTTAACTCACGACAAAAATATGAATTAGGCTTTTGATAAACTATCCTTTTGATATTATTCCTTTCTTTGTGGTCAAGATTAATTACAATATCAACTTGACTGCCACTATTAGAAGGCTGATTTTAATTGTTATTCACAATAACACTATTCTCAGGTATGAATTTTTAACACCTCTTACGTTGATTTTTCAAGATCTTGATTCCCTGTGTCAGTGGATAAAATTAACAACATACAAAAAATATGAAATAACATTACTTCATTTTGAAGCAAAAATATCGTTGTCACATTTTGACCCAAACCTATAGAGATGTTTATGTATAATGATAATTAAATATATAGCAATAAAGGATAAAAATGATGCATTAATCGTTATATCCAAATAAGGAGAACCTTCTATAGATATACGAACAAAATATGCTTTTATATCAAAATTACATGTAAAATAAAATGCGATATATCAAATGCTTTCAAATCAACCTATTAATCAAATATTTGCTTGAAAAGGACAAAGGCAATTTCTGCAGATGATTGTTAGTTATTAATAGAGTAATGATAACAAAGGTGATTACATACTAGCAAATTAAAGCTAATTCGCTTTGAAAAAGAAATTTTGATGTATGTAAGTTAATAATAAATATTTATCAGAATGTCGAGTTTTAAATGAATAAATTGATTGAAGGAATAGTAGGGATACATCTTATCAATTTGGAAATGTTGATATCAAAATGTACTTAATTATTTCTGGGATTGCTGAGGCGATCTCATTGTGAAAACAAGTAAATAGTGACATGGAATAAGTATGTGATAAACTACTTAGTTTTAGTATAAATAGGTGCATATACAGTCTGTTGATGATAAGTAAATATGTCTAGAAGTTTAATGGTTTAGTATTGTGGATTACACTAAAATTGTATTACGTGTTCGAGATGGGGGTGATAGTGGATTATTGGGTCAATTTTGCCTTTATGCAATATACTAATGATGATCCGGCAGGAGATGGAGACGTGTGCTTTAGGCAAAACAAACTTAAAAGGAGCTAGACATACTTTCCAGCAAAACATAAACATTTTGTTTTTTAAAAATGTACTATATGCAAATATTTTAAAAATGTGCGAGATTGAAATATTTATAAATATCACAATCACACCCGTAATATTCCAGATTCAGTACTAAATGGTACTATATAAACAGGTGTACTTATAAAGCTTACTCTTACAAAGCTGACACATAAAAATAAATGGAAGTAATAAATTGTTGATACTTTGTTGCTAATTGCATGTTTATTTGTTCACAAAGGATCATGATGATTGTTGTGATGTGTGATTTTATAAGTTTAAATAATTAAATTTATTAAACGGATGTTAAATAAACAGTTTTTTTAGTGCAAGTAATCAAGCACTATGGTATACATTAATGCTTAATCAGTTGTATTTGTGAAGGTGAATTTGTGCCCATGTGCTTGGTGACGAAGATATTGATAAAAATACTAACTACTAAATTTGTTAAATGTTGGGGAATAAACTTTTAGGCAATAACTACACAGTTTAGATTAAGTATATGGAAATAAAAAATAATAATGTTTTGGACTATCTGAAAAATATTTAAAAAATGATATCCACTTGTAAATAAAAATTTGTTTTTAGTGATATCAACTTGAATTTGGTCGCGATAGCAACCACAAACGGCTAATAATTTATATTAAACTTACATATCCGTATCAAAGCATTTCCACATGAAAAACAATTGAGTGTTGATATTAAAAAATGCATTCGAAACATTTGTATGAACTTGATTAATCCTTCGTATTTTACCAACAACAGTAAAAATATCCCTCCCAAAAAATTAAACATACTTCAGACATAAAAGACACATTTTTGATCAAGCATTCTCTTCCAAATTGTTATCCAACTGCAGATGTACTGTAAATCGACACAACCATTATTTATCCAATATTTGCATTAATTATTCAACTCAGCCCCATAAATCGTGCTATCAAAGAATACAACGTCAACAGTTCAAGTATAAGTACTCTATAAAAGCATGCAAAAAGCCATATATAAGCTTGCTATTCTATAACAACAAAGTTTATTTTGTTAAAAATATTGGTCTCATAACGTACAAACTATTAGATACAGCTTAATTCATTTGTCTAAACACTAGAATAATCAAAAGAAACTTGCTAGAAATGTCTCTTACGTTTTTTGAATTAAAAGTATCCGATAAAAGATAAATTTGAAGAGACAAATATATTCATCAAGTAATTTTAAAATAAATCCTACTGAACCAATTGCAAAAGATTATTTGAAACTAAATATTTGATTTGTACTCATTTTTCGGATCTATAAGCCCGCCCATGCCGATTAGTTCCTATTTCTGAAGCTTGAGCCCACCCCGTTTCTATGTTACCTCAATCCACAGAGAAAAAAGAGATACCAAGATTCATAATTGATTTCATCTTCTTTTTTATTCCAATGACTCACCAATCTCAAAAATTTATTTATTACATATTTTTATTTTTTCTAGCTACTTTATGCGTATTTAATTATGTTTATAGTTCATTTTATATGAATTCAACAGATTATAAAGTTTTATCTAGGAGTTTGTATGAGAGTTCGTTGTTTGGAGGTGTTTTGACGGATTCAAGATATAAATGTGAGGGGTTTTCGTTTAGTTTGGAAATGAGAGGTAACGAAAGTGATGTGTTGTCTGTTTTGTATGATGAATTGGTGGATAGTTATTTTTATTCTAATGAAAGTGAATGTATTAAAATAGTTCTTGGAAATAATGATTCAGAGGATGATGAAAGAATAGTAAGTCTTAATTTAATAGGAAATAATGAAATCCATATTACCAACAAATTTAATTTGATTGGAAAAAGTTATCTTTATTCTTTTGTCAAGAGTAATCAAGAATCTCAACATCTAGAATCCAATAAAATTACAAATATACTTGATGATTTTTGTCTAATACCAAGTGAATCTACTGAGTTTACAGCTTTAATCGTAGAAGCTATTACCTTAGATTGTATTCCAGTGCTCTTAAATTCGGATAAATCCAAATTACCTATCATAAGTACTCTTTTTGATTGGTCTAATGCCGTTATATTTGTTGAACCTTATCTAAGAGAGCATTTGATTTTATTAGAAAAGTTTCTTTTCAACAAATATTTATTTGACATTGATAGGATCAAAAAAAATGGTAATAATTTGATGTCCTTCAATATGGTGAATCCAACTGCCGTAACAGACAATTTGTTGGAATATTTGGAAAGGATCTTTGTTGGGTACAATAAAATAAGAACAATTGCCTCAAAACCTTTATATCCTGAAAGTAGGGACGAATTTTACTCTGCTGTCAGGAATAATTCAAAGATTGTAAATAAGTATACAGTAATAATTCTAACTTATCATCGCGAATCAGCTGCACTTCGCTTAATCCAATCTCTAAACAATGCAACAGATGTGGACCGTATCCTTGTCATATGGAATGATCCTTCCAACCAACGAAATTCCATACCACAATATAGTTATTGGGCGAATATCACAAATTCAGTCTATTTTATTCATTCAACACAAAATTCACTTAACAATCGTTTCAATCCTTACGACTTAATACGGACAGATGGAGTTTTAGAAATTGATGATGATCAAAAATACACAACCAAGCAAATCACTTATGAATTCGAAGCATGGAAAGAAAATAAAGATGTCCTGGTGGGATATTATTCAAGATTAACTGGAAAAAATGGATCCAATAAAAATAAATACATAACTAAAACACAGAAAAGTTATGATTTAATATTGACGGGACATGCTTTTTTACATTATGCAAGTTTATTTGTTGAGTAGCAGGTGATTAATAATATTTATTTTACAGAAATATTTAGCTATTTATACGTACAAGCTACACAAATTAATCAGACAACATGTATTTAAGCAAATGAATTGTGAGGATTTGGCGATGAATTTTATTGTTTCAGTTGTGTCTGGAAAGAGAAATGTCAGGTTTTTGAGAGGTGCTGATTTGTCTAGTTGCCCTGGGTGTCAGAAGAAAGGAGGTGTGTCGAGTAAAAAGGGGCATTATCAAAGGAGAAATGATTGTGTCAAAATGTTGGTTGGTAGTTTTGGAGTTAATCCTTTGCTTGAAAGTATGTTTTATCAGGATGTGTATAATTAGGGGGAATAACGTGTCTTATAAAGGGTCATTTATTTAATTAATAAATTTTATATAATTGTGAATATATATTCTTTTGAAGATACGACTATCACATTAAGTTGTATTTATACTAATTTATCAATTTTATATAGTTTATTCAAAGACAATAATAATTTACTTTAATACCAAAATGTACAATTTTATGTCGTTAAAACTTCCCCATAAAGTTATCATCCTTAATTTTGAGTTTCTTTTTGGATGTTTCCAAAGAATATTCACACAATTCTTTCTTATCCTTAATCTTTGCCTTCATATTATTATAAAGAACTAAAGGTAAATTGGAATAATATTGGCTATCTATTTTCTGATAATCTTGATAATAAGTTCTGTTATATAGATATTCCGACCAACAATAAATACCACCAAAATCAGATTCTTTTTTGAATTTATTTGCAAATAAATAAGGCCATTTTTTCATTGAATTTAATTGTTCAGAAGACAAAACACATTGACCATTTCTATTCAAACCGTCGATGCAAGTAACATCACCAAACCAAAATGTTTTTCTTAATATATAATTTTTTCGGAATGAACTCGTCTTTTCCATACATGGTTTATCTATATGTCCAGGTATGTCCAGAAAGTCATCTCCAAACAACGTCGGCCACACCATTTCATCACTACCAAAATGTCCATCATTGACTTGATCCAAAAAAGTACTAATATTAAGGGTGTTGAGAATATAATCAGCTGCTGCTCTTGACAAAGCAGCTTCGGAATATCCCTTTTGAAATAATATGGACTTATTCATACCTTCTTTGTCATTTAGCCTAATATCATCTGAAATTACTTTTAACTATTGTTAACTAAATAAAATTTACTTTTTTTGAAAATATTCAAACCATTATAAGTCCAATTTTTGTTTACATCAACACGTGAATTTCTAAAATTTCCAATATCTGCAAACTCTGCATCAACAGTCCCATTAAATATTGTCAAAATGTCAACAAGTTCTCTGTTTGTTTTCAATGGCAAATCATCATTTTGCAATAATAAAATGTATTTCCATGGCTTATCTGCCAATTTTTCAATACAACTATAAAAGCCTTTTTGAGCATTAAGTCCGTTGGATTGTAATTCGAATGTGTCTTCAATTAAATAAATGTTTGGAAAGCATGCTGACAAGGCCTCCATTTTACGATGGAATTCGATGTCTTGCTTCTTGTCAATAACGAAGCAGTAATGGTTTTGTGGTGCGTATGAAATTATAAATGAAAGTTCTAATATATAATAATCCTAGAAGAAACAGTTTAAATATAAAATTAATTAAAATTAAATATTACCGAGTAAATATTTCTTGCATATGCAATTGGAAACTGTTCTTCAATTAATGAAGACGCTTTCTCGGCATAATAACCTCTTGTTTTAATATCTTCACATTTCATAGACAAAAAGTCAAGAGAATCATCATACAAAATACGACGTTCTCCAATTTGATGTAAGACTTCTTTATCTCCATCTAACATGGGGGTGCAATCAATTTTGAAATAATTTTTCAATGGCCTAATATATTCATTATCACTATTAGAACGCTTCTGTATTCTTATAATTGAGGGATACTCGTTTTCGCTGCAAATAAAACCAATAATGGTAATAAGACATACACCTGTAAAAATAGAAACCAATATCGGCATAGATTTTAATTTTTTTCCCACTGGATTCTTCATTTTATATTATGTTGGATTAAATGTATAAATAAATTTGTTAATATGCGTAAGGCTTAATATCCCCTGGTTACTGAAATTGAATGGTGATGTACCTTTTATTAAAGATGAATGTTTAAAATGAATAAGCTTGATATGATATCATAGTACTTTTTAGTAATAAAAAAGATAACACAGTTTGTTAACAAAATAAAAGGATGTCATTGCTTAGAAGTTCTTCAAATAAATAAATTGTTTAAAATTAAATTCATAATAAAGCACAAAATATTTGTATAATAAAATTCGGACTTATCCAAATAGCATGTGTAGGTGAATATTTAATTATAAGTAAATTATCCATACGTCTAATTTACGTGTAAGTAAATGAGTAGCAAGTATAAATTAATTTTCTAAATCTGCGACCTTCCACAGATTGAAAAACGAATTAAATTAAAAACTTTCGATAAGAATTATGATTGTGAACATTTCTTTCACAAATGATTATGATAGAGTAATTACAATTTTGATCACATTTGTGCACATAGATAATTTTGAAGTGACGAATTAATATAAAATTCATTTTTACCCATAGATTAAATTGGTATCAAAAGAGGTGGCTAAATGATTAATAAATATTTAATTTATGTGTGATTCATCATGATTCCATCCACTTTATGTGGGAACTCCAATTAGAGTACGATCACTTTATACAATAGATGGTTTCAGCTAAATATACATAACTATTCTTGATGTAAAGAGTGTGTAATACTAAAGTAACCAAACAAAAATTTGTTGCAAATGATGTTGCCAAAAAAGTTTTGATTTTATTTAACTTTCTTTATTACCTTATATCTTTTCACAATCAACTTCATCCACTTAATACATTTCTTCTTCTGCCCGTAACACATATCCTATTTATAACCTATCCACATATTTACCTACACTCATTTAAGGACACACCCCAACTTTTACATTTATACCCAAAACCGCCCCACCAACCACTTTCCCAAATTACGCCAATTAAAAAAATTAAACCATCCATATACGTCCCCTTCCTCAACAAAAATTCATTATGGCCCATAAAACAAAGTGGATACATTATTATCATCACTTGACGCATGCCATTGCCGCACATTTTAATTTATTTTATAAAAGTATATTCGTATATTTATTTAAGCTACATATAAGAGAATCAGATTAAAGAGATGAAAAAAGAGAGATGTGTGTGTATGTGTGTTTAGAGTACATAAAAAGAAGGTGTTTAAATATTGTTAAGATATTTTTTTTGATTGTTTAAAGGGCAATGAAAGAGAATGGTGATTTAATTTGGTTGTGATTCAGTTGTTTTTTGACTTGAATCAGCTGGAGCTTCACCATTGTCAGGGGTTTTTTCTGCGGAATCGGAGGGAACGACAGTCGAATAGATTTTGTTTCCAGCTTGAACAATGGTGTCCTTTGTAGTGTGGACTGTTTGGATGAAATTATCCTTCAAGGAAGCTGCAGTCTCCTCACAAGTTGATACGGCTCTCTTAAGTTGATCCATTTTTATTGGCTGAAATTAACTAAAGAAATGAGTATATTTTAAAGAATCTAATAGAGTAAAGGATAGTTTCAACGCAACGCAAAATTTCATGAATGAATGTGAATGTGTATGTGTTAACCCCAATGCCATTCTTTCTTTCTCTTTAAAATAGGGCGTTTCTGTCAAAATGAAGTATATGCATAGAGATAGAAATGTCTAATATACATATCTGTATATTTTGCCAAAAATAAAAGTATGTGCCTGTCAAAAGCAAAGCCATGATATCAAATAAGACTTTTTTGATGTGTGGTTGAATTGGAAATGTAAACATGGCCAAGGCATCTACACACATCTATTACATATTTACGTACTTAATCGACATAAGGAACGCATGTGGCTGATAATTTGCAATATTTATTTTATTATCTACATATTTATTTATTTGTATAATAAACAAAAACTAAATTCGAGCATCATCTCTTGGAACTAGGCAATACATTTGATGTCAATTATTCGATTGTTGTTGTCAGCTTCCACAAATGTTATTCTTCAAATTAAGACCAAAATAATTTGTTTAAAAAGGAAAAAAAGATAACATTGTATGGCAAACAAATAATGTTTATTACTGCAATGGAGATGGAAACAAAAATATTAGAATATTATTATATGCTTTCGTATATGACAAATAATAGAAAGTAGGAAGTCAATGGAGTATGATTAAAATTGATGTTTTAGAAAAGATGCCACTTCACATAGTAAAGTCTTGAAATTTAGCTTAATGAAAAATTTAAATTAAATACCAACCCTGTATCATGGGAGGATAGTAATCTGCTGGGCCAGGCATCGGTCTTGGTTCGTGGTGCTCTTGATGGTCTTGGTGCTCTTTGTCATGGTGTGGCAAGAGATTGAGAAACTTTTCTTTGAGGGATCGTTTCCTTTTTGGGTCATCTCGGGCAAAGGTGGCGGATGTAGAAGATTCCGACTCTTGTTCCTTGCTTGGCTTTTTAATATTTTTTCGCTGCATTTTAATAATTTGCAATAGATATGATTAGGTAATGGAAAACTTGTGATATGTACTTCCACAGGCCACCCTTAAATACCATTTTTCATCCTTCTGCTCCTTTCCGTCCATTATGTAAACAACTAAAGCACCCTTTATTCAAAAACAAGCTAATATGTATATCAACATATTTTTATCGGGATTATCACATGATGCTTATTTTGAAAAAGACATTCTTTTTCAATTAAACCCTCGATGTCGGTGGTTGGGTGTAATCTCAAGAAGAATCAAAAAAATCATCCGCAACATTTTGTAAAAATAGATTAACGTGTTAAAACGTTCCGCAGATCAAATTAATCATAATATTGTGAAGGTTATGTAAATATTATTTGTAAAATCATCAAATACAATGAAAAGTAAAAAATGTGTAAAGTAATTTTATTCCATTTGTCAAGAAAGGAATAGAAACATTAAATTAGAATTAGTTGTGAGACTTTTACTAGAAAAGGATGGATATCAGATAACTCTTCCATTACATCACTTTTTCTCGTTACCCCTAAAATAAGCAGCGAGACTTTCGGCTGCACTGGCAGTGTTGAGTATGAATTGATTTTTAGCAATATTCCCAATTCAAGAGCAGTTGATCCAGCAGAGCTAATAGTTGATAATCCAATATCCTTGACGGCATTAACAGCTTCGACAGTCTTTTTGCATCTAGTATCACTAGCAACACTAACAACATCACCAACTTCTCCTCCCTCACATAAAGTATGTCCTACCTTAACGGCACTTTCCACAACGACTCTACCAACTCCAACAGCCATCTCACCATAATTAGCTGGAGTTGTTGGAGGAGTAGAGATCTTTTGAGCCGTGGTAACACCTGGACTGGCGGGAGTTGTACCTGGATAAGTGGGGGCAATTGGTTGTGATTTAACTGAAACCACTGGACCTTAGCAGACAAATCAGCTTCATTTGTTTTGGCAAACGCTTCTTCAAGAGTAAAGTAGTTGTTCATAGTTGATGTGTAGTCGTGAAATCAAACCTTGTAGACAACACGTATATTCTATTTTTATGACTCAAAATTTGTTTATTGAAGAACAGAGGTCACGTACAAAATGCAACAATATCCAAATATTATTATTTCATCACATGGCAATCACATTTTATGACGTTTAAAAATAGCAAATAACATCAATCCTTGGAGTAAATTAATATTTGATTACCTACTAAAATAATGTTTTATCCCTTTGAATTAAGTTTTGAAAAAATATATTTTTATAGATGATATCTAACTTTTAATGGTAAATAATAAAAGTATTAATTATTTTTTTGTTTTAAATAACGATAAAATCATTAAGTTGGGGAGGCTGTTACACGTTCAAATTGTTTGTTGCTTGATTTATTCAATATTATGTTATTATTAGAAAGAAGATTGATGAACTTTGTTTTATTTTCGGTCTCGACTGAAAATTGTTTATAACTTTATACAAAGTGCTCCCATTTATATTAACAGTATTAATGATGCAGTTCGTGTTTGTTGAATTTAAAAATTGTCCAAAATATGAAAATTTAAAAGACTTTTATTTGAAAAGAATTAACGTTGTGAATACGAAATAGAAGGAATTAAACCAGCTGTAGATAAATGTAGAAAATAATTGAAAAACAAAAACGTATTTCTTGGAAATATGATGGATTGAATTTTTATTTGTAAGTTAGCAAGAAACTCCAAGACGATTTTCAAATACATGAAGCTTACTACAATTTTCGGATAATCTTTATTTTCCACTCGATCCAACTTTTGACTCATCTTTGTAAACAGTCATATAAATAGCATGAATGTATGTTTCTATAATAGGTGTGAGAATGTCTTTGATGCCACTTTAGATGGCACCTTTAAAGCAGTTGGTGGCATGTCGTCTAGCTTTGTTTAAAAAATAATAAACTTTTATACTATATTTAAAATTGTTTTATTAAAAACATAACATTAAATAATAACATCAATTACTAATAGATATAAATAACAATAAAGTAATACAATAACATCTTCATGTCACACTTGAACCAAATGAGCATCAGTGATTTCCATAAGTTGTAGGGCTTTGGGTACTAATTCGCCATCGATAGAATCAATGTTACTGTTGGCGAAGAATATCCATCAATTGATGGACGGAACCACTATCTCCTCTAACGCATCATCAACTGCGTCCTCCACAACTTGTTGGCAAGAGATAAATGCTTTATAGTAACTAAAATGGTAATTAATTTGCCAGAAACGATATGCTGAACTTTGGTTAGTTAAAATGACAGTTGTATTTTAAAGTTGAGAAGCAATAATTTTATGAATACAAATGGTTGATATTTTATTCTTCAATAATGTTTGTATTATATAAAGGAAAATGATCACCGTATTAATGTTGATATTAAAAGAAGGATTTAAGTTGAGATTAATTAATAATGCAGCCACAACACCATTTGTCTAATTTGTTAGATATCATTCATACATAAGTTCGGGGTCTGTTGGCAAAATTGCAAAATTTGACCCCTTGCGTGGACGATGGTGAAGACAAAAGTTTTCCAAAGCCTTCTTGTCACTTAAAAAATCGAACATCTTCTTATAATTCTCTCTTTCTTTGACTGATGCCTTCGCATAAGATTGTGGTGGATGCAAGGTGAAGTCACTTGTGCGTGGGCCACACAGTTTTAAAATTATTAAACCCACTTTACATTGTGAAATACCATATTCACGAACCTTTTTCTTAAATTCCGCGGCAATCTTTTTAGGCGAAATTTTCCTTGTATTGCCCGTTGTCTTTTTTCCCTTTGTCGCTACTTCAGTATCTATTTCCATTAATTCGCCACTATGCTCATCTGATTCCACTTCCTCTTCGTCATCTAGAACAATTAATGGAGGAATGTGAGTGTGAGTAGTAGCAACAGGCGGTAAAGGAGCAGAGACCATATCTACTTCTACTGGCTCTCCATCCTCTGACAAACCACTCGATAAAATACTACCACCAGAACTTTGAGATTCAGAACGGCCATCATGTCTTTTACGTTTATGTTTTGACGAATATAGTTTACTGACATTCGTAATGCAAATATTGAGCCGTTGAATTTCATCAAGTAGTTCATTTTTGTCAAGCTTGTACTCATGCTCAACTTGAACTAAAATGGCTGCATTCTTCATAGCTTCAACTTCGGCTTTCTTAAGATTTTCTTTGCAGATTAAAAGGTCATACTTGGTTTCTTCATATAAACGCTTGTAATGTTCGGCTTCATCACGATACTTCACTTGACTAGGGCTGATGCTTCTTTCTTCATCCAGTTTCATTTCCGTTGGACCTTCAATAAATCGTCATTAAAGTGGATGTGTATTTAAATAAACTTACTTTTTGTTATTCCTCTGTTTATTAGACTATCACCAATAGTACCAGTCATGATTAATAAATATTTGTATGTCTTGGAAGATGCCAAATATAAAAAAGCTCCCAATTGAAGATATCTGCAGTCCAATACGGATCAGTTGTTTACTTATTGGTATACACTGTACACTATAGACCACCAAATGCCAACGATTGAAGATATCCTTTGCCTTCGTTGAAAATATAATTATTGGGACATAAAACGGAGAAATGTTTCGAGGAATAAATTCTCTTAATATATCCACAACTATTGAAAGTTGATGGAGTTATCATGAACGACCTTGCCAAGTACGTGTAAATATATGAGAATTTGGAGCCAAATGACCTTTATGGAATGTAAGATTGGAGATGACTAAGAGTCCTTTTCAATTTAATTCAAAGAACAGACGACATCAAAAAATGACCAAAAATTATAACCAAAAAGGTTGCCTATTGCAGGAATCGAACCTACGTCGTCTCGGCCACAACGAGAAGTACTAACCACTATACTAAATAGGCCATTGACTTAATATTAAGATTTTAATTAAATAATACCTTAAAAAAGATGCAATGAACAAAAATATATGCGTCCGAGGGGAATCGAACCCCTATCGCGTGCTTGGAAGGCGCGCATGCTGACCATTACACCACGGACGCCCTTCTTCATAATGTTTCAAGGTTATACTTAAAGTTAAGTTCTTCATTAATAATCAAACTTTTGTTCATTATTTTATTTAACAGTTACTCAGGCTTTTAAATACCAAACACAGATAAATGGGCAAAAAGATTTAATTAAGGAATTATGTTACAAAAAATATTTACAAAACAACGAGAAAGATCAATCATCTCTACCTTCTTTTTTGGTCATTACACCGACATGGCATTCTTGGCATAATCCAGTAATAGCTGTGTCAATGATTGGTGGAGGATTTAAAGGTCTACGTCCACGTCCTTTAGGGAGAGGTTTGTTGACCAAGTCTGCTTTGCACTTTTGGCATTTGTTGTCAGTAACACAGAATTTGCCACAATACCAAGACCCTTCCGGAGTATTTTCGAACCCAACGCAAAAAGTATGGTAGCCTCTGTCGCAAAGGTCACAAAACAGCATCTTTTCTTCGTTGTCGGGTTTGTTACAAAGAGTACAATTACGACAATCCATGCAACTCCACTCATAATTTCGAACCATGTTGATCATTTTGGATGGCATGCCTAAGCACTTGATGTGGTAGAAGTCGTGGCAGGTCGTGCATTGGATCATTGAGGTTTGGTAGCCCTTTTTCTGGCACATAGTACAAGTGCTGATGGCATCACCACAAGGACCTGCTTTGCCATTCACCTGAGCTCCTAATTCTTTTTCAATTTGAATTTGTTCTTCTTTTTCACGCTTCAAAATGTAAGCATCAAGATCTTCTCTTTTGATGTCCAAATTGTCTGTTGGCGAACCACACCGAGCAACCGGAAAAATGTAATCCGTGTCAACAGCTGTCCCTAGCGGCAATTTCTTTAAGTCCCCATCACTCCAAACCGCATACCCGTCCGTATATTGGCCAGGAATCAAAGCAACTGGATACTGCCCGACTTTGTTGATGCATTTCTTAGGATCCCTAAAAAACCCCCTTGGCATTTGAATGACTCCTGTTTGGAGATCTATCGTCCGTTTTCTTTCATTTCTTCTTGAATTTTGGATGGCCTTGTTAAAATCTTGGCAACTATTCATCAACTTTTGCCTTGCTTTTTCAAGATTTTTGGAGTCTCCTTTGAGGACCAGCAATTCTTTTTGTTGATCCGCATACGCTTGTTTAGTCTTTTCAGAAGCGGCCCTTTGGTAAGCCGTCCAGATCTCAGGATACTCACTCGACATGAGGTGAAAAACTTCAGCACTACGTATAGCAGTCAAATTGTGCTGCAAGTGAGTGGGTAAAGTGTTGTGGATGTGCAATACATCAAAAAGATAGTTTCTTTCAGCCGTCTCGACGGGTCTTCTGCTAAGGTTAGGGTATTTGCGTTTGAAAGAAGTTACTTCCAGTAGTTCGGCTATTTGCTCCTGGATAAAGTACTTGGACCCACTTTTAAAAGGCCACTCGTACTCGATGATTTGGGAAGGCTCAATTGGGACGTGTGTCACATCTTGGTTCAGTATGCGGGAAGTCTTTGGTTTTTGGGAACCTAGAAAAGTTAGTTAAACACATTTGGACTTAATTGACTTACTTTCTGCTGAATTGTTTGTCTCCTCATCTGGCTCAATACCCTTTTCTTCCTCATTCAAAAGAGCTGGGAGGGAGAAGGAGTCTTGGCTGTCTTCGACTAGTGGAGAATCAGTTATCAATAAAGAAGCGTTGTCTGTTTCAGACAAATTAGAAAAATTTGAGTCTTCCATCATCATTTATAATGGTTGTGTGACTTAAAATGGTTGTGTGACTTAAAATAGTTGTGTATTTATAGTGGTTGTGTGATTCAAATGCAAAAGGTCCCTAGTAAACAAGTTGGAGAGACGACATTTGACAACGTTTCTTGACTAGAAAGTTTAAACACCAAACAAAGTGTTTCATCCAAAGTCTTGCAATTCAGCCATAACAATTATTTTAAATTCAAATGTTGTTACAAAATAAATCAAATAGTTATGCAACAACTTGTGATAATTGATTATTAACAGTTGACAGATTAAAGTTTGATAAAATATTTCAAATAAAACAGCTTTTCGTTAGGCGAGTGATTAATTCACTCATGAAAAACATAGACTAATGTAATATTTACCTTGGTTGCAATGCCGCATTTTAGAGATATCTTGTTAAAAGGACTGAAAAAACTGATGCAAATAATTACATACTTTATATTGTTTAAACTTT
Source organism: Rhabditophanes sp. KR3021 (assembly GCA_963281155.1). Classification (NCBI taxonomy): domain Eukaryota; kingdom Metazoa; phylum Nematoda; class Chromadorea; order Rhabditida; family Alloionematidae; genus Rhabditophanes; species Rhabditophanes sp. KR3021. The sequence goes on from CAUJLY010000001.1 coordinate 9,058,175, forward strand.
TTGCAAACATAATGGACCTTTTACAGAACTTTATCCAAGATTCAACCTGACTTTCAGTATATTCAAAAATCTAGAAGTTATTAGTTTGCCTTGCATGCGAATATCTCGAAGATATCATAATATCGATGCTTTTAAAGTAGAACTTAAAAATGCTATTTATTATCGGTCAAGTAAGTTATTTATATTTTACAAATGGGGGATATTTTGATTTAGATAAAACAAATTATAAAAAACAGTTGGAAAATATTAGATGCTCTTTTTTAGATCCTTTAATTTGTCGGTATCGTTAATTGTGATTCGTCCTAAAAACGTTTTAATAATCCAATTAAAAAAATGCGACTAAGCATCAACATGTCAACTGTTTGAAAGTAATTTATAAATTATACATGGCATATTACATCAACATTTAATCCAACTAACTAAGTTTAGTCAATTAGTACATGACTATGTATTTGACCTTAATAATAAATTGCTTTACCACCTCTTCAATTTTGAAATAGAAGCTTTAACATTTTGGTATTTTTTTCCAATTCGGTAAGTTAAAGTGTTTGGATGTAAAGTAATTTCATTTGCCCTTTCAACAAATATAACATTTTGAAGGTTGGTTGTGTTTAGGTTGGAATAGTACCACATAATACACCAGTTGCTTGTGATTAATTCGAGGAAGCAAAAGGAGACCGCATAGTTGGCTGATTTGTAGAAGAAGAGGAATGTTTTGGAGTTTTGTTGGAAGATTAAAGCTGTTGATACAAAGAAAGTAGGAATGCCGAGGCATAATAAAGTCAGGACAAAATTGAAGAAATAGTATTGCTTGATTGCATTGAACTTTCTGTTTAATGGTGAGTGTCTATTTTGACCAAGACTCAGTACTTTGAAACTTTTTGCCATCTTAAAAAAGTGGTAAAAGTACAGGAACATCGTGTAGCAACAATTAATCAAAATTAATAATATCAAATATGGCGTTGTCCCATTATGGTTTTTATTTCCATACAAAATGAATATTGAGTCTTGTTTGAAGATCTTTGCTATTTCTCTGTTTGTATTATTTCGTAAAAATGTTGCCCCTTCATCTTGGTCACCTTTTGCCAAACTAAATAAGAGATATCCACATAAACATGTCAGAATATAAGCTAACATTACTAATTGGTGTGTGTTGGTTATTTTGAGAAAGGATTTTTGACGTACCATCAAATTACAACGGCCTAGCAAATCATAAAATAGCACAACCACTTGACTTCCAAACATAAATAGAAGAAAAATCTAACAATTAATCATAAACCATCAACTCAACTTACAAATCCATGATGGCAACTAATTTCACCTATATGTTTAACCAGTCCAAAGCAACCATACCCAGTAATTGGCAAAACTAATCGAACTCTTATTACGAAAAAACTATACAAACATACTATCAAATAAAAACTTCTCGTAAAAACAAGAAACCTCACGTAACTTATACATCTTTCCTTTTTCGTGTTCATTAAATAAATAATAGTTACAATACAAGAAACAAAGGCAATCAAAATGACAACATCACTTGTAAATGACTCCGCATCATCTATACATTCGATATAACTTGATAAAAAAGAGCAATACATTTCGTTATTAAAATATAATTTAATGAACTTTTAAATTTGCCGTAACTTTAGAACTAATGCATCATACATTATTTAAAGCCTCATCTACGTCAAACAACTTAAAAAACTATTTTTATCTTGTTTCCTGATATTTTATTTAAAATGGTAAACAGGCTATATTTCTTTATCTACTTGTTACTGATAATAATTTCTTATCCTTCATTTCATAATTAAGGTTGTTTGATCAATTGAGTCATTAGTTATTCAGCAATTTCCATGTATTACTAAGGCTTTGTGATTGCTCACACAAATAGTGAGTCATCCTATTTTTAAATGAATGAACAAAAGTTAACAAAGGCATATACACCACACTCGACTAACTTTAATCTTTTATTGTTTGATCTTTACCAAGTACTTTAAAAGACAATGCTTCCACCGAACTAATAAAAAGCTCCTTAAAATATATCTGCTTTCTCATACCATTTAGATATTAGCTTGCACGTAATAAATTATTTATTGGTACACTTTAATAAGCTTAGTGGCATCTCGCAATAATATATTAAGATCATCCACCTTCCAATGTTACTACATAAATATGGCTTCAAAGCAATAACTAAATTAATAAAGAAGGTGTTGTTGACATGATGAAGACGTCATCTTTGTAGCTACAAAACCACTTTAATTCCACACCTCCTAGACTCCTTGATTGTTGGTACCAAAACAAGTGATGTTACTTGAAAAAAATAAAAAGTGAATTAAAAAAATTTATTTTATATTAAAAGGCAGTAAATTATTGAAAAGTACTTTGACAAGCACATAAATATTATCCTTAGTTTGACACTGAGAGAGATCCTAATTGTAAGAGTAACGATTCCCCATCCTCGCAACTCCGGTTACCTTTGGGTGGTGAGAAGACGGCATGGTAGGCCGGATTTTGTTTGGCTCGGGTTTCAAGTTCTTGCCACAGGGCATCCTTTTGTCTTTGGAGTTGTTTTTCTTGTTCCACATTTTTTTCGTAGTTTTCAGCGCATTCGTTGAACAGGCGTTGGTTGACTTCCATGAATTGCTTCATGGCGTTGTAGATTAGGCCGTTAATTGTTCTGAAAGGGAAGGCTAGATGTTGGGGTGGATTGGGTGAACTTACTTGTTCCAATGAGATTTGCTGTTCTTGTATAGGGCTGGAAACATGATTGGGATCAAGTCTTTGCCGTGTGCGTTAATTAGACCCATGACGTAGTCATTGTTAAAAATGTACAAAGCACGTTCAGCAACTTGGAAGTGAGGAGAACTGACAGCTTTTGCCAGTTGATGACACAGCGCCAACATGATCTTTTGAAAGTGTGAATCCTCTAAAATATCCAAGATCTCCTCTAACTCATTCAGAAACATGATCTCCTTCGGACTATTGTTCTTCGGCCAATATTTTAATAGGTTTAGGATGATCTGCTCAGACAAGCACTGGTCTTTCTCTACAAATTGCACCACACAATAACTGAGAGGTACTTGGTAAATTGGTAGTGATTTCACCTTGTGCAAAGGCAACAGAGCTCGATACAAGAAGCACTTGTGTTCGTTTTTGAGAGGCAAAGCGAACCCGTTTACGATCGAACCTAATATCTCCAGCAACTCAGAGATGCCATTGTGTTTTTCTGTCTCGTAGATGAATGTGTAGAAGATGTTGTTGATGTGCCTTCTGATGACAGGACGCAGAGTCAGGAATTTGGAGTAGATGCGGTGGATGGTGGACTTCAGGACATCCCGTTCCCGTGGGTCTTCACTGTCAAATAGATCGATCATCTTGACCACGAAGTTGTCCTTTTCTACCCATACTTTGGCTGCTGACACTGTGAAGTCAGAGCTTTCCATACACCTCAAGAAGACTTCGTACACTAGTTGGAGGTGTGGCCAGGATGGGTCGAAGGCGGGGTCGTCTTCCTCCATGTCGAATTCCCCAGAAGGGGGCACAGCCGGCGGGGCCAACACTCGAAACGCATTAGCCCGTACCAGATTCGTGACTGCTTCCCACAGACGCGGAGTCTGGACCAGGAACCCATTCCGGGACAGGACTTCGATTAATTCAATCAACTTGACACGTTTCTCCTAAACATCACTTTTAATATCATCCAATGCACCCAACAACTTACTTCTTTCAACTCTAAGTCCGACAGAGGATCCTTCGTAAAATCATAAACAACTAGACATTCTCTTAGTGTTTGTATGACATCTTCCTCAGTGACCTGTTCATCTTCTGTAACAAAAAAGGATGAAATGATGAAGTGGTGGGGAATAAACTGACCACTTTCATTAATAATCTCACTTACGATTTCCATCCCACTCCCAGGCCCATTCATTCCCAACACATCCTTTTCTTCGGTCGCTTTATTTTCTTTTACATCGTCGTTGCCTTCTGACCCGACTAATTGTATCTTTTCAGTCATGCCACTATCTGAAACAAAAAAGGTATTAAATGGTGTGTGTGGAGGAAAGTATAAGGGACACAAAAAGCGACTGCCAAAAATACCCTCTCCCAAAAAGCCACCCGTCTCGTCTAGACTTTTCCTCAACCGCTAGTTCACTACATTGGAGAGGTATATCCTTGGTGAGGGCACTAAAAAAAGATGATTTGCAGTTAGGGGGGAGTGTGTCGGTTGAAGATAGCGTAACTACAACACAAAGTACATTGAAAGTCAGAGCAGGTATATTTGTTGTGTTTGATTGAAGCAACTAAAGACGCACCAAATTATTAATTACTTAATCGTCCTGATCTTTTTTGGTTAAAGTGCAATTGTAACATCAAGTAAAAAAGTGCTAACAAAATTAGGGCTATCCAATAAAGTTGTCTAAAGTCAAAAGGTGATGGGTGTGGGTATGTGTTTCAATTTATTAAATGATATTTTGTTTTGTGGTGATGGACGATTATATATATAAAATAATATAATATTGACAAAAATAACTCTCAACAGACAGGATGATGGCTAATCGTGAATATTTGCCCACAATAATTGTATACATCTAAAAATAAAGCAAAAAAGAGGAAATAAATTTAATTTGTCTTTACATATTGATATTATCCTGAAAGCCCTTACTTTATATATTGCCAGCTTTTACTATAAAAATGTCTTGAGCTCTTACTCCAAAATATCACAACCATTACTTATTGCAAGCTTGATACCCTGTCATTTGTATTAAACTAAATTCATGCTTCAAGGTCCCAATCTACCACAATGTTATCCCCAAAAAATTAGAACATTTGTTTTTGTAAACGATGTACAAATAATTTATGTATTTTGATAAAACTGCGATGTTTAGAGGGGAGAAGTTGGTTATAAACGTATAAATAATAATATATTTTTTGTATATAGTTAAAAGATACTTTCACAGAGACACCACTTTTTTAAGGGAACAAAAACAAGCCAGTATATAGGATAAAGTTGATGAAAATAATTGTAGTGTAAGTTTTAAAAAGTTAATAGCTATTATTTAAAAGAACAACACACATCCATCTTAAATCCATTCTTAGTTAATAGGAGAAAAGTAAGCGTTTGAAGAAAAGTGACTTGTCCCCTCAAATTAGAATGAATAGTCCATTTACAATTGATGAAGGTTCAATAAAAAATTGTTGGGTGTTTATAGGGTTCCGTCACTTTTTTTTAATGTAAACATTTAAAGACCAAAATAACAATAATCGCTTTGGAATTTAACGTTGTCTGGATGTAGGAATTTGTCTTTTTGATGTTTATTTATTGAAGACCAAACAAAATGAAATAATGGAGAGTGAGGTTGGGTATAAAGCCAAAATTGATTAAAATAGTGGAATAATAAATTTAGTTTGGGTGATAATATTAAGGAGTCCTTTCAACAATTAACAGCATTTCCTTAAAAATCACAACAATATGAATTAATGTAGTTTTTTTGCAATCGCGTGGAGTGCATATTTAATTTATCGATGGCTGAACAATACAGGCACCTCCAAACTGCCCAGTAGAGGGTGTATATTTTGATTTCCTGATCAAAGATTAACAAAGGCAAATAATAAATACCAATATAATTGAATTGAACTAAATGTATCCCGTTATTTTATTGCAATTTGCATTAACATACTTTGTATATGAAACGATTTTGTTTTATACAATAAATGCTTACGTACTATTTATATAACTTTGACATTTATCATAATACTTTTATTATTGGTATGTGATGCTAATAAAAAATGTTTTCAAATGATTTGCTTAATACATAAAATGAATTTTTATATATATAGTTAATTTGATCACTAATAAATAAGATATTCTTATCAATACCAAATGCATCTCAGGCCTTATCATAAAAAATATTTTTTATTTACTGGATACTATCAATTTCTTAATATTAGTTATGATGTAATTTATAAAATTAAGCCTCATTCCTTTAGAAGGGTAAAATATTGATAAAATAAATGAACAAAAAATCTTACTTGACAAAATTATTTATACTTGAATTGGATTGTAGTTGCTGTAAATGGTTGGTTTAAAAGTATTTTCTTTGGGATAGTACATAGAATATGAATTCAAATTAGAATTCATTGAATTGGGACATACATATGAACATGGCTGTGGACCATATTCATTCCTCGATTGTTTTTTAATATTCGACTTTGAAATCCTATCTTTATTTGTTTTAGGTTTACTGAAGTTATGTGGCATTGGTAGTACATGAAGAGCATTTGATTGTGCATTTACCGTTTGACAATTCGATTCGAATGGTTCTTCAGTTGGCACTCTATTTTCGATCATTCTATAATATTCCTCATCTAACTTCGACTTTTCAAGTTGTCTTTTTGTTTGAAAGCGAAAGATTGGTTGACGATAATTGGAAACTTTATTCAGACTAACTTCGATCGCTTCTTCTGATGTTTGATTTGATGAGATTACATTTTTATTCAAATAGCTAAAATATTGCTCTTTATAGAGTTGGTAATATTCCTAAAATAATGATTATTAACTAGTTCTAAAATATAGTGAATACCTCATACAAATTGGAGCCAATAGAAGGTATATTTGTGTGAATAATATAGTTATTATGGAATGAGTTGCTAATCATTATGCACAAACTTGCACCATTCCATCTATTGCTATTCCTTATATACCTATCTTTATTTGATTTTAAGAATTAAAAAAGAATATGATAAGAAGAGATAAGAAAAGATATTAAAAATGAAAAAACATCCAACATTTCTTTAAATTTGTTTGTTTTGATAGAAGATTCTATTTTGAGTGAAAGATCTTTTCAAATAAAGGTATTTCCTAACCATAAACTATAGTTTCTTTTGAAATGGGGGCGACAAAATGACTCATAATTAAGGGTACTTTTTTATTTATAAAATTAAATTATGCTTATTAATACCATGACGAGGCAATTTATTAAGAAATGAGCTTATTTCTTTGATTGAATACTAAATGTTGAATTTCGTTTTCCATTTTCCAAAACAACGGCATCAACATAATAAACTCTATTGCCTACTTGAAATTGGCGTGACCTTTCACGACTGATGAATTCATGCAAGTTTTGTTTTTTGCGGAATACCATTTGCCATGAAATGCTGAGGGTGATTGATATGAAGGAGATGTACGCTGGAATGACTGGCAACAGAACGGGAACTACTGTCGTGGGTTGGCCTTGAAGAGACTACAAATACGAACTAAGACATTTCTTCAAAATAATTAACCTTACCTCAGTAAAAAGCATGATAAACAAAGTAAGGTACGAGGCAATATTACATAAACTCGACACCAATAAAACTCTTGCCTGCCCAACTTGGAAAATATACCTATTTTTAAGAGCATAATGAATAGGGTAAAATGAAATTATTATAAATAAAGATGGAAATAAAAAGAGAATAGTAGTTTGGGTTTCGGTGTTGGATGTACAATATCTATTTCGGTCCAATAGGGGCTTGATTGTGGGGAACTCTTAATAATACCCAAATCATCGAGATAATCAGTTGGATGAGGAAACTTAAAAAAATAAATATGTGGGAGGAAAGCCGCAAGTCTTTGGAGATAAGTTCTGATTTGTCAAGGATGGGCGGACGACCGATACGGACGGCTTTTGCAAATGAAATAGAATGCAAGATTGAGGTGCATATAGAAAAAAGAAACCAACCAGAAGCGCATAGGAATTGTCTGGAAGTGGGCAGCATCAAGATAGAAACCAAAAATAAGATTGCTGTTGTTGTTAATTGTATGCAATTCAGGTCAGGAGTTGATGCTTTGTACATTGGTGTTTGACGTTGTGAATACATGAAACATAAACTTATTAAGCACAAAATTAGGCCGATCCCAGCACCTGTTAACACTACAATTTTTCCCGCATTCATGTCGACGAAAATGTCTGGTTGAGGTTCATCAATACATCCACTTTTGTCGTCTTTGGGTATTTGATCGTCTTTGCATTGGGCGCATATTGCCATACTGTCATTTAGATATGACTTTGGGCCTGTGCAGGGTGTACATGTCCAGCAACATTGATCTATCATATCTGGAACTGCATTAGAAGTTCTACAATTTTTTTGGCAATCTTCATTATGCTTATCAACTTGATCCTTTAGAGAAGAGCCAAAACTGTCTCGATTTTCCTTTTTTGGTGTGGGCCCATGAAATGGATTGTATGCGGGCATCAAAATATGGTAAGCTGATCCATTGAATTGGTAAATATTGTAAGCTGGTTTGCCACTCCTTCCATTCATCGTCACCAACTGGTCATTCTCATCATAAAAAGAAGCATTTTTCAAAAAGTCCATCAAAGTCTTTCCGTTCGCATTTCGCACAAGACTCGGACACATCCCCCGAATGCCAACACAGAAGTTTTGGTGGAAGCTTCTTAAGCCGGCCGCAAGCACATTGATAGCATTGTAAACTAGCCTGGCCTGTCTTCGTGCCGACAAAGGAATGTTATTGAGGGTGGTGTCAGGATGGCAAGGCATTGAATAAGCACATTGAGGGGTGTCTTCATACACACTATCATCCACATCGTTCCAACAACAAACATTTTGGAGCTGAATCAATTCCTTGACGTAAGGATTGGTGGTAGCAGAAATGGTGTTTATCTTGATCAAAGTGTCGAAAGTCGGAAGGTGCGGAACATCCTCTTCAATCAAGTAAGATTCATTTAGATGCGGACTTATATTCAAGTCGTCTCTGTCCGTCAAAATTAATTGGTAAGTTCCGGGTTTGATGTTCCAATTTGTTAGGAGTGATAAGAATAAATTTACGTTTTTACTTGACATAAATAGGACTAATGTTTGGACGGCAGACACTTTGAGGATGGACTTTATTTCTGCTAGGTCAGCATTTAGCATCGACTCAGATTGGGACCCCTCAAAGGTTAATTCGGAATACTTTTCAACGCAAGGCCGTCTAAATAAACTGCCTTTCCCATTAGCTACAATGCATTCCGAAACATAACTTTTGAACAATTTTCTTATTGCTGAGCCAGATGAGAGCGAGTCAGAAATAACAATAATATGAAACCAATTTTGGGATTGCAAAAAATGCAAAACAGTCCTAGCTTTATAAATATCAGAGGCACCTGCTCTCATAAAATACTTATAAGAAGAAGGATTATCCAGGGCAGCACTATTAGTAGTGCCACTAATAACAGGAATACAAAAAGCTTGAAACAAATAATTTATATTCATGCCAATTTCCCCGCTAAATTATATTATAAACAACAAACCCAAATAATTACCTACCTGAATGAACCCACTCCAGCAATCGTATATTTATAAGTTTCATTAACATTCTTCTTGACTTGTTCTTCGTTGATTCCGCAATACACACTATTTCCTACTAGAGTAACAATCTGTTGAAGGGTAAATGATGCGTCATCGCAAGTATCTGCAAATCTACTCGTAAACGACAACCCAACATCTAATAAATATTTGCTGAAAAGTTCATTTTTATTTAAATTATTGAATCGACTTTTGATATTAATTGAATAAAAGATATTCCTTCCTTTAGGATTAAAGGCCAATAATCTCGGTGACAGATAACTTTAATTCAGGTAATAAAGGGTGCTTTTTGTTATCAATCACAACAAGAGAGGATACTTTTTTAATTCAAAAACCCAAACTCACGTATTAGCATCTGCCACCGATTGCTCATGAACCAACGTCAAAATAACATTCTCCGGAACGATCTCCGAACAAAGTCGATTTTGCTCTCCAGCCTGGTGCAACGTATACAAACTAGCTATTTGCAAATCCAAATTAGTATAAGCAAACCCCGCCGTCATGTTCCATCTCATCAAAAACAAATACAATACCCACCCACAATTACACCAACTCATTACTATTTTTTATTCAGCTAACATATACAAATAATACTTAGGTAAATGGTGTCCAGATGCTCTGTCACGCTACAAATGTCTATCAACAAAGCCTTGCCTTATTATTAGTTGCAAAGGTCCTTTCATCAAGACGCAAACCAAACTTTGATAACGATCTCTGCCTTTCATGATAAGGTATTATTGAATGTTATGGGGATGTGTGAAATAAAGTGTCTTTATAACTTTTTATATATTCTTTGGTCATATATTATTTGGTACTTTTGGTGGAGTGTATAGAAGGTGATTATTTTTACAAGTTAAGTTGGGTCCTTTATTTGATCACAATTTTGATGTTTTGCATATCACCGTCCTTGTACATTTCTCCGACACCTTAAGTCTTACTCTTACATCTTATGACTTTTACTTTTTTTTTGTTCCTTTTGATAAGAAGGAGTGTCTTTAATTTTGTTATCCACCACCATAATAATACAAAAGAACAACCAAAATAACAATAATTTATGCTTTATTAAGAATATAATTACAATCCTTCACCCTTAATTTATATGATACCACAAAATGTTGATTAACAAGACAATTAATGCTGAATTTCAGTGGCTGCAGATTCGCTGTTTTGGAGTAGAGTGTAGGCTTGGACTTGCGACAGTGACTCACAATCTGACGGTCCACTAGTTGATTTTTTTCCCGTCGCTTCTGCTTCTTTTTCTTTGGTCGGTAGGGGAGTGGAGTTAGGTTCCGAATTGGACTCGCTCCCTGACTCTTCGTCTTCTTTGATTGAAGGAGGGAGAGAAGAGTCTCGTTTGCCTTTGCCCGCTGAAAAGTCGATCATGGAGACTGAGCGTCTGGGAGTATCTGTGGGAGTTGACGTCTTTGGATCGGCCGCACTTTTGTTAGGTGTGGTATAGATTTGAGCGGGAGTATTTGCGAAGTCTGGATAGTCAACTAATAAGTCCGAAAAGAAGATATCCTTGTTGTCCTTGTTTTTGGGTTGAGTCAAGACATCGGAAAAATCCAGCAAACCCATCTTGGGAGACGAGGGCACTGACTTGCTCTTGGACCCTATCAATCTCTTTCGATACAAATTATACTCCGCATTAGCCTGCATCGTCCTGTACTTGTCAACTGATCTGCAAGACAACTTGTACAAAGCCAAACCTACCCCGATCTTTACCACCAGCAAACCAAACCATGAACACAACATGATGATGATGACATTGCTGGTGAGAGTGAAGGATTGGGAGAGTATTCGGATGAGGAGGATCAGCAAATTAATTGGAATGAAACCCATCCTCCTGGCGACTTGGTCTGAAAAGTCGGTGAAGCCGTTTTCTTCCTTTGACTTGACGACGTCGAAGGCCAGGGTGATGGTGAAGTCTTGGTACACTTCTGCGTTGATTTCGTTGAATTTGGTGATGAAGGCATGTTTAAACCAGTCGATCATTACTTCGGCTAGTAGGACTAGAATTAGGTCTGGGGCCATTTCAGTAAAGTGGTCCCATTTCCAGTTGACTGCTGTCATGTTCCTCAAAATTACTACTATTAGTAGGATGAATGTCGTGAATCTTTCCTTGACATCCGAACAGGCCATCTGGAACAAATTAGGTTTGGGCAACTTCTTGAAGACGGACCCTTTCAGCTCGACGAAGTTATTCGAAATTATAATAGTCAAAAAGGCCTGACTATGCGAATTGAAGGCAACATTCAAAGTAGTTGCCTGCAACAACAAAACAATAGTATGTATGATGGACAAGGCCATAGCCAGCCCAAGAAAGCCCAAGATCTGAAACACCTTCCTCCTTTTCCCCTTCTCCGAAACAGTCAAATACAAAGCATCAAACGTGTCCTGGCCATAACTACTGCACAACTTGTCAGCAACATCCAGCATATTGAAGAAAACATACAGTTTGAGGATGGCTTGGCCTCGGACTTGGTGGTAGATGATGGAGGTGTCTACGTACATCATCAGGAAGGAGCAGCATATGATGGTGATTAATTTGATGAGGTTGACGGAGTCTGAGGACGCCCAATCCTTCCTCCTGATCAAGATGCACAGGAAGTTGAAGAACATCTTGATTGGGAGGAAGGTGAAGACGTGGCAGAAGGCATCGAAGCATTGCAACAACCCGAAGCTTATGAATTTTTCTAACTCGGAGGGGATTTTTAGAAAGGCATACACTTTCTTTCTCTTTTCCATGAACATACTAGTGTCATTGTTGAGGGAGTAATCACTAAAACAGCCTAATTATCAACGCCAACAAACAGACTTACTTGGTAATTTCCGACACCAAATACTCCCACACCCCAAAAGGAGCCTTCTTCACCTCTTCCTTCTTACTTTCCTCACCCAAGAGTGGGGCCGAGGTGTCATCTGCTTCCACCTCGATTCTCAACTTTTTCCTCTGCTTCTGGAATAAAGGCAACTCTTCCTCACTAACTAGACTTCCTTCATTTGGATGTTTTCGGTGACGTAGCCCATCCCCATCATCGGAATCGGCCATGTTTTAGCAAATGAATTGGGTGATGTTTTGAGAAAGAACGAGTTTCCAACAAGTTTGGGGTTAGTCGTGGTGGGTGTTGGTTATTTGAATGTTTAATTTTGTTTTGGTTTTTTGAATGTTTAATTTTGTTTTGGTTTTTTGTGTGGTGACTTGCATCTAAAATGTCCTCTTATTCTAGGTATGGCGGCTTCTGAAATCAAATTGTGTCTGGAGATAGTGCGGGAACACTTTGGCTCGTATGCCAAAGCCATCGCGAAGGCATTGTTCGCCGAACCCATGTCATTCCATGAACTCAGAAACGTGATGAAAGACAACATGTCCCCGAATGAGGTGAGGGAGACGATGTTGATGCTCGAACACCACCACCTCCTCTATTACACCACCGGCCGCACCATAATGTACCGGATGAATGTTGAAAACGTCCTCCGAATCATCCGCATACCCAGGCTTTTGAAAGAAATTAAGATGAATTTTGGGAAGATTGGAGGGCCTATTGTCCAGCATTTGTCGGTCAGGGGGCAATCTACGATGTCTGACACTATTAGAGGCGTCAAGGAGCTTATTGATGTGGATGTGGCTGGGATAGCTGAGACGTTTAGGGCAATGGCTGGCCAGCAGATGGTTGTTAGGATGAGGAGTGTAGCAAAGAACGACGTCGGCTTTCCGATATACGAGAGTGATGAAAATTTGTTTGTCTGCCCATTGATCGTGTGTGATGGCACAAGAGCCCTCAACAAACCAGGGACGGACACCAAAACTAACAAGGCCAAAGGGGTCCTCAATGACTCGGACCAGGACATGTTGTGGAAGATCAACTGGGAGCGTTGTGACTACCTGATCAGAGATGCCATGATCACCCAAATGTTCATTTCTTTGGCGCCAGTCCATGCAGACACCGTCAATGTCGTTACCTCGTTGATGAAAGTTGGAAACAAAAGAACCAACATCAATGAAGCCTACTCCCAACCCATATCTGCCCTCGAAATCATCAACCATGCCAAAATCTCCCCCTCCAAAAACCAAGAAATATGTGCCTTGTTGCGTGTGTTGAGTGAAGAAAGCAACCAAATCTTCAAAGAAATAGGGCAAGGTAGTGGAGGAACATACATCATCTACTATGAAAAGGCAATCGAAGAAATCTTGACGATGAACACTCAATGTTTCATCAGAGAGAGAATCGACGACAGAGCAGCCCGAATCTTCTGCCTCCTCATCAAAAAAGGCAACCTGGAGGAAGATCAAATCGAAAAGCATTCAATGGTCCCCTCTAAAGAAGCCAAAGAAGTGTGTGCTTTGCTGTTGGAGGAAAATTTAATCAAAGTAAGACATGTTTCTAAGGGAAATGACTTTGCTCCGGCCAGGACTACTTACGTTTATTATGTGAGTCTCAAAAATGTTGCCGTCCATTTGAACACTTATTGCTTGGCAACTATCAAGAATTTGATGGCAAGGAGGTTTTTCCATGGGGCCAAAAAACAGAAACTTGATAACGAGAGTTCTGAAAAGGGATTTCTTGGTGGCGCAGATTGAGGGTAACACTGAATTGGATGAGGAACAAAAGAAAATTCAGATCAAAGAGTGTGATGACTCCTTCATTATTGGAGATGATTCGCTCAAGTACGAACAGTTTACAAGCACCGAGGCTAAATTACTTTGCCGGGAAATTGAAGCCGAGGGTATTGCTTTCATTTCGAAGCAGTTGCTCAAGTTCCCCCTACCTCCGCCAGAGAAGAAACGTCGTGTTGTTAAGAGTATCTTGGATGAATTTAAGTAATATTTTGTTTTGGGTCGAGTTGTTGTTTCGTTTTAATACATTTTTGTGAACTCTTGAGATTGTTTTATATTTTAGTGTTTGTTGATGACTCTTTGTGTAGAAACTTTTAAGTTTCTTCCAACACTTTAAATTTTTTCTTATAAATTAAGTCTTTTAACCATTTATTCTTGGATTGTTTGCTAACACACCATTATTTGTAATCTGCTTGGATGTTTTAATAGTTCGTTGTTAATGATTTGTTTTCAATTTATAAAAGTATTTAACTATAAGGCAATCTTGACACTTTATTGTAGTCAGATAAAGATGATTTAAATGAACATTTTTAATGAAAATAATTTGTATAAATTATCAAAGAACAAACCGATTGTAAGATCATTACAAAGAAGCAAAACCCAAAAAAAGTTTTATTAAAGACATAAAGAAAAGTCCCAAGCATTATACTTGTGCCGCCATTGCTCCCATCAAAACTAACAATGCCAAATAAAAATAAAAGTAAAAGATGATGTAAGGAAGTGTGTATGTGTGTGGTAAGCAATAACCTTAAAACATTCTCGTCCCGCCGACTTGCTCCGTATAGACTTCTATTACATCATCCTGATCCATGTCCAGTCCTTTTGGTGTGTCGTCGTCGTTGATTCGTCTGCCGTCAAATAAGAAGCGGAGTGAGTTGGAGTTGACGCCCATCCGGTCTGCGTATGTTTTCTTTAGCTTCGCCATAGTCGTCGTTTTCTTGACTTTAAAGTGGACTTCGTTAGAGGACTACAAGAGATTTATTAGGATGTCATTGCTATTCACACTTACTTGGCCCATTACGCGGAGCTTGATGAATTCATCATCCATGTCTCCGTCTTGGTTGGAAGCTCCTGGTTCGGGGCTGTTATCTCTCTCTTCGGACATAGTGCAGGTGTTGATTCGTAGCTATTCCCTAAACCAAAGTAACGTTAAACGACGTCTTTCAAATATGTAACAAGGTGACTTAAAAGACGCGGATAAAGGAATCACCAATAAAGTGATGACAACCAAAAATTGAAAAGTAAATTTAAATGAATAGGTGTGTGCGTACACTAAACTAGCCAACTAATCACCATCAAAAATATCAAAAAACACCAACAACAAATGCACATTTTAAAACGCCTCTCCAACCCTTACCAACTCTTTCCAACAAACAGAAAAGAGTTGTGAGAAATGTTGAGAAAGAGGCGCGCAACACTATTTAGCTTGAAAGTGCAACTATACCCTTTGATACCTCCCAACCTACTATCAATCTATTTTTTGCCCTATGCCTTCTAAAAAATTTACCCACCATTCAATAAGTGCACCCACACTCTTTATAAAACCTTCCCTTACTTAGATAGAGACACTATTGTGCACAAAAATAGTTTCCCCACACATTCATCTCTTTTTCGAACGCATCCTTGAGCATATAAACAAACAGCATTTTACTAATAATTGGAACTAATTTTAGATTCTTTACACATAAATTGGGAGTCCCAGGCAAAGCCTTTTTCATTTTTATTCGTTATTAAGTACAGTTGATGCTTGTCAAGGATGGTGGAAAGTAGTCCCAAACGCATGCGATACATTTGCGACATATCGGGTATGGATGGTTCTTGCAGGCCTTGTAATGTGGGTTCGTTGTGGCATTCGGTTCAGGACAATGAACGGTTGTTTAAGGGACTAGGTGTGGATACTTTTACCATTGCTACTGCCATTTGTAAGATGCGTGTTGGATCGAAAGGAGTTGCTACGTATGATGAGTATCGGGGAGTTGCTGTCTTTGTCAAGGACTTTGCCAGGAGGTGTAATTTTATTAGGATATACCACAATACTACCCTTACCATGTTGTATGAGATGGAGTTGTAAGTCAGGCAACTTTTTACTTCAATTTTCTCCTTTTCAGACTGGACATGTTCAAGCATAAAGTCCACAGGAGCGACACCAAAAGACTCACTATTTGGATGGGTCAACACTGCATTGACTTGATCTTCATCGATAGAAATGACTTGGGTTTATTTAGAAATAAGTTACATCGTGTCGGAGTTGAAAAGGTCAATCCTAGTAAGTTGAGTGCCTTGTGAATGTTAATAAAGTTTGTTTAGGCCTAACCAAGAGAGTCCAGAATTGCTGGGACCGTGCCAAGGGGCTGGTGAATGGAATTTTTCAGGAAAAGGGCAACCACTCATTTGCCAGTCAATATTCCGATAAGTGTGGGCCTGGTACTGAGTCATTTGAACCGAGGCGATCCACAGTAACCAAATATATGTATAGGAAGCCAAAAGAAGTCCGTGCAGGCCAATCCGCAAACAACACTCCAGTTAAATTGGTTGGGGGTAAAAGGAAGATGGCTCCATCCATTGAAGATTCTCCACACCACTCAACAGCCAAAAAGGGCACAAGTGTCTATGTTACGCCATCCGAAACTGACAACCAAAGGCTGACCACTTCTACTCTCTACGAATCTCAATCAAACGTCCCTTTTCTTCTCCCACCCCAAATAACCTTTCCCTCGCCACCTGAAACACCTCGTGGAGTAATCAAGAATCAACCCACCCAAACAATCGAATGCAGGAGAAAGACGGAACATTTTGCATTAGCAAACCAACACCCACCTGATGATTATGAGCATAAAAGGTATTCTTGTGATCGTAAATATATTCCTCCTGGGGATAATGTATGTTTTGAGCAACAAATGAATAATTATTATATTTAGATTGCTGAACCACCCATTGTTAAGGGATTAATCCGAACCGTCCCCAGACCAACCAAATACCCTCCCCCACCTCCACCCAGTAATATGAACCGCTCCTCCATGGACCAACAAACTCCCTCATCCAAACCTTTGCCGATCGACTTACTAGCTGACATTCGCTCTGCACCTAACCTAAGAGCTCCCAATGATCGGATGTTGATGGTGGCAAGTCCACACAGATTACACCAACAAAAATCTTCATCTCCCTTCCACTTAATCAGATCAGCGATGGTGGAAAGAAGAATTAGTATGGTTGGAGATGGTTCGGAAGGGGAGTTGGATGGTTCGGGGTGGAGTGTCGAGGACACCGACTGGCAAATAATGGCACGGGCTTTGCGTCCAAATTACCACAAGAAGTAAATTAGTTGGGCCAGTTTGGTCTAATATGCAGGTCTACTTTTAATTGCATCCCTTTTATTAAGATGTTTAATAGATTCTTTGTGTAAAAAGTTTTGATAATAAAAATTTTGATATTTTGTGGTTTTTGGATTTATAAATTTGTTTGAAATGGCTATTAATCATTTATTCGTTAGTGACTAGTCGTTTCTACAAATCAGAGTAATGCTAATTCCCGTTAGTTGTGTGATTCACATATATTTATCAAGTATATCTACCTCAATTTATCACCTATTTTAGTGTGATACTAGTTATATTTGTCAATTATTATCTCTTGATATTTATGTAGGTAATAACCACTGGATCATGATTTTATTATCCTTTGTATTATCAGAGAGCACTATAAATGAGGCGACATTACCACAGTTAGGCCATTATTAAAAAATGATGATGGTTATTACTTTGAAATTGGTTATTTTATCCGTGTCTATTGCACTAATCTCTGCCAATACTACATACCACGACGACAAAGGAAATACTGCTAAAATAGAATCTACAACAACTTTGATGCCCTCAACTACCACCACACAACCTGCTGCCCCCCTGCCCGCGTCAGCTTCCTCACCTACTGCCTCTTTTCTTCCAGAAATGAAAGGAGACGACTCAAAAGGTGCAAATGCAACAATTCCAATTGTCCCTGAAGTCTCACATATTACAAGTTGTGGCAGTAATTCTTTAACTGCTTTCACTACTTTATTTACTGCTCTTGTTGTTTATTTGTATGGACGTTAATTTTAAAGGTTTTGGTGGTATTTTGTGTGCATTATTTTTGGATAATAAATTGATAAAGTTGGAGGAGGTGGTTTTTTTGTATGAGTAGAAGGATACACTAGGGGAGGTTGTTATTTGATGAAGGAAATAGGTGTATTCGTTTAGAGATATGCATGGGTGATTTAGGGGTTAGTGGAAGCTGTACAAGTGGTTGCTTCCTTGTTGGATTCAAATAAACACTCTTTAGGTACATAAAGTAAATAGTATTGTATTTGTTGGAAAAAAATAGTTTGGTATTGAAATAACTTGATAATGATACATTTATTAATCGATTGAAAGACAAAAAACCATATATAAATAAATACTTGATAAATATCAAAAAACATTATAAACACACTTAATAAATATCTGCATGAACAATTTTTCTTTTTACATATCATTCCACCCGGACAATCTCCTTTGATTTCTTTGTTGCCAGTAAGGGTCTTGGGTGTGGTGTTGAGTAGTGGTAGCTAATTTGCAATTAGCAATCGAGAACTGGTTGTTGAGGGTATGATGGAGTGGGTAATGTATGGCATCGACAGTTCCGATTTGGATTGAGTGTCGTTGTTTGTAGAAAGTGTTGCATTTCCTGTCCATTTTGGGGGGTATTTTGTTGTTTTTCCACCACTCATCATCCAGGTAACACTGGGCTGCCTCTCGTTTGGGGGCTCTTAAGGGGGAGCAGATGTTGGGGGTAGGTTCAGATTGATTGGACAACCTAGACTCGCAATTGTCTCTGGACACCTTCGAAGAATGGGACTCAGGGGAGGGGAAAGATTCGACCTGTTTAAAAAATTCATCCAAATCATCACCCAACTCCGGCAAGGAGTCTTCGGCCATCCGTTCACTGTACATGCCTCCTTGAATCCTATCGAACCCATGTCCTCTTCCATTGTTTATGTTGAGGGAAGTGTAACTGCATGAACTGTCAGGGGAGGAATGTTCGGGAGTCAGCAAATTTGGTGGAATGTTGTGGTTGATCAAACCATGGTACATGTCTACTCCATATTTTGGGTGAACAGGAATCTCGACTTTGATTGCTCGGGGTGGTTGGATATTGTAGAGGAGTGGTGGTTGTTGGTGGTGTGGTTGACTTTCGATGGGTGGGGATATGAATTTGGGTGAGGGGGGTATATCTATATCGGAGGGAGATGGGAGTTGGTGATCAGAGTCTTTGATGTAGCATAATTCCTTGGGTATATGGTGCTTTATGGAGTAGATCCAAGTGTTGACGCGTAAGGTATTGGCCTCGAGTTCGTTGAGGACTTGGTAGGTGGCGTGGATCATGTGTTTGATGCGAAGGTCGGGTTCTTGGTCTGGGCCAGGGGGGCAGGATGACTTGACGATGAAGACGCCATGCACCCAAATAAAGTCGCCTGTCTTCTTCTGCAGGCGGAACAAACAAATGGTGGAGCCTTCTTTGTCCACAGACAAAGTTCGGTGGCTATTGGCAACGGCCATCAAATCTTCCTGGTGGATCAAATTGTAAAAAGAAGTGAGTGGAATTTGATTGTAGTTGAGCTCAAGGTGAGTCATTCCGATGTAGTCCAAGTCACTAAAACTCAAGTCCATGTGGTGGATGGCTCTAAAGATATGAGTACTTCCATTAGCTAAAATGTCAGCATTCTCAGGATTGATCAAAGGATGGCAATAAGCAGCAAAGATAGGTTGAATAACATCATAAGGCTGGGCAAGAGCCAAGGCATTGTCATAATACTCCTGTGGATGCATGTACCTCCCTTGGATGAGGACAAATTTGTGGTACTGTAGGTGCCTTTTGGCAGTTCTTGACAAATTGATCCTGCAAAGAAAGACTTTGTCCTCAGGGTAAGGGGATGCATTGAGGGAAGGCGGTCCACTTAACAACTCTGACTGAACAGCACCATGATCTCTCGAGTCAATTAGATCGTACAAAGAATCACCTTGACACATAATTTCCTCGACTGAATGGCCCAGATACTCACTAGCATTTTCGGAAATATACAGTAGCTTGCCTGACCTGGTGATCATGACCAGGAAGCCCTTTAAGGCTTTGGAGGTCTCCTGTATACGGGGCGGCGATGGAGGGCCTCTTAACATACAATTCAAGGGTTGTTGTTGGGCCATGTAATAGGTATGTGATTGGGGGTCGAATTGTCTGGAGACGTGGGAAAGGTACTTTTGTTTTCGGATGAAGATGCAGGCCAGAGACATGACTTGCAGTTGGAAGAGTCGTTCTTTAATACTTGAGGAGAGGGGAAGTAAGTCTCGGAGACGTTGGATCTCCACATTTATTTGGTCCCGTCTTTGTTTGGAAGCTCCTCGAGTTGAACGGCCATTGGAGTGGGTTATGTTACTAAGAGAGAATTATGAATGTCAAAGTAAATTGATGGGGACCACATTTAACTACAAACATTTGTTACTTTCCAAATTTCGACCATCTATGACGTAGCCCCCCAACCTTTCACCTCTCACCATCCCTCTACTTCTCAACATACTGCCGCAACTTGTTTGCATTTGGTATTTAAATGAAGTGACCGGACCTCTTAATAATCAGTAGTATGAATATGATTACAATAATTTAGTCATCTCCCCACCGGTCAAAGTCAACAAATAGCTATTGCCTAATCATCAAATCACTATACAGTTCATTTGTGTTTGTTTACCAATATTTTGGAAAAGAAACCTTTGATGGGGATGGTAGGGTCAGTTTGGTTAGAGGTGAAAGTTAGCAAACAGTAGTGCCTTTGTCAAGAAAAAAGGTTAAGTTTGTTTGAAATTTGGGGGATCGTTTTTTGTAAGGATGAACTATTTTTTAGGAATATGGGTAAGTGGGTTTGTTTGGGAGGCTTAACAAAAGTGTTCTGGATGCAATATTCAGATGTGTGGCTTGGGTTGGTAAGGAAGGGGACTAGAGTCGTGAGGGAAGGATTTGGGTGGAATAAATGACGAATGTTGAGTCATGGATAAGGAGATGTACTGTAGTGGGAAGTCTAGATGAATTTGAAGGCATTTAACATTGCGTAACAACTATTTGGCTAATATTGAATGCGATTTAATTAGTTTATTAATAAGTCCAATGAAGATCTGTTTTCGCGATATTTATTTAATTTGCATTCATTTAGTTTATTTAAATGATCAAATGGATTGAAACTTACTTATTAGAGTCAACATTATATGCTCCGCTGTTGTAATTAATGCCAAGAGTAGTCATATCAAAAGACGGCACACCTCGTTGGTGTTCAGACCTACAAAATAATAAAAGATACTAGTAACTAATAAGTTGAGAATCGCAAATAAATGAGGAAAATACTCACTCCTCTGAAAATAGTAATAATTTATAGGTTACGTTATAATTGAGAAAAAGTGAAATCACAATATCAACTGAATAATATAGTATATGGTGTAAGGTTGAATTGTATTGACCTAGAGGCGGACTTCCGAGAACGAGACATCAAATGTGCGCTCCTTTAAAAAGCTTTGGGTGATAATTTTTAAATTTTGAATACGCATATGTATGTAGGGAAGGTGAGTGACCATTAGGCGTCTTTGTTTGCCTGGTAAGTCTACGTAACAAGAAGTGAGGGGACAATTGTCTTGCCCACAACAAAATATGATCTTTCCTTACCTAAGTTACCCTTTTTACGTATTATAGTAGTGTTTTGTAAGATGAACGTGAAGGAAAGGACAGATCTTGTATACACATCCAAATATTTAATTCAAATAAAGAAAAGGAATTTGAGGGTTGTGACGTCGTATTGTGGTCACTTAATCTTATCTCTTTCACCTTTTCCTTTGTTTGAGCATATCAAAATTATTTTACTTCATAAATTTATTATATTATTACAAAGTGAAAGTGCATGCCAATGTTTGCTTTCTTGATGATGATGAAATACAACGAATTAACAAACTGATTCAAAATAATACCTTTCAACATCAATTGTCACTCCATTGCAAAATTAACAAACACATTTATATTTTACAAAAAGCCCTTGCCCAATAAATTTAAATAAACTCAAATAAACACACATCATCGTCATTTTTTATTTAGGAATGATCAGTACAAATTGCACACATTTAAAAGATATACATAACAAAAAATGGTATATTTAAATGTGGATGATATATTAACAAGATATATAAATAAGGATTTCTTTTGTCTGTGCTATTGACAGGACTTTCATTCAATTACACACGCATCATGTTGAGGTATGGAGATTCCCTACTATTGAGATCTCACGAATTTCGATTGCAGGAATTCAATCCCACCGAAGCAGATTTGGCAAAAGACGAAGAAGACTACGGCCGCTAAGCCGACTGCCGCGATTTGGTAGAAGCTCATACACAGGAAGAACATCCCACTCATCCCAGTCAGCCAGAAAATGATGATTAATATCATATCTCTCTTTGCTTGCTTAGTCAACAAGAAATGTTCCTGCTCCTTGTCGTTTCCTAGAAAGTTTCTCATTGGAGGATCAACCTCATAAAATTGCTTCAATCTGTCTTCTTTCTCTGCCCAAACATCCTTCAACCACTCTTCTGCTCCTTCTTTGTCTTCAGGAACGTCTTTTACATCTATTTTCCTGATGTTAAAATGGATGTCCTTGGGAAAGACTCCTAACTTGACCATATCATCCTCGCCCTGTACGATTCGATCCGAATACCCCACCGTCACATCATAAATACTTGTAATGTACTTGAGTTCACGTAGCTTTTGCAGGATGTGTATAAAGCCAGTGGTTCGGGGGTGAAGAACATACTCATACCTCTGGAGGCCATTTTTATCAGCAAATGAGTTCGAAGACCGCATCCCCACCTCATCTTTGTCGGTTCCTTCGGGAAAGAGAAGAAGCTGGTAGGGGTTTGCAGTGTCTCGGTAATACTTTAAGATCGAGTCAATGGAAGCTTGATCTTTGTTGAAAGAACGTCGAAGAAATACGTAACTGGCGGCGGACATTGCAAAACCTGCTCCTGGCAAATACCTTAAATCATTTATTTATTTATAATCCAAAATACCTCCACAACTAACTTCAAAGGCCATTTCAAAACTATCTTTTCACTGGCAAGCAACAATGGATCCATCCTATATAAGGCATTCCAAAAGTACAGCCAATCCATTCTGGTCCTATGGTTCATTATAATCAAGGCTGGGTGGTGTCTATCCACCAAATCTCCCGTCACTGTAAACTTCACTCCATTCCACAACTCTATCAGGCCCTGCAACCATTTTATAACTAATGTCAATTTAATCTATTTGTTACGATCACTTTTAGTAGGTTAAATATGGTACCATTTTTTTATTATTATTGGTGATAAACAAGTATCTTAGTATGCAAAAAAGAAAAGAAGTCGTCTGCGATAGTCGTCTTCGCATCATTAATCAGGTAAAAAACCTGTAAACAGCCACATCTTATATTGACATTCATAACCACCTCCAATTAATATGTCATTTTGAAAGCAATTCAATTAATATGTCATGAACATTGTCAACGTAGCTCTTTTAATTAATAATTATAACTTTCTTATCTCCTACCATCATTTTGATAGTGATTCAAAAAAGGTGATAAGTAATAAAAAATAGATAAAAATTACATTTCAAAGTGATTACTATTTAATACACCAAATAGCAACTTACCGAAGGCAAAACCAACCACAATCCAATAATCAAATCCGTATACTTCCTCCAAACCTTAGGTGCTATACACATCAACGGCGACAATGGAAACAAAAAAAAACAGGCCCCAAGCAAAGTAGTCAAAATCAACAAAATTGCCAATACAATTCCTCCTACC
Source organism: Rhabditophanes sp. KR3021 (assembly GCA_963281155.1). Classification (NCBI taxonomy): domain Eukaryota; kingdom Metazoa; phylum Nematoda; class Chromadorea; order Rhabditida; family Alloionematidae; genus Rhabditophanes; species Rhabditophanes sp. KR3021. The sequence goes on from CAUJLY010000001.1 coordinate 9,082,015, forward strand.
TTGGATAAGATAGAAGATGTAGTCACAGTTTCTGGTTCACCCATCTTGAAAGGGTTCCCTTAAATTGAATTGTTTAAGCTTTTATTTAACAAAATAACTTCCATATCCAGAAGATAACGACACATCAAATTAGTAATAGGTTCAAGTCTTAAGTCGTTCCCATCTTTCGACACTTAAATAACACGCAACAAAAATAACAAACATAATTATTGGGGATATTAACAAAATAGTTGTATTTAGCTGGTTTGTTAGGTATATTTATATATAAAAATAAGGGGTATATACATATTTCACCTTTTGCAAAAATAGAAATATTTTGACTGATAAATTGGAATAAACATCTACTAAATGGAATTAGTTTGAATATAAAATGGGAATATTTATTGTTTTTAGGCTTTTTGATGTTTTTTTGGTTGAAGAAGAAAGGGATGGGAGATGTGTGTGTGTTGGTAATATTAGTAACTTAATTAAATTTAGAAGGAGTTATTTGTTTGAAAATGGTGTGTTGGATCAACTAAATAAAGAGTAAATGTACTTTTGCAACAAATTAGATAAAGGAAATAGTTACTATTTTTTTGGATCATTGTACTCGTTTATCTTTTAAAGGGAAACCTGATAACAAACAATAAAAAGTTAAACATCCCCACCAACCGCTTTCTTTTGTGGCCAAGTGATGTAAGAAGGAAGTGATGTATTGTGTACCATGTTAAAAATATCACATTTGTCGTTGAATGAAAGTATTAGGGCAATCGAGTAGAGAAGACACATCTCCCCTTCTAATCGACATTACCACTACCCCTAGACTTAGCCTAAAATGCCCACAAATTGATGACCACCCTTTAACTTATTTGTGATGCAAAACACTAAGAGCCAACTCTAAAAAATGCTTAAATTAATTATTAAATCACATATTAGCGTATATTAAATAATGAATAGATTAACTTAAAATGATCCCAAAGAGAAGTGTCCTATATTAAAAAGTGGGCAGTTGATTGGGGTGTGTGTAGATGTGTGGACAAGAGACATTCCGCTGCTTGATGAACTTTGGAAAGGTGAATCTAAAAGATGAGTTGCAATAGGTGTATTGCTTGTCAAAAAATGAAGTTAGGTTTGTGTGTGGTTGATATTTAAGAAAAGGTTATTGGTAAGTAGTGGCACCATCATAATGGGATGGTGGTGCATTTGTGGGTTAGTTGTTTTGATGTTTTTGGGGCTCGGTTAAGGTTTGTGGAGGGAATTTGGATTGAGATTAGTAGATGAAAAATGTTCTGAGGGTTGTTTTTGAGGACTGGTCGCCGTAATATGAGAATGGAAAAAACGGCAGATGCATTTACTTCAATATTTTTGCTTCGTATTTATGGCGGTGTTAGGTTCATATTTACTTGGATGTTAATTATAACATTCCTTTCAATATTAACTCCACTATTAAGCTTCAATGCGAACTCAAATATTCACTACCACAATGACTTTTATTGTTTGACACCACGAACCATAAATAATTGGTTGTTTTAAAATAATAGACATTTAATTATACAATTATTCTAAAATATTCAAAGCACATTCGAATAAATATTGTTAAAGAATAAACTGCACACAAAATATGCAAAAATTCATTCACTAAATGTTAACACAATGACGAGGCTTGATACAAATGTTTTTATTAAACATACAAAAGTGTTGTGTGTGCACACACACAGAAAAAGAGACATCATTATTCATTAAAATATTTGTGATTAATGGAAAAAGTATTATTTATATATTTGATAGACAATACAGAAGTGAAATGGTGATAAGTAAGAAGCTATTTAGGTACCTTCCTGGATAGAGTATAGATTTTGTCAAAGTAAGCTGTGCTGAGGATAAAAAAGGATATGCCGATTATTATGTAGACTTTTACTATACTATATTCGTAGGACATCCAACTCCAAAACACCACAAAGAAGGTCCAGACGATGGCGGAGAGGACGGTGATAGCTTTGTTTTGGTAGGAACTTGAGTAAAATAGGCTTTTGTCTACGTTGTCTAGAGAAGGACCTATTAGACATCTTTTGGTGATGTCTTCTTGGGAATAGAAAGCCCTTAACTCACTTTCCTTTTCTTTCCAACAAGTGTCCAGAAATGAGGCTGGGTTTATGGTTGCGTCCAGGAAAGGAGCCGCATCGTACTTCTTTACGTTAAAGTGAATGTAACGAGGAACTTTGCCCGTCCTCGCCAACTCAACTTCTGTTTGTAAGATGTGGTCCGAATAAGCTACTGTTATGTCGTAGATTGAGGTGACATACTTATCTATAAATAAATGATTAAATAGTGTCTTTTATTTTGTTTGCAGTTACATTTTTTCATTACTTCTAATAAGTAGGAGAAACCCAAGACTCGTGGATGTAACACGTACTCGTACTTTTGCAATCCATTTTTTTCAGCAAACTCGTCGCTCTTCTTCGTTGCCCACTCTCCTTTGTCTGTGCCTTCTGGAAAGAGAAGCAATTGGGTTGGCGATCCACTTTCAGAGTAATGGGAAATGATCCTTTCAATCTTATGCTTGTCTTGGTCGAAATTGCGTGTCAGGAAAAGATAAGCCCCTGCAGACATAGCCCACCCAGCCCCAAAAATGGACTTCAACGAGTGTTTGAGGGTAATTTTCTCCGAAACCAACAACCAAGGATCCATCTTAAACAACGCCAACCACAACCACATCCAATCCAGCCTCGTCCTATGATTCATGAGCAAAATGGCTGGTTGGGAAGCTTCAATCACATCACCACTTACAAATACCTTCACCCCAAATATCAATTCGCTCAAAGCCTATAATAATTGATGGAAACGTCCACAAGTTGCAACAACTTACCACTGGATACGTCAACCAAAAACCAACACTCCTATCTGCAACCACTCTCCACACCTTAGGACTGAGCCATATCAGTGGAATGAAGGGAAAAATGACAAATATTGAACCGTAAAAGGATGTCAAAAAAATCAAAATCACAAACGTCACACCTTTGACTTGATCTGGAATTGAAGCCACCACCCAATGCATCTTTTAAAAATGACACCACACAAAAATCCAAAAAACCTCCTTATCTCACCAAAATGGGCACCTCTCTCTCCCAATACTTCTCAGACTTTTCCTTTGATATCTTTTCCTGATTAGCACCAAAGACAAAAGATACTCTTCACAATATATATCTTAGTCAATCTGTTACAAACTTAATTTTCAACTGTAATTGTTGGTGATGGCAGTGCAATGTCTTGTAGATAAGATAGTGGTCTGTTCTATAAATAAGATTTTTATATATGCTATTTGTTAGAAGGTGGCTGATTGGTGGCCTCAAATAAGGGGATGCTTTTAGTTGGAGAAATAGGATAGTTTGAAATGGTGGAGTGATTTAAATATATGAACAAATATTACTATTGGTTGTTGTATAATGGAAGATAGAATTGGAGGTATTTGCACAAATAAACTTTGTCGTTTGGTAAGGTGGAAAAGCTTATGATAATTGGTTTCGTGGTGGGAGGTAGGTGAGGAGACGTGGTTCCAGGCTGGTACCATTTTTCTTCCTTACACTAGAACTTTCTTATTGATACGAGAAGTTAGTTGCTTGTTGGTATATAAAGAGTCCAGATATTTCCCATTTTCTACATTCAATCATGAGTGAACCAGAAAGATTGCCTAAAAATCTCCAAAATGCACGTTCTATCAAGGATTTGTTGACTCAAACCACCAGTCTACATTCTGGCCTTAAGCAACCCAATCCTCTGACAGAAGAAGTAAGTTTCCCCTCCCATCCTTTATTTTACCTGACAAATTTGTAGAACAAAAAGTTCATTTCGGAAGCACTAGGCAACGCCATGTCCAACAATGACCCGATGGTCCATGTCAAGAACTACGCGTACCAGTTGATGGATGCCGACATGCTTCACGAAGTGGCCACTATTATGGACTGTCTGTGTGATTACATCTGCCAGATCGACTGTGCCGTTGCTTTCTGCAAGTTCGGGGGTTTGAAGATTATCGAGAATAAATTTAAAGAGCTTGACTTCGATGAGTGTCACCTTCTTCTATATCAATTGATATCCTCTCTCAATTTGAACAACCCACAAGTCCAGAACATGGAGGAGAACATCGCTTTCTTGGAGAGAGGCATACAAATGCTGCTGGCACACAACACAGACACTCAACACGAGGTGAAGAGAAGGTGTGTGGTGGCGTTGTCGTCTATCATCACCAACAACTCCACCAACACTCGTTACTTTCTCGAGCATGGAGGGTGTGATGCGTTTGTGGCGACGATGAAAGATGCCCTTTACAAGGACGAGAAGCCGTTGTTGGAGCGGGCCATGTGGGTCACTCACAAACTGATCGAAACCACCAAAGAGTACAATGAATTCATTGGAGACAGTCGGATTCAAAGGCTGAGTGATAGTTTTAATGAAATCATCCTAATGAGGGAGCATCGCAGTGCTCCTGAAGGGTCCTCGAAGAAGATTATGTATGATGGTGCGGAGAGATTCACGGATGATGAAAGGGATGAGATGACCGGTAATGCCAAGATCATACGAATCGATAAGAGTGAGGAGAGTGTGGTTGCTAGGTTGGAGGCGCTAAAGGCTATGGGGGAGGAAGGGAGTTCAGACAAGAAGGAGGAGTATATTTATAGGTCAAAAAAGAAGAATGGTGAGAATACAAGTTCAAGCCAAGGTGGATGTTGCAAGAAAGCAGGGGACGAAAGTGCGGATGAAACCATCTTTAAAGTCCCAACTACTCCCGCCAAAAAGGCTACCTCGCCAACAAGTAAACCGAACCAAGATTCAAGTTAAAGAATGAAATTTATTTAATTAATGTATCAAATCTTCGCATCATGTATCATTTCTATAAACAATCCGCTTATTGGGTGGTACAAAAGGCGTAATGGCTTCATTTTTTGCGTTGATCATCATTCCTTCTATCTAAAATGTTATAATATGTTTTTTTACTAGTAAAATATTTGTTACCTTTCCTATTCCGATTTCAAAAAGAGCTGCCCACACCAGTCCTATTAGGTAGGACATGACAATGACGGGAATGATAATATTGATAAATGAATGGTAAAGACTATAATAAATTATTATTTCACGGTAACTTCCAGCGATGTAAGACAAAATCATAAAGTGTACCAAGAAAGTGGAGTAGGTAACTTTGCCCAGTGGCGCCCATAACTTCATCGACATAAAATTGTTGATTATACCTCCGTATCCAAAGAATGAAGCCACCACGATCCAAGAAAGACAAATGGCCCAAACTATTTTTGAAAAAGCCGAGTACAAAGCTCTATTAAGTAGTGACATTTGATGTCCACTCACCCAACACTTCAAACAAACGATGTCCAAAAAGATAAAAGTAAAGGAAAGTATCCACAACAGAACATTAACCACTCTCGGAATACTCAAACTTTTTTTCATCTGCAACACATAACCAACCACAATGCCAATGATGTAAACTTGACATCTAATCCATGGGGCAGAGTACATATATTTCGAATAATCGTCGTATGATTTCATCCTGGGATCCATCCAACCTCCTGCATAACCGGCCGGTGGGAAGTAAAAGTAGTAGACAGACCAAATGTTAAGGCAAGTCGAAGCCACAACCATCGACAAACATGAAATCAAACCTGCCCTCTTTCCCAATGCAAACGGCACCACAAAAAGAGGTGACATCAGGAAGATTTGAAAGTCTACTGCCAAATACCAAGAAATGACATAACATTGATCTTCTGCCTGAATGAAGTTATTTAAATACAACAAATTCAACCACCATTTTGTGATGCATGGGTCTCGTCTATTGAAAAGATGCATCAAGTACAAAGGTTGGTCGTTTGCAAAGAGGGGCTGGTAAACCCAGGTGTAAAAGATGATGATCATATAGTAGGGTGCTGATAGTCTGATGAAACGATGGATGTAAATTAATATCCAGGAACCAAAACTTAGTACCTTCAGTTGGTTGGCTTTCAATTGTTTAAAGTAGGTGAAGGCAAAGACTAGGCCGGACATGAAGAAGAAGGTGTCGACGGCAAAGAATCCATTTACAAAGAATTGACTGTCTATGTTTGATAGATCACTTTGAACGTCTTTGGGATTTGCTGCTACAGACACGATGAAGGAAAATGTATGAGAAGCTATGACGTGACACATCGACAGAAAGCGGAGGAAGTACAGGGATTTGATGATAGTTGGCTTCTGGTAGGATTCTGTTTTGGAAGATGTCTTCCTTGACTTGGGTAACGTCAGAATATAGGACAGATTTGTAAAAAGAGACATAGCTTCGAATATTTTGATTGGCGTTGACTGCAAAATATAATTCTTTGTTATATATTGTCTAAAGTAAAACTGAAATATTGAAGCCAAGATTGACCATGCGGCAAAAAATGCAAATATTGCAAGAATCAGATAACCCGTACTATCAAATTGACGTAAATCATCAAAAGTACCAATATCGCAAACAGGTGACAATTCACTTATAAAGGAAAAGTTAACTAAAAATAAATGTTACCAACTTCAAGTTTGACTTACAACTATCTACTAGACGTTGCAGATCTGGTCGCTTCTGACAAGATTTAGGCAAACAAAGGTCCCAGGTGAATGTTTGTCCGTGGATACATTTTCCGGTAAAAGGTTTTTTGTTTGCAAAGGGTAAGTTGATTGAAATTCTGAATGAAATGAAAGTAAGGTTGTAAGTGATAGTATTTACCTCGTAAAAGCTCCTTCTAATGGCCGTCTTCGCCCCTCCACACAACCCCTGATCCGCTGACATTCCTTGACTAAACCAATTGCATAAGTATTGCCACGTAAAATGCCGATTGGAATCTTGCCTGTGGAGTCAATCATGGGAATGATTGCGTCTTGCATGATGGAGGATGTCCTATTCGTCAAGATGAAGTTAACCAACTCATTGACAATCAAATTCATGTCTTCCAGACAATCCTCCCTAACATTAGTTAAATTGAAGTAAGTGTCAGAAAAAGATTCATGATCAGTGATGAGAGAAATTGAATCCAACAAAATCTTGGACAAGTCATGAAACTTGATGACAACGTCATTCATAAAATCTGAAACTGCATTCTAATTTTTATCTAAATAGTTTTTACTTGGCAGCAAATTTACCTTGTCATTGATAGTAACATTATACTCTCCGTAACAAAGCCCAACAACCGAAACAAAAAGCAGCCAACTTTTCATTACCCAAAACTTATTAATAAATTAAGAATGGTCACCAAAAAGAACCAAACACGTCTTATCATTTTGAACACAACACATTTAACATACAAAACAAACTTTATAATCTATTGAAGGAAATTTATAAGACAATAGCCATATTTAAAGTAGTAAAATAAGTACGTTTTTATGGGGTTATTTGGTTTGGATGGGGATGTTTCTGACTTTAGCATCTTCGGCCGTCATTTTAACTCCTTTGACGGTGAGGATTCCGTCTTTGGACAGTTCAGAGGTCACGTCTTCTTCGGTGAAGGTCTTGGGGAGGGCATATTTGCGGGTGAATGAACGGCAGATCTGTAGTTTTGATTAGGCAATCTTTTAATTAATACCACTTACCGTTCCGTATTTGTCAGTCTTTTCATCATGCTTCCCTTCAACAACAACATTCCCATCCACGATATTAACTTTCAAATCAGATGGTTCAAAGTGTGAGACATCGATATTAAAAGTAAAGGAATTGTCCGTAACAACTACCTCTTCTTGGCCCTCTGCAAACTTTTGACTTTCAGATAGGGGTTTGTCATTATAGTAAGGCCTGGCGAATGCTCTGTCGAATTCAGCATCATCAAAAAAGTTTCTTGAGTTGGTGAAGAATGGAGAAAATGGAGGCATAGAAGTTGGGAAAGTATGCAAAAGTGATCTGCGAGACATGGTTAAATGAGGAGTATGAATGTTAACTACTTCCTTCCTCTATTTATACCACCAATTTATTAATATAGTCTAAACTTTGTATTGAACTTTCCGCCTCCGTCTTTCCGTTTTTTGTTAAGCTGAACAGTCAATAAATATGGAAGAAGAGATAAAAATGAATAATTTTATTTGTTGTCACCAGGTAGCATTAAGTCAGGCAAAAGTTCCCCCAAATCACCTTCCAGCATATTAACATACCAAATTGCTTTTTCCAACACCATCCCACTACCATCATTTTTTGTAAATGACTCATCTAACCCCAACTTTCACCCTACCAAATAATCTCCTTCCAAAAGCCTATTTATTGCTGTCAAAAAGACATACACAACCAAACAAATTTATTGATGAGGTAACTGTATATTTATTCACTTCAAGTCCTTCACCCTCTGATCCGCTTACGTTTAAAGCAAATAGGAATTATGGCATCCTTTGAATGAATCAACAAAATCAGTCTCTTTCTTTTGAAAGTCATAAATTAAAGGAATGTGTGTGTGTTGGTTGTAAAAAAGGTAGGATATTTGTTTTGGTTGGTAATAACATTACTGAATGATAGAGATTAAACAATGAAGATGATTAGGTTTTGTGGTGTTTTTATTAATTACAAAAGATGAAGTATGAAAGAAAGGTTAACCAGATACAAATATCATGTGTCAATTGTCTCAAATAATTGATATTGTCTCCAAAAATTAAAGGTCATCTAAATCGATGTCGATGGACTCAAACATTTCAGCTTTTGTCATTTGAGTTACCACAGGAGGTTTGGTGGCCTCGAGTGGAAGGACCTCCTTTTCCTCTTCCAACTTTTTGTTTGCTTCAGCTAGGGCCATTTGTTCTTTGGACCGCCCTGCCACCACACGCATCCGGTTGCTTTTCCTGGTGAAAGGGTCATCTTGACTAGGGATGTCTATGGGAGCATTATTGGAGAGGAAGATATCTTGCATGGTTTGCTTGTTGCGAAGGTTGATCTTATTCATGATGTCTTGGGTCTTGGTTACTTTTTTCTCTGCCGCCGATGCTTTTTCTTCAATCAACTCCAACTCACCATCAATCTCGCCAATCCTTTTTTTGTTATTAGCCAAGGCAGCAGCAGCCTTTTCTCTCAACAAAAAGCCCTTTCTAGCGGCAAAATTCATCGGACCGGTACGGAACTTGTTCTTTTGCTCGACAATGTAATTGGCATCTGATTCGGTATATTCGTGGTTTAGCATGTCGCAAATATCCTTTTCCTTCTCGGCAATTCTCTTGTTGGTCGGCATCGAAAGGCCAGCTTTTTGGAGATTACCCTTCCACACATCGAATTCGTCCTTCGTGAACATGGTGTTGGAAACATACTCCATTCTGTAAGGACGCACTGTCTCTCCATATCTTATCTTCAGCATCAAATTTGTCCGGGCCTTTTCGAACTCATACACCTTGGTACCTTCTTTGACTTCCAGTATCTCTGCGATCCTGTAAATTTGCTGTCCATCCTTGAAATGAGCACCAATCCTAACGAAGCATCCAACTATAAGTTCAGGGAAGAATTTGGCATGGCAATGAAGGGCCAGCTTATGTCTTGAAAGTCTAATCTTGACCAACTCCTCTATCGTCGTTATAGGGACCGCTTTAAGGACAGCCTCCTTGGGTGGGGAGTTGGCTTTTTTGGGACGAGTAGTAGTTGGGGTGGGCGATCTGGAGGAGCCACTATTCGAGGACGACTCCGACCCATCTCCCTTCCCAAAGCACTCATTCACATCAAGGACGGGCTTTTGTTTCCTTTCCTCTGCCTCTTTCTTTGTCTTCCTCTTTTGTACGTAATGCTTCATGGCATCCCGCTTCTCCTTCTTGCCTTGAATGTCAGAGGGCATGTGGAAGTCCAGGTCCGGCGTCATGTCCCTGTCCAAAGAAAGTGCCTTGGCTGGCTTGGGGTGATCGTCGTCACTACTGTTGGCAGTGAAGTTCTCATCCACCACACCACACTTCCCCTCCCCTCCCAACACCTTCTTCAATTCACGTTGATTTTCGTCAGCCACGTACTTGCTGTACAAAGCATTCTCACGCTCAGCTTCCGTCATATCCTTCAACCTTTTGCGTTCTTCCAGGTCCGTCACGACCACACTTCCTAGCTTGGAAGGACCATCCTCCTCCTCTGACTCATAACTGCGAGCTTTCTTAGGCTTGGGTCTTTTGGAGGGGGATATTTTGCGTTTGGTAGTAGTCTTAGTTACCTGGAGGGAGGGGGAAGAGGACGAAGAGGAGTCGGAGTCTGAAGACTAAATGCGGGAAGGGTTAATTGATCGTGTAGTAAGGCAGTGGACTTACCAATGGCTTCAGTTGAGGTTGGCCGTCCTCAGAGTCAGAGTCAGAAGACACAGCATTCATCGTCTAGAATGTAATATTAATGGAATAAAGATGCACATATAACTGGGAGACACTCAAACAATTTCACACCTAGCTTATCACACCCCACTTAACTTAACATCCCCCTCTTAAATAGTGCCGTTGTGAAGAAAGGGTCGAAGGTGACTTCATCTAATAATTAGTTTAAAAAAGATACTACTAATGAGGGATATCATTTGTTGGCAAGATAGGTTATATGAAAGAAAAAAAAGTTAATTAAGTTGGTTGGTGAAAGCTGCTTTTTTGAAGAGTGTGCTTTTTACCACTTGTTTGGGATTAAAGAGTGGTAGGAAGTTGGGGTAGGAATTTGGGTGGAGGGATGTGTATGAGTAAATAGGGAGGGCCACTTTGTTTGGGAATTAATAGGTGGTTGCGTAATATGTTGCTTGATTTATTCAAATTAAGGCAAATGGAAATAATATAGACTTGTTTAACGTATTTTGTTTCCTTTAAACGGCATCCGTTGAATGAGAAGGTGTGTTTGGTTGTGTTTGAACTTTTTGAGGATAACAACAAAATGTATTTGATTTTAATATCAAAAGTTGGCAAGATTATGAAATTAATATCATTCAAATTTGACTTGCAAATGATGTATTTATCTGGACACGCCATCACCAAGCCTAGCATTTATTTGTATTTACATGTTATCACCAAAAGTGGAAGCTTTTACAGGAGTTGTGTGATTTTGTGTATAAAAGTGTATTAAATGTAAGAATTTGTAATTAAATATTTTATATAAATTTAACACATCCACTACTTTGATGGCTTGGAATGAGTTGTGGTTGGAGGGTTCGTTTGATGGCATGGTCTCTGGTTAGCATATCATCACAGATGTGTGTATATTTAGCAAGTATATTGCATATACTTCAACATATCATCAACTACCCCCTAAGAATGAGCGTAACATGGATAACAGAGTAACGAGTATGCCTCTGACTGTCGTGGTATCAGGCAGCAGGAAAGTGAGGTCCAAACTTTTTTCTATTTTAAGGCATATCCAAAGGGAGGCCGCACTATATTTGCCTGGCATTGCTTCTTTCAGTGGGATATTTGAATTTATTTAGAAGAGTGTATTTTGTTTAAAGTTTTAAACAATTTGTCAAATTGGTGGTCAATCAAAGTAAGGCAAGGAGAAGCTGACATCTATTTGTATAGAGGGCGCGGAATGGCTAAATCTATCGAAGTTCATTTGTCGATTAGGTAAATTGAAACAAAATATTAATTAATTTAGCTTTTGAATTTAGAAATTGTGAGAATGAGGAAAGTGTGAGGTGTAAGTATGATGGTTCTCGATTCCGTCCAAATTGTCGAACTTTCAAGTTAAAAATTGATTCCAAATACAAGATTAAAATTGAAACATTTCCACCAACTGAATTTCAGTATGTTTTGTTATAGTTGTGTCAAGATATTATTAGCGATAGTAGTTTGTTTATATGTATAGGACTTCATATAGTTTGTTATTAGCAAAGTTTGTTTATGTATGCATTGCAAATAATTTGTCCACTTTCAGTCATCTACATGTAGGAGGTTCAGACATGGCTCTCCACTCGAATGAACCAAACCGGATGGGAGATTACATGGCCGTATGGAATACGGCAGGCTTTGAGGTGACTCCAAATAACTCAAGATACGATCTCCACATCACCATCCAAGGACCTGATGGAAATATGACGCATTTGATGCAAGCTAAGTTCTATAGTGTTAGCGATTCACATGCTACTACTGGCGACAAGATCGAAAAGATTCAGTGGAAATGTTCAGTTGATGAAAACAGAACTATCACTGTTAATGACGAAATTATTAAGTCTTTTTTGAGATAGTGAATCAATCAAATGTATTGTAGTGGGACAAAATAAAATTGCTTCTATTTGTGGGTGTCATTTGGGTTGTGTTTCTTTTGTAATAACTTTGTACTTCGTTTATGTATCAATTAGACACATTTCACTCAAATAAATGTCTTGCAATTGGCACAACAAAAGAGACATACTTGTGAGGAGTAGTATTATGCGTTGAATATAAAGTTATTCTAAATAGGCAAACTTTTACACCCCACCAAATAATTTAAACTATGTAAAAGACTTTATTCAAAATATATATTCATTTAGATAGAAGGAAAGGGAAATTATTAAAGCATACAGATAGATACTACTTATTGAGAAGAGGCTAAGCAAACATTGGATCTTTTTGTTGGGGGTTCGAAGTCATTTTGGGTATGGTTTCTAAATTTATTTTGGTTTTCGACCATCGATTCTGTATTCTGTAGTAAAGTATTAACTTGGCCCGCCAGAAAAACCAAGTCAAAGTTTAATGTACTGGAGCGTTTATTAAAAGATGCTATAAAATCTTTTTTGGCTTCATTTTGTTGGTCTACTTTTTGAATGAAGGTGGTTAGAGGGTCTTTTTTGCCTATCAATAAGGATTCATCTAAATAAATGACACTATTAATGGTATCTGCGCACTTGATGCCGTAATTAGCAATATCTATGTGCTGCTTGGCCAGCTTATCATGGAATTTTTTGAAAGCACCACTTATCAGTTGGCCTTCTGTTTTGAGATTGGATAGAGATTGCAGGAGATCTGCCTTTGTTTCGTTTGTAGCTAGTGGTTGTGGGTAGAAGTTATGATTTTTATGTACTCTCCAACCACAATCAGCGCAAATAGGCTTTTTGGACGTGGAAATAGGTTGGCAAGTGGCACAGTTGTAGGTTTCTGTTGCACTAATAAAATCCCTGCACTCACTACAATAATTAAAGTATCCCCGACACTCTTGTTTTTTCTTTATTCCTCCCGATTGCAAATATTTTTCTTTATACTTTTCCGATACATCTAAAAGATAAATGATTACTTTTTTTAAATATAACTTACCCTTAAGAGCAATATTAACGTTTAATAATTCGGCATCAAAAGATATATTTGTCTTGCAGGTATCACACCATACTAACTTTGTCGTACTGAGAGATTTGTAGTTGGGAAAGATGTCGTCGCGACAATAGCTATGCCCACAGGATAAAGTTACCGGATTAGTAAACAAATTGTAGCATTTTCTACATGTCAAAGAAGATAAATTCATGGTTGGTGTGGTATGGAAACAGCTGATTAAAAGTTTAGTGTAGGGAAAAAGCGTGGAAAGAAGTGTATTTAGAGTGCAATTTATTACCAAGATAAATGAACTTTAAAAACAAATTAGTTGCAATCACATTTTTAAACTAAAATAATCCTTTGGAAGTAATTTAGGGTCAAGCCTACCTACAGATGTAGTTATTTTTGGGGAATTTTTGTCAATGTTTCGTCATCCCCAACAACTGATTTGTTTAGATTAATTCCACCTGATTTAAAAGAATTGACTAATTACTTTGGTTATATTTTTAAAGATAGATAAAATCATTTTTTAATAACCATTCGGCGATTCAACATTGGTTACAGTATTTTTCATCTTTATTTTTAAATTAAGAAGTTGAGACAAGTTGGGCAATTGGAAAAATTGCTTTTCGTAACATATATCATTGAGTAAAGAATATTCAATTTTCTCAAAGTCAACTTCCATATAATCATTTGAAGGCAATCCTTTTTTTTGTTCTCAAAACCACATTCAATCCAGCCTTTTATTATACCAACAATAAATTCTTTTATAAAAGGCTTTTAAAATTGTCCCTTGAAGAGGAATCGAATGTCTGTATATTTGAAAGAGTTCTAAAATTATTCGAAATTAATTGAGTAGCTAAATTATTATACTCATGAGTCATAGCTTAGCTCTTTTTCAAAGAAAACTCCAACAAAAATGATGACATCTTTATTGGCCATCCACTTATTGAATTTAGTCCAAATTGAGAAATCAAAAGTTGGCCTAGTAAAAGCGGCAAGTAGGTAAAATGAGTTCAATTTTACTTGAAGTTTCAACAAAGTTGCAATCAATCGGAAATGTGTCTCCAAAATAGGACCTTCATAATATATTTTAAAATCATCTAACTTCCAAACGGCCATCACATGTCTGGCTAAAAAGACATACCCTAAGATGTTGAAAGAATAAACTTACTAATGTTGTGTTATTTGTGGATAAGTCATACAAAGATTAGTATGTCCAGCTAAAAAAGTCCTGGGACCTTGTAAAGATCTTTTGTTGAAGATCAACTCCAAATCATTAAAGACAGTTGAATCAAACAAATAGGGAAACTTTTCATATGTCATTCTATACCAGATTATTGATAGATCGTAACCAAAAAGTTAGCCTGATATATGTGGTTGCGTCATTTCAGCTGTTTACAGGCATTGCTTTCAGGATGTGGTGAGAACGAAATGGTCGCCCAAATTAACCTGGATTTATACGATAATATTTTTATTTATGTTAATTTCGAGTTCAAAGAAACTTAAATGCATATTTAAAGAAGAATGAATGTAAGGTAGCCTCAGTTAGGCACCAAAATTACCATTTCTACAAACAAAGAAGATGTTTATATGTTTATTAATAACTTATAAAATGGAGACGACTTTTTAATTTTGCTCAATCATACATATTTTCAAGTTAATAGCTTGGAAAAAGTAATATTTATTGGTTTTTTGCTTGGTTAAACGATGCTAAATACCCAGCACCATTATAAATGCTGTGTACATTCTTGCATACCACATACAAAACATAATTACTGCCACTATCAATTGAATGTACTCCGTACCCAGAAATCGGAACAATAAAATGTCCAAATTTTTTGTTGAAATAATCCATATAATTTAGAGTATATTTGGGTTTGGTCAAAGTGATTCCATCTAATTTGATTGAATCTGGATTAACTTGATCTGTATACAACTCAGCAGAACAATCCTTTGCTAAGGTATAGAATTGTGTTTGGCCAGTAACCCATTCTTGCACACTTGGAACATAATGAGCGAAATGGCCGTATCCGGTTAAATTGTCTGGACTGTGATGAAACGACCCAAACCGATACATCACTGTTTCCCCCTCAAAAGTTTCAGAACCCATTTCTGATTTATCAGTTAATGAAATTGTACTGGACCCAATGTCACTGATTATTTCACAGTTTCCAGTGACATTATCAAATTTATCATAAACTTGTATCTTAAACATTTCATTACAATTATGAGGTACATTCGGCGGTGAGACGTATAATCTTGTTGTAAAGTCATTGGTAATGATTCTTTGATCAGGTAAAGCCAACATCTTATTGCATTCTTTGCCGACAACAGGCATAGGCATGAACGTTATGTAATCCCAATTGCATGAAATCCCGCATGAACCATCCTGTAAACTACCACTCACAGCCCATGGATTTAAATAAGTAATAAAAAAATTGGATGTGCCTGATATTTTCAACGTTGCCTTATAATCATCTTGATTCAATGGGTTGACGGTTATGTAAAGTTGTTCGTCACCAATTTTTGAGTCATATGTACGTGATTGGTTTGAGAATAAAACACCATTTACATATCCTTCCACGTTTACGGTGAAAGGAAGTTGTTTGGTGATAGGTAGAATTGTAATCCATCCCTAAAAGGATTTAATTGAAATTATTTAGTCGAGTGATTACTTTGACAGGGTCATATCCAGTTGGCATAGACAAAATATATTTATTTCCGGCATTTGAAATAGAAGGAATCAAAAATATATCTCCCTACATGAAGTTATTATTATGAGTTGACACAACATCAAATACCTGAGCATGATAAGCATCTTCATATTTCGCGATTAATGTAACGTCTTCCGAACAGGAAACATATATTCTAAAGTCTTTATCTGGCATCATCGAAATATCATGGACTTCCCAAGTTGGTTGCAAAAGCACTTCATTTGGATCAAATATAATCTAAAAAATGATTTAATTTACAACTTCACACCCACTTACCTCATTCGTCTTGCCAAAGAAGGCGCTTCTTGAAATTGAAACTACTTTGTGGTCAGAAGTTTGTGTGTATTGAAAAGAGCAAATACTATCCTTATGCAATGGAATAACAATGACATTTGTTGTGGTAACTGAACTTATATCATATTCATCTGTCTGCATAAAGTTGAAAACAAATTCCTTGCCGTCAGAATCAGCGCCATCAACAATGTTGGCACCAACAACAAAAACCAACAAACTTAATAAATGTATTTGCATATTCAAATATATTGGTGGCTTAATAAAGTTAAACTCTGAATATACCTAGATGGTAATAGTTTGATCAAACCATGCTTCTATCAGGTCTAAGTTATACAAAAAATATCGTCATTGATAAGAAACAGGATGTTGTGTTTTATAGCATTAGTTAAAGGGATGTTTAGGAATCAACTATTGAAGTTTAAAAATGGTATGTATTAGTCTTTAATAGTGTGTATTTCACAAAATAGTTTACATCAATGTGAATACGTAAAAGAATGAATAAGGGAGGCAATTATGGAAGTTGCATTGTCATTAATTAAATTAGATAAATTAAGATATTATACTGGCTTGGATTCTTCAGAGGTAGTAATTCTGGGTTTAAATGCTTCTATTCTAAGATGACACCAAATTCCGAAACTTTTGGAATTAGTTTTTTCAGTGTATTCGTTTAAACTTTTGCAACCATGATGGCAAAGGATGAAAATGAGGAGCCATTTTAAGGATGATAAAAATGCAACCTTTTCCTGCCAATACATCTTAATGCCAGTTGTGTGTGACATTTAAAGTTCATAAAATAAGATTTATCATGACTTTCATGCAAAACACTAGTGGTATATTTTAATTGGAATGCTTTCAAAGTTGGGAATGTTTCATACAACTGATTGCCTTCATTTTCAAACAAATATTTGACATTCTCCAAAATTAGAGTTTCCTATCTCACATTTTAGATATATTTGAATGGTACTATGTCCTAAAAGTTCTCCAACCTTGTGTAGGGTGTGCATATATCCATCAAAGCATAACCGAAAATTTGGTTTCTCTGGAACAATTCTTGCCCTGTTGACATAAATAATCACACATTTATCCAAAGAACTTAGCGAATTGAAAATTACAAAGTCTTCCTCAATAAATCCATAATACTCTCTCTATTTGTAATATGTATTTGGATAGGCGGTTTCTGAGTTGAAGGAAAAGAAACATGCAGAAGTGCATGGTAATGCATTTGACAATTCTCTAAGGACAAAGCCGATATCTTATTAGAGTCAAACATAAACTTTCTTATTTTCTTTGACGTAATTGATTTGAAAATGTCTAGATCAATTTTCAACCTATCACCATCAACATCATCTCCAGTGGTTAATCTTAGTACAAAGTTTGTTATGTTTGGACAATTATGAAACAAAAATGGAATATATAGCCATATTTTTTAACTGAATCTAGAGGAATATATTCTTCTTGTTAAGCCAAACAAAGATCTAAACATAACGTATCATATTTGTCACTCTTTAATTTGCGCCACATTCAATAAAATTGTTTTAATTTTTGATGAGATCTGAAAAGTGGTTCCATTAAAGTACGAGTTCCTTCAAAATTAGAATTGATTCCAAATTTAGTGTGCGTTTTCTTACTGGAACATGTTGTTCAATTTTGTCTAGTTTAAGTTTGGTAACTAATTGTTTCGAAGATTCATTAAGTTTGTTTAATTTTAATAAGTGATTGATATTATGTTTAGAACACGGCTCGAGATAGTGCAGATATTTTATAATTAGCTTTCTTCATTTTAGTATCTAAAAAGTTGGATTAAATTGATGCGAAAAAATACAATTTAAAGGAATCAAGAAGAACATATGTGTTAAACAAAGCGTATCACTATTAATTGCTTTGCTACTTCTACTCACCCAAACAGTCTCACCTTTATGCGACATTTTGTAATGGCATGACGAGGATAGTCACTTTTACCTACTTACGCAACTATCCTTTTGTCCTCAAGACAACAGCAGACTAATCTTAACAAAAAGTAACTAAATAAACATTTCTCAATCTTTGCTCCAAACAAATATACTTAATTATCAATTATCGTCTTTCTTTGAATAAAGTTATATGAAATCAAATGAGGTATTTAATGACTTTGAAAATGATTTATTTTAAGGATGTTTAAAAATAGTTGTAAAAATGGATGCTCAATTGTACATTTTAATCGCAATTCCTTTTGAATTGTACATTTTTATTTTATTCATTTCAACCCATGACACTATTTCATTCAATTTGTTAATAATATACTTAATAGAAATACCCATTTCCAGACAAAACATAACAATGCCATTAAGCTGTAATAAATTAAAACTGGTTCAGCCAGTCAAATAATGACTGAAAATGTGTCTATCATTTATTCATTCAGACAAGCCAAACAAGCACCATTCAAAATAGATTTATTAAAAATACAAACAAAATTCATTATAAGACCTTTTTTGGTGGAAGAATTGTTGTTGAGTTCAGAGGTTACACGTTCTGAACACTTGAAAGCTGGTAGAAGAGATGGTCCTGGATTAAGGTTGAAGATGAAAGTCAGAAGAAGGTCTTGTATAGTTGATGGAAGGTATGAGAGGGGAAGAAAGAGCAACCAAGCATCTACACCGCAAATATATCTCTTTCGGGGGAAGGTTGCACAGATGGCGTGGACGTAGTTGTCCACAACTGTGTACAGGTTTCTGGAGGCAATGATGTTTACACCGGAATGCCAGGATGAGATGACTAAAAGATTAATGATAAGAGGTTCTTTCATAACTTACGATTGTCCTTAAATTGCAACCCATAGTCGGCTTTAATATCCTCAGACAGGGAATCCCAAGTCTTGTTGACACGACACTCTAAGCCTTTATCTTCAGTCAAAGGAGTTTTAAAACATCCTGGCTCAAGTACGGAAACACCTATTCCAAATATCTGCATATCCAATCTCAAATTATCCATATATCCTTCCAAACCAAATTTAGCAGTCGTATATGGTCCAAGCCAAAAGCCATGAATTCTACCAGAACAAGAAATCATCGTCACAAATCTGCCCTTAGACTTCTTAAGCAAAGGAGTAAAGGTTTGGCATATCCTAATAGGTCCGACCAAATTGATATCAATTGAATTTTCAAAATCCTCAACCGTATACCAATCATTAGGCCCCTTAAATATATTAGCTCCCGCATTATTGACAACTGACCACAAAGTAGTATTCTGATGAAAAGTACATTAAATATTACTGAAGACTGACTCACCTTCTGACTCATCAAACTTTCCACAAACTTAAAAACCTCTTGAACTGATTCTTGTTTAGTGACATCAAGTATAACAACATAAAGTTCACCAGTTGATCCTATATTCTCTTTAATTAAATCGCATTTTCCGCTCTCCGTAAAACATCCTGCTACCACGTTCATTTCTTTTTTAAGCAACTCAGACACCAATAACTTTCCAAACCCAGAATCACACCCAGTAACAAACACATACTTTCCTTTTGAATCAGACAGCTCAAATCTTTCTAGAACTAATCGCCGAAAAAGAAAATAAAAAATAGGAATTATGGGAACTAAATACCACCAATTGACAAGTTCTATCATTTTTTGAGTATCAAGTTTATTCTAGAAAAATATATATTTAGTTGATTATCAAAAAGACATTTCTAGAGTAAAATGTGTGTGTGTATTTAATAAGATTAAACATACAAAAAGTAACGACATATTTGTTCCGTAAAGGAGGTAAAGGTCATTTGGTGGCGATGGGAAAGGGATGATAAAATTGAACTAAATTTGACAATAAAAAGGATCTTCTTTTTGTATTATAGCGAATAAGGTTCAAGACAAGTGTATGTGTGTTTGAGGACATTTCCATAACAACCAACACATTTACTAGTCAAAAATATCTTCTTAAAACAAATCCCGCTTGCTTTATTCTTTATATAGGTAACAATAAGAGGAAGTGATAATATGTGGAACATTTTCCTTATTACCAAAATTTATAATAATAAATATTGCTAGACTAACAAATAAATAATTAAAAGGGGATGTCGTATAAGTGAAGGAATATAACTTGCTTTTTCAAATTCTCGATATTATATGTATTTTATAATTATATTCTTTTCTTTTTATACTAAGACATCACCAGAAGGCTTATCATACTCCTTTAAAATGTGGTATGTTTGTAAGATTGTGTGATGACACATCGACCTCTAAAAAACGGATTTTTGTATTATCAAAAAATTTAAAATTCAACTCCAACCACAACGAAACTCACACAAAACTTATCTTATCATCAAAACGAGCTCAACATCATCATTACGTATACATTTGATAGTAACTATCAAAAAAATAAAACTTACTCCGTCTTGTCCATATGTCCCTTTTGATTAAAGGCAAATGACAACAACAAAAATCTTATCATAAACAATGATATCAAAAGATAACAAAGCTGTAGATCAACAATCCTGGCCAAATCATTCATTAAGCAAGTTAATTGGTCCACGATTGAAGCAGTGTGTGCGTGTCATTTTAAAGAGGTATTAATTATATTATTTATAACCTACTTAATTATATAAGTAATTTTTAATATAAAATGCTGGTCCAAAAGATGTACATTTTGGGGCTTGTGATGGCGGTGATTGTTGGGGAGTGTTTAGGGGCTGACATCTTGAGTATTTTCATGTTTCACTCCAAAAGTCATTTTTTATCTATGAATTTGCTGAACAAAGGGTATGTTTGTAGTTTGGTGATACAAAGACATCTTACTTGTTGTGTATTTGGAACTTAATTAAATACTTTAAAGATTATCAGAAAATGGTCATAATGTGACAGTGTTTGGATTTGATGCCAAACTAGGCCCTTTAAAAGGAATGGTGAATGGTGAGATAATAGATGAAAACAAAACCCGAAATAACGATATTTTGCAACATATTTTGTGGAATTATGACTCCAGTTCTTTGATTATGTTTGGAGCCATAGAAACAAGTGCTCGCCTCTTTGACGACCTTTACGATGAAGAAAAGATTAATAGAATTTTAAATTATAATTATTCTTTAATTTTGGTTGATGAGATGTTTCCTGTTTATCAAGTAAATTCACTTATTAATTCCATTACTTAACAAATATATTTTAATTTTATAGCTTCCAATGGTCCAAAAATTACAGCAGAAATGGGGAAGCCAAGTGATGTCGTTTGGGACAACTGAATACTACTCTACCTATGCAGAGTACCGAGGAATGTCAAGAAGTTTCGTAACCTCACCTTCCTTTTACGTCAAAATCAGTCTACTGACCTTACACTATCAACATTTCGTATCTAAGGTTGTCTCTGCCCTAGAATATATTTCTACTCACATCGAACCATATCACTCCTGGTGGAGGGGTAGACATGTGGCAAGTGTTTTAAATAGTACTTATGATTTGAAAAAATATTACGACACTAATGCTTGGACGTTTGTCGATTTTCCCGATCACATCTTTTTGCCCCAAACCACCTATGCCTTTTCGAGTAATGTTGCTTCTACTTGTCCTACTACTACTGCTACTTTAGAGGAGGATGATTTTAAGAAGTTTATTGAAGATCCTAAATCTAAGGGAACCATTTATATAGGTAAATAATAGGTGTTGGGCCGATAATATAATAATGTTTTAGCTTTCGGATCCTTGATAGCATGGGAACTGGCACCACCTCACGTAATCCCCATTTTCATAGAAGCCATCAAACACTTTCCCGACTATAATTTCATTTGGTCTATTAAATTAGAAGGTCTTAATGTGAGTATGAGTAATGTCAAAATTACTAAATGGGCACCTCAACCAGCCATCCTTTCTCACCCCAAGACACTCTTATTCATTTCACATGCAGGTATATATATAAAATAAGGGCAACACAAATGACTTGTTAATGTCTTTTAATTTAGGTATGAAAAGTTTAAAGGAGAGTTTGTGTTCAGGTAACTTTGAAGTAAATGAGTACATGTTAATAATTAATGTATTTTCAGAAACACCCGTCTTATTTATGCCTTTCTTTGCTGGTAAGTGTAATAAAGCCATTATTATTTGATGAGTTCCTTATTAGATCAACCAAGAAATGTATATGAATGTTTGAGGCTAGGAATCGGCGAATACATTGACAAAACTAATCTCAAATCAGAAGCTATAATCTCAAATATGAATAAGATTCTGTCAAACCATTCTGAATATGCGGCAAAAGTCAAAAAAACAAAAAGCTTCTTCATCGATCGCATCATGAATCAAAGTGAAGAGGCAATTTTTATAGTAAATAAGTTCCTCAAATTAGGAACTAATCATTTCAAGTCCCAAATCAAAGGAGCAAATCAGAGTTATTTAGTTCGATTATATTTAGATTTCTTCATCTTATTAATTGTTGTTGTTTTCTTTTTATCAATGGACAAGGTATGAAAGGGTCATGTGTGCTTTTAAAATTGTACTAGGCTTTTTGGACTTTTTGGTTTGTAGGCAAGTATATTTGTGTACACATATCATTTGTTTTAGTACAATTTGTTTGGTGTCTTTTTTGAATAATACAATAAATTCTTCCTTGTATCAAATTCAAACCTACCCTTAATCACACCATCAAAGCAACAAAATTTTAATCGAATTTGGACTTTAGTATAAAGCAAGTTAGAAAAAAAGTGTACCTAATTAAACGACAATTTTCATCTAATTTACATGATGATAGATACTAATTTAAGCTTTTAATAAGATATGACGGAAACGAAGTGTGTATCTTATATCTTTAAACTATTCAAAAGATGATGGCGGTATTTTTTGGTTTGAGGATACTGATGGTGTTGGTTTTGAAGAGTGTTTTGCTGAGGTGTGATGATATTCTTGTTATGTATATGTTTGCTTCGAAGAGCCATTTTTTTGGATGTCTGGGTTGATGAATAGGTTAGTTTGGGGATAGTTATTCATTTTTGTTGGTAGTTTATCAAATTCAGGACATAATGTGAGTGTTTTTGGAATAGATGGAAAAATTGTAAAGTTAAAGAATGCCAACAATTTAGAAATGAATGCTCCTCCAGCCGCTAATATCGACTTAGCTGTCTTATTACAAGGCATTTTTTGGCATAATTAACCATCTGGAGGTATCTTGTATACAGCAACAAAACATGCAATAATGCTGTTGTATGTCCGAGAAAAATTTGATTCCATCCTCAGTCACAATTATTCATTAGTTGTAGTAGATGAAGACTTTCCCTACTATCAATATCCAATGGCTTTGAAATTGAAAGAAAAGTTCAAAATAAACTTTTGTATCTTTTCCACCTCACATGTTTACCAAGGAAATGCCAATGAAAGAGGTTTGGCCAGATTCCAGCAATATGTTCCAATTTTTGTGTGAAAGGATATTTATTAGAACAAAATCAAATAAACTTCTACCCTCGTTTAGTGTCAAGTTATGAAATGGGAATTGACTGTTTCGTTGACATCACTAAGAAATATTATCTTAATCAATTAGAAAGTCTCTTTGACGTCAAAACGACAGCTACAAAAGTCTATTTTAATAATAGTTGGAATTTCATGGATTATCCATACAGACTTTATGAACCAAAGCCGATCATCAACAGCATTTCATACGTCGCAGCAACGTGCAATCACAAAAATACTAAGTTAGATGAAGAGTTTAGGCTTTTATTGAAGATGACAATTATAAAGGCTTAGTTTATATAGCATCCGGAAGTAACGTATTGTGGAAGTATGCTCCAGTCAAGGTAGTTGATGATTTTGTAAAATTTATGAATCGATTCGATGAGTACAAGTTTATTTGGTCCGTTAAGAATGTTAATTTTACCGGTCTTAGAAGTCACATTAAGACAACGACATGGGCTCCCCAAGAAGCTATCCTCCACCACCCCAGGACATTGTTATTTATTTGAGATGGTGAGATGAAGAGTGTGAGGGAAAGGATTTGCTGAGGTACAATAAATTTATTTAAATAATTAATAATCATTTATAGAAAGGATGGCTTTGTTTTGCCCATTTTTTTGCGATCAAGCCCATAATTCTTACGAATGTGTTAGATTGAAGTTTGGTGAATTGTTGAGTAAATTCGATGTTTCAAATAGAACACTTACTAGCAAAGTTCGACATATGCTAAACAACCACCCGACTTACCTGAATAACATCCAAAGAGTAAAAGGGTTCTTGACTGGTCACCTCAAAGACCCAATCGAAGTGGCTTCTTGTTACGCTGACAAAGCAATGCACCAAAGAAACTCCCAATGTACTTTCAAATCGCATCCCTAAACCAGTCTTATAATGCTCGTCTTTTCATTGACACTCTATTTATTGTTTCATGCCTGTCAATTTTAATATCCATTTAAAAGACCATTCCACTTCAAATAAAAAATGCATCGACAAACAGTAAAAAGATCACCTTTTCATTTGCAAATAATGTTATTGATATTACAAAAATTACGACAAACCATACGACTTACTGATAAAAGGTTTGATATTTATTTTATTGTCAAAGTGGCTTAATAATTATCGGGTTAGAAGTTGTTGATTATCATCAGGATTGTGATCGAGTATTTAGTTTTAATACAATTGATTCACTTTAAATATACTTTTGTTGTTCCTTGTAAGTAGATTCTACATGAGATTCTCACTATGCTTTGCCAGCAATAATAAATAGTTACCATCTGAACAAAATGCCAAATATAAGAACTCCAGCTTGCTCATTGTAAATTTACTTGTATTTATAATGATTGAACGAACTCATTTACATTTCATTTCGATATGAATATTAAAGTTAAAAAGAAACCTTCGTCCAAAGACAATATCTCTAAACATGTAAACTCAATCGAATTAAATATGTTATCAGTAAAATAAGATTCCAGATATCTTCGACATGATTTAGTTTGATAAATTAAGTTAATTTTATCTGTAATTAAATCGTTGAGACTGTTGGAAAATATTCAAAAGAAGCTTGACCTGCATTTGATTCCATTTTTTGGAAGGTTTGTACCAATTATTACACAGTAAATTAAAGTGTTTGCAGACATCAACTAGACTGGTATTGTAGTCAAAGGAATTTGTTTTAGTCTATGTGATTTTTGGATCAAATCAACTAATCATTGCAAATGTGGATCAAAAAAGAGTTATAGAACCATCATCAGTTAACTCTATTTTCATCATATTTGCCAAAAACTAGTCTCAGCCTAAACACAATTGTTGAAATTAACTTGGCTTGCACATTATATCTTTATTTGTCATTTATCCTTTTGGGTTTGTCTTGCGAAAATATTAAACTTGCCATCAAACCATGTAGAATGTCTAATATACTCACGAATTTCGTATTGGGAAGAAAGATATTAGAGGTTTTAGTGAACTAATTTTTTAAATGATATCTTGTTTCGGCCATATTGTAAGATATTGAACTGTGATCAAATATGCAATAAATGAGTGATAATTTTTTACTTTAATTCCAAATCTTGTGATTGAGAAAGAAATGGATTTTATAAAGTTGTGCTTGTAATATAAAAATGTTTCCCATCAAAATAATCCTGAAAATATATTATTGCACAAGGATTGCACCTCACACTGAAACAACTAAGCAATAATCTCTTTCCTGCCTTTTTTATAAAAACAAATATGGCATATCTTTAACCAACTATTATTGTGTATTGGTTTCTTAAATTTATTACAAAAAATACTTGATGCGCCAAAGTTTCATTTAAGTTACTAAGCAAGTATTGCCTGTCAATTGAAGAGTCCTAATGAATAACACAAGAAGAGATAAATGCATAAATTATTTTGGCATTTTATTCAAAATGTTTAATTAATCGTATGCTAAATGTTTTTGATAATTGGCATGTCTAAGGACTTTTGTCTATTTGTATATTGAATGAAACCTAACATTTTTATCAAAAAATTGTTTAGTTTGGAAGGAGTGTCCTTTAAAGATTTGAATTTACATAAATTTGCCATTTTATTAAAGTTTACCATTACCTTCTTCTTTCGCCATGTGGGTGAAGCCAAAAAACGTAAGATTGAAATTTAATCCTCACCTAGCTGCATTTTAAAGAGACTCACTCAATAAAATGGCCTTTAGACGACATATTACATAAAGCCCAAATCACAAAAGCTGAAGTCTACTATTAAGTTCTCCTCTTTTTAATACTAATGTTATCTCTTACGTCAAAGTTTAGGTCTAAGTAATGCAAAAAATCATGCCCAAATTTATTGTGCCCTTTCCATTAAATACGATATGTGTAAAGGCAAGACTATATGTTCTCTCAAGGCAACAGCCATTTTTGACAGTTTCCATTTTTTATTCCAATTTATGGGAAGCTTCAAATCGCTCCAATTAACATACTCTCCCACTTTAACTTTTTATGTCCTCAACAAACCCCACCATTCAAAGACCATTTTTAAAAATATCTCAGACATCAGAACCAAATTTTTGTTGAAACCACATAAAAATTCGTTTCACACACCCCAAACAATTGCATAGTTTATAATAAATATTACAACAACAATCACCTCCTTTCCCTAATTGTTCTAAAAAATAAAGCACCCAAAAAAGTTACCCTAAATCATAGAAACACATTTTGTATACACATTCCTTTCACTTTCCCATTATTTATATGTCTAGCTTGGTACTAATTTGAAAGCAAAACAAACACACATCTAAAATTCATTATTTAACACTTTAATTCACTTGCCATCCATAATTTGAATAAAATAATACGGCATTTTGAAAGGTGTTGCAATTGTAAAGGCATGTAGTTTATTTGTCTGTAATAACTATGATATCATACATATTCGGGTTGGTTCTTATTTGATTATTTTTGAATAAATTTGTCAAATCGGGACTAAATAAGTAGTTAAGAGAGATGCGTTCTTTGAACTAAACGAAAGACATCCTTGATTTTATGAAAAATTAAAGATAATTTGATTTACCAATTTAGTTATTTTATTGCTATTTTGTTGTTGCGTAATTGCAATTTGCCACTTCTTTTTGAATCAAATTAAGCTATCATATGAAAGAAGCTTATAAATAGTTCATTTTCACCATTTTTTGTACTTCCAAATCGTTTTTGATGAGTTATCCTTTGGAGACATCCTACTCCCAACAACGATCCAACTACATCTCCTCAAACTGCATTCATTTATGGTTTATTAAATGGACATGTGATGAATGTTACAAATGCGAATATATCAGAAAGAAAAGTTTAAAAAAATTTAAAATACTCTTCCTTTGTTGGCTTTATAGATAAAGACAATCCAAGGTTGAGTATGACTTTTAAAATAACTTAGCTCTTGAGGATGGACTTCTCTTAACTGGTCATAACCAATAAAAGTAATAATCGGGGGAGGCCGTTTGTGGGCAAGATTATTGCTTTCACATCCTCCACTCACTTCAAAATTCATTTTTTTAAACTAAAAATCTATTATCAAATTATGCAAGACCCTTAACTTAGTATATGATACTTTAAACTATAGTTAGCCTATACCAACACATTATTTTAAAAGACTTTTAGGTTTACTTTAACTTCCGCACTCATTTAATATACTATGATGATGTCTTCGGCCCCTATAATATCAATATAATATCAAAAAGTAAGGCAGTAGTAGAAAAGAAAAGTGTTATAAAAAATAGTAATTGTTAATGGTTGTAGGGTGTGATGGTGTAGTGTGAGATGAAGCTACAATAAGGATATATGTTTCTTTTCACATAAACGTCTTATTTTGACTTATTTGAATAAAGAAAAGTCTCTTTGAACACAGCCAGATATATCATTAAAAAGAATGTTTCAAAAAAATACATATTAGCTTTTTATTTGTATCAAAATACAGATTTTTTTGATGAACATCAATTTTATATTTTCACTCTACATCATTTTTCTACACATATTAAATTCAACAAAAAATGAGAATATTATTATGACTCTTATTGCCCTCCTAATACAAGAAAAGTTTGGATAAAAATTTCCAGTTAATTCTACTACATTTTTTGATATCAATTTAATTCTGTATGAGGGTTGGCATATGCACACATTTATTACGTTAGCATTAACATCAAAACAACATCCCCTTTAGATGAAAGTACTTTTATCTGTCGAAATGTATGTGTGCTTTACCTTTGTCGCTATATTTGGTTGAGGAGATGTTTCATGTTGAGGTTGATGTAATTGGTTTTATACTAATACAATACTAGGAGACATTATTTTTTTATTTGGTTATACTTCTAAATGGCTCTCAATTTTCTTTATAAAAAATTGGGCACATTTCCAGCTTATTTGTGTTACTAAGAGATTAATGAGTACCCTAAAAAGAAGACACTAATAATAAGACACTGAAATTCTATTTTTACCCCAATTTCTTCAAACACCACTAATTTTAATTCCATTATAATTACCAAATATGTTTTTGAATTTACTCTCTCACAGAACACATCAAAATTGGTATACCCATTAAAGAATATAACTTGAGCCTCTCTATAAAAATAGGACTGTCACCATTTAAAAGAAGTGCATTTATTCTTTTAGATACAAAATAAAATATAACAAATATCCCATTCTCTTTATTGCTACCTAGATGTAATCATTCCCATTAATTAACCTAATCACGACGCCAACTTCAGTTTCTGTTTTGATGGCGAGTATGTTCGTGAAGCCATAAAAAACATCTTTATACCATATTCACTAATTATTTCCTTTCCTCCTCGTCACAGATTTTGTTTTGATGTAATAAACACTATATATATATTTATATAATTGTTTTGTAACTAACACTCGACTTATTTCTGCTTAAACCATCATTAATATTAACTCTTTATTTTTGCTAAATTTGTATGTAAAATCATTTTAGATGAGTGTATATTTTGATGAATCAAGAAACAATAAAGTTTGTTGACAAGTTTCTTTTTATTCAACTTAATCACTTTCTATTCATACCTCACACTCACTCCACTACATTTTTGTTTTTTTAATAATAATAGCCTTTTTTGGAGTCTTGTTTAAAGTTTCAAAAAATGTCACTTACCATGATCATTAGTATAAATACAAAATACTTATGTCAACACCATTTAACTTCAATCACATAACAAAACTAGACTTATTATTACATAACAAAAAGGAGCTATTGATGCCTATCAAATCAAAGTCTTTTCAATTTTCCTCTTTTTTGGATGTTTTGCTTAATAATATTAAGGGGAAACTTTTTTTTAGTCAACAAGAGTAGGTTCTTTAGAAGGTGAGGGATTCTTTTGAGAGGTGGTTGTTGGAAAAAGTTAAGGAGCATTTTGATGTGTCTTCTTCTTTTATTAAGTCCAGTTTATTTGGCATTAAATAAGATAATATGACAGTATTTTGACATTCTTAAAAGCTAATGGAGTATATATATTTATTTACTTAGATACAAATTAAATATAAAAAACATGAATTAACATTCAGTCTAATAATAAGCAACCATTAAGATTAATGCGGGAGTATAGTCGCTCCGAGACTCCTACATTATTCCAAACTCCTGACAGACATTATAAGGAGGTGTGTGGCATTAATACCAATGTATAATCTAAAATATACACTAATCCGGTTGTACATTACGAAACCAATTAAATTTATTACCTCCACCATTATCTATACCCGAAATCGGACCCACTTTTAATCACCTAAAAGCGTCACCAACTTTATTTTACCTTCTTTTACAATTTCTTTGGACAAAGGTTAACTTTGTGACTTCAAACCAAAAATCCACCCTCTCGATCCAGAAATTGAAGAAGTGTTTTCTAAATAAATAAAGCGTATGTTTTTGGTTTGCCACATTTTAGTTCATTAAAAAGTTTGTTTGTTTGGTAAGGATATGGACAACTTTTGATAGTAGAGTCTTTAAGTTCTCAAATTTAACAAATTCTATCTAAAAGTGACTTGTTTATTAAAAAAATACAAATAACTTATTAGTTTCATTAGAAGCTTTAAATTGATCTTTTGAATAATATTAACTTTCATCAAATTTATTATTTATTCCATCAAATAGAAGATGTTTAAGGGCGGGCGCGTGCCTCTACTCAAATAGATGTAGCTTTTTGATGAAAAAGCACTTCTTTCCCAGATATAGATACCTTTATAAGTTTGTTGTTGGAACCTACTCTTTGTTATATTTTTAACTTTTTCTTTATTAATAATGAACTTTATTTAGAGGCAAAAGAATCAAATATACAAATTTGGAATTAATTGACAGGACAGGTTAACTTTTGTTGGTATATAGTGGGGATCGTTGAGAAGTACCATACCTAGACTTGATCAAAGCAACTTGTGTGTTAATTTGGTATTAAATGTGGTGCGACACGACGCACCTGACTGAAAAGATTCCAACTGATCCGATGGTTAGTGACATTGACGACAACAATTGCTTAGAAAATGTTCTGGTCCTCACCACCAATGGAAATGCCCAAGTCCGCCTCAATGGCAACCTCAATTCATGTTCTACTGCGCCCCTTCTCCCTAACTCCTCACCCTCCTACCACAATCACACTCCCAAAAAACCCAGAAAGTATCCCTCCACCAAGCATATCCCTACTCCACGTCTCGTCTCCAAAACAGGTGAAGTCCTCCTCAAAAATATCCATATTCCGAACAAAACACAACTAGTCTACAAGTGGGTTCCTTGCTATTTTGGCTTCGTCACTTATGTTTCCAATTTCAGAAATTGGTTCCATTTGATAATTGAATATTCGTGGAGGACTGTCATGTTACTCTTTACCATGGGCTTTGTCTTGAGTTGGCTCTTTTTTGGGACTTTGTATTATGTGATAGCTATTTTTACAGGAGATCTTAGTCAGGTGGAGGAGGTAAGTGTGCCTGTTTCTTTATTCTCATCATTGGATACCTTTCAGACTTCGGCTGTTCCGAAACAATGCATCGCCAACGTCCACAACTTCATTACTTCCTTTTTGTTCAGGTAGTGTCACGTTTGTCCAAAGGTACTTATTTAGTTTGTCATCATTTCAGTATGGAGTCTCAAAACACAATAGGATACGGACATCGGTATATGCGTGAAAATTGCCCATTAGCTTACATCATCTTGTCAATACAAATTATCTTTGGCCTACTGGTGCAAACAATCCTCACAGCTGTCGTCATAGCCAAGATGCTAAGACCCAAAAAAAGAAGGCAGGAGATGAGGTTTTCACAGTTTGCCGTCATCGGACCTGTCGATGAGAATGATCACAGGCCTGCTTTGATGATCAGACTAGCTGACATCCAATCCCGACTTTATTTGGCCGAAAGTCATGTCAGGCTATTTATGGCTTGTTCTAAAATTAATCACGTGAGTCCATTTTTTTAGATATCATAGTTATGTCCTGCCGATGACAAATATATTAAAACTTCATTTGTTATAGAATGGACAAAGAGTATTGGTGGGCCTTAAGGATATGAATGTAGGATATGATGGAGGATGGGA
Source organism: Rhabditophanes sp. KR3021 (assembly GCA_963281155.1). Lineage (NCBI taxonomy): Eukaryota > Metazoa > Nematoda > Chromadorea > Rhabditida > Alloionematidae > Rhabditophanes > Rhabditophanes sp. KR3021. The sequence continues at coordinate 9,113,642 of CAUJLY010000001.1, forward strand.
TAGAGTTTTGCTTTTGTGGCCGATCATAGTAAGACACGTCATAGATGAGGACAGTCCTATGTTTGGAATGAGTGCTGAAACCATGAAAAACCACCAATTCGAGCTTATCATGACAGTCGAAGGAATAGTCGAGGCCACTGGAATGACTTTCCAAGCAAGGACATCCTTTCTGCCTGACGAAATAAACTGGGGCCAACGGTACGTTTTGGTTGTTTGTTTGTATTACAATTTCTTTTAGATTCGTTCCAATCGTTGTTTATAGCGAGGAGGCGGAAGCCTTCCAAGTCGATTATTCATGCTTCGAATGCACGGAAGGTGCCGACCCTATCAAAGTAGAAAAGCCAGTCGAGGATAGTGAAGAAGAGGAGCACCACCATCGTCACAGTGCGTCAGGCTTCGTTTAGTGCCTTGATTGATAGTCTCTTCTGTACAAATTCTTTTACCTTTCCTGTGATAATAATACGTTGGTTGATATATATATAATATAAAATGAATTATGATATAAAAAGTTTTAAATTGATTCTCGACTATTTTGCCCCTACTCATGACTCTTTCAACTTAATGTTATTAAGTTTATATTCAGGGAACACTTTGTGCTATTGAATGACTAAATAAATAAGAATTGGTAATAGTATTTGTGAGTCAGGTGATCATCGATGAAATGCATGGCAAGTACATGCAGTCCGGTCAAGATAAGAAACTCCAATTTTCTATCTAATAACTAATTTCCTTTCACATATCATTAACTTAACATAACTTTCAAAACAAGTGGAAGTCAAATTTACAAAAAAAGTAAATTCGGCGGTAGTGATGCATAACACCATCATTTTAATTGTTTGTTATCAGCTTTGATATTTTTGGTAGGAAAGTGTAATGGTGCTTGTGATCAAGTAAGGGAAAGTTATTTGGATGTTAGAATGTTGAGAAGTTTGTTTTGACGTCTTGCATTCCATTATCTTTTTTTAGTTATTATTATTAAAAATTAAAGAATGCATGAGGAATGTTTAAGATTTGGTGTTAAAGCATTTTTCTTGATATACTTTCGAAAGACAAGGTTAAGTCACAAAATAAAACTATCTTTTTATGCTGTATGTTCCACCTAGACTTAGGGTAATCACCGTCAGTCTACAAAAAAAGATGTTGATAAGAGTTGGTTGGGGGCAAGGGAAAAGCCATCAAATATACATAAGCTTAATGGTTCCTCCAAGAGAATGTCAAAAGCAAACAAATGTATGATTAATGATTAAACGATCACCACTCTTCCAATTGAACCACAACTGATACATGGTTTGATTGTTTGAAAAAATTAAAAGGTTAATTTGATGGTATGTTATAATCAACTTAATACACATTTGTATAGAGGTGTTCTTTTAAATGTTGTGTTAAATTGTGACGTTGAGTCATGTCAAAGTGGAGGGAGGATGATGGCTTTTGGGTGAATATATAAATATATGTTTATGTATTATATATACACTTTGGATGATAATCATGATAGCAGCGTTTATTGTTATTATTGTAATCTAGTTTGATGATATAACAGAATTTTTTGATTGCTCTTAAGCAAATTTCTTTTTCTATTTGATCAGATATGTAATACATTAATTGGAGGGCACAATCTTTGATAGCCGCTACAACAAACCGAAATCGGCATCTTCCCTCCACCTAAATCTATCTCCCGTCACTGCCCTATTTTTGATAATAATGTACGCCTTGTTAAATGAAATGAAAAGGTCGTTTCTTAAGTTATTTTAAACCTCTAGCATTTAAAAATATTTCCTAACAAAAGTGAGTATAATTTTTTCGATTGATATAGTCTGATCAAACATCTTTTTCCTAAATCAAATACAATTTTGTGATATTTCTTTAATTTAATTAAAGTTAAGGTAGTTAGTTGTGTGGTAAGGGATATTGTTTACTTGATAAAATAAACTTCCGCAAGACTTCCCCATGTGACGTTGATTATTCATGTAATAAGTCCTAAAAATACCTTTTTTTTAATATTTAAATTGAGTTTATTTATTTTTTGTGGGTTTAGTATTGGTTGGATAGAATTTTGTATGATATTATTTTGACATCAACATAATTGATATTTGCTTTTCAGGTAAAATGTCTTTTTGTGTTGTCATTTAGTAGCTTGCGCACACTTTCAATTTTACCGATTAGATGACAATATTTGATAATAATCAAAAAAATGTGGTTCCTTCTTAAATAAAAAGGTGGTATCTTAATCCAGATTCGAAACTTATTGCATCATTGTGTCTTAATGGCGATCATAAAAGATCCTTAGACAAAAAGTTTATGGTTTCCTTTGATAAGATAGTCATTTTACTAGTAATGTAAATTTTATTCTCATATCCATCCAATTAAAATGCCCGACCATGTAGCTTAGTGAAAAAAGATGTTGCGAAGATATGTATTTGATGTTGGCCTTGGTGTTTTAAATTAATCATAGGTATCGTTTTGATTATATCAAAATAAATAAAAATACATTTGCAAAAGAGAGATTTGTGATGAAAGTTTTTAAGTTATCAAAATAGGCAGTTTAGTTGGTTTGATTTTGATTTTTGGGGGAGGTATTGGAAAAGCTGTTGATAATGATGGGATTTGGGGGAGATATTGGGTTATTAAATTGCGTTATTAATATGTTATCAATATGTTTATCTGAGCATGGTACTAATTGAGAATAGGTTAACTTTTTTGGAAAGGATTTGCATCTAGATTTATTATTTTTTTGTCACCCAAACAAAAGCTATTTATAATAGATACATGTAGGGAGATTTGTTACAACTGATATCAAATGTACTGTTTGAAGATGACGAATAGGTTCCTCGTTACATGTCAAGTAAGTGACTTATTTTTTATGGGACATTCTTGACGCAATATAAAACAAAGCTTCTATGATAACCATCGCGCCCTCATTCACATTCTCCTTTGTTTTATTTAAATATTTAGCATTATATATTGCGCATACTTCTTTTAACCTTTTTAAAAAATTCTCTTTCATGGTATTGCCATTTAATTATTTATCAACAATTTATCTCAAAGGTCACGTTTTGAGTGTCAAATTTGTGTAATATATGACTTCCAATAAATGATTTAAATTACCTTAATAAAGTAAATGTCGATGTTTCCTTAAGCTTACCCCATGTCAATTCCATCAAAACTTTCACTAACTAAAACATCCCAAACTACAACAAACCACCCAAATAACGTCTTCAATCTTTGCATTAACAATAATAACAAATATTACTTTATCATCTCTCTCTCTTCCTACTAAATGATCCTTAATAATTTGTTATATTATGTATACATGTTTATTTTCAAATTAATACTTACTTTTGTTCTTTTTGTATGATGATAGTAATAATTTTTGTTTCTGATGGTAGTATAGATGTATTGTCATATCATGACTATTTAAAAGTTTGTTGTATATTTATAATTGTTTTGTTTGAAACATTTCATTGAAGAGGTGACTTTTTGACGAAGTAATACTTTTTGGATGGAAGATAGGTAGTTATTTAGGGAGGCTTTTAGGGTCAATTTAAATTGTTTTGGTGGTGTTATTTAGGATTGAAGGTTTGGAGGTTGAGGTATTTTAGTTTAGTTAGTTGTATTTGTTGTGTGGTGACTTTGATTTGCCAAAAATGTAGTCATTCCAACTAATAGGATGCTTTTTGTTATAGAAAACAATGCCAAACTCAAGTGAGAGAATAATTGAAGTGATACCTTTTTGTTACAATGACCCCAAATATAAATGTCTAAAGAAAGTTCATATCAAGGTGGCAACATACATCATAACAACTTTGTTGTGTATTTTATTTGTGATTGGTGCTGTTGGGGCATGGGCTACTCAAACCCACATCATTTTGTCGATTGGTGCTTCAGTTGTGGCAGGCGTTTGTATCCTTACCACAGGATTATTAATTTTTGGATCAAAGAAGGAGAAGCAACTTTTGTTTTTGCCTTATCTTGGATTTGGGGTAGTTGGAGTGGGTGGTCTGGTGGCGTTGGCAGTTGTGTGTGTTTTGTCAATTGTTTATGCAGACTCTGAACCAGTCCGAAACGTCTTTTATCCCAACCACACAACCACCATCACAAAGGAACAACATACAGGTAAGTTTTGTTAAATAGATGAATATTTATGGGAGTATTTGTAGGACTAATCACAAATGCAGCAATCTTAATAGCGATTTCACTCGTTCTTCTCTTTGTTACAATATGGGCCTTGATTCTATCCTTCAGAACTTACAAATTTATGGGAGATATTCTTTTTGCCAGAAGACCGGCCAATCTTTTAAAACGCGAAGAAGAACAATTCAAAAAGAAGGAAAAATTTTAAAGATTCCAATAAACTATATCTTTTGTTAAGGTGAAATCAAAATTTTGTGTATAATTGATATTTCCATGTAAGGATAAAAAGAGTCAAAAGTATTATTTTGAATTGATGTACAAATTTTACTTTTTTAAATAAAGCCATTCAAACAAATTTTTCTTCTTTATCCACCTAATCACATGAAATGAACCAAAAAAGGCAAGTGTAATAAATACTCCGATCCACGATTATTACCAAGGTTACTCCAAAAATGATAATCACTTAACTTGCAATCTAAATTTAATCGCTGTAAAGTTGATTAATAATGTAATAAATAAGTAACTTCACCTAAATGTTCAAATCAAAAAACTGTCAAAGATTGTGCTTGATCAAAATAATTTATCAGAAAAGATGATGTATTACCATCCAGAAAAATGATATTTTTGATTGATCATTTATTCAAAATATTTTTAGATTGCGTTAATTAGAAAAATATGGATGTATATGTGGGAAGATGAGACTACTTAATTTTTGATTAAATTAGTATGAAACTTATTGCAATTCTTTTACTAGAACAATGACCTAATTTGTGATTGACAATGGATATGTTTAACACTTTTTCCGTAAAAAAGTGGGCTAAGGATAAATTACCCCTTTTTAGGACAGGGTCTAATTTTAAAAGGTATTTAAAGATATGTGGCGGATATCATTTTATATCCACTACATTTATTCGACATGAACAAGTCAAATGACTTTTTTTATAATATGGCTGTAGCTTCGATGGCAGCCAGCGTCCTTACTATTTTGATTGTTTCTTTGTCTGTGCCTATGCTCACCCAAAAACTAGCGGATGAAGTCAAATTCGTGGAGGAAATGTCTATTTCATACAAATCTGTTTCGGACAAGTTATGGGCCCAATTAACGGGAAATCAAATCAATACTCCTGTTGCTAGTAGTATTTTGTATTTCTCGAGAAGGCCTAGGTCACCTTATTTTGAACAAACTTGTAAGGGCTGCAATCAGTTGTCTTGTCCTTCTGGGTTGGCTGGAGATAGTGGCATTCCTGGACTTGATGGTGCTCCTGGCAATGCTGGAAATCCGGGAAAAGCTGGCGAGGATGGGTTTGATATTGAGTTGGAGCCTGCTGATGATTTGCCTTGTAGTTTGTGCCCAGCTGGCCCTCCAGGTAACATATTATCTTTTATTTTATTTATCCACTTTCCAGGGCCCAGAGGAAATCAAGGGGAACGGGGGTTGGTTGGAAATCCTGGATTTAGGGGGGAAGCTGGAAGTCCCGGAAACCCTGGACTGGATGGAATCATCGGAAACCCAGGAAAGGCAGGTGTGATTGGAGAAAAAGGATTGCAAGGAAACAATGGTACATTTAACAAGATCTTTCTCTTAATTTGCGCTTTTAGGTGAACCTGGTAACACAGTTGTGGCTGGAGTTGGAATCAAAGGTCCAAAAGGACCTCCAGGGAGCAATGGACCGAGAGGAAGTCCAGGTGGTCCTGGAAAAGTGTCCAAAATCGTTGGAATGCCCGGTGAAAACGGAGAAAGAGGCCTCCAAGGTCCCCAAGGTAAACGTGGAACCTATGGTAGAGTTGGAGATGCTGGAATGCCTGGGGAACCTGGAGTGCCCGCATCTTATTGCCCATCAGATTGCGGTGTTTCACAAATTTTGGCACCAGCCATTCCTTACAATATGAATGCCAACCCATCCCCTTCTTTGTATGAGTCCAAGCAAAATACTGAAGAGTTACCTTATTACATGCGTAAAAATTGGTAACCAAGTAATTATTTGATAATCTAATAAATACTGATTAAAAGTTATTTGTCGTTGTGTACAGACCAAAAGATGTGAGACAATTTAAAGTCACCACTAAGTTAAGTAGATCAAAAAGTTTGCACGAAGTGGGGTTCGAACCCACGCCTCAATAATGAGACCAGAAAACCCCACCTACACATTGTGTAGAAGAATAAATTCTTGAGTCTGGCGCCTTAGACCGCTCGGCCATCCGTGCATATCAATTAAAATTTTAAACATTAATTTGTTTTTAATTAAAATAAACCAAGAAACCATCAGACATACCTAAGCATCTGCAACACAATATAGAATTTGGCCAATTTTAACGGGTCAACATTACATTTTGTTTAACTTTATTTTCAATTTCGATTAAAAATTGAATAAAGTGATGTTTGTAAATTCAGCTTAGTTGAACATCTCATTCCCGCAATTAAAACAAGTTTATTTCCTTATTAAGATTAAGCCATTTTAATATTCAAGGCATGAGATTACTCTAAATTATCACCTCTCCCTGCCCACATTTGACAATAGATTCATTTGTAAAAAATGAAGTAACATTAAATGATGCTTATTTTTATTAATAATTCAAATCAAAAATACGGCAAAATAATTTGGCATTCAAAATCAAACAATATACCAAAATCATTACCATTCAGAGTCAAAAAGTTTGCACGAAGTGGGGTTCGAACCCACGCCTCAATAATGAGACCAGAAAACTCCACCTACACACTGTGCAGAAGAATAAATCTTGAGTCTGGCGCCTTAGACCGCTCGGCCATCCGTGCATGTCAACTTAATTTTCAAAAAACAAATTTATTGAATTTTTAAATTTATATATACTCTAAAATATGAGTGTTAGGAATTCAAATTTTATTTGATAACATGATCCCGATACATTATTATTTTATTGCTTTTGAGTTGCAATGCTCTTTTTTGCTACATTATGTCTATTTTACTTTGGGAAGGGTGTCATTTCGATAAGATGCCCACACCACGACCGCTTTTTCTTGGCCCTAAACAACAAATGTTACAAATTGTATCCAGCCTTAGATGGGCTGTCCAACATTACAGAAGATTGCTCTCTCCACAAAGGAACACTCTCTTCCTTTATCAATGAATACGAAGTATTTGCCCTTAACAATATCTACACCAACCAATACACCCACAATTTCACAGAACATTTTGTTGACCGTGGTTTTACTTGTTTTGATTCGACTGACTGCCGGATGAATGGAGCCACCATGGAGAAAGTACGCAATTCAATTACTTATTTAACGACTGTCTTTCCTTGTCGTGGAGTCATGCATCTAAATACAAATTTATTCCATTGTGTCGACATCATCATGAAACACGACCTTTTGTTTGCCTGCCAACTAGAAGGACCTTACTATCAAGAATGTCCAAACAAACTTTACAAAAGGCAAATGGACGGCAATTGCTACAGAGTCTATGAAGACACGGGCTTCAAATTTGACACAGCCAAAGCTATTTGTCTGGATGACAAATCTAACCTGGCAACTGTCAAAAACCACTTAGAAGGGTTCGTTGTCGGTCAACTTACACAAGGAATAGTTAATGAAGCTTGGCTTGATGTCAAATGTAAAAGTTCCGATCTAAAAAGTTGTGTCCATCCACATTCTTGTCCTCTTACATTTAGTCAGTTCAGGAATCATACACCTTTGAGTGATGGTGAGTGTGGGGTGATTAGTGTCAATGGCGATTGGAAGACAGCTCACTGTGGCACCTTAAAAAGAGTCATTTGCCAAGACCGTGAACAATAGGCTTTAAATGTATTTATGATCCTAATTGATGAGTAACACTAAATAACGACTTGTATATTTTGTGTGTGAATAGTAGGATTTTGTGTCAAATAAACCATCTACCTAATGTGTTATTTAATTATTCATGTAAAAAAAGTCACTTTAAATGTGCCGATCAAAATGAGGTAGATATGCACGGATGGCCGAGCGGTCTAAGGCGCCAGACTCAAGAATTTATTCTTCTACACAGTGTGTAACTGGGGTTTTCTGGTCTCATTATTGAGGCGTGGGTTCGAACCCCACTTCGTGCAAACTTTTTGGCCTTCTCATTTTAGTGTATCATCAAAATAGATTTTAACTATGGTTACGTTCGATCATGTGTAGTTTTTTGCATTCAAGACTAGTTGATGAAGCGAGGCGCGCATATTCTGTCATCATCTTTATAGCCAAACATTTTTTGTTCTTGATGCAAACAAAAGAAAAGAGCAACTACCTTGACCATCTAACTATCATGCCATTCAGCATTTAAATGTTCTTCTTCAAATAAATTAATCTTAAATGGTCAAATGCAGATGAATGGAGATTATTTAATTATCAGTTGGTTGTTTATACAGAAATTTGACTAGTAACTGCTTAATACCAAGAAGAGAACATTTGGATATGAATTGGACATTTACATAATGCACAGTTAAAACACAAAGTTTATATCTTTTGAAAGTATAAAGACAGTTCATTTGACGTTTAATTACCACGTTTCAATTGTTTATAGCTCTACACGTGTCTCTTCTTCTGCTCGTAAGTTTCTGCGATTCCAGTCCATCTAACTGTTCACTTTTAGCTTTACCGCTATGGAAATTGTGGACTCCATTTCAAAGAGCAAGTGCACTTGGATCTCAAAAGAGTACATACAATGTCTTTTACTCGAGTCAATAAGGATGGATCTGTTTCTAATGGTACTCAAACTCTAGAAGGCGGAATTACTTTCTTAAACAATATAACACATTACAATAGATTTGAACTAATCTTGTATTGCATGGACACTTCGAGCCCTACTCTGCTTTTGGAGAATTTCACCATTATGGCAACTACACTTACCAAGAGATTAAAGTTGGGCATTGTTTACTGATATGACAGCGTCTCCAGATGCAACTGTAATGCCAAAATGCGTTTCATCTATTGGTGGGCCGAAGTTCGATTTTGACCTTTTGTTCAACAATCCACCTCCTGAGAAACTTGCTTTTGAAGGTTTTGATTATGTGTTTAGGATGAATGTCCGAGAGACGCTTACATACACCGCTTTAGATAAAAAGTATGTGTTTAAGTTAATAATGCCATCAAATTCATTGTTGAAAGTATTTTGATATATAAATTATTTTTCTTATGCAGTTTTTTATAAATTCATTTTATATGATTCACGTCAGCATTTTAAACAAATTAAATAACATTTTATTTTTTGTTCCATTTTTTCATGTTTCGGCTTTTAAGCAATGATGAGTTTTAATAAATGTTTAATTTCAAAAAATCGCAAGAACTTTGTTTAAATTTTGAAACCACATATCTGTTTGATCAAGACAGGAATGTGTGCGAATAGGATATTGCGAATATTTATAACACTATGGCAACTTTTAAAGACATCCATTAATCTGAGTTCATTTCACCCATAAAAAATAACAATCAAATAAAATTGATATACTTACAATAACCGTCAATTCAGATGTTTCTATTTTGGCATTATGTATTTAAAAAGACCGATCTTACTCAAAACAAATTGTATTTAATTTACATAATTAAAAAAATATTTTATACATAAAATAATCAACAAAAAAAGGTTTTTCTAATCTTTTTAAATTCACTCTCAACAACATCATTAAAAAAGAAAAAGACCCACGATGGTGGAGTCAACAGAAACATTAAGAACAAATTTTGGATCATTGATGCAGTGAAAGAGGCATTTTCCTCAAATTTGGAAGTGATCTGAGGAATATAATTGAAAAGAATAGGTTCGAAGCAAGCTGATAATGAAAGTATCAAACTTTGTATCAATACAGATATTTCTGGTTTCAATTTCTTTCGATTTTTCTTTGATTTGATGGTTGTTTTAAGGACTGAAGAAGCAACAATCGTTCTATTTGAAGGCGATCCGACTAAGGTTATTTGTTGGGTAAATACAGTTTTATGCTTTACTTTGGCATCAAAAGTCATCTTCAAAAAGATCAACGAATACAAGGAGGTGATAAGGATAGCAGCTGTATAAATGACTACACCCATAAAGGTTCCCTGCCAAAATTGATTCCATTCACTTTTTGGATAATAATTTCTGTCAAACATGTAAAAATATTGATTATTAAAGTTTTTATGAATTCCAAAAACTTTTTTCAAACCAACTAACATTAAACTCCAGCACCAAACAAATGAAATTGAAAAATAAACAGATACCCTGCCAAAGATAGTTAATTTGTTTTTGAATAAAAAAACATTTGCTCTATTAAGAGCCAAAAGAACAGTCATATAAGTTTGTGAGTAATATCCTATGGTATCTAATTCAAGAAAAGCAATACTGATGTAATGAGTGGCTATATATTGTGCTAGTTGGCGATCGTTGATAAAGCAAAGTGTAGAGATTGGGTAAATTTGAGCAATCATCATTAAACATTGAGATATTAGAAATTGAAATGAGATCTTGTAGACTGGTATCACATTAAAATATGCACGTTTGGTGTAGAAGATGAAGGCCAATAAAATATTTGAGACGCAGTTTGCAAAGATGACCAACAAATATAAGGAGCCCATCAAAGGTCGTCTGAAGTCGTTGTAGTAAGTAGTTGTGGAATTCATTTAGACGATTGAAGTAAAGTGGTGGTAAATGGTCTTTATATGGAAGTTGAAGTGAAAGGTAATGCGAACTTTTCGTTATTAAAAATTGAAGGTTGGCCTTTATGGGGACAATTGTAGGCAAATGTTGCTATATTAAGTGCAAATGTACATTAATGTTTGATTTGATATATTGAAAAAGGTGGGATAGTTGATAGTAGTGGCAGGCATAATATAAATTCACACAAAATTGTATAGCCACATTCAATCTATTTAAAGATTGCAAAGGAACAGAGATTATGAGAGCCACAAATTGTTTTTTAAAGGTTGTAATTATTGTGGTTATGAGAAAATAAATTATTTCTTTCCCAGAAAAATGGACAATTTTGTGATTTTTTTGTAGTAGTAGTTAGCAGGTAATGATAGGTTTTGGTCTAGTTAAGTTATCAGTTGATGGTTTGGTGTGATATCTTTCAAAGAATGGAAGATATGTTATTATTTTTTTGTAAAAGTTACTATTTGTATAGTCAGAGATGAAACGGCTATCTTTATCTTAATTTGCCAAACTATTGCGACTTATCACCTTCATGAAGTTAAGGGAAGCAGATGAATTTTGATTTGAAGAGATTGTCTGCTTATTTTCATGCGTATGGAGTTTGGATGGTGGTGAGTGGATTGGAATTTATAGATACAGTAAAAAAGTAATAAGTTTATACTGGTCTAGAGTCCAAAATATAACTTAAACGAGAAAATAATAGTATAGCCTTATTTAATTAAGTATAAAAGATGCCATTAAAGAGGTCTTAATTCTGGAAATGCCGACTATATCAACCAATATTTTTCATTATTTTAGATGTTTAATATATTTGCATTATATATTTACTATACCAATATAATGAAGAAGAAGAATTAGCTTTATTGGTGGAATCTGTTTAAATGAGAAAAAGAAAGCAGGGACCTGGCGGTATTCAAGAATGTTTTTTCTGAGATGTTGTAGTTTGCTTATTGGATTCTATGATCTATTTTTGATTCCCTACTCAAATAATCAAATTTACTTTAAAAAAAATCGGAATCATAGATTTATTTCATAAGTTGTATTTTCGTTGGATGGGTGATATTTGATTTACTCAACAATAATGTCTTCTGCCGCCTATTCTTTCTTTTTGTATATGCAAAAAAGTTAAGTAGTATCGGGGATAATAGTAACTTTCTTGTCGATTATTTATTATAGATTCAAGCAATAATTTTTATATTGTATATGATCAGTCTTTGGGGATATGGTTTATATTCACCAGATCATATAACTCCGTTCATAGTAGCGGGCTTTTATGTTACTTTCATGACATCGCTTTTCTATAAAATTTAAGCGGCGCGGTGAAAAGGAAGAAGTCGAAGAAGAAATATACGAACAAAAAAACTTAAAAACAAGATGTTAGTGCAGAGGAAGAAATTGAGGGAGAAGAAACTAACGCCAGACAAACTAAACTTAAAACTCAGTAAACATCATATTAATTGAATCTAAATAATCTCGCCTTAATCTTTTATTTTATTTTCTTTTAAACTAAAATAAATACACGGTTATTATATATGTCGTACATTTATTAGCAATCAAATTCACTCTCTTGCGAATTAAAAATTATACAATAAATTTCCAAAATAACCTTTTTGTGAGGAATATTTTAGAAAGAATAAAAAAATGTTTTTTATTATTTGTTTATACTTTACTGTAATTGGAGCAGTAAAGCGGCTTCAATAGGATCTTTCATTTTACGGTCCTTTTCCTAGTCCTGTTAGGAACCGTCTCCATCATCAGCAAATGAGATGTCCTCGTCAGTATGAAAGTCAGTAAAATTAATTGCTTCCTCCATGTTATTTAAAAGACTTGATCCACTAAAGTTTGGTCTCAACGATACTCGATCAACACCATCCTCAACTACTTCACCTCCATGAACCAAGAAAGGCTCCCTAAACAAAGCATAAACACAAAATAAATAGAATAAATTTTTAAATTTAACAGCCTTGTAAGCCATCATCAGACTTACAATTAACCACAATGCCCCAACAAATTACAAATCTCCCTCCTTTATACAAACTTCTTTTTGCCACACCCTTGCTTATCATAAATATATACCTTAAATGCTAACTCTTGGCATGCCCTCTTTGTTTGTTGTTAACATTACTTCTTTTAATAATAATTAGGAAAAATATTTTTGTCATGATTGATGATGCTGTAATAATGGGCATTGTTAAGTGATACGTGTTAAAGCTTATTACTTATATAAATAAATAGACGATGGCTTTTCCAAAAGTCGTAATATGAGAAATAAGTTATTTACGGGTTGTTGCATTTAAAATAGATGTCATAGAAAGAAACAGTTCGCTAATTAGGTGTTATTTTTAAATCTATCACAATATTTAAAAGAGAGTCTAATTTTGGATGGAAATTTTTAATTTCTTAAAGGGTATTTAAAATCAAGTGCCGTCATATGTTACACATACCCACTTTTTCAATTAATGATGAGAGACAGTCGTTACGTCAGTACATTTCTTAATGGTTATGTCAAAGAGTCTCAGAATGGTGTAAGTAAAAGTTTAATAAATACAACAATTTGGATGTTACTCTATAGGATGAAAGACAAAAGAATCTTGATAAAAAAGATTGGGTGGAAAAAATGAAAGGAACTAATAAAGCTGAAGGAAGATTGGAAGTATCAAATTTGGCAATAAAGGTTGCTACAAAAGATGTTGAAGTTTTGTTTGATGTTTGTGACATTCAATTAAAGAGAGAGGGCAAGGGTCGTCGGATAGGTATTTTCGAAGTTTGGACAGGAACAAAGAAGTCTGTTCTCAGGATAATGCGGCAACATAAACATGTTTATTTGGATGGACCACTATTGCGCTTCGCTGACTTGACTATCTTTCGAAGAAGACACGACCGCCGAAGAATTAGTGCCAGAAGAAGATCTAAGATACTTTGACGCGCTCAATTAGATAAAGAGTTGGATGTTTATATGGCAAAAGGAGTTCAAAAAGTTGATATTGTTGATATGAAGTGACTTCTTTACATATATTCCTTTTTATCCTCTAAATTTATCATAATTAATTGAGGGTCTTGTCTGCTTTTCAATATAATCTTAATTAAATGCGTCTTTTCTTATTTCAATAAATAATTACATATCATTTTGGGGGTAGTTTGTTTTAATTTAATTAGATGTTTAGATAGCTATTTTGTTAGATGTAATTATTTAAAATAATAACATACATGATAATGAATTTATTCTGTTGTTTTAATTTGGCAGAGTTTAATGATCATATTAGAAAATCCAAATTTAAGCAACTAATTAAAAAGGTAAGCGTCGTACAACAAATATGTATTGGTTTTGTTTAAAAGTCTATTTAAGGATGATTGTTTGAATTTGAAATTTTTATTATTTAACAATATTATCCAACATTTCCCCAAGTTCATATACAAATGGAATACCACTAGGCAACATATGAATTGATTGATTAATATCTTCTGAAGAGGTCTATTAATTGAATACATTATAAGTTGAACGTTCAATTTTGAATATTAATCTCCAATATGGCTAAACCAAAATATCATTAAAATATTTATTTAAACATGTTTGTATTAAGTATTTGTGCCATCACATACTATGATTCGTGTTGCTAAAAATGATATGTAAAAATAATATAAGGCAACTATGATATTTAAGAGGAAATTTTCACCTGAACATCATTATATATTTCACTTTAATCTTATACCTAGCTTATCTCAATAAAATGTTACTATTACTGTTGATATTTAAGTAATATTGCAAAAAATATGATCCCGGGCGGTCTCGATCCGCCGGCCTTCTGTGTGTTAGACAGATGTGATAACCACTACACCACGGGAGCTTACATTATAAAAAAATATCATTTTTATTTGGAAAATGTAAAACATATTTAAGAATTGCTTTTCCATCATGTTTATATTTAACTCATTAGTTTCAAGTGAATGGATAAATATTTTTTATCATAACTATATAATAAAATCAACTTTATTTATTAAACAAGTAGCATCAAAACACACAAAATACTATTAATAATTATAAAAATGGTGTTGTCTTTCCACATGATTCTAAAGACGATTAACTCTATCTTGAGCAATAAATTTTTACATAATATTGCTAAATTCTACGCTATCACTAGGAAACTTTTTAGTTGGCATAAAAATACTGCCATATCTTGAAATTTCAGACTCAAACAAGAACATCTAAAACAAATATATTTTTATGTTAAACACTAAAAGTCATTTCTCACCTACAATTCGTTGCAACACGGCATTTGTAATTTGAATAATTTCCTTTTTTTGTTTTGATGTACATATAAATTAAACGATATAATTTACTTACAAATTGCTTTTTTGAACAAAGGACTATTATAAATATATAGTTGTACATAGAACATTCTTTTATATCAATTGGTTTATACGCACGTATCTCTCTTCTATTTAAATACAATAAAAATACATTTTTTAAAGAAAAAGTACAATACAATAGTAAACACGGCATATTTTAAATTTTGTCTGTTTGTCTGGTGATTCTAATAGGCTGAACTGGCGTAACTTGAATATTTTTTCTACAAAAAATAAATACAATTGCTCGTTTGAAACGGCTTTTCAAAACAGCTCTTGATTTTGTTAACATAGTCAAGAAAAAAATAGAATTAAGTAAAGGTACAATACTTGATAAATGTAACGCCAGTGTACCAAAATTTCTTGTAGGTTTCTTACTTAACACAAATCCAAAAAAAATACTGAATGGACATAGAGAAAACACTACAAAAAGTAAAGGTTGTAATAAAAGCATATGTAAAAATTCGGTATGTAGTGTCTTAACAGTTGAACTCATATATTTGCCATTTTCTTTTATAAAGCCATGATACTTAATTAAAGTTACGACTATCAAAATAAAAGAGCATGCTAAGTAAATACAAGCAAAAATTATAAGAATATAAAATTGAAAAGTATACATTTTGAAAGATATGCTTTTGGAATTACTTGAAATCAAAGGATCTGTATAATTATTGGCATGATCAAATTCATTTATAATAGAACTATTTATCTGAGGATCCATTAGGTAATAAGCTACACCCCCCATAAAACTAAGGACACATAAAAATGTAATTAGCAAGACTCCAACTATGTGTTTTCTTTTGATATCATATTTTCCACTGATTGATAAATAACGAATAAAGATAATTAATGACACCATGCTATAGTTATAATAATAACACATAAAGTAAATAAAAAAAAGTGTCGTATATAAGATAAATGGTAAATCCATATCGCTAAAATAAACCAGTAAAAATGTACAATAGTCGCCAACGAGCATTAACTCTAATCGAAATATACAGCTAGCTAGTGACCATAAAATATCAGTAATATATTGAAAAAATGTAATTAAAACAACTGGATTTGCAATTCCATCAGCTTTAAAATGTTTAAATAAAGATAGAGCCATTAAATTAGATATGACTGTAATGACAGAAAGTAACAAATGTGGAAAAGATTCATAATAATCAAACATATTTGCTAGAAAAATCTATTTTTATTAAAATAGCAATAAATTCTAATGCTATCCTTTATAAATTAAAGAATTTAATTTTGTTTACTTACATCATTTTAATAACCAAATGGCAAAATTTGATGTCAAAATAACAAGTACAGCATTTAAAGGTGACACGAAGTATTTCTAATAATACATAATTAGATTAAAAATATGTTATTAGTGCGTATGTACATATATATTATTCTTGGTAAAGTTAATTGTCAAATTCTATCTTTGTTGGTATTTAAAAATCAGAATCACAAAAATGACATTAATGGCATATGCATATAGTAAAGTATGAAAAAAATTAGTCAAATGTCAAACGGTTTTTGTAAGCGATTGAAGTAGCTAAATAGTTTATGGTTTGGTAAATGATTTTATAATTTCTTGATACTTGTGCAAAGGAACAATTTTTTTTATTATTTACAAAAATAAATAGTATTTCCTACTGTTTGAATTAAAGCTACAAATTCTAACCACTAGACCACAAGGGAGATATGAGTTAATTTAGCTTTATGTTAAAAGTTTAATAATTTTAGACTTAATGACGTATTTTAAAGTTGCATTTTTTTAAGACATGCCAATATTTCGAATTGGAATCTATTCAGAATAATACTTTCTCAATAGCCAATGTCATGTCGTCTTCTTGATTTGTAACATAGTTGTTGCTTCTGAAGTGTCTTCCACCACTTCCTTAACTTTATCTACTGTAAGATACATTAAAGGTAATGAAGATGTAAAAGTACTTTATATATTTTCAATGAAGTATATATTAATTCTTTAAATCCCTCCTACAAATGCTCATTTATTCGATACTTGCTAACCATAACGAATTGGGACAAAAGTCACTTGTTTTAGTCAGCATTTGTATTTTCACACATCCAACAATTGATCATTATTATAATAAAACTATTTCCTATTTATTAAAGTATTTTCTTTCTATTAAAGTTGCTACCATGAATATTAGAGAAAGACAATTCATGGTAACTGCTTTGAAGCAACCACATATTCTAGAAAGGTGTGTGAAAAATATTGCTACAGGAGCTGCCTTAATGCAAACTAATACATTAAATTATGAACTGGTTGTTGGAGATAAAACTTTGTTAAAGGCTTGTAAGAATCCAAATAGTCAATTGAATCAGAATAACCTTCCAACATTGCCTTCCTGAATAGAATACTTTTACTTTTGCTTAACAATGACACATTAATGGAAGGCGAAAGTTGTTCTTTTTCAATACAATTTATAAATTGTTCATTTAGTTTCATCATACCTTTGCCTCCGCCATTAATGGTCAATTTACGTTGTTGTAAAATCTTGAATAAGTGTTTCATGGATTTGTGTAGTTTGTTGAAGTATTGCAATAACATTGGTCAGACAACAGTATTTTATACATAGATGCAAAAATTATTAAAACAAGGTATTATTTATTATTATATTTGAGAAAGTAAAATGAACAAACTTCATATCCATAATAAAAGTGTTGGTGTCTTCGTTGTTCCCATAAATTTAATTGGCTAACAAAAATGTATTTAATTTTGGTTGGTTTTTTTGATGATTTGTATTGAAAATCATTTCCACACAATATAAAGTTTAACAAACGCCATTTTTCCTGATCTTTTTAAATTCACTCTTAACAACATCATTAAAGAGAAAAAAGACCCACGAAGGAGGTGTCAACAAAAGAATCAAAATTAAATTTTGAATCATTGATGCCGTAAAAGCAGCATGTTGACCAAATTGAGAAGTTATTAAAGGAATACAATTAAAGAGAATAGGTTCCAAGCAGGATGAGACGGAAAGAATTAGGCTTTGAATTAAGACAATAATTTCTGGTGAAAATGTGTTTTTCTTTGAATTGACTGTTACTTTGACCACTGAAGAAGATAAATTAACTTTATTTGAAACTGTTCCTATTAAAGTCACTTGTTGTGTAAATACGGTTCTATGCTTAAATTTTGCATCAAAAAGCATCTTCAAGAAAATAAGCATGTACAAAAGAGGAATAATTGAAACTGCGGTAAAAATAACTACAGCCATAAATGTTCCTTGCCAAAATTTGGCCCATTCACTGTTTGGATAGTAATTTCTGTCAAACATGTAAAAGTATTCATTATTGAAATTTTTGTGAATGCCAAAGCCTTTTTTTAAGGCAACTAATCCTAGACTCCAGATCCAGACAAATGAAATTGAATAGTAAACGGATTTGTTACCAAAGATAGGTAATTTATTTTTGAAGAGGAAGACATTTGCTCTGTTTAGAGCTAGAAGAACTGTCATATATGTTTGGGAGTAATATCCAATTGTGTCGAACTCGAGAAATATTAAACTGATAGGAAGACCAGCTACATATTCTGCCAATTGACGGTTATTAATATAACAAACTGTTGAAAGCGGGAAAATTTGTGGAAGCATCACAAAAGCTTGAGATATCAAAAATTGATATGATATCTTATAAACCGGTATCAAGTTGAAGTATTTCCGTTTCTTGACAAAGATAAAAGCTAATAAAAAATTGAAAGAATAATTTATAAAAATAACAATCAAGTATATGGAGCCCATAAATGGACGTCTATAATCATTGTAGTAGGTAGTTGTTGCATTCATTATAAATAAAATAAACAATTACAACCTTTAAAATAAACTTTAAATATAATTTACTTTAAAAGGAGGTGTATGTGAGCTTCTTGATATAAAAAGAATGGATGTTAATGCTTAGTGTGAAAAAATCTCCTGAACTTTCTTTTATTCATACCAAAGTCATTATTTTTTCTTTGTTTTATTAAAAACCATTGGATAGTCACAAGGATATTAAAAGTTCACATAAAACTTTTGTTCCATTAAATCTATTTAAAAATGTTCTACGCCTTTATATTCATGCGAACCGAAGTGTGATGAAAAAAATAGTTCCTTGACGATTTAATTAGTTTGGTGGTGAGAAACAATTTACCCATTTCCCATGAGTAAAATAAATTTGTATTCATTTTGTTCCCTTTCCAAAATCATACGTTTTCTTCGGTTAAATGGATTAATGTTTTGATGTGACATGTCTTAATAAATGGAACAAAAGAGGTACTATTTGACTTTTAAAAAGAAACTATTAACTGAACTTTGTAGTATGATGTTAAATAATTGAACAAAGACAAAAGGTATGCCTCAGAATGACGATTGGATTTTGTTTCTTTAAGAAATGACGTCGAAAATATCAATCTAATTTAAGGAAAATCATTGCACATAATAAAATGGGTTTTGAAAGTTGCTTTGATCTACTCAAATTTAAATAATTTATATGTTGTTTGGCAATTTTGATGAATGTTATTGCCAATATGTAATAATCAATCCATTATGTACCTTACGTTGCATGTCAAAGCCATGATGATCCTTACCAGTGTAAATTCCCAAAGTTACTCCTAAAACGAATACAAATAAATTTGATGAAACAAACTTGATGTGGAACATCGCATTACATACACACTTTACCTTGATTAATACTAGATTGCAATACTTTAGATATGTGCCCTAAAATATGGACGGATAAGACAGAACTGGAATTTTACTTTCAAGGCAAACGTAACTTCAAGCCATGTGATGACATGCCAATATTCATAAGCAAAGCCTATTTGTACAGAAATGGTATTGTTAAGCTTGTTGAAGCGACTCCAGTTTTTGTCTCCATACATCGAACAAGCTTCCTTGATTTTAGTATGTCTATCCAACCGGCAAAGTCGCAATATAGCCCTCTTATCATGGATAAACATCCAATCAATGAGAATGTTATTGTTAGTAGGCAATACTGGAACCCTCAATGCCGCAAAAAGACTAAATCAGTTGGTGTTGAGTTTTTGAATCTCACTGACAAACAACGTAGTGCTTATGATCAAATGAAGATTGAGTTTTACAACTGTGTAAACTATAAATGTTTCGTGATGCTATACAAGTCAATTAGAAAAAGTTTGTCTGAATGTCTTTTTTCTTTAATAACATATCATTTTAGTTGGTGACTATGTCATGTATGATACCATCCAGTATCATCCAGAAGATAAATCTACGCCATCTGACAATTGCAATGAATTACGCTACAATCTCGAGCGTCAGTGCAAAATGTTAGCACCATACTGGGAACCGGCTACTTTGTCTGATTCGGATTATGTTGAATCTGATTAATTATTTGCTTTACTATTAATTTTTATTTTAATAAATTGTTTTAAATGATGCTAGGTGTTTCTTTTCACTGATTCAACTAACAACATGTTTTGTCCTGCTTCCAATGACATTTTGATAAGCTGCAAAAGAACTTGTAACGGATAAGCATTAAACAAATTTTCTTTAAGGAGGCTCAGCAGATTGTTTAGGATATCTAAAGTTTCTTTTATTTCCGTAAACTTAGTTTCTTTATCACCGAGTGATGGTATATTTTGCATATCAATTAACTTTTCTGTAGAAATAATGAAAAATCAACTTGTGTACAAATTCTTTATCTTGAATAATAGAAATGATCTTTTCTGGAGATATCACATACATGTCAAAAACCTACACCTCAACATAAGATTTTAAATTAAATTGTTTAAGTTTTGTATTTAAAAAGTGTTAAAGGGAGATTATGTAATTATTATATGTATATTTATTGTACCTTATTTATTGTATATGTGTTATTATTTATAATAAATCAGTTATGTTAACGTATTTGTATTTCCCTATATAGGACTCTTACCAGGCTTGACTTGGTACCCAGGAACAGAAAGATGATATTCTCATTCAGAAGGACTTAAATAATTCTAGTTTATTTTAAATATGATTATGTGACTTTACTGTTGTAAATGTTCCGTGCATATCTGATAACTAATACATACATTTTCATGCTTAAATGAATTAATTTGATAAATCTAATAAAAAAATCCATTGGACCATGTATAGTGTTCATCATATCAAAAGCATAAATGAAATTTGACAAGCCTCATAGTAGGTTCTTAGTCATTAAAAGATAAAAAGTTTTTTGAAAAGAATATTTGCAAAGCTTTTTGTGAACCTAATTACAGACTTGTTGTATAAAAATGGTAATTGTCTTTTTTGTTGCAATATTATGTAAACTTATGAAGGCTTACGATTCTGATTGTAGCATTTTTGTCTGTTTATTCTATGTAATAGCCTCAAAATGATGAGTTATGTTCTAATAACAATTATTGCATTCCACAATAAAGAAGTAGTTGTAATGTTAAACATAATAGAAATGTAGATCACACTTGTCAATATGATAACAAATGATTTATACGGTAAAACAAAGGAGGTTCATTTGTTAACAAACAATAGTTTAACACGCCTTGTTGTTTTAACTCCTACTGCAGACGTCTTATTAACAGTCAGTTAGACTACTAATCACTTACATATGGAAATGGGAAGGCCTATAGAATATTATTTACTTATATTTAACGGGTTTTAAACTTTATAATAAAAATATCAACAAACAATTAAAAATAAGAAACGATTTATGTTCTGGATGCATTCATTTTGCCTGAATATTACCTTTAAAAGGGACATATTCTTTCTTTACACCAACCGACCCTTGACTTGAGTTTGGCGATCTTTGACAACCGTTATCCCTCTTTTTGAATCTTCTGAGAAAAACAAGCTTTTTGGCTGGATTAACATTCATATTTATCATCTTATTAACTTGATGCAGCAATCCAGCAACTGATCTTAAACTTCTTGTTTTCATAAATTCTTTCCAGCTTGGCGGAATTCGGGTTCTTAAATACATATATTATAAATATTGCAGCTAGTAAAATTACCTTGTATTTCTAATATCAGCTATACTTGACTCCAGAAAAGCTTTACATATCTCAGGTGTGGCAGGACGATGTTTTACATGACAGTGTGTGTACAATTGAAACATAAAATGTACCTTGTCTTTATCAAAAACTTGTTTCAACACAACTAGCGACGTTTCACTAAATTTATCGCTTGCAACCAAATAACTTGGCATAAAGTACTTCTGCAGCTTGATGAATCGAAAATTATTTATATGCAAAGGGTTCATCCTAGCTAAAATGCAAATATCAAAACCATTAATATAACTTATCTTATCGAAAAACAGATGTTAAACAAGATTACAACGATCAAAATAATAAAAATTTGAATTTACTCTCCTTATAAGTCATTCACAATCAAGTTATTTGTAAGTTGTAAAAGAAGCTGTCACCAACTATTCAACCAATTATCTTTGCAGGATGCTAGTAGCTTTAAGTTCAATGTGTAATGGTGCATTCTTTCTTAGGCTTGTGTTTATTAAATCAATAGAAATGTGTGTGGAGTATTGGTAATTAAAGGTACTTTTGATGTTTAAAAACGAATTTTGATTGCCAAAAAAGCAATGTCACGACATCTTTGTTTATCATAACTTTGGCAAAGAATCACACTAAAGGCATATTTTCTTTCTAAATTGAATCAAAGTACAGATATATTTTATAAAACAAATGATAATATGTTCATATTTAGTAATGTCCAACACTAGCTATTGAAACTATGGTGACCGATCAAAAATAATAGCGATTTTAAGAAATTGAGATTGTATCACCATGCCAATATGATATAAATACCTCCAAATAAAAATTGTCCAACAATTATCTGCATTCAAATATTCCCAAATGACCTTATTTACCCCCAAAATATTAGAAGAAGATATTACAATATTATTTACTAGCTTTGTTAAGTGGTCTGGAATAAATTTGCTATGTCAATTAGTTTTCGCAAGAACCAAGACTATAAGAATCATTTGGTTGGTTGGAATTTTTATTATTACTGTCCTTTTAATTTACTCTATATTGTCATTACTTATTTTTCAAGTTCCAACCACAAAGACGCATCTTTACTATAAAAAAGTGAAGTGCAAAACTTTCCGCGAATATACATGTGTCTTGGGAATCAATTGAAGATGCAGGCTGCTGTTGGCTCCATTACTCCTGGATCAGCTGATCAAGGGCACATTAGAAAGTTTTTTGAGAATACTTATAATTCGTATATTGATAAAAGAAGGGCACGCTCTATTTTGGTTCGTCTGTTGAAAGATTCTAATTATGGTGGGTTTGTTAAATAATTACCTTATCATTCATCTTTTATTTTTTATTTAGCTCCGGCGATGCGTGGTGATACTGCCATGAAACTTGTGTTTTGTATTTATGGAGGGATTGCATGTGATAAAAATAGAGAATTTGATGTTAAAAAGGACTCGAGAGCTGGACATTGTTATAGACTTAGTAAAAAATTCCAGCGAGTCCAAAAAACTGGCACTGATTTTGGCTTGACTATGTTACTAAACATTCGAAGAAATTTGTTTTTAGGAAGTGAACAATCAATTGTGTATTTACAAACTGAAGCTGGACCTCATTCATTGATCGAAATAAATTTAGCCATCGAATACCTCAATACATTTGTACAAAGCGATGTGTCAACAGTTTATAAAATTCCTTTAGGATATGCGGCAAGTATTACACTAACAGGGAATCGAGACACTTACCGTCATAGAAGCGTATATTAAAGGACTTCTCAATATATTAATTGCGACCCACACTTTCCATATGAACTCATTCAAAAAATGTAAAAGGATATACTAAATAGTATCTGTCCGTGTTTACCATACCAATAATAATATATAAATACAAAAATATTCCGAACTAAAAAGTCTGAATTTACAGACCATAGTAAGACTTAAAAAATAGATATTTATCTCTCTTCTCATTATTCTTATATTTATAAGTTAAAGATGTGTTTCTCGATTAAATTGACTTTCAAAAATAAATAAAATACGATTAAATGTAATTATTGTGATAAGCTTGGTGTACTACCAATTTTATTGTTTTATTATTATATGATGTGTAGTGCATTAATCAATGTTAAATAAATTAATAATCAAAAGTAGATGTACAATTGTTGAATATTATCTGTCTTTTTATCAATTTAACTGATTAATCAAGAAAGTGTTAAATTTGTGATGATTTTTTGCAAGGATACGTCCAAAAATAATTCATATGTTAAGGAAGAAACAACCATAAAAATAATTATTTGAACTTTTTAATGATGTCACAATTCATCCTGCATTCGTATCTATGACCGTATTATTTAGTGTTGGCAGTGTTTTAACATATACTATACTCATTCTCTAGATCAACAGAACAATTATACCAGTTGATTTTTAAAAATTAATTCTTATTTACTTTCTTATATTGAAGAAAATGATGCCCACTGGATAAGGTGTTAAGCAATTAAATGATGGTAATTTAAGGTTATCAACTTATTAATTGGAACTGTTTGGTTTTGCTTCATTTTGTGAAAGCTTTTATTTTTCGATTTAACTTTGAATTTAAGGGTTAAACTATAATATGGGATGTGATAAATAAAATCAAAGATATAATTTAAATAATTGTAATAATGATGTCCGGGAATGAGGGAAAGGTAATTAAATTAAACAGTGGCATGTTGAATTATGTTGACTGATGATGAAATTAAAATGCGTGGTCTGGTCAACAGTCGTTTGTTTCAACATTTCAATTAGTGTTTGGGATGCTAGCACAACCCTTTTCAAGACACTGGTCTTCAAATAGTCAAAAGATAATAACTTAATATAGGATGAAAGTACATTTTGCACTAATAAAAATTGGTATAACAGATGCAATATTTGTGTTTAATTTCTTTTAGTTAAAATATGGCTGCTGGTGAATGTAAGTTTTCTTTTTTAAATAAATTACAAAAATTTTGATTTACTTAAGAGTAATAATCTTTTTTAAGACTTATTGTCGATCTTTTATAAGTGTAGCAATAACAAACTTTAAATGCACAAGAGAACAATTTAGGTTAACAATTTTATTAACTTTTATAATCTGTATAAAATTACAATCATTGGCCACCAATTGCACGCGGTTTACTTTAAAACCTAAAACAATTGGAGGTTAAAATATGAAAATAAAATATGATATGATATATTAATATTTTATATTTTTCAGTTGATTCTGAAATAGTTGATGTGTTTACTCACGATGGTGCAAAAGGATGGACTAATGATTTAGCAAAAATCCCGATAATATCTGGCTCTGTATTTGGAATTAGTACTGCTACAAGTGGACGATCAGAAATTATAAGAATTGATATGAAAGAAATAAATGAACTGGCAAAGCACTACGTTTATCAAACTGGGGAAAAACAATTCAATTTGTATTTGGAGATGAATAAGTATATAGTCACTAACAACAAAGGAAATACAATATCTGAAAAATTTTACGGCTGCAAATTTTCTATCAATCGAGGTGGTGATGTTATTCATGGAAATCCTGGATTATCAGAGAATGAATTCTATATATTGTTCAAAGTCGGAGATCATTTTATCTCGGTAAGTGAAGAATTTATTTTGAAGAGAAAAAGTAAGAAAGCACGAAATTTATCAAATTATGAAAAGGATGAAATGATTGAAAAGTACATGATGTCAAAGATTTTTGAAGTTTCGCTTACTGGAAATGGCGACAATTCTTCGTCAAAAAAAAGTTCGATGGATTGCAACAACTGTACCATTACTCTACTCAAAAAATCATCAGGAGACGTTGATAACCCTTTTAACCGTCTCGTGTATGCCGACACTGATGCATTTATGCGGCCTGCTGATTTACTTGAGGATGTTATACCCGTTGAGGCAAAGACAGTTTACATGTCTTCGTTATCATTAGACAAATATAATCTCAACCGCCCAAAACTTTCTTCTCAAATTAGAAATAAATGGTATAACCAAATATACACAGGACACTGTGATACTTGTTATACTCTCGTTCACAATTACGATGGTATAGGGAAACAGGAGTTTGTTGAAGCGGTTCTTTACAAGAACACTATTTCCGAATTAAAACCAGCACAATTTAATACATTTAATGAACAAGGATCCAAAGTATATGCTAAGAGTCTCAATGATCTTTTCAAAAAATATGACAAACATAGACCAAACTTATGTTACATCAAATATAAAGTTACAGATGGAGTTTGGCCCTGTAAGTATTTTAAACTAAAAGAACATTTAACCAATAAAGAAAAGTATACTTCTGACGCTGATGATTTTATAATTAAAGGACTAAAAATGATTGAAAGAAGTTTAGAATTTGATAATTAACAAGACCCAAGTACATCCTTTACACCCCAAAAAAAGACAAAAAAAAACAAAAAAAGGAAATCAGAATTAAATATCAGAACAGAAAAACCTTTCGGATAACCGCCGAAATTAAGCACACGGTTAACTGCGTTATCACAATTTTATGATACATTATTTTTATTTGAATTTATTTACATATTACCTATATGTTTGTTGCATTAATTTGCTTCTTTAAAATTACTTTAATTGTTTATTCAGTAAAGATCGGGGATCTTTCTCCACTTTTCAAGTGATTCACTTCCAAAGTGTTAAAGTCTGTCTCCTGAAACTAGTACCTCCCTTCGAGTGCTGGCCCCATCCAAATTCATATTTTATGACATTCCCCATATGTTATCCGTTTCTATTATTAATCTTTCTCCTTAAATTCTTTTAACATATACTTATACCCAAATCCTTATAACACTGATTCCAAATTTATTTTGCCTTTATTTAGTAAAACGTTAAAAACGTCCTTCTGTGATTCATTAAGTATACCATAAACTTCAGTTAAAGGATACTTTGACTAAGATAAAACTTAAAGATTTTTACTATTCTACTGAAAAATATTAAAACCAAATAAAAATTATGTTTCTTAATTTGTACATTTTATTTTTACTTCAAAGAACTGAAATAAGATGTAATTATTTTTTTCACAAAAGCTTCACTCTTATTTTAAATATTTGATGGAGTCACTATTATAATAGTCTTCAACCCAAACATGATAGATTTTACCTTTATGTTTTAAAAAGTACCACAATATATTCGTAATCACTTGGTAAAGTATGAAGGATCCTTGTAATGGTTCATAGATTCTGATAACCAACAAAATATATGATCACTTTTTGTCCTAATTTCTTTGTGATATTTCCCATATGCACCTTTTAAACAATCAACTCAATTATCAATGACAAATTATATAATTTGTTGACGCTTTTATTATCATTGATTGTAGCATATTCTATAACGACATATTCTTAATTGTGATAAGAATCAATTATATAATCTACCTAAATACTGACTCTAATACCATAAAGATATAACCATCAAGTTACAGGCAGTAGGCAAGGATGGGAGTCGTATATATAGTCAAGTTTTGACCAAAACAATATCTTTTTGTAACATGTTTATAAGTGTAAAAATAGGTTTGCATTAATCAAAAATGTTATGCATAAACAGAGAAACTCATTCGAGTAGAGATAAACTGTTTGCAAGGCAATGATAAAGAAAAGAAGTGTCGAAAGGTGAATTCCGTATCTGGTAATTATCAAAAGAGACTCAAAGAAACATAAAAAAATATGAATTAATAGTGCAATAAAAGTGAGTATATTTCTTAAATTCAAACCACGAATGTTTTTGTATTTATAAATACACAGATATATCTAAGACAATTATTGCGTGTGATAAGCAGCTATTGATAAATATGTCATACCAACGCAATAATCTCAACATCAGCAAATTTATTAAATGTAATAAACGGCGATTCATTTCATAAGACAACAAATTCACATTTACAAAATCTTTCCAGGTACATATATTATTAATAAATTTAAAGAGAATAAATAAGAAGGTAAAGAATTTTATTTGGAAAATAACTTTCAGCTTTTGAAAGTTTATAGTTTATTTATTAACTAGTCATTAATGCAAAAAAATCAGAATGAATTATTATTTGAAAAAATGAAAATTGAATTAGTAATGCCAATGGCTTCAATAATGAGGTCATAATTGATGAGGTTACAGACAACATTTTAATGACTTTTTCAACTAATTCCACTGTTCATCTAAAGAATCAAAATAAGTTTGCGTAACGATATCCGACATCTTTCTTTGCTCATCAACATCCAAAGTATGGGAAAGATTAGGTGAGTATTTTGACTTAACCAAAAAACAACTTTTTTTCCAGATTTCGGGGTGCAATATGTGTAAAAATATTATTACCGTCATTAAGGAAGTTATGTATGCATAATCTACCAAAACAACATAATATGGCCTGTACTTCATCAGGCTTTGTGAAAAGAACATTATGGTGGAGCCGGTTCCGCACAATATTACCATTAGAAATAATACGAAAAAGATATATTTACTTGTTTTTTGATTTTCTAAAAGTTGGAATCGAAAGCTTAAGTCGCTTTTTACTAGAAACTCTTCCTTGTATAGGGAGACTTGCTTGAGATATAGCATCGTATAAACTATTAGATTCAAAACGCTAACTACTGATAATATCAAAAACGGATATTGATCGCATTCAAAATCTAAAAAAAATGTATTATACTTAAGGACCCAAAATAAACTCACAAATTACATTATTAAAAGTACAGCCAACAGCAATAACAATTAACAACAAGTCAATCCCAACAAACACAACCTTAAATCCTTCTTTATCATATTTGCGTGCCCTTAAAATAGCATAACACCTTTCAAACGTAATAACTGAGGATCGAAAAGTACAAAAGTATGAAATAATTGTCTTGAATATATTTGCATACATAATAACTGAATTGATTCTAATAGCCGACAAAATAATGACACTTTCTACCAAACTAATCACAACATAACTCAAACCCATACATGCAAGCATCACAAAAATGTACTTTAGATTAACATGATAAGAGGTATATTTTGTTCCTACTACAATTGCCACAACGAATAAAATCGACATCGGCAACCCAAATATAAGTTCAAACAAATAAAAATACTTGAACCAGTAGGAATAATGAACCTCTACAGATGTTATGTCTTTGTAAAACATTGATTTAGGAGAAATATACTGAATCCAATTAGAATAGTCCTTTAGATCCATTTTAATTTTATTAAAAAATTTAGTAGGAACTTTGAGGCGAATTTGTGGAAAACACCTTTTCAAATTAGATTTAATAAATTGGTACGCTAATTTTAAAAAGGTACTTGTGGTGTTTTAAGGTAAATGCATACAACCAGCCTCCCTCTACTTGTTTCCTAATAGAAAGTAATAAGTTACCATTTATTATTTTACTAAAAAATTACACCTGAAAATGATTAAAAGAAGGGAAAAGAACACAGATTATCATAACTGCTTTATTAAAAAAAAACTATAGACTATATACAAATTCGTATGTTATTTTTGTGGTGAATAAATACAAAACATTTAGCTTTAAAAATTTAACGTCTTTTCATTGCCACTGAAAAGGTTTTGTTTCTTGTCAAAATATATAGATGGAACAACAAATAGATGTGATAAATCAAAAATATTATACTTTTTTGTTAAAAGATGCCAATTGGATGAGATTGTGGAGAGATGGAGGATTGGTTCGAAACAAGTAATGGAATAAAAGGTGTGGTTAGAGTATTATTTGATCTTGGATAACATTCCCACCTTGGTACTCAGAAAAGAAAAGAGATTGTGGTTGTTCAAATTTGTTGATCACTTTCCCCAAGTTGCCTCTCTTCTTTCTTCTGTAGAAGATGGGTGATTCCATAGATCTAGAAATTCTCTGCAATGAAAAGACATCTTTATTCATGCAATGCACATTAATCATAGGCGAATTGAGCATCAACATATTGCTCTTGGCCACTCTAGAACCAACTCTATACGTTTCCCTAACAACACGCGGAAAAGTCTTAGAAACTTTAGGGTTATTCTCCTGAAACTCGGTAATCAAGTCAATGAAAACTTTAGGTAAAGGTATGATGTTGTGGTCCAATTCCTTGAGGAAACATCTTCTTTCGATGACGTCAACGATAGCTGTAACATTCTTTTTAAAATCATGAATATAAATAGTCTTTCTGTTCATTCCAAACTTAGGAACTTGAATCCTTTCGAACAGTTGATTAGAATCGATTTCCATCTTTTGTTCCAGATGTTCAGTGATGCCTTCATTCACATAATTTGTCCCATACCAGCCATAATAAGTCGGCTTGTATAGGAAATAACGGTACATCAACACTCCAGAAGCCAGCAACGCAACCAACAACCAGAGCAACAACAATATTGCGCAAAGCTGTGTTGTTCTGGGATCACGTTGAACTCTTTCCTTAAAAGTCAAGTAAACGACACGTGGATTCCAGCGGGAAGGTTCGTCACGACGATTATGATTCAAAATAGGATTGTGGTTGGGGTCGAATTCAGTGTAGTCGTTTCCATTTGGAGTAGATGAAAAAGCTAACTTTATGTTTGGATTTGTAGCATCTGCCAACAAATTTTTTTGTTCCAATGTTAAAAGGGTGTCGGGAGTAAAACAATTTGCTGCAGTTGGCATGTTGTTTGGTCTATAAATGATATAAATGAGTAATACAAATTAACACGACATTGATAAGGGCAATGATTATTATTAGTACGAAATGACTTTTCCAAATCAAAATAAGTCTTTTTTAATGGCGTAACATACATAAATACACTCTACAATCAGATGGTAAAAACGTTTTTATACATTCTAAAGGTTGCTTTATCTTCAAAGAGAAGACCATCAACTTAATTTATTATTATTAAGAAAAGAAAGTAGCCTCATAAGATTGATGTTTTAGTGTAGTGGTGTTGTAAATATCTAGTGATATACATATTTTAATGTGTATATTTAATATTAAATTGTTGACGGTACCAATTTGATGTCAAATGCATATAGTTAAGCTAAAAGATGTTTTAGGGATAATCAGTGGTTTTGGTGAGTGAGCGTAAGAGGTTTGGTGATAAGGATAAGACTTTAGATGTTTGAATATATATTATATTTATATAAGAACTGATTAGAGGGAGACAAAAGTTGTTTGGGCTTTGAGAAAGGCCAAAGGAACAGCGACACATAAATTTGGGAATAAGTATTGGCAAAAGGCATCTGGTGGTAATGAGTATGTCTGCCAATATTGTTGTATTTAGTTTGACAAAAGCTCCGTTAAAGGGTGCGCGAGACTGAGCAATGTAGCGCTGTTGATAAAAATGTGGCACATGCTATCAAACAAAAAGATAATAAGAATGGTATAGTATGTGAGGAAGGCGACAACTCAAATGTAAGACCTGCTCCAATTTAGATCAAATTAAATGTTGCTTACAATAGAAAAGGAAGGAAGGCGTTGGGCAGTATATTTAAAGTAAAATGCATGGTACATCTATGGTCACAGCTTACACCGCATCTCCTTTGCAGAGTTTATTTTCTTTATTACAATTAAGTATTATTATTTTATAAATACATACATATACTTGTTAAGTGTACTGGGACATATCTATAAGGAAATAAACTTTCATCTTCAAAAAGACAAATTTGTTAACGGACCTAATCTTATCTAAAATACATGAATTGACTTCAATTAACATTTTAACAAATAGTTATACTATTTTTTATTAATAACAATTCCAACCAAATAAACATTCATGACAACGTTTTGGCTTAAAAAAATTAAATTCAAAACATATTTATGTCAAAAGGGAAAAGCTCTTTTTTTGTTTGAAGTCATTCTATATTTAATGAACCTTGTGAACAAAAGGTTGTGCGGATATAAAACTTCATATTTATATATCAAAAAGTAAGTAAATATAAAATAAACCTAATGTCAAGGAAGGCATTTTTGGTTAAGGGATATGTTGTGGATTAAAAAAGCTTATGTCACACTTTTAGATACAATTTTTTGAAACACCTCGAAACTTATTTATATTATCCCTTAATGATTATGTCTTTTGAAGAACATTTAACTATGTTAAAAGTATTAAAATTTTCAAAAAAAACGGCGGAATGGATGATGAGACACGGTATGGAGTACCAAAATATGGGAAAAATTTATATATCTTTCCGTAGATATAAATAATGTTTTTTTGTTGAATAAATGATAAACATGTTTGGGGTGAAATAATGTTTGTAACGTTTCGAACTCAGTATGTGGTGAGTGCTTTTGAAGACATATGTATTTTCAATTTTTTTAAACGATACAATAATTTGGGAAGTTGACTTTCCTTTGTAAGGAAGTTATATTTTGGAAGAATTATAATTAGATTCATTATTGTTAGTGGAAACATCAATAAAGGATGGTTATAGTAGGTGTTATCCCTTTGTCTAGTAGCCACAAAATCATAAAATATAAAAGGTAATTTGTTTTTGTCTTCGATTAGTTGAACAAATCATATAAAATATCCATAATAATTGGATTAGGTGTTTTTTGTGGATAATAAATACAAATTGTAATAGTATAATCAGAAATGGAATTATCAATGTGCAATATAAACATACATATATTTTTCTCAAATAAACAAAAGTGTAATGTGATGATATAAACATATCTATGAGCACACAGGCTACCTCTCTTTTTGAATAAGGCCAAATTTTTGGAAGTTTTGAGAACGATTGAAGGTTTGTGTGTTTTAAAATTTATAAATTGTCTCGAATTTTTTACTCAAACAAAACGATAAATGAACCTTTTTGTATGCAAAAATATGTGCATCCATATTAATGTATGTGAAATGATAATAAAAGGCAGTAATAGGCATTTAAAGTAGTCCACCCAATTTTTTGCTCATAGTTTGTTTTAATCTATGTAAATACTGTCATACTTAACTTAAAATGTTCTTGTTTGCCAAATTGGCCAAAGGCACAATTTTATCAAATAAATGTTTTAAAAATGATAACTTTGATTCGAAAATAAGAATAAGTTATGTAAATGTTTTAAGTGAAATCAAAGTTTACAAAGGTTTAAATAACTAATTTAATTTATCGTAATACTTAGTTGACGACTCATTTAATTTGGTACTAATTAAAAGTTTAAAGAGTAGAAAAGTGGACAAATAGTAGAAGTAGAAAGTGTCGCAGTATTTAAAAATGTATACGTAGCGATATAGTTATGGCAAAATTGTTGTCAATAGACATAAACGATCAAGAGGTTAGTTAAGGAGATTAATGCATTTGTTAAGCTACCATCCCCACCCATAAACACCTTCTTTAAAACTTCCATTTGTTTATCTTTTTTCGCCATCTAGGGAAAGAGAAATGTTGATCTTATTCAGTAGATTTGGATCTAGAGATGGAGACGTTTTTTGTCGTTTTGAATGTTAGTAAGACATTTGCTGTTCATAATGCCAAATTGAGGAAGAATATTATTACTTAAGTAGACATAAACTATTATGTGTGAATTTATAGGTGCAACTAATTATGTGTGAATTTGTAGGTGTAAACGAGTATGTACAAAATAGGTGTCATAAACATAAGTACCAAGTTAACCAACTCTAAAATGCTGGTTGATCGTATGTTTGTGACCTTTGATATATTTAAATGGTATACATAAAAAAATAAATGAGACATGGCAAATAGTTCCGAACAATGATTGCGTGTGCTTAGAATTGGCCACAGATGGTCACAGATGTTTAAAGAAGAAGTTGAATAGAATATAGAAGTTTTTTGTTTAATGAGAACAAAGTTTGGTTTTTATTGAAAGGCTCTCTGAATGATTTATGAATAGATGGAAATCTTTTTTTGTTCAGGAACAAATGTGTTCCAAAAATGATAAAAAAGGAAGAAGAATTTGGTTGTAATGCGCCGGTGGTTTACAAAGACATGAGTAATGAGGTAATAGGGCCACAAATATATAGTATATACTTAGTTTGATTTAACAAATGTTCAATAAAAAGAAAGAGTCAGTGTGTGAAGTCTAACAAATGTATAAACACTTATGTTGTGCCCAACATTAAGTCTTTGCTTGTTCGAAATAACAAAAACTTTTTTAAATATAAATAATAGACGGGCAAAAAATTGACGATGGCTCTATGACTTCCTCATAAATATATTATTTAGAAAAGGGCTAAATTGTGGTCAAAACAAATCTGTGTGCAAGTTAAACGAAGTCTCATCATTTAATTACTGAATACATCAAATGGATTTGGTGCGATGGTAGGCAAATAAAAAATTATAGATTGCCTCGGTTTTGTGGGAAGTTAATTTTGAATGAGACTTTATGTTTATTCTATTTAAGAATAGTTAAATTAAGGAATACCTAAATGACTTTGAATAAATGGAATATCTTTGAAAGAAGCTTTGATAAGGATTAAGTTTTGTCTTTGTGTAATTCAGATACTTAGTTTTGGTGAATAAAGAAAGCTTACTAATTTAATAACTGAATAAATTTGCTTTTTGATAACATCTGGAGCATTTCGCTTTGATCAATTAAGAAATGATTAGGTTGCTCTGAAATGGTGTGGTTATATTTTGATTAATAAAAAAGAAGTATTAAAAAGTATGCATCCTTCCCATTATAAAATAAAATTTTCCTACTCAAAGCTTTTTAATTTCTTGAACTTACCCTACTCAAATGAACGTTTAACAAAAGTTTTCAATAAAATTACACTACTCAAACAAACCTTTTCTTATGTTAATCTAGAGATTACATCTAAAATTTAATAAAAAGCGGCATTATTTGTTTAATAAAATAAGGGTGTAAACATCAATTTCATCAAACTCCTTCCGAAAGAACCGCTTTTTTTATTGTTTACGTTATCTAAAATTTTATGTAAATGATAAATGTCATAAACCTTTCTCATTAATCTAAATTTGATGTTGAAGATTACTTCTCTTTTTATATATTTAATTATTATCTGTATTTTGTGCGTTCAAACATTCCCAACAAGGAGAGTTGAGACCTCAAAAAGGCGATTTGGCTTTAAATTGCCATACTCTATTTTTAATTGGAAGGCATATGATAAGAAAAAAGTATACACACAAATTGATGGAAATAGTAAATTGAAAAAATTATAATTATCCTTGTTTTTTATCTGTATGAATAAAAAGTTTAAATAAATCCGTAAAATAGTTGTATGTATTTTGAATAACTTTTAAAACAAAGTTATTTTGTCAAAGATTGAATTCACTTTCCAGGAGCATCGGTAATTGTGATTTCGTTGGGTGGTAAAGTAACATCAAGATTATCGGAATCATCCCCAGTAATAGGTTGAGCTAAAGCAATGATTGTTCCGTTAGTGTCTAAGATGCTTGATAGATTTGAAGCTTCAAAGGGGATGCAGACACTTGAACTGGATTGATTTAGGGCGGGTGGTGCGTCAATGGCATCGGCTGGATTGAAAGTTAGTGGGGCGATTGTTGTGGATAGCAGACCTATTAACGTTGATAATGTTAATGGTGATTCGGTGACTATTGGAACAGTGGTTGTGATTTCATTAACAACCATTGGAACAACAGTTGGAGTTTCAGTGACAACCATTGGACTAACAGATATCACTTCAGTTAAGGCAATCGGAACAACAGCCGTAGTTTCAGTAACAACCATTGGAATGTCTGTTATACCTTGAACACTAGATACAATAACATTAGGCACTGAAACTGGAGAACTAATAGCATTATTGACAGCATTTATAGAACTTTGGCCAACATTTGAAGCAGTTTCAGAGACAGTATTTGATTGAATTTGCGATTTGATTAATATAAAATAATTAATAAGAATCAAAGTAATTATTTTAAAATACATTGTCAGTTTGCTATATATGTTAAAAAACAGAACCTTTATATACCCAGTGTTGTGCACTTAAATCATCAAAACAATTATATTCCAGACTAATTAAACTTTTTAAATCGCTAAATCTATTGTTATTTTGTAAAAATGTACTTTGTTTAAGTGACAAGTATTTATTGAAGTTCAAAGGATAATTATTCGTGTGTACAATGTTTATTAAACACAATAGAAGTATCACATATATAATTAAAATGAATTTCACCAAATACGGTTTTACTTTCAGGGCAATGACAAGCATACGTGAGGTAAGGTTCAAGCTCATCCACTCATTGTTTGTCCGTGTAGTTTATATTCTTTTGATTTTTCAAAAGTGCTCTCGATTAAAGCTAGACGAACATCAGAAGTTATAAATTCAGCTTCAAGTAAAAGAAGTTCAAAAGATTCTTTTTATTTCTAAAATCTGGACATGTTATTGTTGCTGAAACATCGAGACTTTGATTTTTTGAGAAAATAATGGTAGTAGTATCAAAGTTTGTAATGTAAGCTTCATAGTTTTGATAAGATTCAACCATATTCTTGTTTATATTGTTGCTTTCTAAAGTTTTTAAGGCAATTCTATTATGATCCTAAAGATATTTAACAGAAATGTAATAAAATTCATTTATTTAAAAAGTATAAGAGAAATATTAAGTAATAATTAAAAGGCTATCGTATTAAATGATATTGAAAGGAAGTTTTTTACCGTAATATGAATTGGATTCACCGATCTGTTAGTTGTTTTTATTAATCCCAATTTGGTGCAAAGATAACAATTTTATCCCCCATAGCTTCTTAGGAGGAATCATTAGAACTATCCCCTGAGGAATCAACACAGCTCGCACGCATAACCAAGTTCTTGTATTTGTGATTCCTGCGGAGATCTGAATTGTAACGTCTTTGTTCATCCCTTTCCACTGCCTCCACAACTTTTTTGGTTGCTTGGTCAACTTTTTCCATTGCTTCTTCCAGTCTTCTAGTATGCGACGTCTGACTCAATTTTCTGCCCTCCTAAAACAATAGCAAATTAATAAAAGTAGCAATAACACAACTTACCAATTGCTTTTTATTCTCAACCAAACGAGCTTCATATTCTTTTGCAACATAAGTATGCTTTAAATTGCTTACCGGTTCCCATGTGGCATCTGATAAAGGGTATCCAAGCCACAACACATGGTATGCCTCAATCTTCTTTCCCTTGATGGAAATTGATGTCTTGTCCAGGATCTTCTCCACTGCAAACTCTTTAGCCATTTTGAGTGCTCCCAATAGTTTGAAAATAATTCGATACAAGTGTTTTCAGTGACGTCCAGCAAATGGGTAATTAGTTTATGATGGATGCGAACGTTTGGCAAATTTCAAAATGGGTTGGTTAAATATGTCCTTTAAATATGCCTTAGCACAGGTTGTTCCTCTAAAGACATATCTCAAAATGCACGTCTAAAGTATTAGTTAATATTCAAAGTGTGATCAATGAGATTTGAGACAAAAAATTTACTATGAAGATGTAAAACAATATTAACATAAACAATGTATAAAAACAAATTGCCATAGATTTTCCTTTCATATGAATCTACGAGATTGTCTCCAAATGCATCGTCATCCCATATTTCAGACTTTACAAACTGTATATGTTCATTATTAGGATATCCTATACTTGCTGTAATATGAATGTGATGTTTTTTAGAATTTTCATATTCAATAACTGCTTTCTTGGGAGTGTCTACAAATTTGATTTTGCTAATGACATGAGAAATAGCAAAATTGATAAATGGCAAATTCGATTGATGGTTAAATTAAACATGTAATAAAAATACCAACTTTTATATTTGAAATAGGTTGTTGAAGGATTATATTTGATGTATGAATTGTAACAACATTCATTCCATCAATTTACTCCTTAGACATTTCGATGTTCAGATACTCTTGTCTGAATCATAAGGCATCAGATGTTAAACTTTAAGTTTAATTTAAATGAATAACTTTATTGTTGGGAATATTTTATGTTTTTTCAAAACAATATCGTTGACCTTACACTGATCTTTAAACAATAAAACATAAATATTTAATTACATGCCTGGAGAATACATTTATTTCTTAGGATATCAAAAGACAACCAATTAACTTTTAGAGAGAATAATTATAATACCACATTTACTCAAATAATAAGCACTTCGCCGAAAGTACAACATTCAAGTTACATCCAAAAATCCACACACACATGCCTTACATTTAGGAGACATAACATTAAGCGATTAAATTTTTAAAACAACTCAATTTCATTTAAATTCAATTAGAATTAAATGTATAAGCATCTACATATCCTTTACAAACCATTTTTCATTAATATAGCTTTTTA
This sequence comes from Rhabditophanes sp. KR3021, assembly GCA_963281155.1. Taxonomy (NCBI): domain Eukaryota; kingdom Metazoa; phylum Nematoda; class Chromadorea; order Rhabditida; family Alloionematidae; genus Rhabditophanes; species Rhabditophanes sp. KR3021. Next base: position 9,151,886 of record CAUJLY010000001.1, read on the forward strand.
TCGCCAACTCAACAACTTATCCATTTTATTTGACAAGTCGATGTATAAATAAATTCCTCAACTTTTCAAGCTACCATTTATCATTAATTTATACACAACTTATGATGTTCTCATCAAATAAGTTGAGGGTATTTATTCAGAAACTTTCCATTCTGTTCAAAAACACCTGTTTACCAAATTTTTCGAAAGGGGAAGTTCAAAAATATGTATTATTCATTTTTGGCCTAGACACCACACTTCTTTATTATATTAACAGTTCCAAAATAACAAAAAATGTATATTCTCTTTTTATGCCCAACAAAACAATTTTATGTCCAATTATTTAAATAACTTCATAATTATGTATCTTAGCTCTGTATATCTCAATTTTTAAACTTTTTAAAAAAAGATTATGTCTTGTCAACATATAGCTAACATAAAAAATATAATAATTAAGTTATTTGTTCGAATGAATTTTAAATGTCTGGTCCCAAAAATACCACCATCCAAGTTGCTTTATTGTCACTATGCTTTGTTAGTTAAGATAATTCATGGTTTTAGATATATTTAGATGAATATGTATTGCAACTTTTTTGAAAACAACAATCTGAGTTGGTTAGAAAAATTTGAGTTTTTTTGGCAAAAACATAAAATTAATGGCAAAATATGGTTTAAGTTTCTTTTTTTACATGAATTAACCTTTCTTTATGAGGGTTGGAAATGGAATATGCATTACTATAAAATAATGTAGAATCTGGTTGTAATCTACAAAGAGTCTCATTTCTTTTACTTCTTTCTTTATATATAAACATAATAATACAGCCTCAAGTGACAATATATCAATGCCCGATTTTCCATTTCGTACTTTAATTAAAACTTCAATCGTCTTTATAGTTTGTGACATTGAAAAAATGTTATTTTTTGTTCAAAAATATTTTCTACTCTTGTACGTTTGATTTTTAGGTTGTTTACTTTACATTTGATGAATTTATGAGTTGATAATAAATGAGGGGTATATTTACATATTATTTTTGTCGTGGTAATATATCTTTCAAATTAAGCACAATTTTTATTCTGCCCATGCCAATTTATAATCTTCTCCTATTTTAGTCATTAATTTAGAGGCCTCTTGTTTGCAATAAACAACAAATATAAAATAACTTTTTTATGCGCACCTATTTCCTTTTGGCGATGGAGGAAATTTTTTTATAAATTCACATCACATTATAATGGGTACGATTAAAACCATCTACAGAGCTTCAAACTTAGTTATACTTTTGTCTTCAAACAATGTTACCTCAATCTGTTTTTGGTTTAGAAAGATACATGATTCTTTTATTCCAGAGGACAATAGGCATTTCAAGTAGTTTCAATACTTAGTTTGTTCTCTCTAGAAAATCTTTTTTAAGTTTTTGCCATTATTTTTTGTTAAAAGTAATATATAGCACCTAGTCTAATAATAATTGCCATCCACCATCATAAAGTATCTTTTTTAAGCTTTAATCTAAACAAATATTATTATCCATCAACTGCATAAATACACAATTTAAATTAAATATATTCTTCATTGATATAAGTATCTATCTGGATATCTCCAAATTTACCAATCTTCTCCGAACTAACTCTTCTAATAAATAAAGAAGCGAACTATTTGTGACCATTTTACCCGAATTAACATCCATTTTCAATTAAATTTTTAAAACAAATTACGACATTAATAACATTTACATCATTTTACTTGTTGCAATGCCCAAATCTTCTATTTTTGAGGTTGAGTGATTGTTTATTAGAGGGCATACATTTTTATGTCCATTTTAATTAATTTTGCAACTGTTTCTGGTCAAAGCTTATGGCACCAAACTGACGCGACATAAAATTAGATTCATACTATGGGTGGTGTTACCAAACGGAACGATTCTTTCATACAATTAAACTTTTTCATTCAACATTCGGAAATCATTTTTTTAGATTTAATTGCAAAAATTGGGTTTTCTTATAGACCACATACTAAACAAAATCATCTTTGTCCTTTTAAAGACCCAATTATGTGCAAACACAACTTTCCACCATAATCTCCCCTACTTATATGAGACGATATTAAGAAATGAACATATTGTTTTAATCTTTTTTTAAATTTGCCATTGTTTTATCGTTACCATAAATCATATCTCTTTGACTTAGTAAGAAGTAGCCTTATGCAACAATGATAGTCCATCATTTTTGACTACAAATGACACCATCTTGGATAGTGTTATTAGACTCAACATTTCCAAACATTTAACATATTCATATTGTAATAGGGTCGATGTGTGGTACTTAAATTTTATTCTCAAACTACAATTGGTACCATCAAAAAAAGAAGAATAGAAAAGATATTGTTTTATCGTTGAACTATTGTACTTGATGATATAATATCATTCCCAAAACTTCCTTTCGGCTTTTTTAATCTAAAAAGACTTTTGGCTATATCCTTTCTACACAAATCATGTGCCATCTTTTTTAGTATCACAAATCTGAATTATGTCCCAAGAGAATAGATGGGCATAAACATCTACTTCGACTTGCTTTGTCTAGTACCAGATTATGGGTATAAAGCTTGTGAAAAATATACAAAACTTTTAATTGATATGCGTGTGAGATGTCGAATATGGCAATATTTTTATTTTTGTTACTTACTATTTTTTCAAATATTATTTTGCGCTTTTGGTTGCTGGTATCACATTCATCGTATTGTGTCCTTTTTGATCACCACTCGAATGTTGTTTGATTAATATTAAATATTTTTGTCTTTTAGTGGATCAAAACTATAAAAGGAATCCTTTTAACAAGAAACTATTCTCATTTATTACCAAAAGAACCTCTGTTTAATTTACTCATTATTTGGAGAATCTTACCGCATTAATTTACTACTAAAATGACAAAAGACACCTCCCTTGTTATTTCCTCCTTTCCGGAAGAAGAAGAATCATCCCTTTCCTGGATTTTAAATAGAGGTAATTTGTCTAGCTTTTTAATTGCCATCATTTTGATAAATTAAGTTTTGTGCAAACCTACGTCATGGTCCGATAATCATGCTTATGCTCCTACAGCAAAGACGTTTCTAACCAACTCAGACAGTGGATACTTCGACTGGACTCCTTCAATGTCTCGATCTTCTTCAAATGGGCGGTCAGAGAAAGGGTGGTCTGAGTATGATTTGCAGGCATCCATCCAAGAAGAAGAAGAGAACAACACGTTAATGGTGAGTTTTGTGTAGACACCAAATTACCTCCTTAACACATCTAACTAATCTTGAAGAAGTCGCTTCAATGACTTTACTGCAGAATGATTGTTGGGTTCAAAGAATTGACCTCCATTAAATGTCCATTAACATTTACCAACTTAACTTTGTATTCCATTCATTGTGGCGATTCTAACTTTTATAATAACAATTTATACATCATTTAGTTAATGAACTTTCCCAAAGTTGGTCTTATCAAAGAAGTTTGATATTAAGTTAGTTTGGATGTAATGTGTCTTGAATATGTTGTCTAACAAAGGATGACGCTGCCAATATTTTTGATTACTCAAAAACTTTCTAAACCGATATCAAGCACTTACTTTTGGCAACAAAATTCCGACTATTTTTTACTCCTCACTTTCTTAACTTTTCTCCATAGTACAACAAAATTGTCTTAACCATTTAGATTAAAACAAAATATTATGACATAATTTAAACATCAAAAAAATAACTTATACTATTTATAACTAGCATTCAAGACATGTTCCTGTTTAAAATTCCGTCCAAGCCTCACCCAATGAACTATTTCTTTTTAAATTTGTTTAAATCAACCAACTACCCCTGCTTTTATTATATTCAATGGGCATTTTTTAAAAAGTTTGACTATAATTGAATTTTTACCTACTTCAATGACTCATAAACATCATTAATTATCCATAGTACAAACCCATTACTCTTGTTAATGATCGTAACTCTTGTTCATAACCATTACTTTTGTCGATGTGTTATTTTGTGCAGGTCTTTTTTGAGTCAAACGTACCATTGAACATTAATAAAATTTGTTTTTTCCTCAACAATAATTAAACGAAAAGGGGAGATTTGTTGTTGTTTGCACCTACTGACATATTCTGTGCATTTTTAAAGTTTGACGTAGATAAGGCATCTCTTATTCATTCCATTCCCAACATCAAACACAAAAAAACACCCTGTTCATGGGCTGAAACCACAACAAATGATACATTTAGGTTCATTAATGGTTTGAGAATGTAACAAAACAGTTTATGCTAATGAGTATGAATAAATATTAAATTGGGTGTCTTTTTTCTTTATTCATATCAATTGATGAGGCATATAGATGTCTTTTAATTTCCCAAGACTCCACCACCCATCAAACGTGCCAAAGGTTAAACTTAATAGGAAGAGGAAGAAGATCATTTTTGATATAAATGGGTGTAATTATTATCAACTAATTGACCGGCAGTCTCTTAATCTCACTATTTAAATGCAGTATCATACTAATCACGTTCCTCTACTTGTGCTTGACCAAATGACTTCAGATTAAATTAGATTGGAAAAGATACTACTTAATTAAGTGAATCTTATAGATATTCATATTTGGACAGTACTTTTCATTAAAATTTATGAAGCACCCTTTTTATTATTGTCTTTATTTGTTTAATAATATTTTTGAAACAAATTCACCAGACCGCATGCATCAATTTAATGGCGAATTTGTTTGATTACTTTTATTAGATACTATTTTAAATCGAATCCACCAAAATAGTAGCAAAAAAGGAGTTGTTTGTTAGGAAGATGAATGGGGTTTTTCTTATTAAATATATTTTATCGTTAACGTTGTCATGTTTTGGTGAGTCATTCTATTTTCCAACTCATCTTCTTCCTTAATCTTTCGTACTGCTTTGCAGCAACAAAGTTTACTTGAGATTAAGTAGTTGTGAGGAGATGTTATGTTGGTGATGCTTACAAAAGGCGAGACATGTTTTGGTGGGATAAAATGATGACAATCAGGTAAAAACAGACACACTTCTCAATACAAGTCAAATTATGTTAAATTTAATTAAACTTTGATGTTTTAAATTAAGTTTGATGTGTTAAATTTAATTTGACGTTTAAATGTTCAAAATATGTTTGTGGTACCTTGTTATTTTGGTTGATTGGATTTTGAAAAGCTTCAAAATATATTTTTATCCCACAATTCAAATATTCTTTTGTAATCCGAAATTGAATCCATCTGCACAAATCCAACATTAGGTCTTATAAATTGCACAAACATTAAATTAAAAATAATATTTAATTACGTGTTATTGACACACCCCAAGGTAATTATACTGAGGATTGTACAGAACTTTGAGAAGCCAACACTCACTTTATGATATTTTGATAACATTACTTCAATAAATAATAACCATACATATATTTGTTCTCATATTCATTTTTCTTTTGCAATTCTCTTAACTTAAGTTAATAACAAACCAAATTAGATGGTGAATTTGTTTTGAATTGACTTCCTGGTTTCAAGAATAACATATTATATAATTAAGTATTATACCGAACTATCTTTATATTTTGCAGAAAAGGCAAATGTTTCCAACATCATACACTTACTTTCTTACATCATTATTATTACTTGTATTGGTTAATATTTAATTTTAGTAAAGATATAAAAATGCAAATGGAATATATTTGATTAATTAATCACACTTTTAGATACTCTACATTTCACAAATATCCTTTTTTTTGTTGTTTCCGTTTGACCCTTTTATCTAGACAAAAATATATTTTTTTATATTTCCCACTAAATTGTTTCAAATTTCAAGTTGATTGGTTCATCAAAATGTTTTTCCTGACTCTTCCAGGTTCTCACAATATAAGACAAACATTCTTCCCATATTTTATCGTTCCCTTCTATTCGAAAACATCACTTTCCCTTTTTGAAACGAATAAAATTATTTTCTTGTTTTTTGATTCAATCAAAGATGTGTTCTTTCTTTTATTTAAGGTAAATTAAACTTCATCCAAATATACCTCATACTTATTTGTATGGGAGCAATTGATTTGTGCTTCACCGATTCTGGGGAACTTTTTTCAGAGAAGCTATAAATATTTTAGGTCCAATTGATAATGTTATTGTTTTGTGACTGTAATAATTTTATGTATTTGAACGTCATCATTTGACTGCGTTTAATTTGTAGATAAAAAGATGTATAATTTTTCTATAAATATCACAAAAAATGATATATTAATGGAAACAAGTCCCTTTTTGAGGCTATTTAAATTTATACAGAGGTCATGTAGGGTCTTTCCATCCCAAATTATTCAACATCATCCCTTTTAGAAATGACGTAAAATCTTTCAACAAATTATATTTATATCTAATGGAGGAGACGTGCCTTCCATTAGTAAATGAAATTTAAATGATTGGTTGTGTACAGTCAGGATCAAATGACATAATCTTTTTCTGTTACTTGTAATTTAAACTTTACTACAAATATTGCAAACATATTTTTACTACAAAGTATGAGTGATTTGGAGTTGACGGAATAATTTATCTCACACCAACAATAATTCCTAATTGGCATCATGAGTTTATTTAAATTAATTTTAATGAGGTATAATTGATGTCATAAGATAGGAATATATTTAGTTTTGTTAATGTTAATGATGTTTCTTCTATTTTGAGAACTCCCAAAAAATAGTTCTAAATACATCCAAATATGTTCAAACACATCTTTGCATCTTCCAAGACCTTCACATAATAAAATTAATTCAGGATCATTATAATTTAAATTATTTTTCACGTTCAAGTTCTTAACACCATACATCACTTTCAAGCTAAACTTTTTTTAGAAAAAGGCTGGTTAGTGGTAGTGAAGGGCAAAAAATGTAAACTGTCCACATTTATGCATATCTACCAATTTCGAAAAGCTTAATTTGTCATACGGAAACTAAGTATTATTGCATGCACTTACACCAAATATCATTTTCAATTCATTATTTCCTTTATACTTTTGTCTAGAAACCACTTTCTTTAGATGGGCGATCATCGTTTTTTATGGGTTTGAGGAAGATCGGACATCATAAATGATATGTATTGCTAAGGATCCATTAACATCCGAACAAAGTAATTAATGTCTATCTTTGTTCTTAGTATTAGTGTGTTTTGTTTGTTCCAAAAGTCTTCCCCATTTCCGAAAACAATAAGTTCAGGAAATTGTGTAAGTTATGTTATGGGAAAATAGCTTTCACTTAATATTATTTACCTTTTAGTAGATGGCAAATATTTTGATAAAGATACATCCCATTCTAGTCAATATGTATTTGCCTCCCTAATTACCCAAGAATTTAGATAATGACATATATGTGTGTTTCTTTCGCAAATATATCTAACAAAATATTAATTAACTCCTCTACTTTTTTGCTTTCACTTAATTATGGTTAAAGGAGTATTTAGTAGACATCACTCACACCACCAACCTCGTGTCTTTGAATTTTTGCAAGGAAAGCCGTAATTTGTTCATTAAAAAAATAAGATTAGCTATTTTGAAAGGAAAAGTGTTTCTTTTTAAAGTAGTATCCGGTTTTTGGATTTAAGATTGCTGGGGTTTCATTTATTTTATTACTATTTCGATTACAGTTGATGTGTCAAGTTGTTGATGTTTAATCCAAAAAATGCTATGACTTCATTTTATTACACTTTATTTTAGAAACAAAAAGACCCTTACTTTTTACCTAAGAGTACATCTTTGTTAAGTTCAATCATTGAATTCATACCAAAAGCAATCTTCGGTACGGATCAAGAAGACAAGAAACATTGTCAGTCTATGTTTGAGATTGAAACAAATCAGTTGTTCGAGGAATATTTGCGCCAAAATCAAGAAGACAATTTTAGTAACAACAATTTTGTGTCACCTTCTCCAACAAACATGTCGTCTATTAGAAAAGCATCTGAATCACAAATTCCGTCTGTAGCGGAAGAGCACTACCGTCGACTATTGAGTCAAATTTCGTTATCAAATTGCAGTCTAGGTAATTTTTATTTATATCAACACTTCATCTAATCGCCCCCCTTCATTATTGTCTATTTTAGTAAGAGAAAATGAAGCGATGCGTGAAAGGTTAAACGAACTCGAAGGCTTACTAGATGATCACATGAAACATCTGAAATCCATTTACTTTACACTCCACAAAAAAGGATACTCCAAACTTGAATTCCCAGATGGTAAGTTTAGTCCCCCACAAAAAATATCTTATAATGAGGGTAAGAGAGAAAAAAAAATTATATTTCATTTGTTATCAAAATATAATTTGGTGTGGATTTTAAATTTGTTTGGTCATTAAACAACACACCCCATGCAACTTGCATTACTTAATAGAATCTAAAAATATGCCTCCAAAATATTATGAAAAATGATAACAAATTTAGTATGATATATACATTTTTGTTATCCTTTCATCCTCATTATTATTTGATGCATTTAAATGATACTTGTTTGTTAATGGAGACAAATAAAAAATGATAAGATAATTGAATCTAGGCCAAGATATGAGTTTCATCTTGTTAGATAAGTGGTATGGACTACCAGAAAAGAAGAATAAAATGATTAGGAAGGCACAGCTTTTTGTGTTCCATTTAAATATTATTACTAGATATAATGTGCCCTCAGTTTGTTCAAAGATATGCATTAAAAAGAAGTGGCACCTATTATAAAAAGCACACGTCTCTATATCTTTCCTACACAAATGTAAGCTTTTGTTGGTGTGTATTTTTGGTCCAACACCCAATTTAGTCAAAAAAGGAGATAAGGCAAAAGATATAGTATTTAATGTTTGTGACCTTTTTTGACACTCTCCGCAATTAAGGAAGGCATATATTTTAGTTAACACTTTTCTTTTAATCTCAACAAAAAACGTTTATTATACATTTATCTAGTAGTGGAGTGCCTTTTGTAGACTTTAGAAATTGTCAAAATATAATTTAAATGGTATGTATTACTTTGCATTTATTTGGCAATAATAATAACTCGAGTACAAATTTTGTCCCCAAAACCTCTTTTATAAAATAGTACACACTATCAAAATAGTTGAAACAAAACAAAGTATCCTTACCCTCACATAAATATCTATCCATATAAGGACCTTTTTTCCTTGAAGTACCTCTCACTTTCAGATGAATGTGAAGTACTAACCTAAAATGTCATTTATTCCAAGCTTCATTGGTCGCTAGTTTATTTAAGGAAATATATACTCTTCAAACTTATTGTCTAAATTCATTAATATTTGTTACTATCATTTATAGGCGACGAAGTTAACTTGGCTCAATTTGAAGGTTTGCTTTTAAATTTTAAAAGAAGTTCAATTTCTGGAGAAAGTAACGGACATCATCATTCTGGGGGGTCTTACTTGAACGGAACTTTGAGTGGACATCAATGTAAGTTTCAAATTTTAAAATTACTAATATATACTATCTTTCTAGATCCTGGAAGTTCATCTCTCCTCACAGACTTACCAACAATCCAAGAACCCACAACTACTCATTAGTCAATTAAGAAAGTATATATTTGTTTTGCCCTTCAATCCAAACACAACACAACCTTGGTAGATTAATATATTGGCGACGTGTACAAAAACTTATTATTATTTTAATCAAAAAGGTTAATCTTCTTTTTTATTGAATCAAAATTTCTCCCTCCACCCTAATCTTTATCAATTCAATTTTATCTGATGAAAGTTGCAAAGTAAAACCCTCAAATTTGGTACCATATTCTTCCACATAACAAAATATTATATATTTTCAATCCTTCTTATTTATTGAACACATTTAAACTGTTCTCCAACATTTAGTTACACCTACTTGATAACACAAAATAGGCAGATTACATATGTGTTAAGCTTTATACTTAAGGAAACATATTCTATATTTTATTTGTCTCAATTCTTACACATAAACGGCCCTCAATAATATTAAGGAGAAGCTTAAAGGAAGGTGTTGCTTCAAGAGTCTCTTCAACGTCATTAGAATTTAATCTTTCAACAACATTCTATCCCTTTAAAAGCTATACTTTTCGAGGTTCATCTGAAACATCATTCAAAATTAATAGGCGTCACATTATTTAAATAATATACAATACCTATATTTAAGCCTCTAAACTTTTTCTTGTTTACAATTTAACTTGTTTGGTGTCATCTATTGGTACGTCAAGAAAAGTGTCACAAGTAAAAAGTTATTATTGTAGCATCCCCTCTCATTTCCTTCTATACACAAATTCATTTTGTTTGTAATTTATTCACATTACCTGTTCTATCTAACAGCCTACATCAACCTTCCCAAGACACAAGTACTTCCTGATTATGAATTCATTGTTTGCGACATCCCGTTCATCCTACCAAAGCATGCCCGACTCATCTTCCCACAACCACCGACCTCTATACAGGCAACCCCGCATCTCATCTCCACACCCCACCTCACCTCCACCTCCCACCTCCCTTCACCCCGCCATCTCAGTCCACTTAATGAGAAAACTGACTCCCTTCGGCCAAAACGACCTGGACTCCTTTGTTGGATGGCTGAACACCAAACAAACCATCGTCAAAGGCCATTCCCTCGGCGAAGACAGCCGTCTCTCCTCCAACCGATCAGAATCCTCTCACCAATACAATGGCAAACGATACTCTGATGAAAGTTTAAGAATAACACCTCACCATCAACCTTTACCACAAGCAATGTATGGGGCTGGTTTGGGTGAGTCCAGAAGACCCTCACAATCATTAGGGCCTCCCAAAAATAGACGTATAAGGTATGTTTGGAATGTGTTTAAAAACAAATTTGGTTAGATGTTGTTTGGGCCACGTCATAAGCTTTTGAAGGGAGCATAGATGAGTCAATGGGTTGAAAGATACTTTTGTTGTTAATAAGTTGTTATGTTGATGAAGTGATTTTGTACCATAATTAAAGTAAATCACATAGCTTGGAGGTTTTTTGGTTTGTTTATGACCAAAAAACATCTTAATTCAAAGGGGCTTTATGAACATTTATAATGGGAAAAGAGTTGAGTGGTAGTTAGTTTGGTAAACATATATTTTGTTGTTTTTGATAAGTGGTAGATAAAATGATGGTGGTGGGGATGTATGTTTAATTAAGTTGTGGGTGGGTTTTAATGGTGATTGTAGGGTGGTTGGGTTGTGATAGATGTTGTGATTTTGATGTTCGGGAAGTAATTAAAGAAAATAGATAGTTGGAAAAGCAGGATATGTATCCTTTGAAACATCTCATCATTCGTCCATTTCCAGAGCATCTTCCGTAACAACTAGCGTAAACAGGCAAGGTGCCGCTAATTTTGCTGCTCTCTCCAAAAAGAATTCTCTCCAAAGTGGTTCGGAGAAAGGTGCAGACAGAAAAAAGTCATTGGCCAATTTCGGTGGCAAAAGTAAACGATCAACCCTTGCAAAAGGACCTAATCTTCTGTGAAGATTTTGAACCCACTTATTATAATGAACCTCTCCCAATCATCTCGTATCTTATTTTTTTAACGATATTTTTGATTGTAACACAAATGTGTATATTTGAATTAAAATTTTTGTTCTGACATATACTTGCTTTCAATACCAAAAGGCTTTCAAAAAAAGGTAAAAGCAACCTACGCTACCATGAACTTATAAAAAATGAACAAAAAAGCAGAATAACAATCATGATGTAGATGCAAAAAAGAAACCAATTCGTTCTTTTAAAGTGGCACTTTTTATTTGGAATAATTTATTTTTACATAAATGTTTTGTGGGCAATCGAAAGTATAAATTATATTTATATGTACATAGATAAGTTATACTTTAATTTTAAATGGTATTTTGTTGGTGGGTTGTTTAAAATGGTTGTTGATGGCGTTAATTGGGATGAATTGTTGATTCGTAATAATAATGGTGAGGATGGTTTTTTATTTATTTGAAGTAATATAAATAGTAAACAAATTTGGAAAGTAAATAATGAAGTTTGGAAGAAGAAGATGGGTGATGTGATGGGTGACGGCATTTGATTTGATTTAATTTGGCTTGTTAGAGTTAATCTTTTTAAGATGATACATTTGAAAGAAGATTTGAGTCAATTTAATTTAAGGGATGTTTAAACATATGGAAAAAACTTATTTGCAACTTTAGCTGAGTGGATTTGGACGTATTAGTGGAACATAAAATGATCTCTTTAATAAGAGCCTAATCAGCCTACTAATGACGGTCCATATTTGACGTATTTCGTTTTTGGGATGAAATAATGTAATGACAAATATGGGAGTGTGTTATCAAATAGTTTTTATCATGTGTTGTAAATTTAAACCGATTTAATATGTTTTAGTAAAAATTGTTGTTTCGATGGAAAGAAAGATAGATGAATATAAATTTACTGGAACAAATAATGTGTATTTGTAAACGGTAGTTATATTAAGACGTAAAATTAAGAATAAATCATTAATACATTCCCATTATTCATGTCTTCGACAAGTAAGCTTAGAATTAAGGAAACAGACAGAATTTCAGAGGTGGTAAAGCGTGTGATTATTACCACAACAATCCACCTTAAAGATATAAAAAAAAGATTTGGTAGTCCTAAAATCTTTTAAACTAAACAAAATGATTATTAAATGTAAACTTAATTTATGATTACCATGATCCGATAAGTATGATTAAATGCCGTAAATATGTCCCAAAAAAGGCAAAATAATGATACTGACAAGTATTGATGCTAAATCAGGGTCAATGAAAGAACGAATAAAAAATGGCTCTAATTCCTTAACAGTACTAACTAAGTATCTGTCGAAACCAATTCCACCCCACCAACTTTTACATATTCAAATTTTTCCAATTGAACACATCGTCACTTAGTCATATTTATGAAAAATAACGCTGTATTCAAAAAACAAATAAAGACCCCAACTTACTTTTATTCCACATGCTAAGCAATGTTGTAAGTGAAAACTGGAGAAAAGCTGTATCCTTCAATAAGAGACTAATTAAGTTAATTTTAAAGAAAATGCAGTCAAAAATATATAAAAACACTAATATTTACATACAATTTGATGTTTATTTTGGAGGTTCAATGGTACATGTATTGTGGTTCAATCAAAATTAAATTAATACTTATTTCGTTTTGCTATCACTTTCAGATCCTTGATTTGGTTTAGCTGTTTTACCTTCGCCAACCTCCATCATCACAGCTATTTTGTGCTTTCCTGGAAACCTCTTCTTCCCCATTCAGCACATCCTTAACATTCTCATCTAGAGGATTGGACTCTTGAACAGGTCCAAGTTCATGTGTCAATGTAAGGTAATCAACGCTTATCTTCTTTTCATTCATCATGCCAAGAGACTGGCGTTTCATCACCTTTAGTGTCCTGACCATTCTTGGCAGTCTTAACATCTCTTGACCAGCAACATCTTCCTTTTCCAGAGGCAATGATGGCCTTAGGACCCTAAAGTATTGTAATGAAACATTTCTAAATGTTGTTTTATTCTCCATAAATTGATACAACTTAAAACAATCCATTTGTTATGAAGGATATGAGGGTCTAGTAAAAATAAAGATTTAAAATCAAGGTAAAGGTACTATTTTATCAAATAAGGATCAATTAATAAATGATTTTATTTTTCATTCCCAACCAACTTTCAATCGTATGTTTATGTTTAAATGAAATTCATCTTTGACAGATGGCAACAACATAACATTGTGTTTGATTTAGTAATGTTCAAAATCTCAAACAGTTAATTGGAAAAATGCTCCAAAAGATAAATGTTTTTCTAAAAGTCAATTGGTTAGATATACTTAGTTATTTTTTAAGTTCAATACATTGCATAAGTATTTAGACATTTATGGAATGTGTTATAACGCCGTTTATTGTATACCGTTTGAAGATTATATTTAGATGGTTGACATGTAATATTATTAATTTTTGATACCACCAGACAGATACCAAATCATTGGCAAAAAATATACTTGACCCTTTGAATATTAATGAGCAAAATGTTTGACTTGAGTAATATTGTTTGAATTTTCTTTTTAAAAAGCAATTGCGACATCTAATCAAGTAGAAACATTAATTCTCACAAATATCAGGACTGTTTTTAAAATATTATCTAATTATTTGTGGTACGAAAAGGAACTTCATTCCAATGGGCATACAATAAAATATCTAACTGTCTGTCAAGTTAATTATAATGTGTTAATTTACATAATGACTTCTGGTGTTTTATACGAAACACAATGTTTAGAGGATGACGAAAAGTTGGTTGAAATTATTAAATGTGTAAATTTGATGAATTTTATTCAAACTAGTCAAATATATCTATTCAAATATATCTTTTCAAAGCAGTTTAAAAAATGTTGATACTAATCATCGATTAATGAACTAGAAAATACAAATTAAGTTGAAGTGATTGAAATGATCCACCAGAAACAAAAGTAGTTTTACTAATAAATACGAATGCCAATCTTTTAAATTTGGTGCTTGTTACTTTTTTGGAGACTTTTAACCAGTCATTTATTGTTTTATTTAAAGTCATTAATTCAATTTCATCGATAAAAATTTCTTTATTTTTGAAAACCTTTCTTGGCATTCATTGTTTGTTATTGTTCACTTTTTAATTATATCGCAAATAAAGATCATTTTGAATTTCCGTCACTAATTTCTGAAACTACTGACACCCTAACAGTATTTGATAATTGTGAGGAGGAAGGTGAAAGAATATGGTTGGTGGTGCTTGTAATTGTGTCTTCTTCTTAGAATCAGTTATCGGGTCAGAACATTTCCAGAAGTACATATATCAACAAAATATTGAAAGAGTTTCCAAACGCTTGTCCCTGCCAACATGATATTTGTTTGTCTCATGATACCTTGGGAACTCACACTAAAGACCTTAGACTAGTGTTGTAGAAATTACAGGACAAAAGTTTGGCTATAACAATTTGCAGAGTCTGAAATCCCTTATTTGGGTTACACCATGAGTAAAGGAAGAGAGAAATTGGATCCTGAAAGAAATCAACTTTTGTCAATAATACCCTCACCCAATAACAAGGTAGGAGCTTTTAACAGGGTTTAAGATTTCTCATTACTCCTTTTAACAGATAAATGTTGCGTAGGTGGTGTGATGCTTAAAGTATTTCCATTTTTAATAGACAATATTCTGCTTCTGATGTGTTAACTAAATTGATCTCATCTGATTTAAATTCATATTGCCTTTTCAATTCTTTAAAAGTTACGCAACAATTGTTTCTAATCTTTGTGTATTCAAGATATACATTTATTTGTTCACATTTATAAGTTGAGATTATATCGCTTCAATATTAAGCATTATTTAGGCTCGTTTTAATGTTAGAATGGTAACCAATATCTGCGGTCCATTTTCTTTCTGGACAATTTATATTAACTTCATCAGCTTGGCACAGATGTTTATATAAATATTTAGATTGCGGACATTTAATTTCAAATTAGTGTTGATATCTCCTAATGCTAGTGACATAATCCAAATATTCACACCGAGCATTTACATTCACGGAAACACAAATTGGGTGGTATACATTTGTATGTCATGCATGTTTTTGATTGAATGAAAATAAATAATTAGAACATCAAAATAGATCCTAATTTCTCTAATATTAGAACAAGCATACGTGGAGAATGATATTTAAAGTAATGAATATTTTGATATTCAAATCCATCAGTATTATCACATACTTTAAAAGCATGATCAATAAGGGCAGGTTTATCTAATTCATATGAACCCTTTTGGATACACTTACTTTCCTGAACCAATATAGGCATAATAAGTTCGAAGATTATTTGATTGAATTTTGTAAATATGAAATGATGAACTTATTTACAAAAAGGATTTGGAACAATTTTTTGCATTTAGCATATGTTTCTGTTGAGATGAAAGGCTGTTTGATTTCTTTATGAAACGTGATTTTGGTCTTTTTATTCATAGATCATATGGTGCTTTGTTGTATATTTGTGGCATATGTTTAGTTAAAAAAGGTAAAGTTGGAAACAGGCGTTTTATAAATATTTACGTAAACAATATCTACTTCAAATAGATGTGTTCGTAGGAAAAAATAATTTACTTAAACCGGGAAGATGAGAAAACTGTGTATGTTGCAAATAAATTATTTTATTCTCTGATATTTCAATCAAAGTATTAGCAATTTATTAATAAGTGGAAGAAAATGTTTGTACAAGTTCTTTTATCTTTAAGCTAAAATTGCTATAAATTTGTGTGTTCGCACCTCATTAATTAAAGATAAAACTTGTTGTTGTAATCAAATTCTTTTATACCGAAATAGTGTGTTTTAGTTGCTTAAAATCAGAATATATAACAGTCCTTACAGCACAGCTATTTACTTTTGCAACATTTTTCATTTGTTAACGTTTAATACTCATATTTAAATGGTGTAGTAAGTTGTGCGACCAAAAATATAAACGAATGCCTCTGCAAAACCATAATTAGAATGAGAGTAATGCCAAGTTGACATCAAGCAATGTAATCTTCGAGTTAACTTCAGTATTTACTCTGAGCTCATATAATCCATTTTTTGAGAATAAGAATAAATAGTTGCACCAATTTTAAATAAACATAAATAATGGGTGCATTAATTATGTAAATCAAAATTTTGTTTTTTGATTAGACAATTAATTTTTATTGGGAAGCCAGACAAACTTATTATTACCCCTTTAAGTGCAAACAAAATGTAAGGCTAGTTTTAGGAAGGCAATTAAATATAACGAAAATTAAAAGCTTAAAGTGTTTAACAATTTCTAAATATTCACTTACTTTATTCTGTTTCTAAAGATAAATGCGTATTTATTCAAACTATGATATCCTTACCCCCAAAATTTGAATACTAAAATGTAGATGTTTATCATAAATGCATTTTCCATTATAGATGTTTTTTGTATTGGGCATTATAAATTGATACATAAATCTATAAATATTATTCAGTTCATATCTAAATAAATACATACATCTTTCGATAAAATGTTGACCAACTGATAGTATACTTATTAGGTATGCATCTTTAGAGTCGACGTAATAATTATTATGTATACTTGTAGACTTTTTTCGGTCCACTATGAATATATATGTACTTTGGGTTCTTGATGGATGTTGTCTTTTCGCACCACACAACTTACGAACCATTTTTTACTTATTTAGCTATTAAACTTTAAAATCATTCTTTGAACGTGATTGCAGCGCATTTATTTTTGTATTTAATAATGATGCAATAATACTATCAAAGGTTTCTTAGATACCTTTAAAGATATGATATGTTTATTAATTATCAAATAAAAAAAAATGCTTTTCTGGATAATCATCTAACTCTGGCCTGAAATATACTTAATTTAATGAATTTATCTATTTTGAACTAACCTTTCTAAATAACATCTACGATTGTCTTTGCAAACCAAGCCTGGCGGACATAACATATTCCTATTGAAAGAAAGACAAGGTCCACCAATACCTTTTAAACTAGATTCACTCTCACAAAAGCCACAACTCCGTCTACATACAGTTCTGGTGATAGGATAATGCAGCGAAGTACACAACCCAAAATATGTTGAACATCCTTCTACAAAAAAACATAAAATTCTTTTTAGTTATCATTAAAAGTTATAAATATATATTGTTGATGCATATTTAATATACTTATTTATCACTTACGCATAAGATCAATGCATACTTCATTGAAGACCACATTTACTAATAATAATATTTTAAAAATTGCAAACGTATAGCTAATAACCATTTTTGGATTCAAATGAAACTATTCCAATTTATCAGATACTTTATATCGTTTACATCCGCATTCTAACATCCACATATGCTTCCTAATATTTATTATATCCTCTATAAATATGTACAAATATATATTTGAACCATCTGTCTTGACAATATAAAATCAAATGTCTTGTCAATCATACATATCCAAGTACATAAAGTTAAACATTCAAACATATTTTTTATACGCGTAATTAATGATCACAACATTTGCGTCATTTTTGTGCAATTAGATGTATAAAAGTCTCTACTCTTGATTAGATCAAACAGTAGTCTAGTTTGGAAGTGTTGCGATAATTTATACTCAATACATACTAGATGATGTACATACGTATACTTACACACATTTAAATGCATCATTTGCTCATCTCAAAAATAGACCATTTGCCACGGCTATTCTCTTTTTGTTAACATCCTTCCGCACAAACGTTATTATTTGTTATCACCAGGAATGCATATACATACATTCACATATCCACACTTCTTTTGTGCAACAACTTTTTGCAACATTTTTCCCATAAGGAAATATTTTGGTAAAGATATCACTCTACATAATAATTCACGAACCTTTAAAAAAATATTAAAAATCATTATCAAAAGATTACCATTAACATTTCCACTAAATTATTTGGTCCTAATCAACAACACCTTTCTCATTACCAATCTTTGTCCATACTAACAAAACAACTTTAATTTAAATCAATTTAATCACACACAATTAACCCAACCAAACAATACACTTATACCACCTATTTTTTAGCAAAAAAAAGATCCCGAGACTCAACAATTTTGATTTTTTAAATACAACGTGTGTGTGTAGTAATCATGTGAGTAAAGTTGATTTTACAAATATTTCGCAATCATTGTGTGTTAGTTTATTATTAATGGTCGTGAATTTTAAGATGCTTTTTTAACTTTTTTTGATTTTGAGGTGGAGATATTGTTTATTTGCTTTTTAGGTGATTGCAGCAGTAGTTGGTACATGAAGTAACATATTTAGTATCTTTGACTAAAATTACTACATGGCAATGCGATTGATAGACACTCAGTCCCCAGACCTGACAGCGACCGAAGACTATGGCGGCCTCGTCTTGGCAAGGTCCATGAAATTCTCCAAAGACTTTACTGCAGGAGCTATTGCCGCCGTCATATCCAAGACGATCATGGCTCCTGTCGAAAGAGTCAAACTTATTCTTCAGGTAATTAACAACTGTGATGTCATTATCATTATATTTATAGTTACAAACGGCTCAAGTTACTATTAATACACATGATCGTTACAAGTCAATGACTGATTGTTTTGTTAGACTCCCAAAGGAACAAGGTGTTATTTCATTTTGGAGAGGAAATATGGTCAATATTTATCGGGCAACCTCGCAAGAATCACTTGGCTTTGCTTTCAAGGATTTGTTTAGGAAGATGGTTTCGGAGAAGAATGGCAACGATGTCACACATTTGAAGATGACTTGCCAAAACTTGCTAGCTGGTGGTTTGGCGGGAGTTGTCACCTTTGCCATCATCTACCCTCTTGACTTTGCTAGAACGAGACTAGCCATTGATATGGGTAGGAAGAAAAACAGGGAATTTAATGGTTTATATGATTGCATCAAGAAGATCGCGAAAGCAGATGGAGTTGGCGGTCTATATAGAGGTCTATCCCCCTCCTTAGCTTACATTTTTATCTACAGGTTTGAATAATGGCCTTTAAAGAAACCTTCCCCTTACGTGTTTTGATTTGCAGGGGCTCATATTACGGATTCTTCGATTCGGGTAAAGCAATCTTTGGAAACAAAAATAAAGAATTTACCTTCCTTAACGCTTTTCTCCTAGCACAAATAGTAACACTAAAAGCTTCCTTCATTTCATATCCTCTAGACACAATTAGGAGGAAAATCATGCTGCAATCGGGCAAATCTGAACGTACTTACAACAATTCATGGCAATGTGCCAAATTCATTTTGCAAAGAGAAGGCTTGCGTGGCTTTTATTCCGGTGCTTGGGTCAATACAATTAGGGGCATTGGAGCTGCTCTCGTACTAGCTATGTATAATGAACTAGAAAAAGTATATGTAATAATAATAGTATCTAGATCTATATGTCAAATTTATGTAAAAAGTATATGTCAATGTGTATGAGTAAAAAGCTATATACTTTGCACCATCAACCAAACAAAAAAGCTATCAAGTTCGCACCTTCAACAAAGCAAGCTATAAAGTTGGATCATAAATCAAAAAGGGATTGTTTTGGAGGAATCATACAATCATTCCCAACCTTCAAATATCGCTTCTACCGCCATTTCAGCCTAATCATTGAAAGATGTATAGAATCTGCTTCTACCCAAAGTTATTTGGCTTGGAATTTAATCATTTCTGATAAGACATCCCATTTTGATTGTCTTCCTGCACATTCTTAATAGTATTAGCATTCAACTTGGTTTTGACTGTTATCAGACTTTTTGCTTTCAATAAATTTTTGGTACATCTAATTAGGTGTGTTGATGCAATTAAAGTTATCAAACTAATACCCACTTCTTATCTTAAAGTATATAAATTATAATGTATTCGATTATGTTTGATGTGTACTTTTGACAGCCTTTAAAGTGTTTCACAAATTGTATAATTGACTTCATTTTGCTTTTTAAAGACTCTAATACCTACAAGCAAACATAAAGACACAAAGATGAAGGTAGGAATCTTTTTGATCCTACTTGGCTTGGTGGCCGTTAATGCGGATAAGTATTTTGAAGCTTCTTTTCATACTAAACATGTCCAACATCATCACCTAGATGGTTTCACCAATTTTCTGGATTTTAAAGATAATCAACAACAACTAGTTAAGAGTAGTGTAAGTTAATTGGCATTATTTTAGTCACTTTTGGAATTTATTTTAGTTCGAAAGTGTGTTGGAAAGTAATTTATTAGACTTCGAGATTCACGATATTCACTTGTCTGGCCTCGATCAAGATTCTCTAACAACCGTCATTTTTACTGCTCAACTGACAGTTTCGGATGATGTTACCAGACAAAGCATAATAAATCTTATCCAAAAAGATGACAAATTCGAAGTCACCATCTTTACGTTGAAAGAAACCGACCAAAAGATAAATCTAAAAGCTATTAAACAAGTGACTCATAAATTTTCTGAAGACATCATTCCCTTTGGAAGTTGTAAAAACGGAGGAGTGGAACTTCCCAATGCAGTATGTGTTTGCAAAAAATATTTTTATGGCCAAGATTGCTCTCAAAGTGCATGCTTGCATTCAGGTATTCAAGGGGTTGGTTCATCTTTTAGATGTTCATGCCCAAATGCTTACATGGGACTTCATTGTGAAGCTTTGCCATGTCTTGCATCCACACAAGACCAATTTGATTTCACTCAGCAATCTTTTATTCTTGTTCTGAGTTTGAGGGACTCCATGACATCGGTTTATGGAACAACATTGTCTGCAATCTTTACACAACTACAAACCATCACTACTCAAACTCCGAACTTGTATGCCAATTATATCTTGACAACGTATCATTCATACAACAAAGTTGTTTACTTAAACACACAAACATATCCAGATATAAACAGCTTCGCCACTGCCCTTGGAGCAATTGTCTTCAGTTCTGGAGACTACCAACAACCTTCTCTAACCGCCATCTACAACGCCATCTCTTCCCAAACTTTAATGAAAAGTAGATCGAATGTCTACGTCTACGGAGACAATGTCGCTTCTGATAGTACTGGATATGATCCTTCTGTTACCTCCACATCAATGGAAAGCATGGTTGTAAACAGTGCTATTGACTGGAACTTGCCCATTTATATTATCCTTACTAATCCGAATTCAAACTACGCTTTTGATAAGAATGCTGATGGTTTCAATGTTTACAGTAGAATTGCAATGGCGACTGGAGGTGAATTTTATTACTTCAATCTCGACTATCCAAGTGTGGCTGACTTCTCAAATAGATTGTTTCCAATCTTGGTTCAATCTGATGTCATTGTCTTTGCCAACCAATACCAATCCTTGCCCGCAGGTTCTCCATTACCCCTCCATACAGATGTCGCTTTTGGAGACCTTTACATAACTACGTATGGCAAAATGACGATCCAAGGAATGACTCCGACCGATACCGTTGGAGGATTAATAAACATTTACAAATTAGACAATACAGCTGCCCAAACTTTAACTTTAATATCAAGTGACGTCTCCAATTATCATGTTTACATCACGAATAAACAAACTACTGCTTTCTTGGGTTTCACAGGTAATACCCAAACTGATATTACTACTACTAGAATCACCCAATCCTTGCCATTAAGTCCTGTTGCAACTGTTGGCGGAACCTCGGTCTATTCCAAACTCGAATTCTCCATCCATTCCTCAACAGACTCAAATGTCATCACATATAGTGAATCCAACGGAAATACTCGCCCAGGATGTTCTTTGAACACGGCCTTTTCTCCTCTGACTACTCCCTGCACACCAGGCCCCATCACCACCTCCCTCATCTTTTCGGATCCAACAGGAAACGTATTGATGAGATCATTTGCCGGTTTCTGCCATTCTCCCTTCTACCCAGTCATCTCGAATACCGTCAATTGCCAAAATAATGGAACTGCAAATGCGGATGGACAAACGTGTACTTGTTTACCATACTTCAGCGGAGATACCTGTCAAACGGTTGTTTGCAACAATGGCGGAGTTGCCAATTTGTTCCCAGGTGACGGAGAGGGCCTGTGCTCGTGTGTGGTTGGCTTTTTCGGAGATCATTGTGAGAAATTTCAATGTGCACCAGACACTAATGCCCTCAAATTTGATGTCTCTCATAGGTCTTTTTCCATTGTTTTGGGAGGGACTTATACTCAGTCTCAAACGAAGAACGCCGTTGCTAGTGGAGTTAATTCCTTCCTGCCCTACTTCAACACGATGTATCCAAATTACTACACTCAATATGTCTTGACAACTTATGGAAATGTCAAAGGTTTCTTGGGTGGTGGAAATTACTTTGCCAATTCGAGTGTCTTCACCGACCAAAACAGCTACATAAATGCAATCCAAAGTTTGGCGTTTCCCTACACCACTGCCACAGACTCAAATCCATTAGCTGGAATCTTGAGTGCACTCCAGCAACCTGTTGATTACATAAGAAAACAAGTGATCTTTGTATATGTAGACACTCCAACCAATGAAATGGCAACGTCAACGAGTGTCTTTGACCAAATTCAAGCTTTGGCCATTCAAAATGAAGTTGTGATTAATGTGGTCATCACACCACCAAATGGAAATTTACAACAATGCATGTCTCCGGACACTCAAATTGTCTACAAGTCAATCGCCTCAGAAACAGGTGGGTTTGTGTTTGATTTGTGTTCTCTTACCACCTACGACACCAATGCCATCTCCAACTTGTTGACGAATGTTTTGTCGAATCACTACAGAATTGAAAATGTAGCCCTGGCCCAACTAACTGACTGCAGCATATCAACTCCGGTCAGTGCTGCTTTCAGTGTAACTGGGGGCAAAAAACTTATCTATGTCAATACCAACCAATTTACCCGGACAAGTATTGTCGTTACTTTTGGAGGTTACTCACAACAATTCAACACCACCACCGATAATATTCCATTCCTTGATGTTTTCGACATTAGTACTTTGGGATCAGGAGGAATCTATCAATTCCACGTTGAAGGAGGTGTCCCAAGTACGTCATGTAGTATGTTTATCCAAGAACAATCTGAAATGGCAGCTTTCTTGGGTTTTTCAAATGCCCCGGGAAATAACTTCAACACAGCAACACCAACTTATGGATCAACTGAACATCCAGTCGTTCATTTGTCTACAGCCTTGCAAACACCACCAACCGTTTATATGTACCAATACTCGAGTGGCGTGGCTGATCGTTATGTCTCTAAAGGGCAATCAAGAGGATCTTCGTGCAGCTTTGACTACTACTTCAACGATCCTTACTCATGCGACACACCAAACAAACCTATTTATTTGAATGTTGTGGTCAACAACACAGACAATTATTCTGTTCAAAGGTCTGTTCAAGCTTATTGCAAAGGACCAGATCCATTGACATGTCTGAATGGGGGTGTTTACAGCAATGGAAAATGTGTGTGCAGTTACAACTACAAAGGTCCTCAATGCGAAACACCGCTCTGTTACAATGGAGGAACAGTCGTCCAGAATGAGTGTTCATGCACTCAAGGTTATACTGGAACCAACTGCATGTACATCTCCTGCCCAGCCTTTGATTTCTTGTCTTTCCATGACAAAAATATTTATCGGTTTAATGGAATCACTTTTGTTGTTGAGAATGTTCCGGCTTCAAAAGCAATGAATGACGCTTTGATGGCTAATATCGAGAACTATTTCACGTACTTGCAAACGAATGGAGGAGCTAATGAATTTTCCCTAATCACATTCGATGATGTTGATGTTAATTATATCATTTCCACAAGTGATTCAGACAGATTCATTGCTAAATTATCGCAAACCTTAACCACTGTCCCAGGAGTACAAGCGGGAACTTTGACCAGAGCCGTGGATGCGATTGATGCAGCTGTCTCGTCTGTCCTTTACAAGCCAACAACCATCTACCTGTTCACTTCATCTGGAAGCAAAACACCTACCAATATCATCACAACTTCTCACAAAGTAGGAAGAACCAAGACTGAAGTGAATGTAATTTATGTCGGAGATGAAAATAATCCTTCTTTCCCTAAGCCAGACAGTACTGAGTATATGTACTTGGCGTTATTGGCTTATTCTTCAGGGGGACGTTTAGTCACAGTTGGGGCTAGTAAGGTTCCAGACGTTGTTAATAGTTTGCTGGCTAATGCGCAGGCAGAAAATGCTTTTATTCAAGACCAATTCATTATGAATCAAGGATCCGGATCTGTTTATTTCCCTATTGAAAGAAGGGCTGATTACTTTACTATTACTATTCGCGGAACCAACATTAATATTCCTGAAGCTGTTCGAGTATTTTCTGGGAATGGAGGTGAAATCGTTCCATCACCTAGTGGTATATCAGTATTCTCTCCTAATTACATCGCTTACACCTTCTACAAAAACACCAACTTCCTAGGTTACTCTGGCATCTGGAAAGTCCTGGTAACAAATGGAGGAACTGAAGTACAAGTGCAAGTGAGAGCTAGTACAAGAGTACATGTAAATATTGGCTTCGTCCCAGACCAAAGCCAAGACTACGTACACCCACAACCGCCATTTACAACAGGAGCCGTCCCAAGCACTTACATCACTGCCCAAGTCAGCAATGCCGAGTACATGAATCAACAAGTTTTCCTGGAGACGATCCGTGTTTATACCGCGCAACCACGTCAACAGCCAATCACAACCTCATACATGGGTTTGTTGAATTATCGGGATCCAGCTGGGTGTGCCCACCAATACGTGACTCCTAAAATACCAGAAGTCAAAGCCAATATCGCGAATGTGTTCGCTATTCAAGTGAACGGACAAGATGAACTCGGAACAAGTTTCCAAAGAATACAATTCTATCCTTTCGGACCTACTATCTGTGGAAATGGAAACAGCCAAGATCCGATAAGTGGCTTCTGTATTTGTGGTTCTACAATGTATCAAGGTGACGATTGTACTGTTCCAGTTTGCCAAAATGGAGGAACTGCAGACATCTCTGTGTGTAATTGTGCTGTCGGGTTTTATGGAGATTTCTGTGAAAAGGTTCTGACTCAGGGTGGAGCGGGGACAACTGTTGGACCAGTAAGTTAGATTTGGGGTCCGTCATTTAGTCATCTTTTTATTTATAGCCACTCACAACTACCATGGCTGCTTCAACTACAATCGCCGCTTCAACAACTACAGTGATCGCTTCAACAACTGTTGCCACAGTAAGTTAATTAAGATCTTTTTATGTTTTGCTTTTTGTCCGCTTTAGTCCATTAATTTGGTCCCTTTTGTACATCACTTTTTTGCTTTTGTACGCTTTTTTTTGCTTTTCAAATAAATTTATATTTAAAAGAAAGTTTTGTTCAAATCTAAATAATATTTTTTAAAGAATTCATTCTCAACAACAATTGTCGCTCCAGTCGTAACAACCACCTTAGCTCCAGCCACAACAACTCTGAATGGCCCTGCCGTCACAACCACTCTATACCCATTCTGTGTAGATCCCCTATCCAATACCTATTACATCATGTACTCAATCGACAACACCCAACTCACCGATTCCGTGTCATCGGTCAAAAAGCAAACTGATTTAATCCAAGCCAATAACCAAATAGGTTTTCATGGCAATAACGCAGAACAAGAAGAAATTTACTCAATAGGATCATACCTCTACCACAGTCAATCCTTCTACTCCCAAGACTTCGACTACTTGAATATGATCTTCACAAATATAACCAGCCAAGGAGTAGAACCAAGTGGAACCTTAAAAATCAAACAAGTAATCTTAGACATTTTGTCGAACGACAACATCAGCGACCAAAACATATACACCGCCGCTCCAGCCCTTGTCTTCTTCATCAACAACAATATCGGTGATGCAGGAGCCGCCAAAAAAATTATCGCCACTCTAAGTCTATCTAACCTAAAGTTCTTTGCCATTGTCTTAGATCAAAATTATATGGCGGTAGCACAAGATGTAGTTGGAAGTGATAACACATTGCTTTACACTAATCAGCCAGATATAACTACGTGGTTGTATTCAAGGATTTGTATGCATTTACATTAATTTTGTGTGATTATATATTGAAGTTTGTATTTTTTTGATGCGATAATGAAAAAATGTAATGATATTGAGTTTGTGTCAATAAAATATCTTGTTGAAGATATTTTTAGATGGGTTCAATGCATTTAATATAGTTATTTTTTTACCTTTTAATGAGAGATTTTTGAAAAGATTAAGGTATTTTAAAAGGCTTTTTTTGGAGTTAACGTTTTTTACAAAATTTCTATCACTTTTCAACTTGTAGGAGGCATAAAAAAGATATTGGCATTAGTTGAAAAGTTTTAGTCGACGGTGGAAAAAGCTGGCAGAGATGCCAAAAATGACTTTTCCTGAAAGGGATATTAAGTTTGATTCTACAAGATCAAAAATGCTGCAATCGTGTTTGGATTGCTCAAATTATTCTGAAAAAGTGAATCCCTCTATTGTTTGAAGGTTTAAATATTCCACTAAAAAGTATGAATTTTTTGAAAAATACAAATATTTTGGCTTTTGTCTATCTTTTTAGAAAATTGATTTGCCCATCAGATTAAGCATATTGTGAGGAACATTGCATCATTTAAATTTAACAAACCATCAAACGTTGTTGTTGGTTGAAAGAATAAAAGATATAGAGAACAGGTAGATCATAAATCATAGGTAGAAATTATGAACAACCGAATGATGCCTTAAAAGACTGTGAAGCAGCTATAACAGGGGAATTGGATAGTGTATGGATTGATTCTATTATAGAATATCAAGACAAAATATATTGTGGATGGCATGAGATAAGGAAATGGGAGGGAGTATTTAACATTTGCAGTGCGTTGATTGATAATATTGGGTGTAAGATATTGTTTGATGGATATTGCAAGGGTGTTACATATCTTGTTAGGTTTAAAAATTGATATGGACATATTGTAGATTGACTCGATTTGAGAAAGAGCAATGGATATGGGATCAAATTGTAGTGGGTTGAGACTAAATATATTTGAATAAACTATGATTTATATTAAAATAGTTTATTACTGAGAAAAAATGTATGGAAGCATTTTGGATGGCTTTAATTTATTTGTAGTTAAATTATGTACTAATTTGCCCAATTCAGCACCCTTCGAACCTCTTTATTGCATACAATCAATATAAAAGGATCCGTGAATAGATAAATAAAAGTATTCATATTTGAAGCAAAGTCCACATTGATAAATGGGATATGCAGAGTAAATAAAGCTTTATGAATCATTCCATTTGCAAAAATAGATGTCGTAACAAAAAAACATTGGAATGCAAATATATTTTCAATTGTAAAAATTGTGCATTTTTTGATGTGTTGATTAGATGACACTGTTGTTCTTATCTTTGCTATCACGCTGTTTCTTTTTTTCAAAATTAGTCTAATAACTAAGATATCCATGATTAATTCAACTACAAAAGATGCTGAAGTAAAGTGAATAGACAAAATATTATTCAACAAATATTTGCATGGAGTGTCTAAATACTCGATTGTCCTAGTAACTTCTTTAAAGTAACAAACGCAATTATTGTCAACAAACGGCACCACGCCAAAGGAACCAATCAACCACGCCAATAAAGTAAACATCAACGAATTTTTTGCATTAAATGTCATGTAATAAAAAGTAGGATAATAAACGGCAATTACTCTATTTAAACATTGCAACACATGCCCGACTTTCAAAACCACCCACAAATACATATAAAAAACACCTGTCATTTTTTGGCGAAAATTTATTTTACTTGCATCGCCTTGGGTAAAAGGATACAAGGTCATGTATCCACGCAAAATAATTAGCAAGGATTCGTTAATTGATATACTGAAGCAAATGTAACCAAAACAGTTTTTAAAAGACTTAAGTTTGATTATAAAATAAATAGCAATGGTATGGCAAATTAATCCAATAAAAATGACTGCAATGTAAGTAATTTTGTCCATTCAAAATAATAAAAACGTAGACAATTATTTAATTTTTGATGCCAAATAATATGTTTGTTCGTTACCTGGGTATATTATATGAATTTATTCTTGCATTAGATATTTGCTCATTTGTTAAGATATGCATCAATTATATATACATGTTTTATATAACGACATGAATTTGAAATTATTATGAGTTACTAGAATACGATAGTGCATAAAATATAAAGAAACAGCTAATTAATTATTTGTTAGGTGAGTTTGATTTTCAATGCAATTATTGTCTTCATACTCTTCCTTTAATTTGTTTGTTTAAAAAGTAAAGACAATAATGAGGTCGACAGCTTCATTAGAATATCTAAAAGTTATAGTAATTCATTTATATTACAAGACTATTGTTTGGGTTCATATAAAGTAACCGCTGAGTTGACTGATGTCTAAAGATAATAAAAAAATTGTTTTGTCATTACAGGCAATTGATACGGAGAAAAGAATGTAAACTTTCACATAACGAATAATTTTGAACAAATGTTAAAAGTGATTATTCCATATTATAAACAGACATCAGAACCCCAACTTCTGCAATAACTATAAATAACACTGCTATCAAATGTAAATATTGTGAATACTTAATTAATATTAATTCAGATTTTAGAATTCACCTTTAAGAACATTGACGATGTTTTGACTTATCAGAAAGTCTAACCAAGTCATTAAGTATTATCACAAATTACCAACCCTTGAAATGAGAAGCTGTATGTTGTGATGATATTGTTTAGATCTATCACAACAAAATAATTCAACTTTTTTATCGAATCAAACACACAAATAAAAGATTCTTCAAATATATTTGATAAGTTCTATTTGTATATACGTTTAGAACATCTCCTAGAATTGTTTAATCTATGCAAATGTAATAATAACGTCTAATCACATTTTTTAAAGATTTAAATTTACAAATATCAAAAAGTACCTTTATTTCCATGGACCGATTAGTATGGAGGTGTCTATTGTTTTTAATTGATGACATCATAGTACCTAATCAAATGATACACAAATGATCTATTTTGTTATCAGCAAATAGGACAGATTAATCTCTGTACATATAAAATAAAGTCCAATACTTTTGTATTGCATATTAAATTATGAAAATTATTCTTCCGAAATCATTACTTTTATTGGTTGTTATTTTTGCAATTGTTCAAAGCAAACCTGCCAAAAAACACCGATCATTTCAATTCCTTCAATACGAATACTTTCAAGCAAAATTATTGGTACAATACTGATAATTATGTACCCGGAGGTCCTGCTTTCTTGATGATGGGTGGAAATAAAGAAGCCACCAATTTTTGGACCACTCATGAGAAAGTGCAATTTACTGTTTTGGGCAAGGCTTCAGGGGCTGTATTATTTGAACTGGAACATCGTTACTATGGATCTTCTAATGCTACCGTTAATTTGTCTACAAAGAACCTGAAATATTTGAGTTCAAGGCAAGCTTTAGGTAAATTAAGATTAAAATGACATTTGACATGTATTTGTAGCTGACGGGGCTGCTTTTATTAGATCCATCAATTCTAATCCACAATTTGGCCTATCCAACAAAACGAAATGGGTCACTTTTGGAGGAGGTTATTCGGGAGCATTGGCAGCCTGGATGAGACAAATGTATCCAAATTTAGTTCATATGGCTGTTGCCAGCAGTGCTCCACTTACTGGTGTCGTTGACTTTTATCAAGGTTTGAATGTGGTTCAACAAACTCTTGCCAATTATAATCCAAAGTGCGGTAGTGATGTAAGTGCCGGTTTTGCTGCACTGGCCAAGCTACTTAAGACTACAGACGGACAAAAGCAAGTAACAGCCGCTCTTAATTTGTGTGATGATTGGTCTAAACTTACTCCTGATGATATTCAATTCTTCTGGAACGACCTTACTCAACAGTACTTTCGAATCGCTCAATTTGGAGGTTCAAACATTGGACAGTATAGAAGCGTTCAAACAATAGACAATTTGTGTGCTTTTCATTTAAGAGCAAGTACAAGTCCGTATAAAAATGTGATTGATGCCGCTAGATGGATTTATGCAATTGAAGTTGGAAGTGAATGTCTCGATGTAAGCTATGAAGAATACATTGCCTACTTGAATGTGCCGCAAACTGCTCAATCTGCAATAGACACCAGAGCCTGGATATACCAATCCTGTACTGAATTTGGCTTTTTCCCAACAACCGACAATAGTGCCGCTAATTATTGGGGCCATTTGATAGACATAAACTGGGCTTCTAAAGAATGCAATCTTTTGTTTGAAAATACAATCACAAACACCACACTTGCCAATGCCGTCAAAAAAACAAACACTTACTATGGGGGAGCTGACAAATTTAGAGGTTCACGTGTCATCTTTTCTAATGGTTTAAATGATCCGTGGCATGTACTAGGCCTGTTGACTTCAACTAACAACAACAATTATGAAGTTGCCATCACAAAGGGAGCTCACTGTGAGGACATGTATGAAGCAAGTGATTCTGATTCTACTTCCTTAGTTCAAGGACGTGCACTAATTGCTGCTAAAGTTAAGGAATGGTTAGCCATTGATTAATTATTATTTGATGTAAACAAACTTCATGCATTACCTTTATTAAAGATCTTCTCATTCCAAAATTTGGTACCGGAATTCATCTTGATTTCTGAATGCATATTAACCTCAGGGTGGGGTTTTAGAATTGTCTTAGTAGCTTTTAACTGACTTACATCAAAATCAGAGGTAGATCACTATATATGTAATTAAATATATATGTCAAACTGATTTTTGCTAAAAACGATTTAAAGAAATTATTACTAAACTTATTTAAACAATGATAAAGAATATTTTAAACTGTAAAAAATTATAGAGTACAAATTTAAAAAAAGGTAAAATTAACATTCGCGCCACAGAAATAAAAAATGCAAATGTTAATATATTCGTTTATTAGAAGTTTGGATTGTGTTGTAATCCAGCAAAAAATTGTACCTCGTCTGGCATATAATCTTAAGCCAATCAGATACGAGGGTCGTTTGATGTTACCTTTCAAGCACATCTATTTTCCTTTTTATATTTTAGGTGATTCCAGATATTTGTTGTTAATCTAACCACAAGTTGTAATGCTATCTGATGTAATTTGTGCCTTTTCACAAGAGTTTCCTTCCAAACCATCTGAGTATTTGCTTATAATTTATTCCAAAATTGAATAAAAATGTATACTCAAATTGAACTTAGAAACTTTCCAGTTATTTGGATGGGGTATCTCCCATGTTTTCAAATATTCTTGTTTAATAAAGCATTCATCAACAAAATAAAGTCCATTTATTTGTTTAACATCAAGAAAACGAGGTATCAGTGTTCGCCCAATCACATATTAGTAATTTGGTCCCTCGTAATGATGGTATTTAGTTATACCTTTATATTTGGATTTTTCCCTTACTTTCTTTTTGATTTGTTCAAGTTTTAGGTTTGAGATGACTTTTAATTACCAGCACATGTTCCATACACATCCAACAAATACTTTATGATAGATATTTGGTATGAATATATATTTATTTAAGTGGGGATATGTATATAGAGAGGGGGGAATGCTTAGGAGGCTTGATAAAGGTGACTTGAATGGGTATAATTCCACTAATCTACCTGAGATATCAGACACTTTAACTTTTGTGTATATAATACAGCAATAAAAATCTCGCTTATTTTTTGTTATTAAAAATGAATCATTCTATAGATCAGGGCCAATTATGTAAACATAACGCATTGATCGAAAATTAAATCAGTAATATTACTCATATTTTATCAAACATTATTGTATTTACCGCCAATTAATATCCGAGATATTGATGCTTTTCGTTATCATTAATACATATATATTCAAGAAGTCAATTATAATTTATGTTTAGACAATTATTTTACAACTTAATAAGAAATGGTGTTTGAATATTTTCCTAATTTGGTAACAGCCAACTTTGGTAAATATGCATTGATTAAAGAAACTTTCGAGATGATTTTATCTGAACATACTAAGTATTCATATCATTTAATAAAGATGCAGCAAAAGGTATATTAGTATAAATTTAATATGACGTATGTCTTTAAGAGAAAAGAATCATATCGAAATGTCTTTTACAGCATTGTGGCGCAGAGGTTAGCGTGCTGGGCCCATAACCCAGAGGTCGGTGGATCGAAACCACTCAATGCTATCAATTTTTTGTCACCTTTTTGAAACCTTTGACTTATTTCTTTCAAAATCAAATCATGTTAAAGTCTCTTTTACAGCATTGTGGCGCAGAGGTTAGCGTGCTGGGCCCATAACCCAGAGGTCGGTGGATCGAAACCACTCAATGCTATCGATTTTTTGTCCTTTTAACAACAAGTATTACAAATATTAGGATATTACATTTAAAGTTCCACTTTAGAAGGTCTTTAAATATTCTTTAATCATTTGTAATTACCCCTCGTTTTAATGTAAGAATGAAGGGAAAATAATTGGCAGACCCTTTTTTAACTATTATTACATTGAACAAATTTTAGAAACATTACTTTTTTATAATTTATATCTTACTTTGGTATTTGTTTGTTGTAATAAATTAAAATAAATAAATGTAGTTATCAGCAAATACTGATTTTGTTGTTGAAAATTCTTTATTTTAATTTTTATAGCACTGAATAGTCTATTAGTGATTACTTCCTAAATTTTGGTTAAACAAGTTTCATATCAATCACGCTATATAAGTGGATCATTCCTGAAAAGATGATAAATTAAAACGTATAAGAAGAAGTTATAAAAACTATTTTTACTCCATAAATTGATAACGAATGCTTTAGTATTTGCCTTTTAAATTAACAGATTGCACCTTATGGTTTTGAAAAATATTATTTGTCAAAATGTACGTCAACAAGCAAATTAGTTATTTGTTTGTCCTTAAATCCAAGGAATATATTTTATTGTTCTAAATCTGAATTTAAATCAAATAGATAATAATTATTTTGTCACTAATAATACATTAAGTTATTTATTAGGTTTTGATGCACTTGTTGTATTGGATACTTTACAAACATTTGTATGTGATTTTGTGTTCCCGTGGAATTACCTAAAATAATGGTTATTTTATGGCCAACAGGGAATTTTGTTCAATTGCCGGCTCTTATACAAATATTAACTCAAAGTTACAAATTTTGATAATTGTAAGATGTAATTTTACTTAATATGCACACACATTTTTACAAAATATACATATCAACATTTGAATATAATATATAGCAATTAAAAGATATTGCAAAGAAAATAAATTATAATAGATATTGCAATTTTTTACAATTTTACTAACAATATACATAAATTAACATTATTCAATAAAATTTATTTAGAGAAAAGTATCAAAACGATGTCCAGGACAACTTTTAATAATGGGTGTAATATAGTATATCAAAACGTTATTTTAAATGAGTTCTTTTTTAGTTATGCACTTACATTAACTTTAACCAGCACCATATAAATCTTTCAATGCCAACAGTTATATTTAAAACGAGATTGTGTATTGTGCGATCGAGATGTTATAAATGATCTTACACTACTTATTTGTGCTCTGATTCCGTTAAACTACTTATTTCAAAATCAAGTTACATTTATAATGCCGGTTTGGGGTAATTATATTTGAAACCAACTTTAATACATTATTCATAAAAAATATAAATTTTAAGAGAGAAATTTAATTTTAAAGAAGTAAGTGCATTCTTGACATCATTCATCGTAGTTTATTTTTTTGCGATACATTTATAATTATCAAGTGATTTATAACGAGTCAAAACGACTTTATTAAACCACATACTATTAAAATATACCTGCAAATAAAACACAATCAAAACTTAGAAACAGGAAACAAAACACCTGATATCCATTCACAAATTTGATGAACATAACTTTCGTTACTTTTTTACTCACAACTACAAGATAAACCATGTTAATTAACAATCTGACAATAGAAAATTTACAATTCATCTAAAAAAATAAATGAACAAACTTAAACACATCTTTTATTGTCATCTTTTTTTATTCTGAATTTGAAGGTATTTAACAAAATGATGAAAAGTATCAAGACAACAACCATTTATTTGATATTTTAAATCTATATTTTAATAATTTGACCAAATACTATTACTTCTCAAAAGATGTCTACAAGAGGAGTCTTCTTGTATGTCTTATTTTTAACAATGGCATTTAATTATTCTTGTTTATCTAAAAGAATCAAAACTGTCCAACACAAAGATAATAAGAAAACTAATTATTGGATGACGTGCCAACATTTAATTAAAAACACAACATACCAATCAAGTTACCTTCCATTATTTAAAGACGCTGATATACCTTTAAATAAAAAAGAACAAAATTATATCACATGGAAGATTCCTAGATGTGATCTAATTCCGATAAAAAGACGATTCTTCAGAACTTTAGCTGATGGAACATTGATCAAAACAAAGAGACAACGAAGTGTTAAATGCTTTGTTAGCTGTCTTTATTCTCCTAACGAGCATCAAATGCTTCGGGGGCCTAGTGCTTTAATCAAAAGAATAAGACCAGGTTGTGAAGTTTATGATGTTAAGTGTTTTGAAAAGGGAGCAACCGTGTTTTATGACAAATTTTTGAAATTTAAACAAAAAAGTGAGTTTACTAAACCACAAAATCCATTCGGACACATACAACCAAAATTAGAACCCATGAAAAATAAATATAATGTTTACATTATTACTGTTGATTCCATATCTACTTTTGCGGCTTTTCGAGGCTTCAACCAAACTATTAACTACTTAAAAAAACAACACAATGGAGTATTCTTTAAAAATGTAAATAAAGTTAGTGAAAACAGGTAAACCTTGGAAATACTGGACATTAATATTTATTTCTACAGTTTGCCAAATGCTCTAGCCTTTTTAGTTGGCAAAAAGGCTGTTGATGTTCAAGATATTGAGTTCAACAGACCAACGATCCCCAATGATTTTGATAACAACCCAACTAATACATATTTAGACAAAAAAGGTTTCATAAATTTCATTTATGAATACAGAAAGTATGTAACCTTATCTTCAGAAGATGCCAAAACAAATGTATTTTACAAAGAATCTTCTGTTGGGATGAAAAGAAAAGTAGCTCACCATACTTCTCAACCCTTCCAATTTATGAATGGACCAAAAAGTTTTAGTCATGATGGTATTTATCATAATCAGTATGATAACAAATGTGACTGGACTCATAAAACACATTTAAATTATTTAAAAAATTATATCAATTCATACTCGAATATTCCGAAATTCGGGCATGTCTGGTTGTCTAGAATATCTCATCTACGTTTTGAAGGCCACAACATGTTTGACACATTTTTTGAGGAATATTTTCGAAGCATTCAAAAAGAAATGGACAATAGTTTTGTATTCTTTATGAGTGATCATGGCTTTAGAGTGGGTAATCATTAGTAAGTTTAAATTATTTTATTTATGTTATTAATTTAAGTTGCAAAAGATGTGTTGGAGATTTTGTTACGTCAGTCAAAGGCGATTATGAAAACAAGAATCCATTCCTGGTAATGACAATACCGAAGCCACTACGAGGTTATCAAATGATGAATAATTTAAGAGAAAACAGCCACAAACATTTGTCCCATTTTGATACATACGCGACTTTATTAGATATAGTGACAGAAGCAGACAGAACAAATTACAAAAATTTGTCCACATTTGATTTTTCTTCTATAGTTGGCAGCAAATATTCTGGAGAAAGTTTATTTAGACCAATTAATGAAACAGAACGAGATTGTTATTCGATGGGGATATCTTTTCAATATTGTCTAAAAACAATGCCTTTTATCATATTAAAAAATATATCAAGTCATTCTAGGACAATCCTCCACAAAGCTATCATTGATGAAGTAAATAAAAAAATGGTCCAAGCAAAATTGAAAAGTGAGTGTGATATTTTAATTCCCAAATATTCAAGACATCCTAAAATAGAATACGTTGTTACTAAAAATCAAAAGTTGTACTGGAAAATCTCAGCCCATGCTGTACAAGGAAATTATCTCTTTCAGGCTTATTTTGATTCAAATTTAACTTATATCAAAGATACTATGCTGAGAATGGATGTAATGTTGGGAACTGATTATTGTGTACAAAAAAGTCCATCTAAAGTTTATTGTCATTGTAAGATGTCTAAAGATCAATGGTTACGGGCAAATAATATTGGATAAATTTTTGAAAATTAAAATATTTTCGTAATTTGTTTTCTTATTTAGTTATGTGTATATATTTTCTAACAAAGTTGTTGCTTAAAGATTTATTATTTTCAAGAAATGATTGCCTCAGTTTAAAAAAATATATGAAAGTGAATACTTGTTTCAAGTAGTACATCATATACAATCTATTAAATTATATTAATTAAGTTACAACCAAGATTTACCTTGATATCTAAGTACGACCTTCACAAGACGAACTATTCTTACGAATCTAAATTATAATGTAAATATTTCAATAAAACCAAATTTACCCATAATATACAGAATTTTGTCCACAAATTGCATAAGACAATCCAACAGTATTAGAAGCAGAGTAACATTCGATTTCACAACTTAATAATATACAATTGATATTGTTCAAAAATGCATTACGAGTTACCTCCTTATTTTGAAGAATTGTAAAAGTATCATACTTGCAGTCATTTCATCTAATGTTTGGCCTAGCTTTGGGTATTTTCTTCTGATTGTTTCAATTGTTAGAGGCACGCTTCCTTCAAAATTGAATCACTCATGTCAAAATGGTTTGATAAGTCACTATCATTTCCCATCCTCTAATATTATAGGGGTACATAATTAGTCATTCACTTACAGTGTTAAAACTTCCAATTATGGATAAATTATTGGTTGTTTGTTCAAGAAGTTTGTTGACAAAAGATCTTTTAGTATTTTTTCGATTTTGCATAAACTCCCAATATGTTGGTTTAGTTATTTGTTGTTGTTAGTGAACAGAATTTTGCATTGGTGGTAAATTATAATTGTGTCTTGGTTGACATTTTCAAGTACGTTTGGTCGGATAAAAAGTTGGACCATTATTTGGAAGAAGAGATTTGTTGTGGATTGTAATAGCATGGAGCAGTATTTGTGAGGACCTGTATAATTCTGGAAAATTTTGATCCACACATCGTAATCTTCTTTGTTTGGATCGTCTTCTTGGAAGATGTTTTTATCCTTAAAGCATTAATCTTTTTATTTCTTGATCCTGGCCTCAAATGAACCTTCATTCGCAATTCCCATTTTTGCCTCAACTTCCCATCTTTTTGGGCAACACAAGTTTGAATTTAGT
This sequence comes from Rhabditophanes sp. KR3021, assembly GCA_963281155.1. NCBI lineage: Eukaryota > Metazoa > Nematoda > Chromadorea > Rhabditida > Alloionematidae > Rhabditophanes > Rhabditophanes sp. KR3021. The sequence goes on from CAUJLY010000001.1 coordinate 9,189,694, forward strand.
TATTGATTTGGTTGTCTTTTAAGGTATGGCATAAACCATTCAGCTCCACCTACAAAATTATTATCCTGCAGATGGTTATAGGATGATGACTTTCAACTTGGTGAATGTTATTGGCAAGATATGTATTCTCAATACGCTTTAAATTCTTAGATGGTTCCTTGAGTTTAAAGATTACAATTGCGAGGATCAGTGAGATGAAGGGAAAGTATATCTACATTAAGAATGGTCTTTGCGCTAACAAGTATCACTACCTTTGGATCAACCTAAAGGAAGTAGTGTACTAAGTCCAAATATTGGTACAACTGCTGATGCAAAGGAATGTATTGGAAGACGAAGCGGATTCCTGTGAATTGTTTAAGAAAAGGGCAAGTGGTGGGGAAAAATTGAATGGGGTTAGGTTATAATTGGTAGCTTTGTGTTGATTATCATTTGATGGCGTGATGTTTTGTCAAGTGTCTTACAACAAAAAAGACGTTTGGTTTGGCCATTCTTAAAGGAAATAATGAAATGTCCTAATCAAGTTCCTTCAGTTGTATGTGTCAAACAAGTCAGCCGTCAATTGTTTCTCATTCCAAATGGATCACCAAACTACTCCAAAAGCAGAAAAAGTTGATAAAATTTGTTGGGTTCGAAAATTAAAAATTATTATATGGTTTTTTAAATTTTTGATTGAATAAATTGTAGCATTTACTCTAATTTTATATAAATATTGTGTCACTATACACTTCATTATACATCTAAATTGATATATTCTATCCTTAGGATTATTTGATTGATTATTAAAAAAAATGATAAGATCTCTAATATGATACATTGTACATAACAGTGTCCCCTTAAATGAATGGCCGCACTTATGACACCTAAACTGAGGTATTGTTTTCGATTGGCCTACTAATGGAAGGTATTTAAAACAATAATATAGTTTATCCAAACTTACAACCTGCTAACATATTAAGATGATGACGTATTTATGAAACTCCAATTTTCGAAAATATAAACATATATATCTACATCAATGACGGCATTTGTTTTGATAAAATTGAATTAAAGTTTGGTTGTTATTTGTGTGAAAATGTATTTTATTTGATAAAACTTATAATTGGTTTGTTTTAGACATTATTATAAGATTGCATTGACTCAAAAAGCATCTCCATACTTCCTTATCTTTTAAAAGACATTAATAAAAGAAAGAGAGTTGTTATGGAAGGGTATTAAGTGGCGACAAACAAGATTAAAAGGACATCAAAACACAATAAAGTTTCAAACAATGTCACTTGACTTGATCAGTATTCATAATTTACTGCAAAACATGTTCGCTATAAAAATAATAACAACAAATGCAAGGATAATAAAATGTTTGATCAGTTCAGAAATCATTTTATTCCCATATAATTATGAATCTCCAATGTGTGAGATTGATGTTGTAAAAATAATTTATATACATATAATATACTTGGATACATACAATACATCTATTACGCAAATGATGTGGTCGGAAAACAATTCTTTGGTAGTGACATCATTCTTTTGTAATTTATAATAACAATAGGTTGCGGTAATATTTTAAAATATATGTGTATGTAAAAAATGAAATAATAAAATACATAAATATAATTGTATAAATTATTATTTGTACCATGGCTGTATTTTTCATAATAAAAGAAACATAACAAACCAATTTGGGAAATGAGCTTCAATCAAAAATAGTCTTTTTTGTTCATCATCTTTTAACTTTCATTTCTTCTTTAAATAACAACATGTAAAACAAGAAATAGTGGTTCTAATGTAAATTTAAGCTAGACCATAACAAATAGTTAAATAGTTTTATAATATTATTTTGACATGATCATCAATGGAAAAAATCTGTCGTCCCGTCATCAATACTACCGTTTTGGCGAGTGTCATTTTGAAGGCTCAAAATGTATCCCATGAGGTCGTAATATGATACGACTCCAGTTAGTTTATTTTCAAAGTCTACTGTGAATATGTTATTCATGTGTGAGGAAGATTTCAGCAACATTTCAATGGCATCCGATATGACAGTTGATTTGGTTGCCAACGGTGGTGGGTGGTGGCGTTTGATTATGGACTAAAATAAACATTAATAAAAAGTTCCAAACTTCAAATACTTAAAAATATAAATAAATGCGCCCTCAAAACTTACTGAAACTTTGGTCTCCATCAATTGAGCATGCGTTTTATTTTCAATCCCAAGTTCTTCCAAAATATCACCCTTATTAATAACCCCAACAACTTGTTTCAACTCATTTAACACCGGTACAGCTGACAAACTTTTAGACACTAATTTTTCAAGCGTTTCTTTGACTGTCGAATTTTCATTCACTGACTCAATATCACACCAAACACCAATATCCTTCTCTTTCAGCGTCCATTTAGTTAAGTCGCCAAAAATAAAACTGCGATTATCAAGTATTTTGGCAACAGTTAAATTAAAAAGATGTCTCAAGGTGACGAAAGACAGGCAATTTTGAGACATTTTGTCGTATTCAAAAACAGGAACACGGCGGACTTTGTTTGCTACGAACATTCTAGCAAGATCCCATGCAGTTATATTTGGATCTACAGACATTAATTTTCTCTTCATATCATACTTCTCCATAAAGTGACTCAATTTCATTTCATCCAACTTTTTGTTTTTCTTTTGTCCTATATAAATTGCTTTCATACAATCTGAAACAGTAAAAATAGCCATTTCACTAGCTTTATCAGGATGACAAATAAGAGCTGCTGTATATCCATTTTCACAAAATATCTTAACAGCCTTGTGAACCGATAAATCTTTATGAATCATCGGAACTATAGCATGATTTTGTGTCAAATCATAAGCCGTCAAACTCTTCAAGTAAGCCTGATATGGTTGTGTATTTTTGCCAAAAGTAGCAACTATATCATAACTACGATCACATTGCCTTAAAATGGCATAGTTAGCTTGTTTGAAGGCAGATGCAGGTACAGACATACGTCTCTGGTAAGTGGTACGGACGAAGTTAAAGTTTTCCTCCGAATCATCAACCGAATCGCCCAAGCAACTGTCGTCACTCTCTTTCCGACCCTGTTTTTCGAGATTACCATCTAGATGGTCGTATGATCCTTCCACCGTTTCTGGTATCACCTTCGTTGCTTTAGAACGAACCGGCATCTATAAACAAATAATACTATACATTCTTATCAACCTAAATATCTTCTCTTAACCACAAAATGTTTACAACATTTTCAACCCAAAAACAAAGTTGGTAACACTTTTTGGGTTTTTTGAAACTATTTGCAGCAAATCACGACAAATAAATTATTATTATTTATATCAATAAGTGTGATAATCAGTTGATAATAACACACACATATACACTATCACCAGCAAATTACTTTTCGTTTTATTAAAGTGTAAAGGAATGACATGAGTGTATACATATCCTGGTTTGGTGAAATAGACAAAAAAGTGAGGTTAACTGTGTATGTTATGAACAAAAATCTGTTTCAAAGGTCTTTTGGAGAAAGTAAAATGTTGTGATGTGTGGTTTTTTAGGGTATGGTGTTAGTTATTTTGGTTATAGAGTCACTCTTTTAGGTATTAACTTTGTGATAAATTTTTTATTGATAAGGTTTATGTTAATTTTAGAAAGAAGTTAACTTACCCTAGACATAACAGTTTGTCTTCGAGGTCTTTGGAAGACAGCAAATTCATTATTAGGACTAGGTCTATCTCTCGAATACTGATTGACAGCTGTATTGATAGTTAAGGAAGAAGAAGCATAACTGGAAACGCCGCTGTCGTCATGTTCAGGTGTAATTGGATAGGCATTTTGGTTGGTATTGTCCATAAAACCATCCATTTCTTGATATCTTGGTGTTTCAACAGCTACGCGCATTCCTTAATTGATTGTATAATTAAATATATAAATGATATAAGTAATTTATTTGACTATTGCTCAACAAATAATATCTCCTTCTTAAAACAACACAAAAGATGTTGACAAAAGGAAATAAGTTAGATGGTTTGGTTATGATTAACAAGCAACTAAATAAAATATTCAATCAACGTAACGAAAATTGCAACTTTTATATTAGTTATTTGGTATACAAAATTATCTTGTATTGTTGCGTCTGAAAGAAAAAAAAGAAGATGAATACATTATAACATCCTGATTTATGGTTATGGAAAAGATTAGGTTGAAGTTGGGGGGAGTATGTGATAATCAAAAATGTATTAAGACATTCCTGCTCCATGTGGAAAGTAAAAAATAATATTTTTGTGCATATTCAACTGTTATGTGTACATGATTGAGATAGACAAAGGTCAAGTACACAAATATATATTTAAAATACATAACATTAAAAAATGGTTGTGGTGGAAGGATACAAAAAAATAAAGATATATTGTAGTGGTAAAGAAAAAAAGAGTGAATGGAAGAATAGTATTAGGCAACAGCCTTATAAAAATTATTATTATGGTAAACATTTGAACATTCTCATAGGTACATTTTTGTTCTTTATCTTCCAAAAGACATTTTAAACTTTTATCTTTGAAGATAGGTTACCACACAATAGGCAATAAAAGAATGTACATCTGACTTTTTAAGATTGTCAATGAAAATCAAAGAATAAGGCAATTGTTTAGAAGTCGGCATTTAAAGGTGGAACTCTAATCCGTCCTCCTTTTATTTGTAAGTCCACATCTTGCTCAATTAAAACTAATAAATGACCTCAACAAACACATAAAGACAATATCTATGCAGATAAAAGTTTCTAGTATATTTTGGTTGCAGCTGGGCAGTCGTCAAGCCACCAAAAAAAATAAAACATATTATTTGGTTGAAGGCAAAAAGGAACTAACAAATAGATAAAGAAACGAGATAGGGGTTGGTTGTGAGTGTTGTGGAGATGTTTGGTGGGTGCTTCGCGTAAAAAAAAGTGCACTTTCAATCAGCTGTTTTAAATGACGACTTACCAGCTTTGTTTTTGTCGACACAGCAATAATCTCTATTATGTTTTACTTTTTAATATTTATTTGGGCGATGAGAGTAAAAAGGAGACATTTGAAGAAGGCGCAACTTTCAGGAAAGACGAAGCTTCAGCTAGTAGAGAGGGCAACAAGATAGATGTGTCTGTAAAGTGAAGAGGTCCGCTCAATCAAGAATCGTTGAGTAGACAAATAATGGTACATGTGTTATTTATAATGATAACCTAATGCGATCAACAAAAAGGTGTTGTTCTTGAGCCATCAGTAATGAAGATGAAATCAAATTATTTATACTAACATCATCATCAATTTCCAAGGCATCATTTTTGTACTTTTCTCCAATCAAATAATTGGACTCAAGGATGCAGAAACCAAAATGATTTCACTTTTCTACACCCTTTCCCCCTTTTTCATCCTTGAGCGATGATCCTTCTACCTGTCAATTGGCAAAACACATTCACAAAGTGACAAATAAGCAGGGATGTGAATGTTTTTTTGGGGGCTTCAACTTGTTTACCACAAAAATGTAAAGGTCTCTTTGATACTATCATCCTCCCCAAAGTACAAATCTAAAAAGAGAACTCTCTATTACAAAAATAAATAATAATATGCACGATTTGCCATCAAAATAAAGTACGCATGGTATGCGTGATTGCTACAATATATATGTGTTGCAGAACCTAGATAAAAATGAAACCAAATAAACTTAATTTAACATAATGGCCTTATTGTTGAAGAGAAAAAGCATGTGATAATGGTTGGGTAGATGTGTGTTTTGGTGAAGGATAACGTATCATCAACAGAATATATATTTATAAAGTCAAAAATCACTTTGATTCGTTGTAAACAAGGGAAAATTAGTTGTGGATATGTCGATCAAAGGACATTTTTTTATATCTATAAGTTGACAAGGGATACCCCAATTTATTATTGCAAGGTGCCTTTGAAATGTACCAGGAAAGAAGTCGGATTGGGTGAGGTGGTGATTGCATTTATTAATTAAAAGGGTAATGGTGTATATGGATAGTTTTGGTGAAAATAAATCATTCCCACTTCTGTTTACTCAATCTGACTTGATATGCTAATATTTTTTTGAAATTTACACAAATAGAACACTCCTCTATTATTATTATTGAAATGTATAAAAATAACTTCTTTATTATTATCTCAATATATTTGTAGAATCAAAAAAGAAAAATTACAAAATTTGAAAAGTCCACAAACTATGAATAACTATACAATATTATACATACTTGTTTCCCCATTTGATTATAATTGTATTTTGTAATTAAAAGCAGTTGATTAAAAGGGGAAAAGACAAACAAAGTCTAAATATAATTGAATCTTTATGCTATTATGTAAAAAGCTACATGTATAATGTCTTGATAAAAAAATGGAAGATCTTATTTTTAGTTTTATGTTATCGTTAAACGTGTGCAAAAAGTCAGTTAGTGGATGTACTTTTGAACAAACAAAAGCACAAATCTTTCTTTCTCTTTAATTGAAATGTTAATTCCAAATGTCACAATTAATGAACAAATATACCAAAAAGAAAAGAAAACTAAATGTGTCAAGGCTTACCATAGCTTATTTCAAAGGCTCCTGGACTCACACATAACACTTACAGCAAATGGATATTAATACTACGATTACGGAACAAACATTAGATTGACTTTTTTTGTTAAACAATAATAAAATAATTTGATATTACCATTTGAACAAAATATTTTGAAAATATATATATTTATCTAATAATTAGTTAAGAAAGGTATGATTTGTGGTAAAAAGAAGGTAAATTAAATAAAAGCAGATTATATTTAAAAATAAATTATTTAATGTTTATATGATTTGTGGCCAAATAGTTATGAAGTCGTACTTTTGTAAATGAAAAACATGTATCATAAGTTGTACAGGAGGATGTATTTTACATGTGCCTATATATTAATCACTTTTCTGGTGTTTTTTGGTTGGAATGAGTGACTGCATCATGAAGTCTCGGCCATCAAGTATGATGTTACACTAAAATGTCTGTTTTCAAGGAATTTTATAGTTGTGTAATGTTTTGTTGTTTTGGAAAAAATGTTTCAAATGGTGGTTGTGTCTCGTTTCGGTAGACGATTCGAGTCTGATGGGAGAGGTTAATAAAATAGATAACATGTAATAATAAAGTTTTTTCATGGAAATAAGATTACATTTAGTGTAGGCAACGTTTCAACCTAATATTTCCTGGAATTTACCTTTTTCCAGGGACATGAGGTATTTTGGGAGGCACAGCCTAACAAATGCGTTGTTTTGTGAATTAATGTATGGTTTTTCTATTTGTTTGATAATATCCTATAAATTTATGTGTATTTGCTTCAAAAAACAAATACAGACTTTAAGTTATCTTATGGAAGGAAAATGACAAAAAGGTAAAACAATAATAAAGGTGGTGTTGATAAATTTGAAAAAAATTCCAATAAAAATAAATATTATGGGGAGCCATCTGAAATGAAATGTTTCTGATAAGGGCGATAGAGAGCATCAGGGACTTGAATATTTTTATCTATTAAGATGAAAAATGATATTTATACATGAATATGATAATAACAAAGGATTAATTACATTATTAAACAAAATATATTTGTCATATTAGTAATATCGAGGGTTATCATCCATTAAAAGGATGTTTTCATCGAAATGTTATAGACCTAATTTGTCAATTAATGATATTTAAAAAAATTAGGTGTCTGTATATAATTATTATATCTTTGTTGAGTATAATATGCTTTTTTTGAAAGATAGATTAAGTTGATAATAAGAAGTGTGATGTCTATTGTTTTGTTTAGTAAGTGTATATTATGTTTATCCATAAGAAAGACAATAAAAAGTAGAAGAGCTTAAGAATCAAAAAATAAGCTTTTAAGATAACATTTTCAAAGAATAAAGATCGTCTTAATTATGTATTTAGGACATTATATGTTTTAAAATAAACATATTTTTTTGGTTAAAAAATAACTTAAAGTTGTCATCATTTGAAGGTTTGCAAAAAATGTGTGTGAATATAGAAAATAAATTACATTACCAAGACATACAAAGAAATAGAGATAAGTTTTTTTTATTGACATTGGTATGAGTGGAAATGAGTTTTTGTTTTCTTTGAATTGAAATAAAAAGTTCAAAATATTGTTCCACACAAATTGGCCTAATGAAACTTTAAAGAACAACATCTTTTTGTCATATGGTTTTATGAAGTTATCCTATTTTTGGACAACTCCTCAAGACATTTTTTCTTTGTTTAGTCTCTTTTTGTCCTTTAAAATCAACAACAACCATTTCCTAAAAACATTTATATACACTCAATTTTGATATATTTTTGTTATTGGCCTCTATATATAGAAGTGCAACTATGTTTACCCATTAACATTTTGCCAAAAGTAAATTCAGTTGAAAATATATTTTTAAATGTATTATGTATGGCACACTCATTACAAAAATAAAGATTTATGGAAATAAACATCTGCACAATTTGGTTTAAAATTGGTTTCTAGAATACAAATTGAAGGATTTTAAGAAGTGAAACATCAATTGCGCCACCATCATGTGGTTAACGTTTTTAATAAAATAGTGCGGTGTTGCCATATTATTATGTATAATAATAAAATATGTGTGCCTCATATTTTGTTTTACCAAACAGAAGAACCAAACATGACAAACATGTTATTGAAAGTGTTTCAAGAATTTGTATCACATGTTTCAGAGTGAGACTTACGATCGACGTACCAACCCGCCCAACCATAATCAATCTATTATGATGATGATCACAATACATGGAACATATTATTCAAAAAAGCCAAAACATATTTAAGGGAAGATGGTATTGCAAGGTTTTGATCTTTTTACTTGTTCAAACATGTGATTTTTAAGTATGCATTTTCTGCAAATTATTCGAATATTTTTTACAAAAAAATGTTTTTTTAAGTTGGTTCTGTGTCATATGATATAGTTGGTACTTCAACTTTAATAGGCCAATTTTGTAGAGTTGCTGAGATAATCAACACTCGTTCGGTCTTGTGTAGAATGTTATTGGGGCCATTTGTCAATTTGTACATAGCATTTAAAAATATTGAACCTTAATTAGGAAGTAAGACATTCCCACTAACAAATGGAGATGATTCTGGCATAAGATCACGTAGGAAAGTTAAAATTCAAATAACAGACAATACCAATTAAATTATTTTTGACGTTCAAAATATGATAATCAAAGTCTTTTTTATAGATGGTAATAGTGCCAAAACAAGATCAAAGATTGAGTAGATTGGTGATAATAGTAAAGTTGGAATAAATATGATAGCGCATCAATAATATTAAAAAAGCGCAATCACAACTAAAATGAAAGTTTAGCAAAATCTCAAATGTATATAGACACAAATAGTCTAATAATTGTCAAATGGTCTATTTCAGTCTAAAAATAGATTTTATATACACTTAAAGAGTTTTGATTTCCGGTGATGATTCAACAGTGGTTTAATAGTTTTCACGAGATATATACTAGATTTGTTGAAGCGAATTAAATCGAGTTTCTTTTTACGCCAAGGTATATTTATATCAATTCTAGAAATGACCTCGTAAATTGGGGTGTAATTTGTTTTTATTAATGGTTAAATCAAGTTTTGAGGTGAAATGCCTTTTCTTGGTTAATTTGTTTGAGCTGATTCGTTGTTGAGGTTTTGTTAACATCGTTTAATTATTTAAGGTAACAAACCATCATTGTTCAATTGTAATATTTAAAAGAGTCAAAATTAACTTTACAATGACTTATATTTATTTTAGAACTTGGATGGTGAGATTGGAGCATCTACAACATGTCTGCTTTTAAATGAAATGTGTATTATGAATTTGATGGAAAACTTCATTGCAGCATCTAATTTTTAAGATCTAAAGCTCCATCAAGGTTCTTATTTAGATATAAAAATGTATCATTATAGTGGTGAAAAACAACTCTTATTGTCGCAATTGACGAATATTTTAATAATAACTAAACTATTGCTGCTTTTTTAATGAAACTTTTTTTGTTTGTTTCTTTACTTCAGATTAACTCAAAAATAATTAAAGTATTTAAACTGTTTATCAAAATGAAAATGACAAATATTAGTTTTAGATTGTACACGCTAATTAATTGGTTGGTGAATTACTTGAGTGAACATGGCCTAAGACAGCTTGTCTGAACTCAAACCAAGACTAACTGCTCTTATTCTATCCGTAAAATTTGTTCTGCTTCTGAAGCTTGGATTAGATGTATCTCTTTGATCCGCCAAACTCTTGTTTGTAATTATTTTTTTCTATATGTAAATTTCATTTTTCTTCGATTCACTTTTAGCGTTTTCACAATCTGCATAAGCTCTCAAACATTGTGCTTTCATAAATGATGATTGAAATAATTGGTTAAAACACTTCCTGCTTATTAATTACTTACTTTTTGTGTTATACGTTCTTGTAGTGAGTTTGCATTAGTCTCTTGAAACTTGAACACTTTTTCAAATTTCTTGACAAACTTACCCATCACTTATATAAGATTCATAAAGTAAGTCTTTTTATAGTGGCTTAAACTAGAGTCAACACGATCGGCTTTTGCATTATTACCGCAACAAGAACAACCGATATTTTGGGTAGTATCATTTGGATTAAAAAGACAATTTCCTAAAACAAACTATGTTATTAACAAGAAAGTAATTAAACAACAAACCTTTAATACACGTCACACATAGGACATGGAAACAGTTAGTCAAATACAACTCTAACTTGTGATCTAGTGTTGGCAAGCACTCATTACAATGCACCCAACTAGACATCATTTGGCTAAAATGACAAAATCATCGGGATGTTACCTTGCAAGTCCTAAACAAATTTCTTTTTAAGATGTAGTGACTTTATTTGAATTTGGCAACGACGCCACTTCCTTTTAGTTTAAATTAAATTCTTCCACTTCTTACATAAATGTCTTAAACTCATATTTTAATCCAAATAATATTATTTAAAATTAACATCAAATTTGTGTTCTTTGCTTTTTATAAATGTTCAATGAACAAAAATAATTTCCCTTTTTTTGAAGGTTTAAATAATTGGTTGTAAAACCTTGATCTTCAAACTTTTAATACCCTTACAGAAATACACTTATATTTATAATAAAGATATTTTTATTTAAACCCTAAATCAAGACAATGTAAAGTGAATTGTTGTTTTGCAAGCGTTAAAAATCGCGATTGCACTTGCCCATAAAAACCATGCCTTCCAACACACACTTCATTATCTGATATCATACAAAACGCAACTTACAATACAAACACTTTTCATTTAATAATATGCAATCCTTCTTAAACTAATTAAAATATATTATTCCTAATTTTGTTCCCCCAAACCACACTCTTTTTTATTTAAAATTTAACAACAAATTAGTAGTAATAATTCTAATTAAAAAGGGCATATATTTAAAAACAGATGCTGTTTATGAATTCTGCTGCTAGTATATATATTTCTTAACTTATAACACCATATCTTATATAAATGTTGCCGCATAGTGGTCGAACTTAGGTTAAAGGATCATATTGGTTGTTGTCGTTTTCGATAACACTAAATGTGTTATTTCCCGACCCCGGGATACCCTCATTATTTGTAAGAAAGTCTTGCCAGGCCAAAGACCCTACTTTTACTTACTTGACTATACAATCTTTTTTGTTCTTACTATTCTCGAGGATGTACTTTTAATAAATAGTCTCTTGGCTCGAATAAGTTAATGAGTGCTTATAAAGGCAATTAATATGCGTAATAAACTCATTTGACATCACAAATCTATCCATTGAAGGAATTTGTTTTGTTGTAAAAAAGGACTACTTTATAAAGCCTTATTCAAAAAATTCCTCATGCTTAATTACAAAAAAATATTAGTTATCTCAGATACTCTTATTTGCGTCCACCTTTCAAATAATCACATTTTATCATCTGCACTCATATGTACGTATCTCTAAACACTTTACCCTTAAATCAATTTTTTGCCACCACTTACTTTATTAGCAACACATGTTTGTAAATGAAAAAAATAATTTTATTCTTAATAATCATATCAGCAAAATAAGCATTTAAATGTTTATTTATTTGTTGAATATGATAAAATAAAAAGAATGGCGCACCCAACATCTACTCCCTACAACTGAATCTTAATAGTTGGTCGGGGTTGTATCTCTGACGCCAGTTGTCAAAGTAACATATGAATATATTTATCTATACATTAAAATATCACACACCAATCAATTGTCACTCCCTTTGATATGGAAAAGTTCAGTCGAGTTTTGATTTAAACATTACTGATAAAAATGTGTTATAGATGGTAGTGTGTGTGTGTTTCGTTGTCAATCATTTTCACATAAAACAAATTTGTCTTGTAAGGAATAAGTTCATTTTGACAAACGGATCACCTCATTTTGGGATGGGTTAACTGTTTTGTGATCTTAGGTGGATGATTAATTGTAGATTGGTTAAATTGGGTTTGTTTGTTGGTATATTTGTGTGTTAACCGAAACCAAATATATACTTTTTATTACATCTATATTTATAAACTTCCCATTCATAAAATACATAATAAAAATTTTATTTTCTTTTTTGCATAGAATTGGATTTGTATGTAAATTATCTATTCGTATCTTACTATTGCAAATCAGACAGTTCTCTGGGAAACTATATAGTAGTCTGCCACATTTATTATAGACGTTGGCGGAGTAGGAGATTATGGGAAAGTATAACCAATTATCTGGTTCTTTTAAGGACAAGCCGTGTTTGATTTGTGAAAATCCTGCTATTACTCCCAGTTCCTTTGACATATGTAGGAACTGCCATACCTTCAACGTAAGAGCCAAAACCAAGAAACAAACTTTTAAATGCAATAATAATGGGAAGTGTAAAATTTACTATAGAAACTCGGTCATGTGCGCCGCTTGCAGATGGAACAAAATTAAGGACAATAACATAGACAGAAAGGCTTCTTCTTCCTCACGGACTAACACCTCGTCCGATTCTTCTTCAGCCGCTTCTTCTTCTTCCTTTGCAGACCGGACAGGCGATATGATGACACCAGACATGTATCAATATCGTACTACTAATGGTGTCAAATTAGATCAAATAGTCAAAGAGGATATGTTAATATTTGATTTCGACTCTAATTTGGACAGATTACTCAAAGTAGTTCGAGATTCGAAGCTTTTAAAGCCTCAAGTTGTGAGAGGAATTACGTTTTATACTCCTCTACAATTACTTTCAATCGGTTTATCAAAGTTGTTTAATGAGTTGAATTACATGAAAAAAGAAGAGGTTGTGATTACAGACAGCCTAGATTTTAGAGGATTTCTTTATTTCGGGGTTAAAGCATCAAACGCCCTGGCAGAAGCTCTGAGATACTCGGCTGAGTTTATGCAATTACCTCCGAATGATAGAGAAGTCTTGTTCAGACGTATTTATCCTGTCTTTATAAATCTGGAAAGACTTTATTCTTCGATTCAAATTTTCGGAAGTGAATCTAAGGAAATAAAAATATTCTTTGATGATACTCAAGCTTTCGGGCCAAATTTTGCGGCACTAAGCAGCAGCGACTTTCCAGACGCTGAAGCAAAAAACATATTTAACATTTATAAGGATTGCAACAAATTTTTGCTCGAGTCATTATATTTGCCTTTGAAGGAAATTGCAATAGGTAAGTATTTTTGTTTTTGTTATGTGTTATTAAAGTTGGGTGTTAATTATAGATCAGACGGAATTTGCATTTTTGATTGCTAGTTACATGTTTAGTTTAGAAGACTCCTCCGAAGTTGAAGCAGAGACAAAGACGATGGGTAAAAGAATTCTGGAATCATTAAACAATGAGATGTATCAATATTATGTCTATACAAAAGGACTTCCCAACTTCGCCTATCGAATTACCGAAATCAGCAAATTACTGGCCAAAGCAGCTCGTTACGCTTCTCTAAAGAAAGAAGTTGTAGCCGCAGGTATCTACATCATACACTATACCAATTAATAACACCTCCTTTCTAGCCAAATTTTTCGACATCTACAAAAGAGACACCTTCTTGAATAAGGGCTTTGAAATTGACAGCCCTGGATTTATGTTTATACTAGGCTCATAACACACATCATCCCACACACCCACTTATGTACGTAACTATTTTTGTTTCCAAACTTTAAATTAATTAAACAAATCTTGTACTATATATTCTTATAAATGAACTCCATCCACATCATTTTCCTTTTAGTGGTGGGAGCATATGTGTTTTATTTATATACGTATCATAATATACTTATCTTATACTAGTCCTATTCATTTTTTAAATTAGTGGAATGTTTTTATACAAGTCCCTTAATAATTAAACATCAAAAAGGTAGTATCAGGGCAAGGTCTAATATTGGAGCACCACCCTTTGATTATGTTCACTTATCTTTGGTTAATCTTTTTCTTTTATCAACTTTTGGAATTCAGATCAAATGTATGAAAGGAAACATTTGTGGGGACTAAATTGTAGCTTGTGTCTTCAAATGTTAATTTATACCAATTAACCTGTTGCACCTTTGTAATAATAATGCACTATCCGCAATTACTTGAAAACAATAAATCGAACAACTAAGTTTGACATCCAAATACCACCACCCAAAACTCCATCTCATAATATTTCATTTTTAATCAATTCTAAAACACACCACCTCATGCATATTCAGATACACACAATTATGAAGGTCTCTACAAAGTTATTGTCTTATCGCTTATCATGTTACTATTTTCTTAATAACGTTTATCAGACTCAACTTTGTACTTTATCTTTCTTTGATATATTCTTTTTGGCGTGTATTTCTTTTTTAAATTCTAAGACCAAACAATAATAAGGTTTGAAAAAGTCACTCATACTAATATAAGATCCATGTCCATTATTTGAATTGTAAATTAATCTTGATATTATTTTTTTAAATATGCTGTAGTTGAATAAACTATTAGTAATGTTTATTGATTTTTTGGTGAAACTCGTGCTTATTAACCATACTTTGGAATATACATATTATTAAATTTTGTTTTATTAGCTCAATATTTGTTTGAATTCTAATTGAAGTGTACACGATTAATCCCTAACCAAAAGACTATTTATGGGTAAAGATGGGGAGTCAACAAAAAGATGGATACCAAGAGCAAATGGATGCATGTTTAATTTGCGAAGTAAGGACATTTAATTTAAAATTTAAACTTGAAATTGTAGAGTCCTAGCAATGGATCAAATTACCATCATGGAATTTCTAGTTGTCGTTCGTGTGGAATGTTTTTTAGAAGAGCTATTAATGGGGCCAAGAAATTTGTTTGTAGAAGACAGACAAATTTGTGTACGATTCATTACAAGCTTAAACAAACGTGCAAGTCGTGTAGGTAGGCTTATTTGGTAGAAAGTTTGTTTATTCATTTGGGATTTAGATTTGAGAAGTGCATTTATTACGGAATGAGGATGAAGAATCAGCGCTTTAACAATTTGGATATTGAAATTAAGAAAGAAAAGTATGAAAAAAGACAATTACCCCCTTCGACCGTCAACAAAAAGGTCAATTTGTTAGATTTAGTTGACGTCAAATACTTGACCAAAGATGATCCATGTATCAAGAGCATGTATGGTAAAAGCTTGGCAGACAAGTGGGATAAGGTGACCATTGAAAATGGTAGTCTCCATTATGACACTTCCGAGTGCCTAGCTAAAGTAACTCAAATCCTGAAGGGTTCCTTAATTCAGGTGAGTCCAAGCGATTCGAATGTCTTGCCGACGATGTATCCATTGATGTGTGGAATCAAAAAGTTGATGTCTACAGTAAATCCAAAGAATCCTAAGGAAATTCAGATTTCTAAGTACATTAGTATTAGAAAGTATGTCCTTTATTGTGAGGAATACTTTTTAGAGCTCGCGGTAGCTGTCATGCATAGTCCCTTATTCGGGAAACTATCATTTGATGATCGGAGATTGGCTTTTTCAAACCTTTACCCAATCTTTTCCATTTGTGCCTCCTGTTATTCCTCTTGGTAACTTCTTTAACACTGCACAGCTTACTTAATGTGAACCTTTCAGCGAGTTTTTTGGATATGATAGCGAAAAAAATTATTTGCTTTTTAATGGAGCACAAGCATACGAACTACTCCACGGCTTTTGTGCGGAAAAAGAAATGACACCTGAAGATTGCTTAAAATTATACTCGGCCCTTCAAGAACCTCATTATTCATTATTACATGCTATTTACATTCCAATGAAAGAACTAAAATTTAATGTAAGTTTTGTTAGGTGGTAAAGACTTCATTCAAAGGAATCCTTTTTGATTATAGTTCGTCGAGTTTTGTTATATGATTCATTGCTTTTTGTTTTCACCTGACACAGTAGATGGGTTTTCAGCAGAGGGAAAAGCTTTACTCCACAATTACAACAAACAAATATCAGATGAAATGCATAATTACTACCACAAAGTGTTAAAACTAGAAAATTATGCCTACAGAATAACTCAACAAATCAAGATTATCAACAAAGCCCAACGGTTTCATGAATGGAAAAAGGATGTGTTAAAAATATATCCTTTATTCAATGTAATTGATGCATCTGAGCTTTACCACGAAAAGAATGGATTTGCAAATATAGTTGTTTGATTTTGTGAAAAGAGACTTTTGTTTATATGATCTCATTCATTTTAACAAACATTTATCCCATAAAGTAAACAAAGATACACATATTTTTTAACTTGACTTCAAATTGACTCCATGTCCTAAATAAACTTACACAATTCATCTATCATCTTTGAAGTGTTTCCTCAATCTTACACCTTATTACTATTTAATGAAGTTGTAATAAGGATGCTTATATGTGGTGAATAAATAATTAAAAAAACCCTTAAGCTTCCTCATAAACATTTAATGTATGGAAGCTACATTAATAAAGTTGTAATAATCTTTTTAAAAATAAATCCACATCCTTGTACTTTGATTGATAAGAGGTGTGTAAATATGATATGTTTGAAGTATATTTAGATGTGACATCATTATATCAAACCATAAAATGATGACGTCCAACATTTGTTATAATTATGAACATAGATAACAATTTGCTCCTACCAAAATAACGTAGTTGAGCTTTAAAATTGATAAATAAATATAGATGTGTGCGTATGTATCTTATTTGAAAGGTTGTTATTTTCAGATAAGTATCTATAATCTTTTTTTAAATATTTGCTCCATTGAATTTAAATGTATGTAATTGGTACCTTTAAAGGTTCATCACAAACTTTTAATCTTTAGTTCATGCTTTTAGGTAAGTAGGTTAATAAGGGATTTGAGATAGCTACAGTTTAGTCTGTTAATTTGAGTGGATGAGCCAGGGGTTTGGATTAGTTGTAGTTGTTGGGGTGTTTGATGAATTGAGCAATTATTGAATGGAGTGTAATTAGCTAGTAGGACATGCAATGAATAAATAGTATTATTAGATATGTAAATGAAGATTAATAATATACGGCAAGTATATTTATTAGAAAAGGAAGTAAAAATATTTGATATAATAAATGATGTAAATATCGTTATTTATAAGTGAAATTTAACAATACCTTCAAAATTACTACATATATTTGCAAATTACTTCCACACACGTCACTTGATTATAATAAAAAAGTGTTTGATAATATTTAGAGGATGCATTATATCCCAATTACGTTTTTAAGTTGTAAAGCAGCAACAGTTCTTACACACTTCTTCGCTCTTCCACATACCAAACGAACAATCTCTTCTCTAGTTGTTAGTTATCTAATCTTAAACCGTCTTTTCATAATACATTTGGCAATCACATAAAACAACATTATTGTTAAGCAATTCGGCAAAAAGGTTAACACTGTATCCGCAATTCATTGCAATCGGTTGTAATCATTTAAATGGTTTCTAACATTTAACTTCAGACATTAAAAAAGTAATTAAATGATATTGCTCTTTTGTTGCTGATTCATAAGCAGTAACTTTACAAACAAAATGGAGTCTTTTTACACTTTCGAATAAATGTAAAAGTAATTTGATTGAAGGATAATAAGAATCAGCAAACAAAGGAAGTTTCAGTTTGTCGGTCTTTGAAAGCATCAGTTATATTATGCCTTCACCTTCTTCTTTGTTTTTATTTTAAAAAACGAAAAATGTCAAAACAAAGAATTTCCTCAATTGTAACATCATGTACAAGATTAATGGATACTATTACATCTCAAAACCATTAACCTTTACTATTTCTGAGGAAGATAATAGTAATATGTTTACAGATGAAGACGATGAAAATGACTTGATTGAAGACAGTTCCTCATTCGTCTTAGCAAAAGAAAGAAATCAAATGATTAAAATACAATAATCAACATCTTCTAAGGTTTTTGAGGCAATGGCTCATTAAAGTCAAATGAAAGTATAAAAGTTGGGTTAACTGAATAATTTTTAAATGTATGTTCGGCGTTGTTCCATTTCGAATAGTTGGAAATGTACATGCCGGCAGGAATACAAATCTGTTATTTTTGGATATCTCTTTTATTGATCTTAAATTATCAGTATATTTGGACGATTCCGAAACCATGGTCGTGGATTTGAATTTTCTTTAAATTCAAGATTCATTCACATCCTCAAATTTGATAGTCTCTTTTATTAAGATTACATCTTGTTAAGCTACAAACTTGTAATTGAAGCTGAATCAGTCACCAATTTAGTTGTTGGCTTTATAATAAAATCCGTTTTATCTTTGGATAAAGGTGGAGTGCGGTTGTTATTCCATCCATTTGACACATTATCATGGTATGTTTCGGTGATTAGGCTAAGATTAAACGGCCCTTTGATGAACATCTTTGCTAATCCGTAATCATTTCTGACAAACTTTACCAATTCTTTTGGTGGCAACATTTTTTGTTTGTTGGACGTATGAGTCCTTGTCAAGTCTAAGGTTCCACTGTTTGCAAATTTAATAAAACTCTTGGTTTGTAAAAGAATGAATATTATTTACCAGATTACAAGTCTGGACTAAAAATTTAGAATGCAATTTCATGAATATTTGAATTGGTATATCCTTTGCAGCACCACTCAAATCCATTGCTTGGTCTGGATAAAGAATTTGATAATTAACAAAATGCTTGATTCATACAACACAAAATGAACACGTTCATAAATGCAAAGCCTTGCCGAAACAAGTCATACACGTAAAATGACGTTTCTTTAAATCATCTAATCTACACAAAGCAACTTAAAAGATGGCAAAGTAGTTGATATTTAGCTACACAAGTTATTAATTTGTAACAAGTTAACTAAAAATTGTTGTAATCTGGTGCTAATGAAGTTCCAATTTGGGATTCTTTATTGTTTTATTATTTATCACTTTGTAAAAGATTTGAAATTGGTTTTGTACTTTTATCTAATCAATCCCAATCAACAATCACTGTTAACAAGTTTTTATTCGTTTCATAATCGGAGTACATGGCAGTTTGTAATAAATTAAAAGTAACAGCTAGATCTTTATGGTTGATAAGTTTTTTGAGTTCAATTACCAAAGCCATCCCAAGTAATATTACTTTAAAATGATCTTTTATGGTCAGTTTTAAATTCAAAAAACTAAAATACATTAAGGTGTTTTGGCAAAAGTTGATAAATCTAAATATGTGGTGATTAATTTGATTGATAAGCATATTAAGTTTGAATTTAAATGTAAAACTTTTATCAAAATTGGAAGATTTTATTGCTTTCCGAGGTTGACGAAAGATGTAATGTTCTTACAATTGAAATCAAACATATCTTCATAAATACATTTGCAATGATGTTGAAAGTAAAAGACATTAATATTACTTAAAGTTTAACTTTCTACAAAAATAATATCCATCTCATTAAATACAATTTAGTGAATATAGTTTGATTTATATTTTTACGTAACAAGTTTAACGAACAATGCCTACCAAGAATGCAAATCGAAACACTTAATTTACCCTTTTCAATTACCACTTCAAAGTATATATCAAAGTATATATCAAAGTATTTGAATCAAAATAATTATATTTTGTAAATAAACAGCATCAAAAGCTAATAAATGTTTCCAAATAAATAATGCCATAATGTCAACCATAATTATGTAATTTGATCAGTAATCATTCCATCAACTATTAATTATTTTTCATGGACATATCAAGAATATATAATTGTATTTTTGAACACATCAACAAAGAACCAATTATCTTCATGAACAAATCAAAAATTAAATATTTCTTTCAATTCATTAAGGTACATACAAAAATCATTTGTTTATTTGGGTGAATGGCAAATAGTACACTACTAAACCAATCAAATTTTAGAACAAACATCGTCTTTAACTTAATCACCTTTCCCAGCTAGTTGAACGCCCCATCTTTTTGATTAACAACTCACTATCATGCCATTTATTCCAAATATACACACCACTTTTAGAACTCGTTTTAGTTTCCTTTGCAAGATTGTTGTTCTCTCATTTGTACTAACATATTTTGCAGGTAGGTAATTCATTCATTAACACCTTTGATTTGCCATTGACATTGATCAAGCAATTATAGCGATTTATTTATATTTTTCTCAAAAGTATCTCCCCACCGTCATGTTGTTCATGTGCTTTCATTGACTAATTTATTTTTAATTCATTTTAGGAAACACGATCTTTCTTGATCTATTACCAAAGAACATTTGCTTGATATTCCCATATTACATCCATCAAATATGGGTGACAAAGATGACAAGTTACCATCGGATGCCATCACAACAAACGAGCAAAAATTAACCGAACCTGCAAAAGACACAGCTCATCATCTTATACAATTTGTTTATCACTCCGACTTAACTAAAAATAAATCTTCAAAACTACTCGAAGATAATAAGGAATTAAAAAAGTTGCCCTCCATACTTAATCCTCTTAAAGGAGATAAGAAGGTGAGTGAGTCGAGGAAAAGAACATTTGGCAAATTCAATTCTTTGAATCAAAATGGAGACATTAAAGTAGGGAGAACAGATGATATGCCATTATTAAAAGCATTCCCATTACAAGGCACGTCTGAAGGTGTAGATGGCAGCAAAAGGCAAACTTCCCCATCACATCAATGTGGGAACAATTTAAGGGGAAAAGATGGTACAGCTAAAAATGATACCGTTGTTGGTACCGAGACGGGAAAGTCATCCCAAAGAACTCGAAAACAGAAGGAGATTGTTGATTTGGACAGATCACATCAAACTAAACAGTTTTTCAGAACGTTGTTTTCGAAAAAGAAAACAATTGGAATTGTCTTTAGACTAGATAAAGATGGCCAAGCTTTTAATATTAAAACATCAAAACAAAGAAAGGATAATCGGAGTGAGTGTTATGGCATCAAGGAGTGTGGCAAAGTCATTCAAAAGAAATCGAGATTATTTGGAGTTAGGAGTAGAGTTGGTATGAATACTCACAAGGTCCCTTTAGAAATTGAAGTTGTCTATGAAGCCAAAAGGGGACCACCATTTCTTAGGCCAAAACATAATAATGTCCTCCATGCCAAACCATCCCCAAAGGCTGTTGATAAGAAGAAGAAACGACGTGCTTTGAGAAAAAAGCCAGTATCTGGTATCCTAGAACAAGAATCAAACCCGACATCGTCTGTATTTCTGGGACCAAAAAAAGTAAAGAATATTTTAGGGTCAATGGGAAATATTGATGGACCGTTCCCGGATAAAATTGGGAATCAGTTTGATTTACGAAACGATTTTGAATCGAAAAATAGAAAACAAGTCACAATTATTAAGGAACGAATTGTTGATAAAGATGGGACATCGCTTATAATTCCTACAGATGAAACAATCACACATGTTCTTAGAAGAAAAATTGATGGTCATCATCACGAGGACAGAATACTACGTGTTATCAAATCAAGGAACGAAAGTACCATTTCCGAGAAAATGAACATTCAATCTTTGTTGGAGAGAGGTATTATAAGAAAAAAGGTTGAAACCCAGTGTGGTTGGGATGGCCGTAAAAGAATTCGAGTTTACAAAAAAATCGAGGCTGATAAAAATGTACTAGATACATTTGTAAATGAACTACCTCAAATAGAGACTAAGGCGGATGATTTAATTAATAGATGCAAGTTAATTCGAAGACGTCCTGTCAAAAACAATAGAGATATTTGTGAATCTGATTCAGAACAACTAGGCATTGAAAGAAAGGAAAAAAGGGTTAGATTAAAAACAACAAAAGACAAACGCACTGACCACAATTCATGTATAACAAATACCATTAGATATGAATATTACAGCTTCGAAGACTACTCAACTCCCCAACAAATAGAAATGAAAAAGAAGGGCTTACCAGTTGAAACTAAAAAACCACTAACATTCATCAGACTTGGTCAAACCGAGCCCGAAGAATGTAATCCTTTTCAAAGTACTACTAAGAAATGGCCCAAACAAGAAGAAACTCTCCCGCCCAAGAAAGCTCCCCCAAAACAAGAAAATGCACTAAAAGAGCATGAAAGAAAACTGAATCAAATTGATGTTTTCGAGAGGGACTATAATTCAGGTGAGGAAAGTGTGCCAAAATACAAAACAGTTCCTGATAAATTCCACATCCCACCAGACGTCGTGACCACTGGATTTGTTTGTATAATTTGCGAAGACAAATTTGTTAAAATGATAAATCGTTCTGGTAAAACAATTTGCCGGGCATGTTATATTTCATTTCGGAGATTTGGGAATTCAAAGGTTATTAAGATAAGGAAGTGTTTGATAGGAAATGGAGGTTGTGCTGATAATATAAATATTCCTGTCCTTTGGTGTCCCCATTGCCGAGTCAAAAAGTGTCTCAAGGTAAGGTTTTGATGTGTGGGATGTAATTGAGATGTAATTTATTTAGGCCGGCCTACCCTGGACAAAGCAAATCGACGAACTAGAAGCCTATTTATCGGATGGTTATGATTATTCCCATAATATTGAAAATTATAATGAGGTGCGGAGAGCACGCAAAATTAGAGCCTCGAGAAGAGATATTATCAAGAAGACAGGCTACAATACTTATGGAATTATAAAAGAAAGTAAGATGAATGCTGTCTTGGATTTTCCTCGAAAATTAGTTTCTGTTCAAAAGCATTTCAAAGAAATTGGTACTATTTTAAGCCATAGAGCAATTTTATGTATTCCCAGGCATTTGTTGACTGTTTTTAAAGATCGTAATCTCGTGGCCATTGAATACGCAATGCTCACGCTGTTGAGAGATTTAAGCTTTCCTTCGTATATATTAGTTGAGACTGTGAAACAATCCTCACTTAACATGACATTAGCCTTCCAACAAAGAGCACGAAAGCTATTAGCAAATTCCTTGATGTACGTGCCAACTTTCTGCCTAATTCAAGGGATCGGAAGAACTTTGCTATTCAACCAATTCTGGCCCAAATTTTGGATTTTGGAACGAGTCTTCACCTCCATCAAAGTATTAGGTCCATCTGCCGATTATGAAATGCTAACTTCAGAACATGAAGCATGCACTAAAAATGTTTTAATATTTGAAGGTTGGGAATTACCGTTTGAGAAACAAATTCATTGGACAGATCTTGATGGATGCGTCAGAAAGTTAATTAGAAGTTGCATTTATGATGCTTTTGTCGAAATGCAGTTTACATCCCAAGAATTTATTGCTCTCCTAGCTATTATTTTATTTAAGCCGCCGAAAAAAATGATTGGTTTTAGTGAAACAATGTATGGCTATTGTGAGACTGCTTTAAAGGGAATAATGCAGGATTTGGAAGATTATTACATCAAACGAAATCGCAGAAATTGGATGAAACGATTGACTGCTTTGATGTTAGTGGGTGAAGCGACGGAACAAATATTGGAAGCTAAGATCAAAAATATGAAGACAGCTGAAATATTTGATATCAAAATTGTTGACCATTATTATGAAACGGCTATAGGTGTTGATGATCCACGGTTTGAGTTTTTGAAACCTCCCATTTTAGCAGATCAAAAAAGTAACAAGAATATTGTGATAGTGAAAGATCAGTTCAATTACAAAGCAAAAGAAGCATTCAAAATTCAATTTAAGGACCATCAAAAGGAGTTGAGCCAAAGTGAAATATTAAAAGGTGCCAATGATCTTACAAATGATACCGATTCTGATGATGTATTAAACAACACTCCCCGTTCCAAGTTAAAAGATGTCGTTTGGAAAACAAGAGAAGAACGAAGTAAATTAAAACTATTGAAAGAAATAGATGAGGACATTCATGGTAAATTGACCACATTGAAACGAATCAAAGAGTTACGTGGTCCAAAGTTGTGCATCATGGATCCGGATCATCGATGTATAATTGAGCAGGTTGAAAAGCTGGCAATGTTTCGCAAAGAAATGGTTCAAGAGGGTCTTGATGAACTTGTAAACCAACTTACTAAACAAAAGGCTCCCTATGGGGGTACTAATACAGCTCCCATCCAAGATAAACCTAAACGTAAATGTACTCCCCACAAAACAGACACTAAAATATATCAATGGCTTGATGAAATTGAGGATTACCATTACCGAATAATACTAGATGCTTACCAAAACACTGACTTAATTAAGAAAAATGATTCTTATGATGCTGTAGCTGCCTTTTCTAGAAGTGGGAATAAGTTTGAGCAAGCAAAATGTAAAGTTAAAGTTGAGCAATACGAGCACGAGTTCAATGATTACATCTTGGAAAGGATAAACTCAAAAAACAAGAATCTTTTTAATTTATACTTTACAAATGAACAATTGCATTTTGCTTATTCACGACAGTGGTTGCTTTTTAAAGCCAAGTATAGAAGAAATATGGCCGTTTATAGAGCTTCTATATTGAGGTATTTGAATAATAAAGATGGCATTCACGGCATTCAACGGTCTAAGCCGATCCGAAGTCTTACTAGATTGGTTTTTAATACACTTACCAGAAAGAACGAGAGACTCGTCGAGGATTGGGAAATTGAAATGTGGGAAGAGGAGGATAAGGAGTTTAGGGAATGGCAAAATGAAAAGAAGAGGGAGATGGATAGGGTGAAGGGTTCCACTTCTACAAAGGAGGCAAATCACGATATCGAACAACATCTCCGATCAGAGACTGTAACTTCACTTTATGATTCGGAGGGTAGAAGGAATAAAAGCGACGACACATTTCCTGTAAAAATAAATGGGTTTGTGGAGGATAGTAGTTTGGTGGAGATTCAAAGGATAGATAATTCAGAGAAGGAGCATCATGCTAATTCTAAAGAAGACCACCATGTTAGTCATGATTCAATGAAAGATAATGATGCGAGTTCAGTAAATATGGAAGTAGCGGTTAATGGTTGTGATTATATTAGTTGTGAAGAAATAGTGTGTTCGAGTAGTGATTTAAAAAAAGACATTCATTGTTCAGATGAGGGCCCAATAAGTCCACTGCTAACTGAAGAAGACGAAAAACATTTGTTGAGTAATCTTGGTGAAAACATCACAAAATTGTTCGTAAAAACAATGGAAATGCATGCAACTTCTGTGGAAGGAAACACATATGGTGTTCGGAATAATTTAGGCGAAGCTCTCAGTCCATTATTTAGAGAAGCTACTGAAAGAGTACTTGTGTCAGAATTAATGGGAATTGACGTTGATGAGATTGCTAAAGACATTTCCGGAAACACAAATACTTCATTATGTGAAGAAAAATTGGATAAACTTGATGTTATCTGTGATGATAATCTAAGTTATGGCAAATCTGCACCAACGCCGAATGAAGGGACGAAAAGATCTCCATTTGCATCATATGAAATAACTCAAATTAACAACATAATAGAGAGTGAAATCCAAGAAATCGCAACTGCCTCGGAAATTGCAAAAGCAATAAAAATGATCGACGCCAAAATGTTTGAAATTGCTTCATGTGACGCTACCAATCAACCCGATCCATCAACAGATTACCTAAACCAATTTAATTGATACTTCGAGTAATGTTTCGGACCTGACGTCTTGCCATGTTTTAAAGATTAGATCTGTTGTGTAATAATCATTTCCAGTTTATTGGTAACTCCCATTGCACATGCGTCTTAAAATAAATTTTTTATTCTCAAAAAATATCTTTCCACCTTGCCATCAATCATCTTTTATAAGACTTCCCCTAAACGACACATCACCCGATTTTTAAATTATATGTATCTGCATATTTTTTACTTCAAAAAATAATCATATAAAAGAGGTATCTTTGTTATCTATAAATGGAAAATAACTTCACGATATTTTCAGCTCCTCTTGACAAGGAGAAAAGATGTGGGTGATGAGTATTAAGATGGTGCAAAAATGGTACTTTTTGCAACATCACCACAAACATCACACATTAAACTTTTTTGATCCTTTTAGTTTTGTCGCTTGCAATTAGAATGTAGAGACCTGTTTATACACCTATATAAAATACCATTATCCGTTTGAGAGATGTGGTCTAGGGTGGGGTAGATGAGTAGTTTGTACTGATATATATATATGCACACACATACTAATTTCTTGGTCAATATATTTTAGTGTACTTTTGGTGAGGTGGTATTAAGTGAAAAATTCAATTTCATAAACTTACTTTCGGATAGTATTTGTAGTCGGAACCATTTGACGATGGTAGTTGCATATGTAAATGTTAGATGCATATAGTTTATTTTTATATTGAATATGCATCGCGAACACTTTCTCTAATAACTTTATGATTGTTTTAATGGAAATTACTTTTCTCTGACGTCCAACACAACAAATCCCCCATTGTTGAGGTGGAGACAGAGGTTAAGGATTGCGGGGCAAAAAGTGTGTGTCTGTAGTGAAGGAAACTACATTACTCTACAATTTCTTAAGCCGGTCCCTTTTTGTCCCGTTCAAGTTGTGGTCTTTATTAATATGAATCATATTTTTTAGGCTTGATTATTGTAATTTGTTGGTGCTATTAAAAAATGAATCAAACAGATGTTTGTTTAGTTTGCGGTTCCAAAGATCCAGGCTTTCATTTCGGTAATTACTTTGAAACTGAACTATTACATTAATGTGTCCTTTTAGGAATCAATGTCTGTGTGAAATGTGCAGCTTTCTTTAGGTGAGTAATTTATTTTGTTGCTCAAACAGAATTTGTAACTCGAAACATAGTATTCCAAACACAAAAAAGATTATTTTAAACACAAAAGTAATTTTTATAATGCAAATTAAATAGAAAGTTAAATAACGATCGCTAAATCATCTTAAATCTAACTACACAATGATAAGATGTCAAATGAATCATAAATAGTCATGTTAAAAAATATAAGATTAGATGGTGTTGTCAGGAAGGTTTTATTGGAAATGATTTTCAAAATAACCATTTTTGTGCCCAAATAAATTTGCTTTTCTTCCACAAATTTTCTTTCAAATAAATTGATAATCTTTATTCCTTTTTAGACGAGCTAAAATGAGCGACAAGGTAAAATAATTGCTGCCAAATCACATCCATACATATTTTCAGACTTTTATATGTCGTAGAAACACAAATAATTGTAATGTATCAGAGTATGATGGTATGTTTGATTATGTTACCTCACAAAGTAATTATTTTATTGGTAGGAAGGATGTGTAAGCAATGTAAGCTTGATCTCAAAATATGATGTCAATCGAAGTAACAATTCATTTAGGTAGATTTTCAAAATGTGAAAGAGCGGGCATGCAATGGAGAGGTCCAAGTGCTAAGAAAAAGGACAGGGAAAGGAGTCAAGTCAAAGGTCAAGAACATAAAGAGAATGATAATTGGATTGAACAGAAACCTTGTACGTCTTTAGAAAAAGCTCAAGACGTGACTACAGAATTAAATGAGAAAAAGGAGCAGCATAAGGAAAAGATATCATTCGAAGATTTTTCAATTATCCTAACAACTGGCAATGGAACCAAACAAAGAGTTACCTCCGAAACAACATATATTAAGATAAAGCATTTCCTAGAAGGAAGTTACATTCCCCCTTCATGGGACAATTACAATTGCCGACCAACCTTATTAGAATCCCTAAGCAATGCCTTTGCAAATTTATTAAACCAATCCTATCCTACCTCCCCAATCTATGTTACAGAAATATTAAGTCTAAAAAAGTATGTCAGTTATTGTGAACGTTGCGCCATGTTATTAGGTGAAGCTTTAATGTATTCTCCCGAATTTTGTGCTTTCTCAGTAGGTGATAGGAAGTTGATATTTAAGGTGTTTCATCCTATATTTTTAACACTAGAAAGAATTTATACTTCTATTCAATATTATGGAATTATGGACAAAAGAAAAATTTTATTGTTCGGGGACGATATTGCATATGATACAAAAGTCACCGGTGTCAATGATTGTATTTTGGAAGAAGCTGACAGAAATTTATTTATTAGATTAGCTGGTCCTATCAATGCTTTCCTTATCAACACATTGTATCAACCATTAAAAGAATTGCAGGCGACATCAGTTATGGAATTTACATATCTGATGGCTTCGTCTCTCTTTTCCACTGATGAAATTCCTGAAATATCCGAAGATGGTAAAGCAAAGGGTTTCGCTTTCAAAAAATCTTTGAATAATCAAATCCATGACTATTATGCGTCACTCGGAATTGATAATTATGCCTTTAAATTAACTCAGATGATCAAAATCTCAACAAGATGTAGAAAGTTTTGTGCCATGAAAAATGAAATGATAGTGACAGCCAAAATATTTAAAATCATCAATCTATTTCCTAATGAAAAGGTGGCTGGGGATGTTTCGAGAAATTCATTTTAGGGTATTTATTGTTAGTATTCTATATATTTTCTAATTTTAGTTAGTAAAGATCTTTTTAAAAATAAATATTTAATTAATTTTCGATTTGTTTGCTTAGGTGAAGGGTCGTATTTGAATGAGTTGAAGTTTGATTTAAAGAAACTTAGATTTTTAATTGTATTTTGGTGGTGGATTAAATTGATGTTTGGGGAACTTTGGTTAAAACAGTGTAAGCTTTATAAAAACGGATATTAAAGGAGTAAAGCATTCTAATTATTAATTTACAAAGTGTGGTGTTTGATGTTGGGCTGGTTGAATGTTTGATGGTTCAAATGGCCAGATATCAATTTGCAATCTTGTGATGAAGTTTAATATTATTTATTGAATAATTATATTATAGTGATTTGGATAAATCAATTAAATAGCATATGTAATGTTTTGCATAAAAAACTGTTGATTGTTGTAAGATTTAGTTTAAAAATTTATTCTAAATATATGCTCCTGAATGCTTTAACAATTGAATAAATGAATGGAGCAATATTTGTTAATTTAACATTATTTTTATACACTTCTTATTCATTTTCTTTCAAGCCAAATAAAAGTAGATTTCTTTGATTTTTTTGAGAATGTCAATATTGTGTGAAACGTTTAAAAATAAGAAAAGAAATGTTAGTAACAGAAAAAGTGCAGACACACAATTTCTTATCAGATTGAACACGCGTACTTAAAATAGTGTAGTAGCAATGTGCAAAATCACAATAGAATAAGTCACTTTTGTACTAAAGTGTAGTAAAGAAAAAATTTCCATCGTTTGATACTTACGTATGTCAAAGTTGATAATATAATATTTATAGATATTATAAGTAAACCGTATCAAAAAAGTTTTAAGACAAACACTTATTGAAATAATAATATGATACAAAGACGAGTATTCAAATGTTAAAGAAATAAATCAAATTAAGTTTTATTGCCAGTTGAATCCCATGCATAATTGTTTGGAACCGTATCACAATCAACTTGACCATTCCACAAATTAGCTTGCTGATTATTGAATTGAACAAAATTTGATAAAATTGTGTTTTGAGTTTGAGTATTTGTTGTGTGAAGGGCAGTAGAATTCGATGCTTGATTTTCAGGGAACGCATTTGGTATGTGAATTGGCATTAAACTGATCACAATATTGATGAGATAGGCATGGAGTTTGAGATTGTGTTGGATATATGAATGACGGGACATAACTGATATAAGTTGCATCGGCCGATGAAGTTCGAATAGAAGTATACTCAGGATTATTAATTGCACCATCATCTTACAAAATAATCGGAACCATTTTTATGTAGTCAGAATTGGTATCAGAGATGACTGGAACAGTTTCTTTATACTCTAGATTTGGGCCTTGGTCATTTATTGGAACATTTTGCATTAGATCTCCTTTCTTGATAATTTGCTGCAGTTCATTAATGTAATCTGCACCGCTAATCGAATATCAATTTTCTCAACACGTTGTCTTTCTGTCTAATTAGGCTTGAATTGCTCCTGGCCTTTTTGAATAGCATGATTTTGAGTCTTGGCTAGGATGAGCATTAGAAAAGTTATTAGTAATTTGAGAACACATTGTAGATAATAAATGAATAGTTTGAGAAAAATTAGGCAGCTTAGATCACTTTAAGACGAGAGCAGATCTTTCTTAAAAGTGAGTCGACAAGGAGTCAATTCTATTATAGATTGTATGACATGCCAGTCCAAATGCCGAAATGAATCTTAAATGCAACAGGATCATCTTATGTAAATAATATATTTTTCAAGTTTTAGTTTTGAACAGCAATGGTACCTTTATCTCTCAACTGACTGAAGATACATTTTGGATAATCTAATTATGTTAGCAATTAAAGAGATATCAAGAGTGAGTAATTTTATTTAGTCAAAGTGTGTGGTAAACGAATAAAACACGAACTACGAAGTCATCCTATACGACACCTTATATACTATTTATTATCAGGTTGTTTGTATCAATCAAATACGTTATTTGATTCTGATTTGTCTAGACTAAACCAAGAAACATATTACAAACAAATTATTTATAAAAAATCGAATGGCTCTGATTAGTTTATCACTTTATATTACTTCATAAGTTACAATATATTTGGTCTAAATGGGATCAAATATTTTATTAGCACAAATTTATTTAAAAAAGTTGGATAGCATTTATTAACATACACACATTTTGATAAAACATAATTACAATGACATTCGGAAAAGATATTTAACTACGAGAATAATTTAGTTGACAAAATGAAATTAGTAATTAGGAATATGTACAGTTTCAAATAATATTTCGATTGCATTTTGATTATCAGTTTTGGCATCAAAATAGTACATTTTCTTGTTATCCTCAACTTTGTTTTTTTTGTTCCCACAAATTCTTGGAGTCGAATTTATTTTTACAATATCATCTCTTCCCTCTGCCAATTCTTTTTTAAAACTATTGATAAAGTCAATCGTATTTTGGTGACAATCACCACCTTCTGCGTATACTTCCTTTCTGTCAACAGTGAACTTTTGATGTGGAAAGAATTTGTAAAACAAAGGTATTTTGTCAATAATAAAAGCAATTCTATTAATTTTCTTGGGGATGCCCTTTCCAGTCAACTTACGACAAAAATCATTAGAAAAGTTGTTACAATTTTGCTTTAACAGATGATAATTTTTACCCTGATACGTTGAACTCAATAATTTGATCAAAGAAAGTACTTCTTTTTTGTCTAAATTTGTATGTCCAACGAGCAAACTTTTTTTAAAAATAAAGGACTCATTGGTACGGTTAGCTTGCTTTGGCCAAATTGTAGATATTCCGGACGTTTCAAAGGCATGTCCACTGTACATAAATTCTGCAATATATTTTAATACAACTAATATCATATGTCATTTTCTTTCAAAATTACCTGTCCCAAACAACTCAACACCCGTATGATAAACTCCAGCTTTACTCCAAATGCCGTTCAATTTTAACTTGTAAATATTTAGAAGAATAGGTTCCTCTTTCATTTTTTGAACAGCAAATAATTATCAATCACGACTAAAGAGCTATTTATTTAATTTTATCACAAATGTTATGTAATTTTTACGCATTTATAAATGGAGAAATAAGTTTACATTATTTGGTTTATAATATTTAAAATAACTTTGGCCAGTCAATACTCGCGATCATCAAAAAGGTTGGCAAAAGTAAAATCAAAGCCAGCCATAACTACAATTTGCTAAACGTCCAAAGATAGAAGGCAATGGGTGTAAGGAGTTCCAAACATGCGAATTCAAAGCTTTACCAAACATCACATCAAACACAGGCAGAAGAAAGCAATCACTCAAAGAGTGACAAAGGATAAGTCTATACAGCCACCACCAAACAATCTCTTCGTAGAAGTTCCAGATCATTACGGATTGTATCGTTTCTGTCTATTGATACAATTCTACTAATCCCGCCAACTAAAGATTTAACATCCACCAAGAGCGTAATGTAAGCAACAAAGTTGATGCCATGCTAGGAAAGTGTAGTAAAATTTTTTGTTTCAGATGGTACATTTGGTGCCTGATTCGAACATGTAATGAATAACTTTCATATTAATTAATAATATCTTTATTCTAGGTTTATTTGCCTAAATGAAAAGACTCTGATTAAAAAAAACACTCCTACCCAGCTACCAAGCATTTAAAATTGCCATAAAAAGAGATGTTCTGAACCAAGCAAGACTTCCCAAAAATCGTAAGCTACCAAAACTTTAAAGAAAATAACTGTTAAGCAAACGAAAGACATCATTATTATTAATAACTTCTTTTGCCTGCAAAGATACTAATGGCTTGTGGGGGGCTTTTAACTTCCCATTGGTCATTTGATATAATCTAAACCTAACTAATGGCTTTTTCTTTTGTTTTTAGCATTTGAGTAGATCTATTATTGCATCGGCATGTCATTGTTGGGGGCATCGTTAGCGGATGTTGGAAAAGCTATCTAGCAAACATAATTTAGCTTATGACTTGCTTGCAAACAGAAGGTTTTGCTTACGAAAAAATTGGACGAATTGGGAGATGTGAGTTTTTTGTTATTTTTAACAGTCTAATTAAAAGTTAAGATCAAATCTGGAAACAGCTTAGTTAATATTATAGTTTTCCGATTCAGCTGACAGTGGTGTTTGGAATGCTATGAAAGTCCAGAATAAATGAATTCATTTACAATCTGGATTGAAGGGAAAAGTCAGACGAAGTTTAGGACGGCTTTTTATTAATTGTGAGCAAACGTTAGAATTGGACAGAGGGGTGATTTACACTAATTGAATTAGTCCATCAACAAACTTAGAGTTGGTGATTTGTGGTATCTTGCAAATACAGCTTAAATGCAGTAAAGAAATGAAGGTTCGACGAGTATCAACGGGAGGATCTATACCCAAGACTGGTACGCAAAACAATCTTCGGAAAGGATCCAAATAATGGGTTGTTGATTGGAAACAATGGATCGACGTATGCGATAAGGGAAATCCACTTAACCAAATATATCTTTTATTGATGGACAACTTAAATAGAACTAATTATTGTGGTAGTAAAAATTAGGAAACAAGAAAGAATAATTTAAATTGATAATTGGGAATGCATGTAACTTAATCTTTTTAAGTGTAAATCTTTACTTATTCTGATATTTGTGGCTTGTTTCAGTAGTATTTAATAATAAAATAGGTGACGAATAAATGTGTTTCTGACTTAAGTATTAGGCAGAAATATTTAATATTTTGTAAGTTGATTAATGAAAAATATAATCAGGCAGAAAATGTCATAAACGGAATATTTTTTTGACATTAAACAGTGTCAATGAATGTTGGTATATATTTGTGCTTTGTCTTTTCCACATATCTTTAATCAAATCATTTTTTAGAATGGATTATAGTGTTGCCTTAATGGGATTAAATTTCATTTAAAAAACATAAATATAAATACATTCAATCAAATGTAATGTTATTACACTATAGCATTTGATGATAAATATCAGCCGATCTGACTGGTGGATACTTTGGTGACCACTACCCCATCGATCGCCACTTATATATAAAAAGACACGTTAATGGCCATAGGACAACAAAAAATGTATATCTATTTAATGGGAGACCTTCTTTTCCAATTAATTCGTTGCTAAATCGTAACGTTAATGAGTTCATCTTCAAATAATGAATGAAAATGCAATTGACAAATTATCTTAAAATAAACATTCAAATAGTATTCATTAAGCCTGCTATTCATACAAATCTAGATAAAGCATTTAGTTTCAAGGGAAATTTGACAAAAAATTAGACCAACTAAAACAAATAATACAAATATGACTTTGTCTAATATTTACGAATTGTTACTTTTTGTGAACATATTCACTTTAGTTTGTCCAAACACAACCAAATCCTTTCTTATGTTGAAGATATGTAAAAACAGCAACATGAAAGTCAAAGTAGAGTAGCAGTATTATTATTCATTAAAACATAAACAAACTGTATCTTTAGCTTATCTTTGTTAGTAATGGTATAAATACTTTAGGATATAATACCATGTAGAGGGAGTTGTTGTTATTTTTTATTATAAAAATAAATAACCCTTCAATCAACATCAGAGTAAATTGGTTTTTTGGATAAAATGAGAGAAAGTCACGGTTCAGCTAGGTTTGAGGTGGTTGTTTCTTTAATCATTTGAAATAGCCATGTATGTAGTGCCATTGAGGGCAATACAATCCTTAGTATTCAAAAGGTTATGAATAAATAACAGAGTTCCCTTTTTTTAACGACTATGTTAAATAAAAAATGCTTGATGAATTGGTTATATCTAGTCTTATTTGATGAATGATGGCAAGATTTATTAGTTGATATTTATTTTCAATATTAAACAATAAATAATCCTTCAATAAACTATAAAGTTCTAAACTCAAAGTCAGAAACTTTTAATAATTCCATTATCCAAAATGAAAGGACAACTTTTACTTATTCCATTAACATGTGGATATGTTTATACTTGAAAGTCCAACTTCAAATTGAATCACAGAATAATTTGTCTAGAATATCACATACCCAAACAAAGTAATTTATTCAGTAGCAGCAGCCCCTGAAAGTTAGGCGATGTAATAAACTGTCAATGGAAGTATGAAAATTAATTTTAAACTTCATTAAATCATTTTAAATGAGCTTATGACACAGTGGATATTTCTTTACACTATAAAAGGGATGTCTTTTGAACATAGACTGAAAGTTTTTTTATTTTGCCATTATAAAATGTTTGGTGGTTAGTTGTGAATTTTTTAATAATAGCTTGTCTTTACTTTTTGTTGTATCTTTAAAACTGCAGAGTCTTACAAATGTACAAATATATTGAGTTTATACAATTCCAAATTTAAGTCTCGTGCATAACTTATATCCACCACCGAACATGCTCTATAATTTATTTTATTTATCACTCAACTTTATTTTTAATTTTTCACATTCAGCGAGACATAATTTAATTTGGAACCACAACAATACAACCATCAGAATATAAGTTGCCCACATTTAACGGTCTAAATTGGACTATCTAAATACAAATATCTACAGTTTCCTTGTTACATACATTTTGGTCTATTTATAAGTTGATAAATTATTAGTAGAACACCATTGCAACTTTAATATTGCCATTTGTATATCTTAACCAATTGATATGTCCATTCCCAAGAGACATCCTTCAAATAGCAAGACTCAACTTGCAACAGCATATCCTTTTTATTTTGGGATAAAATTTTAAAACACAAAAAAGTTGATTGTTTTAAAGTTGAAGGTTAACATTGCTACACATTCTTTATGTTTTCTTATTGTAACATATATCCAGGAAGAATAAAAAGATAACAACAGGATGATTGAGACTTTTTTGTTTTGACAATGTTTTGCCTAGACTTCTTCCCTATTTATTAGTTCAAATTTTTTATTTTTAAATTTTTAAAAAGATCTGAATTGTGTATGAAATTGATTATCGCCATGTTTATGTTTAATTCATTAACATCTTTATCTTTTATTCATTATCTATATCTATTCATCAATTTATGCTTAGGACTCATTTTGCCTAACTTCATAAATAAAGAAAGATTAAACACTTTTGATATTTACATAATCTTGACAAACTGTCCAATAAGCATGGGACGATTTAATGGATGCTTTGGTAGTTGTTCATAGAAACTATTAACAGTTAAACTTTTGAGCTTTCAAAAAAAGGATGGCTTTTTGCCAACTTCATAAGTGTCGTTTGAATGATGGAGCGCTATTTGAGGCTTTTGTTATATGCATTTATATTTATTTACATATTTCATTTGATTAAAGGTTCCAAAAAATGACCAATAAATAGTTAAAAAAATATTATTTATGCCTTTTTAGGTCCACTTAATTTAACTAATAATTATAAATAATAACAATAATAATATTTTAAAAGCTTTATATCAAATTATATACACAACATTTATATATCCATCATCATTTCTTCTTTAGGATGAGTATACCAAAAAACCTTATCATTTTAGAGAGTGTTAAAAGAAAGCTTATGCATATGCCATGTATATGCAAGTATTGAGAATTGTAAGTAAGAGCGCACCATACACACCAAATAAACCCCTTTAAACATTCACAGCATACTTCTATCTACGACACAGCAAACACAAAAATACAGCGGAAGTTGGCTGTTATGCCAGATTGGCCTCCTCCAACTCTGTCCTTGTACTAAATGCAATATCAAAACGTTACGGCTTTATAATCAACCCTCATCCCTCTTCTAAATGAGGACAGTTAAAAAGTTTCTAGTTTAAGACGTCTTTTTTGTTTTCAACTTTTTTATTTTTTTCTATTTATAAGTAAAAGCTATTTTTTGGATCCGATCATTAAATGCATTTAGTTCCTTTAAACATTTGCTTTTCAAAAAGACACTGCCATTCAATTTTATGTTGGACCAATACTATTTTATTTACCTATACCATTAACACCTTATCGTTAGTAATTAAAGTATTTATTAATGAATAAATAAAACACCTTTCAAAAGCGACATAACAGCGTATTTCCTTTTTCCACATTTCCTTTTTATATATGCCATTTAAAGGTTGCTTGATAGGTAAATGATAACTTTTCCCATACCACCTTATACTACCGCATCTCCAAAAGGAAGCTTCAATTCTGCCAAATGTAATGAATATTTCTACATATTCAAACATATTTTCTAAAACCAAGTTTTGCAAAAAAAGTTGGTTAGGTCCAATTGTGAAGATATATCATATTATTCCCCTTGACCAA
Source organism: Rhabditophanes sp. KR3021 (assembly GCA_963281155.1). Classification (NCBI taxonomy): domain Eukaryota; kingdom Metazoa; phylum Nematoda; class Chromadorea; order Rhabditida; family Alloionematidae; genus Rhabditophanes; species Rhabditophanes sp. KR3021. The sequence continues at coordinate 9,226,780 of CAUJLY010000001.1, forward strand.
ATAGTCTATTGTCTGTCATTTTACTTATTTTTGAAAATTTAAACAAAAAAGGGCACAATTTATTGATGCGAAAATGTTGTGGTAAAAGATATTTCAAAATGATCTAGCCTCTTTTGGTTAACCAGTTCCGGGAATGGTTTAGGATGAAAGTTACTCTTCTCCTTTTGGTTCCATATATTAAATTGTTTCAAGTTATTGTTCAATAAACTTTTAGAAATAAGAATGAATGCGCATGTAAGTTGGATATTTTTGTCATTTTCAAGAATATGCATACATAAATACGTCCACGATGCCTACTTTTTATTAATGTGTATTAACATTGCTGAGAAGCACGGAAAGGTGAAACCTTTGTGTGATATGACGTTATATTAAATAACTCACTAATATTCTTGGTAATAATCACTTTTATATCATATTAAATTAGATAACTAACTGATATGTCTTTTTATATCATATTGAATTAAATAACTATTAGTCATTGATATGGTATAATCTTCTTACCTAGGTGAAAATCTAAAAAATGTGTGATGTCACGGTTGATGCCAAAAAATATTTGAAAAGCTTAATTTAGACTGTACCTTACGTCATACACTTCTTTAAAGAACCATTCCTTGTCATTATCAAGATTATTGACACCTTTAATGTATGAATCACTTAAAAAGACATATCACCTAATCTAATAACATCTAACTAATTTAAATACATATTTTAAATGCTAATAAAGATAAAGATGAAACTAACTTCATTAAACGGTCCGATTTCACTTTATATATTATTGTTATTTCCGTATAAGTATCACACACATCATCACATCTTCTTCCGAGCTTCCTTCATTTTGTTCTCCTTAAAAAGCCATTAAAACATTAATCTGAAATCAATAAAAAATAAAGTATTTCAATTTTTTATACAAAAAACACTTTTGTAAATGTTACCAAACCTTTTAAAAGAATGTCTTTTGGCCAGACATTGTCTATTCTCTTTTTTTGTCATTTCCTTTGTATTGGCCGAACATTAATTTCAATTGTTTTTTATATGTTTACTTTATACATAATAATTATGACGGTATAAACGATGTAATTTAAACATTCAAGGCGATTCTTATTAATTTTGGTATTTTAGATGCGGTTCATAATATTGTATTATTTTGGTTCAAATTGTTAGTTCATTTTTAAATTATTTTTTGATTCTAGTTGCGATTAATCTTTTGTAGAGATTCTATTTTTTAGTTTACACCCATTTTTATTAATTTTTTATCTTTGTTGCGATTCATATTATGTTTAGTTGCAATTCTTATCGAATTTTTTATTTTTAGTTACGAAAGGAACCAAAACTTATTATTCTCCTTTTTATCGAAACTCTTAGAAAATATTTGTCTACAAAAAAGTATCCAGCAATTCAATTTATCAAATTCATTTCCATTATTACATAAAATTTATTATACAAACATATATTAAATTATCAAAAGCATTTATTTATTAAATTCACCTTCATCCAACCAAAACAATCAACTTAACCAATCATGCCCGGAAATGACAACATACCTGATTCTCTTGAAGAAATCAACTTGCGAATGAATACGGCAGCTGATGATGTAAGTTTACAACGCATTATTTAAACTAATTATCTTGGCAACATTCATGTCTCCCTTCAAATCAATCCTGTCACCATTCATATACTTAGCTATTGCCTAAACCCATTAACATTAGATGTTGTCGCTTCAACTCCAAAATATACCATAACTATTCTTTTTTTTTCGCATATCCACAAATTAAAACAAATTCAGGGTGTTTGTTGGGTATTTATAACGGCTGTGCACAAATTTAGTTTTTATGTACACTATCATAATAAACAACTTCCTGTCTTAAATTAACCCGGAGACAACAAAAAAAATTGAATCTATTATCGAGACTTCAAAAATTAAGAAATAAATATAGTGTGATGCAATAAATGCTTCTTGTTCTACTGTTTATATGGCAAAATAATACATATCCTTAACTATTATTACCCTTAAACCAAATTTAATGTATCTTTATCCATATTCGTTTATAAACTAACTAGATGTAGCCAAAAATATTGTTTTGCCAAAAATAAATATATATTACAAAAAACATCCAACCATCCCCATTTGACTTTTAATTTGAATCTTTTTTTCAATTGTTCACACTTTTATTTGGAGTTGTATTTTTGATGCCATCCAAATTTATTTTAGCCCCCCGACTTATTTACTTCCCACAATATACACTTGACACATACTTTTGTTGCAACACCACTACAACTACACATTTGTATGTTATTTGTGTTGAACCAATCATACAAAATCCACCCATCTATTACCCTACCAACAAAAAAGTTACTCTATTCATTTGGATGGACGATACAGTCTATTTAATGAATGAGCAAGGCAAAAAATCCTTAGGCTTTTTGAAACATATATTTGGTGGAGTGTTTGGTTGCAACTACTTGTTTCGTACTTTGCTTGTCTTAACGCCGATTAGATGATATTTTATAATCATTTTTCATATATTAGGTTGGGTAGGATAAGTTAGGCACAAAGGAGTAAGTAGCTATATACTTATGTATCGTTTGCTAAGCTATTGTGTTTGATGTTATTAAAAGTCAACTACTACCAGTCCTCTACCAAAAGTTGCCTAAATTGGTAAAGATAAAAATAGTCGTCTATATTTGGAGACAAAAAAAAAGTGAATTGGCATATGTAATAATAACAATAATACAACATAGCTACCCTCACTTTTTTAATACATTGGAACTCAACTTATTTTTGACCTTTACAACCAAACATTTATATTTACAGTTCCTACTGCCATTTACCACTTTGAGTGGCATTTACAAAAAAAATCATAAATAGTAGATTACTTCACTTTTAACACACATACACGGTTCGTCAAAGAAAGTTTACCCCAAGTCTCTGTAGACTTGTGGTGGTGGTAGATAGATAGATATATTTATTATTATTTTGAAAGGAACTTAGTTAACAGCTTCTATTTTTGACTATATCCCAAACCTTTTTTGCTTGATCATTTTAATTGTTGGACGGAGTTTGTTATTTTCAATTTCATTTAATTTATTTGAAGTTTTAGAGTTTATGTGAAGGAAAAGACACACACATTTGTATGTACTTCATCTCTTCAAACTAAACATTATAAAGTTGAGTGAAAGCCTTGTGTCGTGAATGTGTCACCTTGTTACACTTACCTGGGATTGAATAGTTGTTGTTTATATTATTAATAAGTTTGTTGATTAAATTAATACCTAACAACATTATCATACCTAAGACCAGGCTCCATGTTTGACTCATTTGTCAAGTTAGGAAAAGGCAAAAGTGAAGAAAGCAATGACAAGAGTAATATTAATTTCGTTCCATGCGGCGACGGTGCCGTCTATTATGATGGACTGGTATTACCTAGTCAGATGCCTGATCATTTGAAGGAGATGAATGTTAAAATAGATGGTGATACTAATAAAGTAACACACCAAATATCTTACAATTATTATACTTACTTTCCTTTTAGTCTCTCGAGGCAACACGTAGAATGTTAGCCTTGTGCGAGGAGTCAAAGGAAGCTGGTATTAAGACCCTTGTCATGTTAGATGATCAAGGCGAGCAATTAGAAAGAGTTGAAGGAAACTTGGATACCATCAATACTGACATGAAAGAAGCCGAAGAGCATCTAAAAGGCATGGAGAAGTGTTGTGGATTGTGTGTCTTGCCTTGGAACCGTGGAGATGACTTTAACAAGAATTCGGAATACAGCAAAGCATGGAAGAAAGATGACGATGGTGGTGTTATCAGTGACCAACCCAGAATCACTGTAGGTGACTCAGGAATGGGCCCTCAGGGAGGCTACATCACCAGAATCACAAACGATGCCCGGGAAGACGAAATGGATGAGAATGTCCAGCAAGTTTCAACAATGGTCGGCAATCTGCGTAATATGGCTATTGACATGTCGACCGAAGTTTCCAACCAAAACCGCCAATTGGGTCGTATCCAAGAAAAGGCACAATCTAATGAGGTTAGAGTGGAAAGCGCAAACAAACGTGCAAACAAATTAATAACAAAATAATTGTTACTCACCAATTGACCCATCTCTCACACAACCAACTCAATTCCTTCCAACTTTCTTTCCATCAAATGACATTTACCAGGCGACAATTAATAGCTTCTTGAAAGGAGCAAAGAAAGTCCACAACACCCATTCAAAGATTCTCACCATTTCCACTTATCTTCTTTTGACAACACTAAAACCTTAATGTCCGGTTGAAAATGTTCCATATTATCGTAGATTCATAGCTTTTGTCTTACCACAATTTATATAAACGTATTAATATTTTTTATGATAAATTTCTATGTAATAAAAGTTTAATTTAGTTTGACTTTAATAACCATGATCTGTTGTGTATCATTATTGTTTGCCCTAAATCAAAGAAGCAAGCGACATTAAACAACAAATAAAATAGCAAATGTACATTTGCAGGTGGCAGGCATACATTTTTTAAAATAACCCTGCCAATGAATGTTGTTTTTCTAAGACATGTGCTTATTATCTTACCATTTTGTTATTTATCTTTCCTAAGTATGTGTATACTTTGTGATTTGGCAATAGATATTTACTTTGATCACAACATTCTTCCACTTCCAGTCATTGATAACATTTGGGAGGAAACCTATATCTAATAACGACTTTAATTAATATTGATCAAATACATAATGTAACGAAATTGCGATTATTATGTGCCAACACAAGTCTTCTTCTCTTATCAAAAGTAAGGAATGTTGTTTACTCTAGATAACGATAATTTATTTTATGTAATCTTAAAACAACTACAACTTATACTTTGCTGTAAAGTCAAAAATTAAAAAATAAGTATGTAATCAATTGAGCAAATAACATATACAATACATTTGCATAGTGCACATTCCTATCTGACAACAAAAAATGATTCTTTTTTTAATAAACTTATGCAGTTTCGTAAAAAATTAGAGATGGTACAGTTTTGTGGAAGAGCTATTTTTTGATGTAAAAAAGAAAGTGGTGACGACAAAAGTTTTGAGCATAACAAAATTTTCACCATAAATCTAGGAAAAAAAGAGAGAGAGAAAGCACAAGGTCCTCTCCATTTATTTGAAACAAACAAACATATTATTTAAACATTTTGACAAACAATTAAATATCCCCCCGTCGTCCTTTATTTTGTCTCTTTCAACACTTCTTCACATTTTATTTTAATATAAAAAATATTGCTAACCAAAGTAAGTTGATTTTAAAAGTATATCACAATATTTTTGTTTCCTCATCTAAGTTCAACAACGTTTCTTCACCTACTTTCCACAAATAAATATTCAAAAAAGCTCTATTTACTTCATATTCTTATACTTTTCATAAAATAAACGTCAAAAGTTGGATGTGTATATTGATAATATGCAATGGAATGTGTGTATGTACTTTTGTTGTTTATGTCCCTTGGTAAGGGCTGTTGTTTACTTTAAAAAATATAAAAATAAAGTCTACCATCCCGAATGGCCTCACAATTTTTTATTTGTTGCACTTTGTGTTTAACTAATAATATTGATGCATAATATACGTATTGTCAAAAGTTAACGTAGCTAGTATTAATGCACTATCATTTTTCCCATTATTCATTCCCTTTTCTGTCAGTTTAGGCAACCTCTACAAAATTAATGTAATAAAAATAGATGAATAAAGGATTTTGTTGTCATTAAACTTATATTAAACTATTTATTTCACACATACAAAGTAACTATTTAAAAAAAGAAGTTTAACCTACCTACACCTCCATACACCAACATGCTGCGTCTTTTTTGAGAGAAAATGACGAAATCAGAGTCATTGATCATAATTTGCAACACTACTTACACTTTGAAATTAAACAATATTTCTTTATATTTTACGCATCCCTTTTAAAAAAGGATACTTCTAGTCATTGTGTATATGCGATATCTGTTGTCTAGTATTATATCCGCCAACCTTTGATCAAAACAATTCTTAGATTGTTTTTGAGAATTCACTTTTTGGCATAACATTTTTGTCTGTCTAAAATTTATTTGTGATTAAGATGGCAATAAATTTAAAAAATATATAGATGATAAAGAAGTTCATTAAGATGCAAAAAGTTCACCATTAATTAGAGTTGTTGCTGTCTTGAGCCATGAAATGTAACCTACAAATAAATGGTATCTTTATTTATTATATATTTTTAATTACAACCAAATAATGTATGCCTACCATCTTAATAAGAAGCTGTTTGTTGTTCCAAAGTACATTATTGTCATTTGCATTTTGATTTAATGATACGAAGTCACCAGCATACACATCCTCAACGCTTCTTTATTTAGTTGACAAAAATACACCACCAAGCTTATTATTGTTGTCACATGATTATTCTTCATTGATAAAGAAACCATGTGTATTGTATACTTCTTCCGGTGATAAGAACAATATTCAAATTAAAGCAATAGAAGATTCCTACACGTGCCACCATCCAATCATAATTACATTCATGATGATGGGTGAATTTTAAAAATTCACTCTACATAAAAACGTGACAAGATATTTGCGTACGTGTGATTCGTAATACTCGTACTTTATACTATTTCACTATTATTACCAAAAAAAATTATAAAAAAGATAAATAAAGCTTTAATATATTTATTTATAAATGTTATTCTTTTTGGTCTACCTACTAATTTCACCCTTCTAACTAAAAGGTGTTAAGAATATGGTTAGGTTATGTTTTCCCAACTAAGTGACGTTTATCTTAACAGGATAGATGAATTTAAGGCTAAAATGGCTATTTCCTGCTTATGTACAGGGAAATAGATTTAATGTTGTTCCAGGAATAAGGTTTATGAATATGTTTAAATGCGTAAACAAGACATATACTTTTTTCATCAAAGATATATATTATATTCATTATTTTTAGGCATATAATTATCATTTTTTAACACTTTTGTGTCCTCCTACCAACTATAAAATAGATTTCACCATCATATCTAAACAATTTCCTAAAATGTTGTTTATAGCAAATTTGAAAGATAGAAAGTCTCTATTTTTGATGTCTTTGGCGGAAAAGATAGGAGGAAGAAGTGATGTTCTAAAGGGGAAGGTTCAAAAGATAGAGATACGTTAGTGAAAAAATTGACAAACAACATTTATTTTGTCTAGTTGTATTTTTTGTCCTTGGTTAGTACTTTCATTTGTATCACTATCAAAAAACATCCTCCTGTCAATTTATTCATTTATACTTTGCTCGCACAATAATACTCAACCATTTGATAGTGCTTATCGCACTATCTGTCTAATTTTATGTAGCCTGAAAATTATCTTTGACATTTTTTACACAAAAGAACCAAAAATTATGATAATTTTAAATATTTAAACAAATCCACTACTAGTAAACATCTTTTCATCAACAAACCGTGTATGTCCTTCCACACCATTGCCAATATTTTATCAAATAGTCAATTTTTGTAGGCTTTTGTTTTACACAAACATCCGCCTTTTAACTTAGCTCCTTTTAATAAAACGTTATGGTGCCCTTTTGAAAGAGAGAGATATTGTTTTGATTGGGGAAAAAACAACTTTTATTCTGGCAAACAACTTTCCTGATAACAAAACTTGTGCCATCCCTTCGACTACGTCTACTTTGACACAACTCACTCCCATATATCCTTTCTATAAAACCATCCCTAGACACGCAACTCCACACTCTACCATCACGTACTGTCTTGTTTGTTGGCATTATTTTGAAGTTGTTATTTTGTGAGTAATGTCGTCTGATGTCTAGAAGGCAATCTCTATTTTTATAATTATAATCATTTGAGGAAAAACAAAAAATATTTGTAGTGCATAGGTTGTTTATTGCTTTATTTCATTTGTTTATCATTAATATCAGGACCTTTTACTTAACTATTCAACTGTATTTTTTGTTCATTTAGTGGGGTTTTGAAGGAGGTAGAATTGAATTTAGACACTTTATTTAATGAAATAAGTTTTTTTAATAAATAAAGGTTGGTTTGAATTAAATAGATATTTGGTTATAAATACATTTTAATCTATTTTGATGCAATTCAGTCCATTTCGATTCGATGCACATTCCAACACCTTCAAACCTATTTTTCGAGAGAGAGAAAGAGAGGTCTATTAAATAATTTTTGTTTACGACCTTTAAATATCTGAATATTAAATAATTTTGATGAAACTATCAAATTTATTCAAATCACAATAAAAAGTCAATTTACCCACATACAACATTGATTTGAAAAGTAAAACACACTTTTGATATATTTTTAATAACAAACTTACACCTTTCACTTTTTATGAACCGACTTATCATGATAGTATGTCTTATCTCGGGTGGTGATGTTTTTATCAAAAATAATATGACATGATTTGTAGTAGACTGGCTGTTACTACGCAATTAAAAGACTACATTAAATAAAAAATCCTTTTTATATATTGAAAGTTATAAAATGTGGTAAGTTCCACAAGATAATATATGTTATTAGCTTGATAAGGTCTCTTAAGCTTGGTGTTTGTGGATAATATTTTTTATTCAATCAACTTACTACACCTCATCTCTTTTTAGCTAGTAGAAACACATATCAACAACATCCACATGGATAAACTTATTGACGTAATAGGGTGTTGTAATTTGTCGAAAAAAGACATAAGCTTGTTTTGATAATATTTTTAATCTTTTAGATTGTAGCATCGAGATCAGTTGACGACCTCACCATAAATAATAATAATAAATTTACTTAAATTTTGTTATTTGAAATAATCTTAAAGACTTGATTTTCCAAATTCAGAATCATTATAAGTTGGAAATATTGTTTACTACTAGGCAAAGTGTAAACTTATTTATTATTTGGATTAGAACACCACACCTTCCCCAAAACAATAAACACTAAACGTTGTTGGAAACTTTAAAGAGTATATTTAGTGTTTTGTTTTTATTAAACGGATTTGATGAATTGCTACTACTATTTGTTTGATATACTAATTTTATTAATGCATTATAGTAGCTTACTGATCATTTGGCACAGCTAAATATGATCTGTACATACTTGGGAGATTATTTATTTACATAAAAAGCATAGACTTCATACTTATAATATGTCTAGGCAAGCACACACACCACAATCAATTGTCCAACTCAGACGATCTTCTTCGTTGGTTTGTTAGATTAATAGTATTAAATGCTACATTTGTTTTGATCATTCAAAATAACAACCTTATTATCGTTTTATGATGGGTGGTGTTGTTGGAGCACTTCCTTAATCACCACCAAAAACGAAAATATACTTCCAAAAATGATCAAAAATAGGCCTTTTGTTGACATCTTTTTTGTTAAGTAATGTGCAGGTCATTTTGTGTTGTCTTTTATCATCAAATTTAGGATGTTATTTACTTTTATTACGCACACTCGCCCCTCCATAAGGTCAGGGAGTGGGATGATTTTTGGTGGATATCAAAATAATCATCTGTCAAAAGGTAACAAATCTCGATTTTTTATGTTTTTTTGAATAATTGCACCTGTTTTGCTCTTTTATCATATAGATATTATGTCAATATCATACACATATTAAATACATTTCAAAGACACATGTTTGCATCAAAAACACCAAATAATAAACTAGATAAATAATATTTAAATGTAATCACTTTTTTTGCAGAAACAATTTGTACAAATCAACACTAATAATCAACACTTTTATTTTATTTGACTAAAAAGGATCATTCTGTCTAATTGGTATTTTAAAATAACTCAAAATGTCAATCAGTTCTAATTCATCTAAACCATCCTCTGACAAACCAGGCAAACTACGGGAGGACACCGTCTTTGAAAGTTGGCTTTCCAAGAGAGGAGAACACATCAAGACATGGAGGGCGCGATATTTTATGCTGTTTAAAGATGGCAGTTTGTATGGATTCAAGGCCAAGCCCGAGGATGACATCAAAGAACTCAAATCTCCACTGAATGACTTCACTGTCCGAGATATTCAGGTATGTCTTCATCCCAAACCCTAAACTTGACAAAGCTTTCAAAAAAAGTCTTCCAAATAATATATTTATTATGACCCAAAAAACCTACAACAAAAACAATAAACACCCATCAAAAGGTCTGTCAAAAAACAATCTCCCTCCCCCCATCAACAACACACCTTTCCTAATCTTTTTGTTTTTGATTGAATTTTTGCAAAAAATATATCAAACTTCCTATTGTAAAGAGTCTGTCTCGTTACCCCAATTAGTTATGATTTGTTGGTGGATGTTTTTTTATGGTTTAATTAAAAAATAACACATTTATATAAAGCTTAAAAACAAACTTGTATATACAAAACATATTTTTTTGTTTTGAGTGGCAATGTATGTTGATTGAAATGGGCACAAATCGAAAGATGAAAATAGTTGGCAGGGTTGCCAAAAAAAAACATATTATGATCATCTTAATGTAAATACTTTTGGGCCTGAAAGTGTTTGTGCCGCTTTATTTTTTGTTATCACCAAAACTAAACTGAAAATAAAAATAAAACTAATTTTTGTTAGTGACAGTAGAAAAACCACACACGATGTTAGAAGACAAAACAACTTTGGTTGAGGGGAAATGGCAGAAGTTATGTAAATCATAAACTTTTATATATACTCATAAACTTTGTACAAATACCTAGATATTTATACAAATTTAAAATGACAATACCCATAGATTATATGACAACATCATCTATAGATTTCATCATATACACATCCTCCCACTTTGGATAGAATAAATGTCCAAGAGAAGTTCTTAATTCGACAGGTTAGATTTGATTTGTTGACCACTGTATCCCAACTACTTTTGTTTTGTGTACCAAAATATTTTTGTCAAAAGAAGAAGGCCCTTGTTTTGGGAGGTAATGGCTATTAGTGGAGGGCTCGACCCGTCAAGATATTATATATAAATATCAATTTGATCATACCAAATCAATTCTAAATATGCATCATTACTCATTGCCCCTATTTTCATAAATCTTTCAAAAAAAATGATAACATTATGTTGTTGTGATCATTTTATTTATCTATCTTTTTGATTTTATTTAAAGTCTTGTTTTGGCATATCTTTCACTCGAACCAGGTATTATTTGAGCAATTTTTTGATGGTTTGGGTTTGATTTGAGATTATTTGAGATCATTTGTTTAGTGGATAGATGTATTATTATTTCTTTCTTGTAAATCTGATAATACAGTGACAACATAAAAATCGACACCCCTTAAACTTTAATTGTGTATAAAAATATTTTGGTGCACAAAAAAGACCCTAAATTCATAATATTTACAATTTGATGTTAAAAAAATATTTTTGTTATTATCCAGAAATATATAGTAGAGTAGTAGTACTTCATGACTTTTAATAGCAAAATTCAACACGTTACTTCCAAAAATGTTTGGTATTATCAAAAAAGATAGACATAAACACAACCCCAGACACAACATTTAAGAGGACCTGCACTTGGGCAGAAACACCACTTACTTCAAATGACGAGGAGCTTGATGCTTTTGGAGGGAAAATATTATTATTATCAGCATCTCTTTTGTACAAAAAAACAAGATACACAACTAATTAAATAGTTAATGATTTGAACTCAACGGACAAGTAAATAATCTTGAAAGTGCTTTCTCCATCATATTATTCTTTTTGTTGGCAAAGGTCGAAATCATTTAAATTTTATAAGAATCTTTTTGTTTTTTAGACTTTAGTGCGAGTTGAGGTTGCTTTCAACACTCCCCAATCCTTTTGCATTTTAATTTAAATGATTTAGTTGATGATTGTATTGTTATCATTTTTGGGAATTGTTTTAGTTGTCATGATTTTGTAGAGATTGATGCCATATACATCCCAAATTAATCCTTTTCACTTCACTTTCTTCAATTTGCAGACAAATATTTTTTGATATTACTTAACGTATTATTCTTGTTTTTTATGTTCAAATAACAAATTACATCAAAATATTTGCCTGAAAAATCAAACTTCCTTGTATGAAGATTAAGCTTAAATAATGTGTATGATTTGTTTTTGTCACTCTTTTGTCTGTCTGTTTACTCAATGATGAGGGGTTAAATCATTTAGAGTGATTTGCAAGTTAATTTTGGACGAAATTTGACCAAAATATATATATTATTATTTAAAACTTTTATACCAAAACAAAGGTGGATCTATTTAATATTGAATGGTTTATATTGTATAGTAATAGTTAATATTTGATGGTAGTTGGGTTGTTTATTTCCACCATTATTTCCATTATTTTGACCATTCCTTTCCGTTGATCTGTACACTCAAATACATATTTATGTTTTTGTTTATCATTCAAAAATCATACATACACAAACATCCCTTCTTCATACTTCGCATAAACCCCGTCCCTGATTTCCTTCTTCTTATCTTATTATTAGTAATGATCTGTATGTGGTAATACTAATCTTCTAATTTCCTTTGACCACCTAATTCAACCACTTCCTGGGCAAGCTTCTCCTGATTCCCCACCAAATCCTCACCCCCACCTAACATATCTATCAATACAACTTTTCACACAACTACACCCTAAAAACAACAATATAAAACAAATTATGACTACAATAACATAAACAAACCCTTAAGAAAAACATACATTATTTGTAGGATTATCTCTTTAAAAACAACCTTATTATTTTTTCAAATTAACATGCCATTTTATAGTCTAATTTTATTTTGGAAGTTTTTATATTTAATATATTATTGGAGTGATTGGGATTATACTTTTTTTGGATTCAGAGAAAGTGTGTGTTGGGAAGTTTTGGAAAGGCACATATACACACAACATCTTATTAATGTTGTTAAATTGTAAGCTTTCAAAGCAGACACACCATTAAGAGTCAATTTGTGTGGTTGATCAACACCGCCAAATAATAGACAAAAAGTACGTGTGATAGACAAACAATATTTACTTATACCTTAACTATTTTACGATGCGCACATGTCTAAAGGGTATCCGTCTAGCCTCTGAAGCTACCCACCCATCTTCTATCTCTTTTTAAAATGTTTGATACCTGCCACCGCCGCCACCACCATCCTTTTCATGTAACTTTATAAATATTTCTGTTAAAAAAGGGCAATCTTTTGGTTGGGGGAAAGATATTCAAAATATTTTTGTTTTTTAGATTCGTTGTTAATAAAAATTTGGTTGGAGATAATATTTTTTTTATTATTGTCTACAACATTTGAAGTCTTTTACTTCCTTGATTCTATTGTCAAGGTTTATTTATTTGTACGGACAGAGACACTCTATTTGTGGTAAATTAAGGCGAAGGGTAGAGAGAGATGTGTGCGATGCATACGAAGAGGTTTCGGGATAGAAAAGTAGATTGTTCACATAAAAGGGTACCAAAGACAGTAGTCAAGCTTTCAACTAATTTGTTCTTTTATTTTAGCTGATGAAAGTTGAAAGGCCAAAGCCCAATTCATTCATCATCAGAGGTCTACAATGGACAACAGTCATCGAAAGGATGTTTCATGCCGAGAATTCGGCTTTGCGCGAGCAGTGGGTCTTAGCAATCAAGGCGGTCTCCGAATCTCTACGCCAAAATCCTTCACATATTCAGGAAGAAGAGCAGATGGATTGCTCGACGGGGGCAACTGCTATTCCCGGCACTAATCATTACATGCAAAATACGACTTTGTTTACCTCTGTGGCCGTAAATATAAACGACCCACAGGGGGTGGAGTTGCAAAAGCAAGGCAATGGATCGGTCGGCAATGAACTCCAAACAAATGGCTATCACATCAAAACCACAAACAATTCATCCCTCATCCAGATTACAGACGACACAGAAACATCCAAAAGACGTAAAATCGGTCTTGAAGATTTCGAATTTCTGAAAGTCTTAGGAAAAGGCACGTTTGGGAAGGTCATTTTGTGCCGTGAACGCAGAACCTCCAGCCTCTATGCAATCAAAATCCTCAAGAAAGAAGTTATTATCGAAAAAGATGAGGTAGCACATACTTTAACTGAAAACAGAGTATTACAAAGATGCAAGCATCCTTTCCTTACCGTAAGTTGAAGTTTCTGTTGTGCTACAACAACACACCGCCCTCTCAGTACAGGGCCGTGTCTATGGACTCTACCAAATTTACAAACCAATTTTTATTACAGGAACTAAGTTACTCCTTCCAAACGTCCGACAGACTCTGTTTCGTGATGGAGTTTGCGATCGGGGGGGACTTGTATTACCATTTGAATAAACAAGTCCAGCAACACAGACAAGGTTTTTCAGAGGACAGGGCACGCTTTTATGGAGCTGAGATTGTGCTGGCTTTGGGATATCTTCATGAGAATAATATTGTTTATAGAGATCTTAAGTTGGAGAATTTGTTGTTGGTAAGTTGTTGGTTTTTAGGTAAAGTTTAATGATTATTTTAGGACAAAGAAGGACATATCAAGATTGCTGATTTCGGCCTTTGCAAGGAAGATATTTCGTTTGGTGATCGGACGAGAACTTTTTGCGGAACACCCGAGTACATCGCCCCCGAAGTTCTTGAGGACAACGACTATGGCAGGTCTGTTGATTGGTGGGGAGTTGGTGAGTGAAAAGAGAATATATGTAAAAATAATATGACGTTTTAAGGTATCGTATTATACGAATTAATCTGCGGCAGACTTCCCTTCTACTCGCGAGAACACGAAAAATTGTTCGAGCTCATCTTAATAGGAACCTTACGATTCCCAGCTCGTCTCTCCCCCGTAGCCAAAGTCCTCCTGACGGGTCTTCTAGTCAAAAACCCAAACGACAGACTGGGCGGCGGTCCGGAAGATGCAAAGCAAATCATGGAGCAAGAATTCTTCGATTCAATCGACTGGGTCAAACTTTACAACAAACAAATAACCCCTCCTTACATCCCTAATCTCCAACACGAACAAGACACATCCTACTTCGATACCGATTTCACAAACGAAAAAGTCCAACTAACACCTCCGTCTGGCCGTCGAACCGGAATGCTCCAAACACTCGATGAAAGTGAAGAACTACATGACAATTTCACCCAATTTTCCTTCCACAACTCACTTCCCTCCTCACTCGTAGAAAGATCCATCTTAACTGAACAAGGCGAAGGAGAAATAATGGAAGGAATTTCATAAGTCCTTGGCAAGTGTGGTTTCTCCACAAAATAATGCAGAGCCGTCTATCAATCAGATCTCTTCTTGTTGATATTCATCACCTCATTTGTTTATATTTTTTTTATTTTATATGACATTATAATCTCTTTCTTTGGTTTGACAGTCTTTTTGGGTTGAATAAAGTTTATTTTTTTAATCATTCTGCTAGTTTTGTCTGCATTTATTTATACTTATATATACACTAACAAACAAAAGGTGTAGATCAAAGATTGGTTTAATACTCCTTGGCATAATATACTATTGCCAAAAATGCAATATGTAGGTACGCCATAGTTTGGTGATGTATTAAATAGAATGTCAAAGAGTACAGTTTGCTTAAAAATAAGTGGCAGACACTTTTAAACTATTTGGGCTGATCCATGGGGTAGGTACAACTTTAAGCAAGGTAGGGCGTTTGAGTCTGGACTTATTGAGTAACCTGGTCAAGGGGTATAAAAGAGGACGCATTTATTTATTTTTTCATTTGTTGATCGGTGTTGGTATCATGGATTGGCCTGGCAGTATTTGTGATTGGCTGGAGATGCTCAACCATTAGAAGTCATTCTTCCTCCAAATGAAGCTTTATGTGATCCTGATTTGGAAGCGAAGAAAGTGCCATCGCCCGAACAAAGGAACCCCTTTATAAGAGAATTGACTTTGTAGAATCTATTTACTACAGACCTGGGCGTGATATGATTCCTACTTACAGGCCGCATCAATTTGTTGGAAAAGAAGTCAAAATAGTAGTAAGTTTTATTTGTATCCATTAATTAAATTTAGATCGTCCCTGACAGTGAAGCTGTCCCCTTTCTTAACAGAATCCACCTTAATTACAAGGAAAGAACCTTCCTTTGGGATGTTTACCCCAAATGCCACCAATGCCCTCTAACAGCATTGATCAAAGCAACCAACACCGGCAAGAGGCAAACGACTGTCTACGAGATGTTTGGTAACTTCAATGGTCGAAGAAAAATTTACCCAAGAAGTTTATAATGAATGTGAAGTTGACATCTCTGCCCGAGGTATATTCTTCCATAAGAAGGGCCTTTGTGGGGAGGAGATGTTGAGTATGGGAAGGAGGGTGCGGTGGGTCCAGCTGAGGATGTTGTGTCTAATTGGAATAGGATGTTGGAGAGCAGTTGGGAAGGTGTGGTCAATGAGGAGGGAGAAAGTGATTGTGATGAAAGGGAATGCGGGTCAGAGGAACTGTTTTTGATGATGGTGGCTCTAAAGAGGATCTTGGATCTGAAAATGTTGAATGGAAAGAAGCGAAGGTTGATGGTTATGGAAAAGATGAGTATAATGTTGTAATCCCCGACATGTCAGAAACTGGCGAGGCTGTCGAAAGAAACCCAGTAGTCGGTGATTTGAAAGAAAATACAGTTAAAGGTGGAGGAAATTGCCTTGAAGTTTTCCTTGAAAAGTCTTTTGCAACCATAATGAGGTACAGTAAATTGGTCCCAATCATCATCTACTCCCCATTGCTTTGAATAGACGTTATTTGGTGTGGAATATAATTGTTCAGCAAAAATAATAACTCCAAAAAGAATTAACTTCCTTATTTGAAATATACCTTCATTGTTGGTCGAATGTATAATGTTACAAAATAAAATAACGTTTTAATCCTTTGTGTGATAATAAAATAATTTTGTTGAAAATATTTGCTGTTGTTTGTTTGTGTAATGTGAATAGGAATGTAATTTGAATCGAGTTGTTTATTTTTGTATGTAACTAAAAACAAATGTCTGGAATCATTTCGTGTTGGTGATACTATGTCTAGGGTCTTTTGCAATTGGTTTTAAATATCTATGCCGATTTTCTTTTGTATTGTATATTTAAACAAAAATAACTTGCACAAGGTTGAATGTTAATTTAAACGACTCGAGTAGCAGATATTTTTCAATATTTAAAATAGAACTCCAGCTTCCTAACTATTGTGTTATGGTGTGGCGTACAAAATTGAATAGCGATGACTTGTGTATTATCAAATAATTTTAAAGTCGGCATAAAAATGAATTTTTTGATATTTGATTTTGATATAGAAGATTTATCTCGTTAAAAGTAATATTTATTACGTTCTCTAAAATATGACTAATCACAATTGCAATATAACATTTGAACAGATCAAGAAGAATGCTCTATTAAAAGCAAAAAGATGGAATGCTGTAAGGACACGTGTTTAACGAGGTGTCGAAGGTGCCTTATGAATCTCATTATGATCATTTAACATTCATTGCTATAGATATGAGAACTTAGGAATACTTATGTCCATTTAACATAATATAAGAATCAATCATTTTGAATCTTTAATCAAATCATATTCGGTTTATATTGATGGAAGTAACTTTTAGCCACTATTTGCTCTGATTACATTAGTAAACATTTAAGAGATATATCAACAGATAATGCTTCAACAAACTAAGTATAAGTATATAAAAAGGCAATGATGAGAATATTTATTAAAGGCGTGAAGGTACCGATTATTTGGCCATTGACTGCAATATACAACTGCTAATCTTCTTCTATTAACAAAAATACAGCAACCAAACAAGTAAACTAACAAACTTCTTATATTAACAAAGAAACAATCAAAAGAAAAAAAATTTATTTTATAATAATGTTACAATTTTCGACAAATCAAAAACTCTTTATATAATAGGATATGTCTTCATAAATTAATGTTATATATATTCAGTAGTATTCTGTAGGTAAATATTTAAAGTTCCCAGCTAATTTTTCTTAGCCGTAATAAACACAACTTTTAAGAGTTAATTTGTGTGCTGTTTTTCAGCCTCCTCAACGTTGATGTCTTCCTCTTTTTCTTCAACGTCATCTTGTTCGTCTTCGGACCATTTGGGTGAGTCAAGGTCAGCCTCCTAGAAAGTTAATTAAGAGATGGATTTAGATGATATTTGGCTTACCTCATTACTTTCTGATGCGCCTGACTCGCCTTGGCCAACACTGGTTGGGCATTTAACCTCGCTCAATGAATTCGGTTCGATTGCCTTGGCAGTAATGTGCGTAGTATTACTTTCGACTTTCCCTTCCTGGTCACTACCATCCTCGAAGCTATCATCATTTGGGTTTGAGTGGGCATCAATCAAATCTTGATTATTGTATGCTGAATCCTTAGCATTAATGGCCTCCTCGAATTCTTGGACTAAATTTCTGTCGTTGTTACCAAGGTGACGATTCCCATCTTCGTTAGGATTTTCAATCAAGAATTGGTTGAACTTTTCAAGCTCTTTTGACTCTTCGAACCCATCGAACAAGTTGCCATACATGCCAGGAGTAGCGATCTGGTCCGCTAATGCCTTTTGTCTTGCATTTTGACCCATACTCTCAACTTTTCCTTTCCATAACTCGACAACTCTGTCTACTTGGCTTGGGAGGTATGTATGAGCAAACATCGAGGCTTCGGGTAATCTGTCAAGGGCAATCAGCTTTTCCAAGCACTCTTCTAAGTTTCCTAAAGTCAAGTCGGCAAGGAAGGAAGTGTTGTGTCTTCCACATTCATTTGAAGTTTTCGCCAAATGACTCATCAAAGAAGTAGATCCCACGCAAATAGCCAGCACGAACAACCCTCCAAAATCATTAGCCTTTGCCATACATTCTCCGGCAAGTAAAATTTCAGACTTTTCAGTAGCAGCCTGAGCCAACACCGACCATTTTTGGTGGGAGTTAATTTCAAGAGCAACTTCCTTTGCAGCCTTCAAATCACCAAGCTGAATCGCCAACTCAAACTTGTGGTCATCATCTTTTGAAACCTCCAAAGCTTGTTTCGTCAAACCTTGCTTTTGCAAAAACTGAGCCAACTTGGTATGCTGATCACCTGGGATGGTTTCCAACAAAGCTTGGGCTGCGATGGGATCTCCTCCAAGGACAGCACCTTGGTACTCAAGAACAGATAACAATAGTTTGAAAGAGACTATGTTGAGATGTTTCCCGGCAGCGTAGATTCGATTGTCCTTAGGAATGTAGCCGAGCAAGTAGAAGGCATCGTCCATCAAAGTGATGGTTACTACCTCCTTGCCGATGATGTAGTTTAAGCGATTTGCTGGGGTAGTATAGATGAGGAAGTTACCGCACCAGAAGGCTGTCACAATTATTTCGTCGAATTGGTGGCAGACAGTGAAGGCCGATTCGATCCCATCATCGGTGATGTCTTCTTCTGTAGCTTTTTGAACAGCTTCGGCCTCGTATTTCAGAATGTAGAAACTGTCTTCAGTCGCAATCGCCACACTCTCATCAGTATTGGACCAAAAGATCTTCTTAGCCTCAATTTCGATACGACGTACCAGTATTCCAGTCTCGAAGTCGTAGAAGCATAAGTCAGAAGTGCCTCTAACGGCTAAAAGTGGCCCAGAACTGAGTCCATCAATAGCTCCATCAGTCCTGATTGTCTTGTATTCCTTGAACTTCTTGAATATTTTGATGCAGTTATTGGATTCCTTAACAGCATACGAGACAGAGTCAGTGCACCAAGCGAAGTCCAATCCACTTCCATAGGCCTGATTTCTTAAAGCAGTAGCCGTGTAGATGATGTATTCCCCATCCCCACACGCAACCACATACCGCCCATTCGAAGAGTATTCCAAGGTTTGGGGAAAAATGTCTGAAGTGCCCATGTCTTTCGCATTTCCAATGATGTTTTCCCCATCCGCAACCTTGTCCAAGAATGATTTTTCAATTGTCTTGAGGTTGAATTGCTGGACTTCGCATTGCTTGGCCCACAGAATCTTCCCGGACCCATCCATCGTTACGGCTGGTTCGTCTCTACCAATCTTGACGACGACTGTGCCTTCGTCGAAACCAATTGCAATGTCGTTCGTTCCTTTCAACGCGGCCATGCACCACAGACGTTCCAACCCATAGTTTAGTGTGGTTTCCACTCTGAAAGTCCCAGAATGCCACAACTTCACAGTCCCATCCTCAGACCCTGTGACGATGATTGGAATTTCTGGATGAAAAATACAGGCCGTAATCGAGTTGGCGTGGCCTTCCAACGTAGCAACGCAGCTTTTGTTTTGATAGTCCCATATCTTGATGAGCTTGTCGTCTGCCCCGGAGATGATGTAAGGTTTGTCGCCACCATGGTAATAGTCCACGCAATTAACCCCAGACAAATGGCCGTTAAGTGAGAAGTTGGGCGTTGAAGCCCCGAATTGCCAGACCTTGACCGTCTTGTCGAGAGAAGCAGAGGCAAAGGAGACGTTGTCTTTGGGGTTAATGACCATTTGCATGATGTAATAGGTATGCCCCTCAAAAGTTTGCTTCAACTGCCACTTGTTGTCCCAATCCCATACTTTGATCAAGGAATCGTCTCCGGCCGAGATGAGGAATGGCTTGGTTGGGTGGATGATGATGGTGCGGATGTAGTCTGAATGTGCCTCGAAGTTGTGTACCTTCTCCATGGTGTTGTAGTTGAAAATTCGGATCCGGTTGTCGTCAGACCCAGTAATTATCCAGCTCTTCCTCGCAACAAACTTCCCACTCCGGACAGGAAACTCAGACACCTAAAACAAAAAGAGTTCAAGGATGGGCAGAAGTTAGGAACTCACATCAATAGACTTGACTAGTAATTGAGTATCATAATTCCATATATGAGCATGACCATTGTAAAGGCAAACCAACGCCCACGGCTCACTCGGATGCAAGTCCACACACTTCACGCGATCGGACCTTGCTAGCAGCTTTCTTTTGACTTCTAATTTGAGCGGCATTGGTCTGAAAATAAATAAATGTCATTATTAATTCATCAATTTCGTTAAATTTAACTATTCTAAACAAAAATCATCCAAAAGAACACGTTAACTAAATTTGACGTGGACAGGTGGCGATTTACCAAGTTGTGTCGTTGTGTGAAGGGTTCTTGCTTTTTAAAGTTGGTGGTGGAAAGATACTAGAGATGGTGTGGGATTGACTGGAGATTGGCATCATTTGGAAGTGATAGGATTTTGATTGGAAAATAAATTAAACTTCCTTGCTTGTAGTGGAAATGGTAGCGTCTTTGTCTGGGGTATGTCATTTGCCAATGAACTTTTGCTAATTAAAGTTTCCGTCACTATTATTAGAGATTGGATGATTAATAAAAAAATAAAGGGAAGTTCTTTCTCGAGGTCATCAAGTCAAGAGTTGGGTGAATGAATAACTGTTGTGTCTCTTTGATAAACAAGCAATCGTACAGGTTTCTCTTCTCCACCACTATAAAAGTCACTTAACTCAAGTGATGATTATTCGTCTTCTCATTAAATGATGGTTTTCTTATTTAATGTTAAGCATCTAATTTTGGTTGGTACCTTTGCTGTTATTGTAGCGGCACAATGGGGCGGAGGAGGCTCTCAATTTGGGGATCCACGCTTTAATTTCAATGGCGGGGGAGATCAGTTTGATAGGCCTGCACCTAGGAGGCCTCTCCATCCGGACTCTAGCTTTGGTGGACAGGACAATAGACCTCGTTGTGAGGGCGCTTTTTGTGGGTTCGATAATAATAGGGGAGGTTTGGGGCAGCAGGGTAGGAATGAGGGGTTCGGAGAAGGTAGAAATACTGGGTTTGGACAACAAGATAGGCATGGTGGTGGTTTGGGAGATAGAATGAATGGAGGTATGGGCGGAGGTGGGACTCCCAATTTTGGAAACAGACCAGATTCTAATTTTGGAGGAAATGGGAATGGTAGGTTTGGAAGTGGAGCAAATCCAAACTTTGGGGGAAGGGCAGGAAATGGATTTGTAGATAGACCAGATTCTGGATTTGGAGGAAGAGGTAACAATGGTTTTGGAGACAGAGGAAACAATGGTTTTGGAGACAGAGGAAACTCAGGCTCTGGTTTAGGAAGAACGAATAGTGGTTTGGGAGACAGATCAGAATCAGAAGGAAGATCAAGAGGTAGACAAGGAGATGGAATGTCTGTTGGAGGGCATGGAGAAGGAAGAGGTGGAGAGGGTGATAGTGTTTCAGGAGGACATAGAGATCGTGATTCTTCCTCCAGGCCATCTTCTCGAACAAGAGATTCTTCTGACTCCAGAGACAACACTGATCGTCTAAGTCGTACTCGTGAACTAGATGAAATACCTTTGTCATCATCAAAGTCACATCATCAATAGATAATATTTGTGTTTATCAAGTTGTTTTAAATAATAACCTTCAAAAAGAATGTTTTAACAAAAGAAACTCGTGATCTTAATTAATATACATTTCATCAGAACCAATTGTATTTATTGTAATAACTGTTTTGTAAGCTATCTAATAACTAATAAATCACATGTGAATCTACCGCAAAGTTTTAATTAATTGGTGCAACTGCAAGTTCATCAATTGTCCTTTAAACACATATCTAAATCAACAAAGTATAAATATGTACATATTCTTGCATCGTATTTTATTGAAACTGCAAAATGATGATGTGCTCTGATAACATTTATCTAATGAAGGCTTTTAATAACATCACATTTGTTATTTCTCAATAAATTAAGTTATTTGTAAAAGGTTATTGCAGCACTCATATTATAATACCAATAAACTATTATTTGTTGATATCAAGATGTTTTGTAATTGAGTTTTTATCAAATTAGGCAATTCAAGCTCGTTGACACTTTTGTCAAAAAAATTGATGCCAAACGTATTAACTAAAATGTAGAAACTTTAATGGGTAATACTACCTTTGACAATAACAATAATTTTTAATGTCTAAATGTAAGAAACAAGACTTTTTGTGCGCAAACATTACTTTGTCATATTTTATGATATTAGCTTTACACAACAGTTACTTTGGAATCACTTTGAAATAATCAAAATTGGTTATTGTTGTTTTCTCAAACACATTCCCCAAACAACGACATCACAGTTTGTGAGGGTGTATCATGGTGGTGTCGTCAAAATGAGGTATTAATGCAATTCTTTTTTATTGTTTATATAAATTGATTACTATACCAAGTGATTTATATGTACGTAATTAAATGGACTTGGTTCAGTGATTGACTATTATTTGATATGCTATTACTTATCACATCATCTTATAAATGATGACACCTTTTCCAGAAACCTACATATAAAAATAAGTTATTTACTAGTCCAATGGTTTGTCGTACAAAAAGCCCCCAACTCGCACACCCCTCCCACCTCCCATTTCTTAAAAACAAAGAAATATTTGATACCGAAACAGATGCTACTTGTGTGTTAAAGTTCACTTCGAATACATGGTAAATTGTTGCGGAACATTAAATCGTGTTTGATATTTAAAGCTGGACTTGACAAAAAGATACCTATACATTTCTGTGAGATGGTGTTGAATAAAGTTTGGTTGATTCCATTAAGTTGTTTTGTATTTTCTATTATGGCATTTGTGAGTAGGTATGTAGATATGGCTTTTGATGGATAAAATTATAATGTAAAATTTAGTTATGTAATCTCAGTGTCAATGGGACATGTAAATGCATTTTTACCATTTTTATCAGATTCAGGAACGCTCCATCCCGAGTCTAGCATATTTGGACAATTACTTAATTTGTCAGCTTTATTCTTAGCTTTAACTGTATATCTAAGACACAGACAAATAGTTGAATTTTATTGGCACCGCCACCATATCCGGGATGGAGGCTTTGGTTGGAGATTCTGGTCAACTTTATTGTTATGGATTGGATTTGTTTCAGCTCTGGGAGTTTCAATGGTCGCAAATTTCCAACAAAGTGTCACTACCTTGTATTATCATTACCTAGGAGCTTTATTAGCCTTTGGCAATGGGCTGGTGTATGCGTGGGCGATGACTATCTTCTCCTACATCATGACACCCAAATTATTTGACAAAAGATTATCGCATTGCAGGTGTTTGTTATGTGTCATAGCAACGGTTGCATTTTTGACAAGTTTGTTTGAATAGTTTGTTAATTAATTTGTAATTTATAGTGATAATATTTGGATGTATTCTTGGGCGTGCAAACGAAAATGATTTGGAGAATATAGAAACAAGTAAGCATCTCCTTCATTGGAACCCAGGGATGAAAAATTATACAGAACACACAGTTGGTACCATTTCAGAATGGATATTAGCCGTCTGCTTCCAAATTTATATCTTATCCTTCGCAATCGAGTTAAAAAGAGCCACTTTACATGCTCCAAAACTATTAATATCAAGTGATTTAGACTTGACAATTGATTCACGGTCACAAGGCTCAGCTTCCACTACCTCATCAGGACTATCCTTCACAGATGTCATTTTCTCAACGCCTAAAATGACAATCAATGATGTGAATGTTGTCAAATATTAAACAGCATTACGTTTAACTTATTTTACTAATTGTTTGATGATGTCAATTTGCTATCTTTATTCCTTGATAATGTCAATTCAATGAAAACTAATTTATTATGATAATTTATTCTATAAATACTTAGACAATAAAAGTTTACATGCTTCTTATAGTTTGGACTTTACTATTTGAAGGAGACCGTCAGTCGAATGAGACTTTCGTCCTTCTACTGGCAATCCCATTCCCCTTGCTAAGATCATTTGTGAGTGCGTCCACATTCGGATAAACATTCTTTGCTTTTCCATGTTTTAAAAAAACATCAGGTGTTATTTTGTATAAGGCTGACACTAACTTAAATAATTTGTCTTCAGGCAAATTCTCTTTATAACGAAGTTGAGTTGCGAAATTGGATGAGGAATTAATGATGATAAAGTTCAAAGTAGATTAATTGAAGCTATCTTGGATTTGTTTATAAATTTGATTTAGGACTGACTTTCTAATCAAAGTATATTTTATTGCCATCTCTATTACCTGGTGAATATCAATTTAGGGCATAATATCATGGAAAAGATGTTAAATTAAAGGCTAAATTGAAGGCATGGGAAATAGGAAAGTCATTAAACATGACTAGTTCAATAACTTCTCCAAGATTTAAATGACTCGTTTATAAATTATCTTTAGACGAAGCCAAAGATGCTTAATTAATTTCGAAAAAGAGATATTATGGCGTACTGATAATGATTCTATTTAATTATTGTAAATTTATTAATAAAAAATTGATATTTATTTATGCTATTAAAATGATTGGAATAAAGGTGTAAAAGTAATTTGTTGATAAATAACATTTAATATCTATGTAGAGATAAATGCAAAATTAACTTGTGTATCCAAACAATTCATGTATTGTATTGAATACATATATCCAGTACATTCACGTGCAATTTCAATATGTTTAAATGGCTTTCGTAATAAGTGACAATTGCAATTTACATCATTGAATCCATAATTTGGTAATTGTAACAAGTTTAAATGTTCTTTTTCACAGGTAATAAAATGATTGAAAGTAATTTTATTAGATGCATTTTCTGGAAAATCAAACAAATGTTTATTCTTAATCTTTGTACATCTTATTTTCAAAATTCGAAGGGAATCTGGAAATTGAAACTCTACTTTTCTAAGACAATTTGTATATAATACTTGCAAATGCTGCAATGGTAAAAATGTATCGTATTTGAGGAATTCATTACTTAATGCGTAATAAGACATCTGAAACATTTTAAGATCAGGTATGCTTTTCCCTAAAATATTAATATATTCGTTGAAATCACATCCTTCGCCACTGATATACAACCTTTTCAAAGTTTTTGGTAATATTGAAATTAATTTTCTGTTCTTTATCAGGGTTGTTTTGAGGGAATTATTATTCGTATGAAATAAAACTAGTCGTAAATAATTTAAATTTTTGAAACTTTTTAAAAGCGTACAAATCTCTTTCATTAAAAATGGATTGTACATTTTGTGTAGTAAATTAATACTAAAAAAATGTATGGAGTCTAATATGAAATGATTTGCAGATTTGAATGCAGATGGTGCTAAATAATTTAACGTTCTTTTAAATATATTAGTAGACCATAATGGTTTGATGGAATTACAGAATAATGTATTTGAATTATCCAGATTAATAAAAGGAATATCCTTTTGATAGTTGAATATCTTAATGTTGATTCTTTTTGTAATTGGCCACATATATATGAAAGGTAACACGCTATTACCAAAAAAAACTACTGCTAATTGTGATTCTTTATTTCTTCTACAATATATCTGCACGTATTCAAATATATTGTCATAATTGTTTAAACCTGCTGTACACAGCAATTCGAGCTTAATTATTGAAGATTTTGTTTTTTCCAAACTCTTAATAATATTAAAATGCTGTTTTTTTGACTTGGGTACATTGTCCAACATACTAAATGCAATAGTAATACGTTTGACCTTAGGATGCTTTTGTTCAAAATATCTCTGATGTTGCATTTCGGAATTTATTATTTTATTGAGTTCATTAGCATCGACCGTATAAAGTTTAATTTCAATATTTTGAACATACCTGAGTTTATAAAAGATACTCATTAAACTTAATCTATTGCTGCATGAAACTACACCATTAACAAATTGAATAAGACGAAGTTTAGCAAGTCTTGAGTGTTTCCTAATAAAATAATTGATCATTTTGCAAATTTGAGGTACTTTCTTTTTCATACTTCTTTTGCTTTCAAAATCGTCAAAATGTATTTCTATTGAAATTCCGCAAATTTCTTTTAGTTGCACAAAATTAATTTTATCAAGAATGTAATTCCACTGAGATTCACCTTCAAAACTAATAGAATGGATAAATCCATATAATTTGTTTTTTGTAAATTTGATATGGGTTTTACTTGCTATATTCATATCTCTGGGGATGAAAATGTTATAAAATGTTGAAAAGTTGAGTTTTTGAACAATTGCATAATTTAAAATATTAGTTTGCATTAGAGCAGCTCCGGTAATAGGATCTCTTACACACTTTTTTAGAATATGTGGTTGCCTTAAAGCAGTGAGCATACATTCTTTTTCTCTAATATCCATGGTAGTAAATAAATAAACAATAGTTTGTTTAAAAGAATGATCAATGAACGGATGCGTGAGAATGCAAATGCTAATCAAAACAAATTGTCTTTGTTCCAATCAGTGTAGCCATATAACCTGACCAAAATGGCCAATCATCCATATCAGATCATTTTAGGCCTGGTTCTAATTAAAAGTACATTATATTAATATTAGTAGCAATTTAATTTTGCACTTTAAATGCATTAACATGTTTGCATTTTCAGAGGTAAGCTTGTTGATCCATAATGACTTTTAGTCGGATCTTACATAAGCGACCTAATCTACCTTCTAATACAGTCTGCTTGGTTTCATCAAATGGTATATCATATTGGAAAAACTTATTTCATTCATACAATTTAAGGGATTTAAAAGGATTGTTCCTGCACCAACAAATACACTTAACTATTTTTACTATTTTATAGTTAGTAAATGATACCACAAATTTAAAATCCAATTTATGTATTTAGACTAAATCATTTAATTTCTTGTATGTTGAGTTATATTAAAACATATATACAATCAAATACAAATAGATCACTGCAAACTATTTTTAAAGTTTAATTTTTGACCAAACTGAATACAGTTGGTAGCACAAGTTTACAAAATAATTTATATTTCAAACATCCTAAAATGATGGTGCAAAAATTGAAACCAAATAAAGTGTTTCCTATTTGAACAGTTTGTTAGACATTTTTTGTATAAGTTTGGTTTTGCAGCTATGTCATTTGGCATGAATATATTCACCTAATTAAATAGAGTCAACGTAGTTATTTAAGGGTTGTTGGTGAGGAGAAAGTATCATATTCCATTTACGACATGGTTTCTTGCAAATTGGTTTTAGCTATCCTTTTGGTTGCTGCTCCATCCTCAGTTATGAGTCAAGCAGTAGGTACTACATGTACCGCAGCAGCTTTTTGTAGCACTGGTTTAGGTAATAAGGACATTATTTTGTATTTTATAACAAAGCCATTTCAGCATGTAATGATAAACCTACAATCGATAAGACTGGAACCAAGGTATGTACCAAACAATGCACCGTAGACACTGAATGTGGCGGAGGCACATGTGGCCCATCAACATTAGACACACCTCTTAAGACTTGTGATCTTTCTGGAGAAGCAGTAGATGGTTGTGCGGGCCCGTGTGGGGCTGGTACTGTCTGCAATGAATTTACATTACAGTGTGACGCCCCAACCACACTCGCCTCAACCGCTTCCGTAACTGAAGCCACAACAGTTGGAACTTGTTTAGATATTGCCCCCAATTGCGCAGCTTTATCCGCTCAAGGCTTGTGCACTGATGCCAAATATCAGGCACTTATGTCTTCAGATTGTGCAAACACGTAAGTAATATTCAATCCTTCACTTAAAGTTTCTTTAGTTGTTCAACATGTGCCAGTGCAGGAACTGCCACAACTGTTGCTTCAACCACTTGTGTAGATACATTATCTTCTACTACAACAACTTGTGCTAAGATGGCTACTTTATGTAGCTCGGGAGCTTACAAAGCTTTTATGATTGCCGTAAGTTTTGATTTAATAAACATATTTATACTTCTTTTCAGAACTGGTAGGTTATTAATTTATAGATATATTCTAATGATATTGAAGTGCTGCAACATGTTCATTCTGCGGAGAACCAGGAGCTGGAAGTGGCGCTGCTGGAGGTGGAATTGGAACTCCTCAAGTTATTTACCCAGGAACATCAACAACCACATGTGTTGATCTAATCACTAGTGGAGCCAACTCTTGCACTGCCTTAGCTAGTTATTGTAATGTTTCAGCTTGGTATGTTGGAGAAACATTTTGAAATGATATCTTATCAAAATGTGTGTCTTTTAAACTGGTTAATCATTTTATCTTTCCAGGATTAGCGTCATGACTACCAACTGCCCCGCCACTTGCAACAGATGCATCAACATTACAAATACTTCTGGAGTTTGTGCTGATACTTACAAGGTACATTTTACAGACCATTAAACTTATTTCTTTTATTTCTTAGGCTAATGGAACCACTGATTGTGTTGCGTCAAAGAAACATTTATGTACAAATGCAACGTATCAAACAATCTACAGGTATGCCAATCTTTATGCCAATGCTTATCTAATATCTTCTTTTAGACAACAATGTCCAAAATTATGTGGCTTCTGTATTTAATAACAAACATTAATTAGTTAACTTTACTTTCTATTAAAATAAATATGAAGCATTGGTTCGTGTATTACTTTATTATGACCATCGTTTTTAAAATTATCTCATATTACTCCATTGACATTGGTGGTAATGTTGTTGAAACGATACAATTCATTAAACTTTAGCCCGTTCATCATACTTATGTATTTAGGAAACGGCAAAATGGTAGAGCAATGTTAAAATGTGGTGGTGTTTGTGTTAATTTGGCAAGAAGCACCATTGACTCAAAGCCAAATGGATAATCGCACTGGAGCCATGTCAACTTTATTAGTTCATGTAAAAACAAAAAAGATTATAATGATACAAATAAATTTATTTTTGAAATATCGTAAACTATACATTACGTTTTGCAAAGCAATGGTCGAAGTTAAATGTTTGATCCGGTTTTCGTTAGTTTATTGATAGGAGTTGAATGGGATGCAATACTATCGTCCAAACAGGATCAGGAATAGTCAGAAGATACCAAGTTTACTAGACTTTCTCTTGGTAATGAATGATAAGTATCATCAGTATCATCCAATCGGATTGTTTCCATGTTTTGCGGGGTACTGAAAGGGAATATTTAGTATAGGAACATTAATTAAATTACACTGAGAAGATTGAGTTCAATGGATCTGAATACTCATTGAAAGATAGATTTGTCCTTTCAACAGTTGATCCAAAGGAATATCTAGTAGGTACAATTTGATACTCAATATGTGGTGGGAGTAATTTAGTTTGACAAAAAGTATGATCCGTCTTCTTTCTTTGGATATCGTTATCATTTGAATACACCAAGACCATCTTTCGCCTTTTTTCGAATGGTTGTTTCATTTTGTTGAGCACTAGCTTGATAATACTCAACCCCAATAACTTATTTATGAGGAACATAATAATCATCCAAAAGACTATCAACAGTTTTGCTAAAGCATACATTATTGCCACAATCACCATTATCATTAAGACAAGCACACCAACATTCCAATCTTCCTTTGATAAATGTATCTCCATGACGTTTGTGTGAATAAGATTATTGGTTAAAAAGGCACCTACACTTTACAAAAAAATGAAGCTTTTATCTTGTACATCCATTTTATACTAAATCAAAATGGTGATTCTTTGGTAATAGTACACATCATCTACTTTGGTTTGTCTTTAAAACGACTAACTTTTATTAGATCATTTGTGTGGACTTTCGAAGATTAAAGTTTGATGGAACCGAAACATTTTAAAACAACTAAATGTATCAAAGTTACATCATTACGATATAAAATTAAATGCTAAATGCAACAATCATTTATTTAATTATCTCATTTTGTTTATGCTTTTTCATTGTTAATTAATAAATTGTGTGTGGCAACATTCTTTGGTGTACCTAATTTAAGATAACTGTTGAATACAATACTTGTCTAGATACATTTTTATGTGGTGACTTGTATTTTTTGATGCATAAATGTTTTTGAATGCTGGAATGAGATGTTGTTAGTGTAATTATGGGCACCCAAACTTGACTAAAAAGAGAAATCACACACCAACTTGGTTTGTATAATCAAGTTCATTGTGGACAAATATTTATATCAGAACAAAAATGAGGTATTGTTAACAAAACAGTCATTCTTGACTTCTTGTACACCTTTTTAGGTAACACGTTCATCAAGTTGGTTGTCATAGATATTTATATAATCGTTGGTTTGGTGTGGTATCCATCAAATCGACATGGAATCTACGAAGTTTAAATTAGGCAGTTGATTATAATAAACGAATTATTTTGATAAGCCTGTTTTGACACCATATTTATATTGTAATGGCAAAGGTGGGTCAAAAAGATCAGTATACATTTATTTATTAGCTGCAAACCAATTAAAGTGAATATTGTTAACAATATATAAATACAGAATTAAATATAATTGTATATATACTTTCTGGTTAATGAAAAGATTAACAAATGTGATATAAATTGATTTTAAAAGAAGAAAGTAAACTTTGATTGTGTTTGTAAATATTTTGTTGGATATTTAAATAAATTGCTCAATTTGAGTAGAACATTTTGTTGTTTGATCAATTAAATGATAGATAAACATATTTAACTGGCTTGAATTATACATATTAAACATTAACATTAACTTAGAATGTTTGTTTGTATAATATATGTATTAAAGATCATCGTCCTACTTCCGATTAACTCAACTGATCATATAAAAGACCAACTAAATCAAACTTAGACGGTTTAAAAAACCCAGTTTGAGGTTAGTATGCGTTCAGGATTCTACACGAATTCTGTTAGCAAATTTTGGAAGGAGACTTGAAAAGGTCTCTAATAAAAATATTGAAAATAAAAAATGACTGTTACATTAACAAAGGAATGACTTGTTTAAATGTGTGTATGCATTATTCAGCTACCCAGCGCAAAGGCCTACTTCCGATTGTCAGATATGTGTGTATAAAAGGCTGGTAAAAGGGGACTAAGACGGTTTAAAAAACCCAGTTTGAGGTTAGTATGCGTTCAGGATTCTACATGAATTCTGTTAGCAAATTTTGGAATGAGACTTGAAAAGGCCTCTAAAAAACAACCAAACAATAACACATTTGTTGTACATCTTACAATAATTTACTATCAAATTAATCCTTTTCAAAAGTATCTGTGATATTATATTACTGAATATGCATGCAGTCAACCATCTTGCTATATATTTTAGCGTCATATGCAAATGCAGATGAAGTTAGTGATAAAAGAAAATGTATGAGAGATCATTTATTTAACAATATTTATAACAAAAAAGAGTAATTAATAGTCCTAAAGAGGACTGTTGGGAATTTGTAATGTGTATTTGTGTGTTAATTAAATTAACCTCCGAATCCGTAAAGAGTTTTTCCTTGTCTCTTAAGAGCATAGACGACATCCATGGCAGTAACGGTCTTTCTTTTAGCATGTTCGCAATAGGTAACAGCGTCACGAATGACGTTTTCGAGGAAAGTCTTTAAAACTCCGCGAGTTTCTTCGTAAACAAGTCCGGAGATTCTCTTGACTCCACCACGGCGAGCTAAACGTCTGATGGCTGGCTTAGTGATTCCTTGGATGTTATCACGAAGTACTTTACGATGACGTTTGGCGCCACCTTTTCCAAGACCTTTTCCTCCCTTTCCGCGTCCAGACATAGTTGATTTGCAAACAAATAAAATGTATAGTCTAAAAGACTGATACTAATCACACAAATTTATTTCCTTTTATACTCCTTCTTGATAGTCAAGGCGTAACAGAATATTATCTATTTGGGCGCCAACTCAGAAAGATATTACTTTTAGAGAGCAGAGAGAAATGGCGCTAGCAACTGTTAGGCGTGATCACCGTCAAAGAGCAGTATAAAAGTAAATAAATCTACTCATTCAAACATTACTATTTTATATATTTAATTCAACATGGCCCGTACAAAGCAAACTGCTCGTAAATCCACAGGAGGAAAAGCCCCAAGAAAACAATTGGCCACCAAGGCTGCCCGTAAATCTGCCCCAGCTACCGGAGGAGTCAAGAAGCCCCATCGTTACCGTCCAGGAACAGTCGCTCTCAGAGAAATCAGAAGATACCAAAAATCTACTGAACTCCTCATCCGTAAGCTTCCTTTCCAAAGATTAGTCCGTGAGATCGCCCAAGATTTCAAGACTGATCTTAGATTCCAATCTTCAGCTGTCATGGCTCTCCAAGAGTCTGCTGAAGCTTACCTCGTTGGTCTCTTCGAAGATACTAATCTCTGCGCCATCCACGCCAAGAGAGTCACTATCATGCCAAAAGACTTGCAATTGGCCAGAAGAATCCGCGGAGAACGCACTTAATTCCTGTCATTCTTATGCTTGTACAATAAACCACACTTTTATCCCATCAGCCCTCTTTAGGGCTATCAATGTTCTCACTTTAATTAAATTATTCTTTTGACGTATGCCTTCATAATAAATACATTCTCTTTATCAATTGTGCCTCTTTGATTCTAATCACATTTGGAATGCCTACACATTTAATGGTAAAATACTAAAAATGTTTGTGTGTTGCGGAAGTAGATGCTTTACGCGCCAAAGAATTTACTTTTACACAAAAGTACACACATAGCAGTACTTGCCTGGCAATATCTAGTTAAATATGTTTAAAAATATAAATGATGATGTCAACAATTTATTACGTTCAAGCAAATGATAATTTAATACGAGATCAAAGAAAGTAAAATGATAGTCCTAAAGAGGACTGTTGGGAATGTAGAATGTTTAAATTAGTCAAATAATTTACTCGGCAGTTGAAGCGGCGATTTCGGCTCCTTTCTTTGGAACAAGTCCAGATTGGATGTTTGGAAGAACTCCACCTTGAGCAATGGTGACTCCGGATAAGAGTTTGTTCAACTCTTCGTCATTTCTGATGGCCAATTGAAGATGTCTGGGGTTGATTCTGGACTTCTTGTTATCACGGGCAGCGTTACCGGCCAATTCAAGGACTTCAGCAGCCAAGTACTCGAGAACGGCGGCGAGGTAAACTGGAGCTCCGGCACCAACTCTCTCGGCGTAGTTTCCTTTTCTGAGCATACGATGAAGACGACCAACTGGGAATTGAAGTCCAGCTCTGCTAGATCTTGACTTGGCTTTTCCTGTGGACTTAGCTTTTCCTCCCTTTCCGCGGCCAGACATGATTTGAATAAATGTAAAGTATGAGTTAAACTCGATACTGAATGCACGCAAACTATGTCTTTTATACTTTTTGTTTGCGGTGTGGGTGTGTCTACCTAATCATATCTATAGAAAGGTTAGTAAATGCGGGAAAGAAGTAGTGATCCCCCATCGCCACCATTTTTTCCTTCCGCTGTGGGTGTGTCTATCTAATCAGATGTATTAGGTCAGTAAATGCGGGAAAGTTGCAGGGTCCACCCATCACCATCAACTTTTTATATAAAAGACAACACGTTTGCTAAACCATATCACTTGTATTTATACATTTATCTATTCAATCATGCCACCAAAGCCCGCTGCTAAAGGAAAGAAAGCTGTCAAAGCTACCAAGACCGTCCGTGTTGGCGGAGAAAAGAAGAGAAGGAAGACCAGAAAGGAATCTTACTCCACTTACATCTACCGTGTATTGAAGCAAGTCCATCCAGACACTGGAGTCTCTTCAAAGGCCATGTCAATCATGAACTCATTCGTGAATGATGTCTTCGAAAGAATCGCCGGAGAAGCTTCCAAACTCGCCCAATACAACAAGAAGTCCACCATCTCATCCAGAGAAATTCAAACTTCTGTTCGTCTTATTCTTCCAGGAGAGTTGGCCAAGCACGCTGTCTCCGAAGGAACAAAGGCTGTCACCAAATACACCAGCACCAAGTAAATCGGCTTTACAATCTGACATAATTGATCTCATACATTCCCAACAGTCCTCTTTAGGACTATTAAAATCTATTTTTTAAATAAAATGTTTCTTTTAGTCTAAACATGTTTCTTGGATACAATATCACATCCTAATTTACGTACTAGCAAGACCAGTGCAGCCATTCAACTTTACATTTTATATACACAAAACGTATGCTAAAACAGGTAAATAACAAATAAATAAAGTTTAGTTTCATTTAAAAAATAGTTACGCAAACTTAGAACTCTTCTTTAATTTAATCAAATTAGTTCATAACTTACCAGTAATAATATTCAGGCATTATTTGTTCAAAAATCATCTAGATTTAGCAAACAGAGTTATTTTTAAACTTGGTTAGGATAAATCAAAACAGGCATCTACTTATATTATTGATGGGTCTTCTATTATTATGTTTTCTTAACTGCTTCAAAACATATGCATAAGATTTAAAATATTTTGATTGCAGTAAAGTCATTTTTTATGTTAAATATTTAAAAGGGTGAAATTAGCTGAATAAACTAGTAAGTAAATTAATTATAGCTCAATAGACTTTAAAACCACATTAAGAACGATTCCTGTTAATGAAAATAATATATAATGGAACCTAATTGTTAGTTAAGCATTAATGACAATTTCCATATTTATAAGTCCATTCTACATCTAGTTGCTGAAAATACTAATATTAAATATGTACAGGGTAATAATAAAGCACAATTGTGCATATTAATTAAAAACAAATTGATAAAAGTGTTTATGTGTTTCAAGTTATTTGTATCACAGCATGAATGCTCTTATTTGGTTTTGTATATAAAAATTGATCAAAACAAACATTTTGTGGATAAATATAATCACAAACACAAGTTTAATCCCCCATATCCTCATCTACTGATTGAATCTTTTGTTTAATTGGAGATTTGAGGCAAAGGCGAAGTTTACCCATCAAATTTCTTATCTTATATGAAGCGTTACCACACACAGGAGTTATTTGAAACTAATTAAAATCAAATTAATAAGATAGCCTACCTCAAAGTCCTTAACTCTTTTTCTCATTTCCACTTTAAATCTTTCACGACGTTCCAGCATTTTCATTACGACTTCCAATAAGTTTGGCACAACACAGACACCATAGACATTGTCTAAATTCAAATTTATCTCGTCGAGACTTTCTTTGTCAGGCAGAAACTGTTCAAAGGAAATTACACCAGAAGGTAAATATTGCTCTGGATTTTCATCAAACAGATGCAGGAAGGGATTAGATGATTTCTCTTTTTGAGATAGATTAGAAGAAATAATCTTGGCAGGCTTTTTAGATTTAGGAGGCATGTAAAATAGCAGAGAGAGGATGATTAGTTGTTTTCAATAAAAACATGTTTAAGTCTTGCAAAAATTACCCAAATTTGAATACATAAATGTGTATATTTGTCAAACTATTATATGCACAAAGAGATGGTGATTTTGCTCCATGTTTGACAAACTAAAGGTTCCGATTGTAAAATATTTAAAAAGTACGACAAACTTTTTAGTTTATCATTATTTGTAAACTGATTTAAATATGTACAATATCCTTTCTGATATTACAACAAATTACATTCTAAAGATCAATTACAATATTGAATATGTTTTTAAAAAGTATCATTAAGAATGTTAAAAATTCGTATATCTTAAATTTAGACTACATTTTAGTTTCGATTTGCATATAGTATATTCTATTTATAGGAAAAAATGTTCTGTTTATCGGTTATGGGTTTTTGTTGTTTCGTTGGTTATTGTGTTTTAAAGTAATAGGTATTCTTTGATTTCACTTACCTTTGGACATAGTTTTCATATGATCAACCACAACAAAAAAGTTCAATTTTGTAAATACATCAATAATATAAACACACAATTCTTTCAACAATGTGTAACTATATTATTCTGGCAAAAAAGCCAAAGTGTGATGGCTAGTGCAAGTAATATGTAGATGTAACATTACTTACATCAATTAGGTTACCAAACTAACATCAATCTCCGGAGTTATAAATAGAATGAAACAAGAATAACGAAGAAGCAGCTACTGAATCGAAGGCCTATATAAGCTGCGGCTTTATAAAAATAAACAGACTACTCTTTGTTGTATCTTATTAAGAATAAACGTACCTTTAACTAAACTCAGCCCCATCATCGGGAGCTACAAGAGATATACACTTCTGTTCTTAACTGTGAAACGGTTAATTTTAAATGGAAGTATCAATATCTAAAAGCTTCAAACAAATATATTTGGTTTATAAGTAAATCGTGGGGTAACCACGCTTGCTATAGACTATCTTTAAACATCAAAATACATGCTAATTCATTTAATTTGTCTATTTTGCAAATTAAGTAAGTTCTCGGTTTCCAATTTTTATTTTAAAAGTGTTTAATCTAAAGGTTCACTTAAGAATAGCATCATTAATGACGATAAATATGTGCCTAGTTTAGTAAAAGTGTCACATTTTACTTACTAAATTTGTTGCCTTTCTTGACCAATTGATTCTTGGTGCTAGTCTTTCTAAATTGTGATATTGCTCCCCTTTAAGTAGAAAGCACACTGCTTCAAGAATTAAAAGATAAAAATTGGGTTAGAAGAACAATCAGCAAATGATTCAAGCATATTTTCACAATTTTCATTCAAAGCTCATGAAGAAGCCACATTAAGATTAACCAAAGGCTTTCTGATATCGTCAAATCTAACCTAGCTAATATGTAAAACAGAGTTAATAACTTGTTCAATAAGTCATGTCGAACGCTTTTGATTGTATTTTGTAAAATGATTAAAACCAAGGTTATTATTTGTCTTTGAAGCTTATTTATAACCAAAAATTGTAGGTAGTGAATTGTTGCACCGTTGGCAAATGAATCAGCTAATTAGAAACATTTTACTGATAAAGAAGGTTTAGAAGTTTGGAGTGTTTTACATTTTTGGTCATCACAATGATTATGCGAAGTAGTTTTGCAAGTCAGGACCATGAAAAAACGAATGAAAATATAAAAAAGTGCATACCATTAACTTTATGCTGGTTATTTATACAATTGGATGTATAAGAAATAAGTATGTTTGTTTTTATGGTATATTTGTACGTTTGTATGGCATAGTTTGTAACACTCCTGTGGATGTATACTTTATGATATAGTTTCTACATTCATATGGTAGTTCATTTACGCAAACTTATATTGAAATTACTTTTCATTAAAGCATTTTAATAATCGTTTATAATGTAAGTAGTTAAATATTCTTTATCTCTTATGTCTTTATTCCACTTTTAAATATAACTGTTTTGTGTACATTTTTATAGTTAGTTGGTTTGGGGTTGCACGCTTTTTTTATCAACTACGATTTCTTTAATTGAATTAACTTCATTTCTACATATTTTAGACTTTATTCATTTTTTACAAAGATGGAAGATAAATCATTATAACTTTTCTGTTGGAGCCAAAGATGATAACGTCACACCAACAGAAGATGCTAAAAACTAGATTTACGCAAAAAATTAATAAATATGTTATATGGCTTCGGAGATGCAAAGGTAAGTAAATAGGTTTAATTCGTCTTTATAACTATGTTAGATACTTTTGATGAAACGGTTGATCTATTAGAAGTTATGGTCAATGATTAGATTCGAGATACCTCTTTAACTGTTATGAATACAGGAAAGAAAGGAAACATTGCCCTTGGAGATATCCATTATCTACTCGGCAGAGATGCATATAAATATGCTCGCGTAAAGGAATTACTTCATACTCAACACCATCTTAAGAATGCAAAAAAGAAATTGCAAAAATATGATTAATTACGTTGCGTAACTTTTATTTTGAATCAGATTATGAGTATTGCACGTTTCATTACATCTAAAATACACTTCTCCCCATTCACACTAGTTCTTGCCACGAAACTATTCAAAACAATTTTTTTGGAGCGAAACAAGCCTTATCATCGTACATTTTTGTTGCCCCAACTTGGTAAAGTAGTTTGAACTATGTCGCAACCGTCTGAAACTACTATTGTTTCAACCTTCTTTAGAAGTGGCACTAATCAGGAGATCCACATTGATGCAGCTCTTTTCAAAAGACGTCAACAATCTATGAACGCAGCGACCATGCCGCAACCGTCTGAAACTACTCTTGTCTCGACTTTCTTTAAAAGCGGCACTAATCAGGAGGTCCACGTTGATGCAGCTCTTTTCAAAAGATTCCAACTATCTATTAATGCAGCGGACGAAAAAATCTTAAGAGATATTCAGACCGATGGGAACATGGATATCATCTGTTCTTTAAAAGAAAAAAGTAAGACTGATTTAGGAAGTCTTAAACGTGTGGCATCACCTACTGGTAAGTCTAATCATCATACTTCCTTATTTTACATCTTTTTAGACAAGGAAGCCGCTTATTCCAAAAGACAGAAGGTTCATGAGAATTCATTTGTTACTCCGCAGAGGGAAGTCGCTGTATCTGAAGTTGGTAACCGTACATTTGCGTGTTCAAAGCAAAGGGATGAAGTTTCAAGTGTTTGCACTCCTAACGGAGAGAAACCGATTGTTCCTATCGGAGAAACTCCAATCCAAGAGGTCCAACCAATAAGTGCAGATACCCAATCTATTCTACCAGGAGACTTATCTGATCGGTTCGATTCCACTAACCCTATCTCAAAGGATAGTATTGATACCATTCATTCCTAAAGATTGACTACCTATTAATAATTTATGTGTTTATAATTTTGTATTTGAATGTGATGTTCAACATTTTCTTGCCTTAATGTAATTATTTTAAACTAAATATACTTCAATAAAAGATTTAATTTAGTTGTACAATATTACATCTTCTTTTCTTATGTCAGATTGTTTTTACCTAATACATGCATCGTCATCATTTAGATCAGCACCATTTAAATACTGGATATGGAAGGTGTGTACATGTCCATTCAAGCTTAATATGTGAAGGTGGTTGTATTTATCAAATATTCTCGCCACGAATCTCTTATTTGGTGTAAACCATTATTGAAAGTTTAATCGCGCCAAATCCTTTATCTGCCACATTTTCAATAATTCAAAGTTGCCATTGCTTTTCAATCACATAATACTTTTATAATCTTACGCTTAGCATTAGCTTTATAATTTCGCGTTTGGTATTACGTTTGTAGTCTTGTATGTGGCATTATGTTTAGGTGGACGTTATCAGTACAATGTATCAGCTACATAATGTCTATTTTGATCGTTTTCTACGGTCGTGTGTTCTTGGCAAGTCCAAAATACTTAGTTAAAACTATTGAACGAATCATCCAATTCAAATATTTCATATCCAAATTTGTGAGACTATCACTAACATTGCGCCATTTTTATTGCATTGTACGTGGGTACAGGTTCTGTCAATGATCTACTTTCGAGACAATTTTTATAAACTGTTAATACATCTGGCAAATAAAGTAGGCATACTTCCAATCGTTTACGTATTCAAAACTTTTTGATGATTTGCATATTAGTACGATATTTATATCAATTCATGCATTATTTTTATCATACGTGGCTTTTATTTATTTCATCTAATCTATTTCACTGTATTAATCATCTTTTTCTGTTTATAGTTCTTCAATACTGCCTAGTTATGACAAGTAGGGAAAACAACTCCGAATCCGATGCTGAGCGGTTCGTAGTGGAGTATATTGGCGATAGGAGAAAGAAAAAGGGTATTTTTCAGTACAAGATATTCTGGAAAGGTTACTCTGCTGAGGAATCTACTTGGGAGCCAAAAGAGAACGTGGATGGAGAACTAGTTGCGGCGTATGATAAACTGTATCAGGTCCAACCAAAGTCCTCTAAAACAAAGAAAAAAATTATCCTAATGGCGTCAGACGTCTATGTAAAAATAGATGCAAATGATTGTGTGGACGAAAATTCGGAAGATGACGAGTCAAAGAGTCCTTCAACTACTCTTGTTCCGCCAACCAATGTTAATCCTCGGGTAATCCAAAAAGCTGCCACCAACAAAATTAACCAATCTCTTCGGGAGGAGCAAACTTCAAGAAACAATGAAGTGGAGACGATCGTGTTGGACAGTAGCACTGATGAAGATTCTACATTATCTCCACAGGCATCAAAAGGAGCATCAAGGACATCTCAAGCAAGAGAAAGCCGTAAGCCATCCTCAGTTCAACGCAGATCGCCAAGACTTCAAAAAATGCAGGAACCCCTCCAAGCTCAACTGGGAGAAACGTCAATTGCTTCAAGAAGCTCTGGAGCAGGCCTATCAAAAAGAACAATTACAATGAAACAAGTTGCTCAAAAAACACTTAAATCCAAGAAATGGATGGAGAATGGATCGTTGGAGCAAAGAAACTTAACAAATGATCCCATCACTATCTCTGACAGTGATGAATCCATTGGTAGAAGAACATCTAGTCGTCCAGCCAAAAGTCTAAGCAAGAAACGGAAGCACGCAAATAGTCAGTCGCATTCTGATGAGGGGAAGAGTATGAAGGTTGGATCGGGCTCTTCGGAGGGGCCAATGTCACCACTCAAGAACATTGGTGAGAATGGAGGTGTCAAGGACATGGCAAGAAAAGAAGCTTTCTTTGGTTCGTCTATGTCTAGGTCATCTGAGGAAAGTGAAAACAGCCAAGCCCAATCCTGTGAAAGCCTTTCTATGGGATCCAACGATTCATTTGATGAAGTTACCATTCCGCTTGATAATGGGTAAGTTAAAAACTGATTCAACTTTTAATAAATATAATTTGTTCTTTAGACTAATTGAAAATGCTAATGAACGCTTAGAAATAGGTTATGGCTTGCCATTTGACGAGTCAACAAGATACGTTGAAGCTGACATTCAGGGGGTGTTTGGCACTGAGCGTATTAATGGAATACGTGTCTACTCAGTTTTGCTTGCTAACAATTCTCCTGCTTATCTTACTACTGCTCAAATTCCAAAGAGCTGCTATTATATGGTCATGGATTTGCTTCAGTACATGACTGCCATTAATTCTTAGGTTGCAGCAATATCTAAAATGTATTTAACTTTCTATAATTTTTCTTATTTTTTCGATTTTGTATTTGGAACTTTATTAAAACAATAAATAATGTAATTAAAAACAAATTTACTACAAAAGTGTACGTCAATATACAATAATATGAGTTAGTACAAGAATAATTTTTGACATAATTATGGAATGCAAACTTGGTTGTGTTTTTGAAGGCCATCACAAAATAAATGTGGCATATCTTTTATTATGGATTTAAATTTGATAGTTTGAAGACATACCTGAACAAAACACAATAGTACAAATAACAAAACTTGTATCCCAATGATATCCTGCCAACGAAATAGTCGACAACCCCAAAAACATAAATGAATAAATAAACAGATCTTCCATTCATCTAAAAAAGATAATCACGACTTGACAACACTATCGAACCTAATTATCACGCACACCTTCATATATACGGTTTTACAAAATGAAGCATCCTACAAATTGTTGTGACATAATTTTATCAACTACATTTTATTTTGTTGCAATTTGTTCTGATTTATAAAAAAGGAAATTGCTTTACTTTTGATTGAAATGGATATAGTTACTTTTTGTCAAAGTAAATCCATTTTTTGACAAATTGCTTCGGAAATGGTTAAGTATAAATTGTAGTAAGTGGATGACAAAATACTGGTATCTTAATTACATTAACGTGTAATTTTGATTAGTTTGAGAACTGTTTTTGTGATTTATTTAGGTGACTTTGAGTATGCTAACTATTTTGACTATTTTCTATTCTTTGTACCGTTTGTGGTCCATAATCGTTGGAAGGTAACTGTTAAAATATTTTATATTTAGATGATTTATACATGTATTGGAGTAACAATTCTTTTCAAAGTTTAATTTAAATTACAAATGTTGTGTTTATTCTATGTTTTGTGATGTGTATTTGCTTTTGTTTGTTTATTGACTTTGACTTAGTTTTGAATTAATTTTAGGTAACTTTAAACATAGAAGAAACGGCCGAAGCAATTGAAAAAAAGTGTTACTGCATGTGATATGGCTATGTTCCTTTGGAGAATGCAAGTGTTGATGTTTTGGAATATTGTTTTTCGGTGATGAGAACAATTGTTTTGGTGTCTGGTGCTTAAACCATTTGCCCCCAATTTTATACGCAGTCATATTATTTGAATATATCTCTCTCCAACCCTCCCAAACCGATCATTTGTTCTAGACTGCTGTATGCAATAGTCATTGTTTTTTAATGTCGAATTAGACAGACTCAGTCTACACAAACCAAATTGTACCATTACAATAATTCGCTTGCGCTTCTCATCATTTTTTGAGACTATCTTTAACTACCTTTACTCATTTATTAATTCTTTTACAAATTAAAAGGTTGCTCTATTAAGATAGCTCTGCTTAAAATCTATTTGCTAACGAATAATAATATTTCATGATGGCTAAGACTGT
The DNA here is from genome assembly GCA_963281155.1 of Rhabditophanes sp. KR3021. NCBI lineage: Eukaryota > Metazoa > Nematoda > Chromadorea > Rhabditida > Alloionematidae > Rhabditophanes > Rhabditophanes sp. KR3021. The sequence goes on from CAUJLY010000001.1 coordinate 9,269,871, forward strand.
AAGTTAAATTAATACGCTTCCATAACTTAATGTTACTTTTCTTGTAGAATGGATCCGAGAAGGAAAACAAAGTTAAGAAGGTCAAGGAGCCCAAGCAATCCATGAAAGAACCCAAGGTTAACAAGGTAAAGGATCCCAACGAACCTATGAAAGAAACCAAGGTTAAGAAAATCAAGGATTCCAATGAACCAATGAAAGAAACCAAGGCTAAGAAGATCAAGGATCCCAATGAACCCATGAAAGAAACCAAGGCTAAGAAGATCAAGGATCCCAATGAGCCCATGAAAGAAAGCAAGGTTAAGAAAATCAAGGATCCCAACGAACCCAAAAAGGCTCTTACCTCTTACTTCATCTGGCTCTCTGCCAACAGACCAATCCTGAAGGAAAAGAATCCAGGAGCGTCTGCAACTGACATCGCTAGGGCTGCCGGGAAAGAATGGAAAGAATTGGGTCCTGATGACAAGAAAACCTGGGAGCTTAAGGCCGCAGAAGATAAAATTCGCTACTCTAAGGCTATGGAAAGCTACAACGAACTAAAGCAATAAAAACGGTTGATTAATATTCTGTATATAAATACTTTTTTGTGTCTTCTTGACAAAACCTTTCTGTCTATTTCATATATTTTTCTACCCAATAAAATATTTTCCCCTTATCTCTTGCTTTTAAAAATTGATTTTAAGTATATTTTTGGCGCGGTAAAGCACCTAGTTTAAAAAAGAAGAACATTTGAGAAAGACGCCAAATCAACTTGCTCTTGGTTATTTGTAATCATCTTAGCAGGTCTCATATGTATAAATATATAATAATACTCTACTATCAACCACACCATCATGCTTATAAGTTTATATGCCTGCAAATTATTAATAGAAAATGAGCTTAAACATTATGATTAAGAAACCATTCTCTTCTGGAGAATACGTATTGCTGAGAATTAGGAAGTTATTTTAGTCTAAGAAGAAGGAACTGCTAAGGTTAGTTGATTACTAGGAATAGTAGTATGTATAGCCCAGATCAATTGTTAATATAATACTTAATATTTAATTAAAAGCAAGAAATTTATTCATCAAAGACAGAAAAAAATGTGAATGAGATACTCATTGACTCAAAAAAATTTGCACAGTTTACGTGGCAAAGCGTAAACAATAGAGGGTTCTGCTTTAGCTCCTTCGTTAAATTCATCCAGCGTTAATAGTACATTTTAAATATTTGATTCCCTCTTTTCATGAACTTAGCGTATTCTCGTTATCGGGCAATTCAACAATATCCTCTATCGTCTTGTAAAAATAATTGGTTTCAAAGCTGTCTCAACTACTTGATCGTTTTCTGACATACCTTCATACCACTTTCCACGATAAGTCAAGGGATACTGATGGTCGTTTATTGCACTAGTAAAGGTTTCATCCTCGAAATAAATTCTATTTTGTCGTTGAACGCCGCTCTGTTACTATTCTTTTTCCAGATCTTGACAAAATAGTCATAGAAGTTCTGACTGAAATTTGGCAGGGACTCTTAACCAACTCCAAATGAAGTACTCTTTATTATATTCCCCTTTATCACATCTCATCATATCCCTAATTTTGTCTATAATCATCAAGGTGACAGGTTAAACGTTGTTTGGTTGGCAAAAAATGATGATGTACTTAGCAGTAGGCTATATTCACATAATAACCATTAAATTCGTATCTTTTTTTAAAGTTAATCTTCAATACCTGATTTGAAGTAAAATAAAAATAACCACCAAGTAATTGGCCTGTTACCTTTACCAATTAATTGATAAACTAGATTTGCTTAAAAATAAACATCAACTACGATTAATTTAAACTTAATAATCAACTTTTTATTTACATTAATATTAACACTTAGAGTCTCATAAAAAAGAAACACAAATCTGTTCAAATTGTTTAAATATATTATAGATCAAAGTTATTATAAAACATAATCACTAAGCCCCGCGATCATAGCGTGTCTTTTGACCTGGCTATACTTTTCAAGTTTTGCAAGTATAATGTTAAAATTCTTGATCATTACAAGTATCACTTCTAAGCTTTAAACTATTATTCAATTCAATAAGATTGTTAAATAAACCAGTCTTTAATTTAATGTGCACCAAACACACACACCTTTTCTCAATTTTCCATTTCATGAACTTTTATCTTTGAGAGATGGTTTCTAATTATAGCAATTTATTAATAATTTTATTTGGATTTATCTATTCTACTCATTATTGCTTGGCGGAAAGTTTATGTGATTTTTACAGAAATATTGGTTACAGATTGTTGGATGTGAAAGATCATCATTCAAAACGGACATTCTTAGACCAGTAAAAATAGTTAAATTAGACTGAAGAATTTTATATATTTGACCTCTATTTATTCATTTTAAGGGATTGGAAATTTGGTTATTTGTAAAAACAAATTTTAAGTTTATCCAAATTTTTAAATTGGTAAATATAATTTTATGCAGAAGTTGATAAGGAATGATGAAATGGTTTTTTAATACTTTTATATAATACTATATGTAGTATAGCATGATAAGTAATAATTCCATCATATGCTAATCTAAAATGCCTATTGCATGCTTGGTGTAGTATCATAATTTAGTTACGTCTTTATTAAATCCGCATTCATCATTTACTTTCATTAATTAATTTATTGTCTATTAAAATGAAGCAAACTGAAAAGAAATTTTTCAAGCGAGGAGGGTTTCAATCATTTGGCTTATAAAGTTGTGGAAGTTGAATCATACCAATTGTATACAAAGATTATGGCTGATGTGCTAAAAAAGAGCCAACTAGGCTAATGAATGAAAAATATACTTAATTTAAATTGTAATACATGTTAATAGTACTTAATTAAATATCACAAACCATGTATTTCGTTATTTTTGTAAATATTTGACAAATAAACAGATAAAATCCAAAACATCGTATATTAGTAAGTGAAAGAGATAAAATATATTTTATTATTAAGGTAAAATATAAAAAAGTCATTATTAAATTAAATAGCCTATAATATTTTGTGGCAAGTAAAGAGTAAGATTGTTGAAGGTTAAAACCAAGGGAAATCTGTAATTGGGATGTGTGATCGTCTTGTGTAAGAAGTCGCATTTTTGATAACATCCCAGAGAAGGCATTTGTCATCGTCGAGAATGGAATGTGTTTTGAAATAATCCCCCAAATTGTTTAGAGTTGCATCGAGGCAATCGAGTGTAGTTTGGTCTTCGCGCCCGTCTTGTAGAAGAAGTTGATCCAAAAGAAGTAAGCGAATGTGTGATTTCATTGAACGATTGGCGAAACAACGGGTGAAAGCAATTACTGCATTTAGATAATGTCCTTCTACTGTGTGATGAATAAAGGTCTCGATATTTGACGTCAATCTTATGTGATTCCCAAGTGTACTTTCATATTTCAAACACTTTGCGTGATAGTCCATCTGATAGTTCGTAGTAAAAAGATTCATATTCATTACATCGAAGGTGGTATTTTTCAAAGTGGATGGTTGCATGTGCAAAATATGTCCACTCATTCCAACCATAGCCAGTTTTCTTGAGAATCTTCTTCTAGCAATATAGTAGGTATTTGGTTCGGTGTATTTTTGTTTCATCCATTTGGTTAGCATATTGGTATTTACAACAGATTCATTGTTACCTGAACCATCAACCATTTCTTCGACAATTTTAGCACTTTTTTCAGTTGTGAGAGGTGCTATTGCTTTGGCTCTGTCGATGAAAACTGCAGCTGTTTGGTGGCAATTTCCTTTGTCTTCGTAACTTTGGTCCATAGTGTCGTACAATGTGAATAGTCTGTAAGCCATCAATTCAGAGCCAATCTCTCCTAGCAAAGAGTAATCAAATAAACAGCCATTTTCACTGATAGGGATGTAACGGCATTCGGCAAATTGAAGATGTCTAGCACGTGACCCAGATTCCTTTGTCATCATGTTGTTCAACAATTTATAGAAAATATTAACTCTATTCCGCATTGGTATATCCTTATGTTTCTCATAAATATAAACATAGTTCTTACCATTGTTTCCTCTCACCACAATTTCCTTCATAATAACTCCATTTCGATAAATGTACTTGAAGCAAGGAATAATGTGAGCAATAGTATAACAATAATAATCCTGAATTTCCCTTTCACCGGACTGATGAATTCCATACATCCCATAAGTAAAAACATCCAAAGAACACTGTCTTGCTGTATAACTAGCAACACTTTTCCCTGGATCAAAGTGTCCAAATCCAGCTTTACTTCCATTGAACATAGCCACAGTTAAAACATTGATAAATTCAACTATTTGATCAACAACATCCCTAACACTACCATTTGTTCGGTCTACAAATATGGCAGCACTTTTTTCCTTCAGAGCATTAGAAGTTGTCTTTGATAGAGAGGTCTCGCCATTTAGAACATTCACAACGTCTTGCTTCCATTCAGTTAGATTACTCGTTGTCGACGGAATCCAAGCATCATCAATATTTTGGTTTAAGCCCCTTTCGGCGCTTTTGAAAATGCATTCAATAATCTGATTGGCTCCGCGGACAATGGAATCTGTCTTAAAATCTAGCTGCTCATCAATATCTTTACACAGTTTGAAAAGTTGCGAAATAGTTGCAGCTTTCACTTGAATGGCAGCAGCCAAAACATCCTTAAGATCCAATATTCCTCTACCTTCACCGCTTCTTTCCAACACTTCCGTTGGCTCATGCAATGCAGGTTTGAAAGAATCATTGATGGAAAAGGTATTTTTGTGAGCAATTAATATTTGAATCATGTCATTTGAAAGGTAAGTTCGAAGAGCATAGAAAATTCTTTGGGGGAATTGACGAGCAAAGTTGGAGAGAATCATTTTAATTCCTTTGTTTGGACGAAGACTTAGCTCTAATACTAAATCATTCAAGTAATGTGTCCATGTCAAAAGAGGAATATCTGGGCCCTTTTGGATCAAAATTTGGTCCGCTAATTGTTGATATTCCCCACCCAATATAGTAGCTTTCTTAAGATAGAAGATCAAATTGGCAATATTTTTGTTATTTTTCCACAAATCAGCATATCTCAAGCTTTCCAAAGTAGCAAGCAAAGCACTTTTGAATAATTTAGGCGTAACAAGCACTCCTTGATCCATTTGTTCCTCGAACATATTAGCAAACTTCCTCCAGGTATCTTTTCCTGAGGAGCAGGTAGTGCCAACTGTAGTGACAGCTTGACAAAACAAATTCTCCGACTCCTCCAAATGGCCACTTCTTCCCAATGCTATTGCTCTTTCTTGGAAAAATAAGCCCACGCTTTGAGGTTGGGTTTTATTGACTAATTTGTAATCTAAGTTATTTGTGATTACAAAGATAGTATTTAGGCACTTTTGTTTGTCTTCTGCGGTAGTCTTCCAGAACTTAGCTTTTTTATTGCACGTCTTGAGTAGTAATAGATTGGCATTTATTTTGCCGCTCCAATCCGACACCTTTTGCTGCTTTACATGTTCAAGTTCTTCCATACCTCGATCGTATTGTCTATTCTTTGTGAGGAATTTGACAAAATTGGTAGTCAGCGTTGAGATAGTACTTTTGATCAATGGGCAGATATTTGCAAAGAGCATATTGTTTTGGTCGCTTGGAGGCCTGCAATTCTTTTGAAATGAATTAAGGACATTACTTAAAATACATTTTCTCCAATTGAAATACATCTCAACGGAGGAAGTATTGTATAGTAAAGCTGGAACCTGGAATCTACTAGCCCATACGTTCATGAGCGATTCAAATTTGCAAACAACTTCTGAAATCATCTCTTCATTCATTTGAGAAACGTCGTCCATTACTGACCATTCGAGTGTTTCTGCCATCTCAACTAATATCGGAACATACTGCAACTTAAGAATGTGTGCGTCCGTAAACAATTTGGGATATCTCTTGTAAACATTGGCAGTCTCTCTCATATTCTCATCCATCTTTTTCTTCAAATCTTGTTTCAAGTTACTTGTCCTATCTGATCTACTATCGCACATCATTAACAGCATAATACTCTCAAACATATTGGTCTCTTCATCATTTTCAGAAGTAATAGAAACAGCCTTTTGCTTCCTCAAGTCTTTGATAACCCCCCAATCTTGAAGAAAATAAGAAGATTCAACTATTAAGGAAGGGTCATTAATATTTGCATGGCTAGCATACTCCCGAATTCGTCCCCACTCCCCCATTTCTTTTAGACTTTTCAGCCACATCTCTTTAAGTTCATTTACTTCCACTTTTAATTCGACAGTGAGATGTGTTACATATGCACTGTTTTTACCGTGAGAATAAGATTCGAGGACTTGTTCACAAGTTGATATGCAGTTTGCGAATTCATTGTGATTAAAGTTGAGGATGGCTTTGGCTGTTTCAGGATGGTAGGCTCGATGGGACCAAACTGAGTAGACTTGGTCTTTTTCTTGCATCAGAGTGTACATTTCAGACATATTGTTCATTAATTGCAATTGTTTCAGATGAGGTCCTTCCAATTGGAGTAAAGTTGGATTTTTGATAAAATTCGGAGTCAAAGGATCTGACAAATTATCCAACTGTTTCTCCAACATCAAAAGTCCACCAAATTGATCCCCAAATTCACTAGACAAAAACCTCACCAAATCCGGGGGTAAATAAGGAATGGGGTCCAAATGACAAAGTAACGGGAACATAAATCTATTTAAAAAGGATCCAAACACCGTTCCAAAATAAATATCCGGGCTAATTTTCTGTTGAATTAAAAATTTAATTTGCATCTCTGGATTGATATTATTTGATTGAGGAATAAAATTCGCGAAAAATAGTCTCGGCATATAAGACTCGATTAAGGCACGCTCACTTGGATGTAGGCATTTCCAGATAGAACCAATTAATTTGTAAAGGCAATTGCTGAAAGCATCATTATTGCAATGGAAGAGATTGAAAAGAGCACACAGTTCTACTTGGATGTCTGTGTTGCTAGCCATATCGTATAACTTGTAGATTCTGCTTAGAGCTTCTATTGTGACGGAATCCTCATTCGTTTCATTCTTCTTCATGCTAACATATTCAGAATCGTCCACTTCCATTGGCTCTTCAAGATTATTATTCACTTGCAATCGTTCGCCAATATCATCCACTTCCATAGCTTCCTCTTCACTCCTAATCAAATCACCTTCATTTAAAGGCAACTTATACAACTGTCCTTCAGAAAGAGTATCGAAATAACAAACTTTCTTAAGCAAATTAAGGAAGGAAGGAAGATTGGCAAAAGTTCCAGCTGCTGAAGCACAGTGTTTTCTTTGTGATTTACCATTTTGTAAACTTGCACGTTTTTTGTTTGTAACATCTTCGACACTGGTATTGCCTTGAAATAGAATCAGATTCCAAATAAGACGCATTGCTGGAATTAGATTACGACCAGATTGAAATGTTTGATGGCCGAACAAGTGTACTAATCTTGACACAATGTCCGGCTGGATATTCCTATCTTGTAGAGCAATTAACTTCCAATTAGTGTTCTTTCCTAATAAAAAGCTGTTGTAGGTGCTGAAGCGGTACAAAGCCTTAGCATCACCACATCTGGCAATATCTGGATTCTCCTGAACTAAGACAATGCATTCAATCAACGTTTTAAGAAAGTCGTTATTTGAGATAATCCTCAATTCATTGTTCTTTGCAATGGCCGCTAAGTGTGCAATGATGCATTTGGAGGCAACATTAATTTTTAGCAAATTCAAGCACATCGTCAAAAGGAAACCAAGAATCTTGTGTCCAGGAAATTGTTCAGTATACAAAGGTAATATCTCCTTAATAACTTTGTCTCTTTTTTCAGTGGAATAATAGACAAGACGACCGGATAAGGCCTCCATCAAAACTTCAACGAAATCAGAACCATCTTTTTCCAAGTGGGGATTGGTTGTTTGGACAGCCGCATAATTAGTTAGGACATGGCTAGTGTAATGTTTAATTAAAGCTATCACATTATCCAGACATTTGTTCTCCAGGAAATCAGCGTTTGCTTGAAAGTATAATCTCAGAAGTGAAATTGCTATTTTGATTGGAATTTTACTGTTTTGACTGCTGCATTGACCCATTGTATTAAATTCCTTGATTAAGTAGTTGTTTAGTTCAGGGACTTCTGTAAATCCATCCTTAGATATTTTGAGAACATTTAAAACTGTTTGGAAGAATGTCCACACAATTGAGATGGGGATGTTGTGGGAATTTTGACAAATGGAAACGAATAGCCTTTGCAACATTTTAACCGTATCAATAATCTTTTGTCTTGGCAATACTTTGATGGCCTCAGTCAAAACTTGAAAGTAACTGCACAGTAGAGACACATCAGGTTTGATGTTGTTGGAAGAGTCTTCCACGCATCTTTTGTACAACAAATACATCGTTGAAAAGTTTTCTTTATTCAACACAAAAATATCCCCGTAATATTTGGGCGTCAACAAATTGGAAATCAGCAAGGCCGACTTCTTATAAACACATTCATTAATGCAATAATTCCTGGCATTTTCACTCCTTGATCGATTACCAATAGTGAAGGCATTAATCCTAATCAAGTAATTGAGTCCATAATTAACATAAACACTCTGCATTGCAGCGTCCAAATTTTCTACAAAATTGCATGAGAAGTCTAATTGAGGTTCAATTTGAACTTGTGTGTCAAAAGCGTGTTGGCGAATCTTTCGTATGTCCTCCCATCGTACGATAACTTCAATGAATTCCAAGTATTCCTTTTGCAATGGAATATTACCCTCAAAAACATTAGGCATCTTAATGAACGAAGAAATAACATGATTAAAGATTTGATTTCTGATCACATAAAAATAATCGGCGTTAATCTTGACTATTCTCATCATCCAAATCAGGGGCTTCAAATTATTCTTGTCCGCAACAATAGTATTCCTAATCTTTTGACCAACAATGAGAACGTTAAAGTCGGGTGCATTGATCGAAGAAATAGCTCCAACCATACCCCTTATACTTTTCTGATCCGTGTCATTAGCTTCATCATAACTCAATTCCAACAAACTTTCAAAACTCTGGACAGCTGGTCCGGCAGCGAATTCAAATTCTGCAGCAAAGTATCCTATTGTGTGGGAGGCATACAACCGAACAATTGGATCGTATTTCATCCCACTCGTCGACTTACTTCTTAATAATTTGAAACATAAACTAATAACTGGTCTGATTGCTGCTTTTAATTCGTCTGAATTATTCACAGAACCAGGTGGCTTGAACGAAACACAATGCAATCTCGCTGCAATCTTCAAGAACTGCAGAATGCCAATCAACAAATTCTGCAAAGAGGGTGGAAATGTCTTTTGATTGTCAAATTTAGAAATTTGATTAACAACCCAACTGAGAATATTCGTAGGTTCCGTCTCACTCAGTGGTTCATTCACAAAATCGTTCCCATCAAATCTTGAAAGATACCATTCGAAGCAGGGATTGATGACGTACTGCAGGAAGCAACATAATTTGGATTTCAATTTGAGGGTGGAGGGTTGGACAGATACTAATTCATTGAAGAAGTAAAAGATCATCTTTTTTCTCCAGACAGGTTCGACTTTGGGATAGATTTCGTCTGCAAGGAAGATGTGGTAGAAGGTGAAGTCAGTCAAATACTGGTTATCATTGATTTTGTTGATTGTTAGGAGAAGATCGAAGTCACCGACATTTTCAATAAAGTACAAGAGTAATATCTTGACCATGTATTCAGGAACTCTATACATTGGCAAGTCAAGTTTCTTCATCTGCGTCCTTTTTCCAGCTGTGTTGGTGTGTAGAGCAATAGAATAAGTGGCATCGAATTGTTGACTGTCGAAGTATTCCTTTATCAAATCACATATTTCCTTTTGTTTTCCCCACCATTCTCTTTCTTTGATAATAGTATGGAGAATGATCCCATAAACAAACAAATCCCAATCTTCTCTGGAGTGGCTTTCGTCCCATTTGACATCCAACCAAGTATTGCCATCTGGAGATTTCGCTCTCTGGCTTAGTAGTTGAGTAAAGACGATTGGATTGTCTTTGAGGTATTGCTTTAAAGCAGTAGTTTCAGTGGAACAGAGCAATTTCCTAAATAACTGATAAAAGTATCTGTCGTAGATGTTTTCTGATCCACACAAGAAATCAACCACTTGTTCAGGATGAGCATTAACCAAGGGAATAATGTCCTTATCAAACTGGAATTCTTCCTCGATGAAATAAGTAGTCCAAAGTTTCCTCATCAAAATTAATAAGGGCTTCAAAAATTGGACGTCTATAATTTGTCGATCACAAATAATTTTGACCACCTTCTTGATGGATCTGAATTGATCAGTTGACATATCATTCAAATCCTCAACATAAAGGCCAATCGTTTTGTTGAACATCGATTTGAGGTCACTCATAACAATTTCGGAGTTGACAATTGAAGTAATACAGACAAATTTAGACAAAGCTTCTAAATTAAATTCTTGATAATCACTGAAAAGTTCGCTGCACGATGTACGGAATTCATTGACATTGATCAAACATGATAAATCGTACCCTAGTTCAGATAAAACAGTCCTTGTTTTGAGTAACTCATGAGCTATTTTTTCTCTTAAAATTCCATTGCAATTCATCATCAGTCGGAGGAAAGATGACGTTAGTTCTTTGATGTAAATAACTGCAGGTTGGTCTATTTGAAGTTGAGCAGGTTCAAGCTTCTTTGCCAGGCATTCATAAACAGCTACAAGGAACTTTGTTTCAGCAAGCCTTACAGCTGGGTAATAATTGAATTGATCGTTGATGGTGTCGGCAAAAGCGGAAGCTGCAGTTCTAGATTTCCAAACTTCCTGAATCTCACTTTCAGTTCTAGACAAAGATTGTCTGGCTAAGTCAACAAGCGGACCAAAATGCTCTTCAATAGATGAATCAAAGAAACATTTTACTTTGGTCATATTCATAACTTCAGTAACACCATACAATGTTCCAATATAAGTATCAATCGTACAGGTACTTGCACTAAAAGTCAAGGACTTTATCTTAGCCTTCATACATTGATACATTTGTTGGGCTACAAGTTGCACTGGCTGGCCTGTGAGAGTACAGAGCATTTCGGAAACAACTGATACTCCACATTTGCTTAATTCTTGATTTTCAGAAAAGATAAACTCCATTAGTTGGTTTAAAGTTTGAGGGCTCCCAAAAACTGGTCTATCACAATCATTTTCTCTTTTTTTGAATAATGCAATCATACCTCCCCTAGCCAATTCACAATTTTGGGTGTAGTTTTCATAAAAATCATTCCTAATCACGTAGGTGAACAAATTGAAGAACACTGTGAAATTTTCATGGACAAAGTAATAAGGAGCTTCCTTTAAAACACACGAGAAAAACTTCATACTTCCTTTTCTGGAGAGCATGTTTATGTCCAAAGCATTTTGTTGAATGTACTTTAAGGTGTATGAAAAAAGTGGCAACTTATAGCCATAACCAGCTGGGGCACCCAAGAAAGCTTCGACTGACATCACAGCTTTTTTGAATAATTCATATCCGAGGGACTGCCCATTGTGCCAGACAAAATTAGCAATTGTTTCACCCAACATAGATGAGTCCATGTAAAGACCTTCGCTAAATTGTTCATCTAATTGTTCAAGGACCGCCATTAGCACTTGGTTTTGGAAAAGCACCTCCATTACTTGATACTCTCGAGGCCGTCCAACTTTGTCATGAGCAGAAGCAAATACAACGAACAAAGCGCTCTTCATCGCACCTCTGACCTTAACATCATTTTTCTTGACGATTTCGCGAATCTCATTCCTGTCCATCTTTTCTTTTACTCTTTTCAAAGCTTGGCGGATTTTGCTTTGGAAGTCATTTTGTCTCGGAATCTTCAAATGACAAGGTGTTAAAGCTGCCAAGATGACTTTCCTACACAAGGCAAATGCATCTTCGATGTAAACAAATGTCTTGCTATAGTAGTTTTCCCTTTGCTTTTGTGTAAGCGCAGATTGCTTGCTATTCATCCACGAACTAGTCACCTTCATTGCAATAGCCAAAGCTTCCCCCAATGGCAGTGTTCCGACTATCTGTTCTGTTGAGGTAATATCTTCCAGCAATTGTTTTGCATTGTTGAGTAAACGACTCTTTTCGGCATGTCTAAGGGCATATCTGAAGTTTTGCATATTCCGTGGGAAGGAAATTTGGAGGAGAGGTTCATTAAAGGAGGTATTAATTTGGGTGAGTAATGGATAATTATCGAAGTATCTGTTATTAATCGCAAATCCAAATCTGCCAATTTTTTTGTTGTTTTCGAGGCGAAACTTGGCAGTTTCAGTAGGATAAGCAACTATTTGAATCAGCCATTCATGCAAAGTTTCGCTAATGCTCCCCACGTCTTGACATCCCAAATCAAATAAACTAGAACAGTCAACATTTGTCGTCATTTCATGAATTGAAGTGTAGCACTGGTTCAAACACGAAATTGCATTAATGGGCTTCAAGCATAATTTGACTGCAATCATCCATAGAGGAATAAATCGGGCATCTCCGATGTAAGTTGTTGAAAATGACATCGTCGTGTCACTAATCACATCTCTCTGTGATTTCCTTTCCCATGTCATCAACCTCGCCAAGCATAAGTAAATTGAGGTGAAAAGAGGCTTTAACTCTTGGGCTAATACTTGCTGGACTAGTTGATTGGGTGATTTGTGCATATATTCTATCAAACACAGATAAAATGTGCAATCAGACGACTTGAAAATATTCTCCAAGATCTCTTTGACAATTGGAACAGCATGGGGTGTGTAAACCTTAGATAATACATCAAAGGTTGTGTCCGTATTCAAGGCTGGATGAGGTGAAAATATCCTCTGAAAAATCTTGCGATCATAAATGCATTTGTCGTAGGTCGAGTCTCTCAATTTCTTGATGTTTTCACGGATGTAGATCAAAAACCAATTCGAGTATTCTTCGAAAAAAAGAGGGTAATCGAGGAGTTTTAGGACGATACTGCATTGGTCATTGCAAATCATTGCATTTCCCGTCATCCTCGAGAAGTTTCGTTTTAACAGGTAGATCCATGTCCTTGGATCCATGTTTAGACAAAAGGTTGTGCAATAAACATCTATCAATCTTTTATCTTCTGCAATCAGATTTAAGTTTTCCGGATTTTTTCTGACTAATTGTTGATAAACTTTAGAGCATTTTAGAATCTCCACACATTTATATCCACGCATTAAAAGTTCTTCCAAAATTTCTAGCTCATTGCCAATCATATCTTCGCCATTAACTGGGTTGGCTTGTTTCATAGAGCAAAGCAGACTATTGACTACTTCATAGATCTTGACCCACAGCATTTTAACTTCCATAGGATTCATTTGTGAATTCAGTTTTGAATGACGACAATCGCGGTACACTTTGTTTAAGGGAGCATGTTCTTGTTGCGGCCTAGTCGGAACCAAAGCATTCATATTAATTCTGAGGAAATGATTAGAAGGTGATTGGTGGGGCAATTTATTTCTCATATCCGCATGTTTCTTAGCCAAAGCCATATAATCATTAAACTTGAACAAGGGAATGTAATAATCAACCAACAATGCCAACTTATGGACAAGGCATTCCAAGACGTAGAAGATTAACCGTCTCAACGGCTTCTTCGGATCATTTTGAATAGTCATCGCATGCTGGATAAGTTCAATTGTCAAATCCAAATACTTTATATTAGTTGCAACTCCATTCTTCGTGTCAATTATCTCAATTTGACAATGGTGCAAAACCATGGAAAATAATTCATAATCCAGGTATCTGATAGTTTGGGAGAACATATCGCAAACAATTTCAGATCCATAAACTCTTAGGCCTTCTTCTTCACTAATCCTGATACCGAGAATATTAGGTTCAGAACATAATTCTGGAATTAGTTTGATCATGTGTACAGCAAATTCGGAGTCGAACATTTGTTTGAGTGAGTAAAGAAGTTCTTTTCTTTCAGGCAATAGGTCCAATTTAGTCCATGTCAAAATGTTCAAGTAAGAGTCAGCAAATTTCACCCCGATTTCTTGTTTATTCTGACTGGTACTAAAGACCTTGACAGCTTTAGCCAGAAACTCCAAAGTCTTGATCTGAGCAATATAAAGCAGACTCAGCGTATGCTTGTCACTAGCTTTTCTCTTGTCATCATCAATACTGCATCTTGTGAATTCGAGCAACGTAAGGCATAACTCCACAAAATTGAATCTTTCTCTATTCTTCTCAGTATAATTGAACAGATTTGTGTAAAGAGTAGGAAGAACAGCCAAAACTTTAAAACTCTGCTTGGCTTTTGGGTAAAACTTGACACGGTTGTCAGCTACACGTGATGTGGGATGGTTGAAGATGGATAATTCACTTTCCCGACTGTATTTGTCCATTAACCTTTTCAAGACATCTTTGTCGATTGCGGTCAACTTCATTTGGCGAATATCAAGTTCAAGTTGGGTGATTTCGATCAAAATACCCCCTTCGCGGACTTTTGCTGTGACTTTAGCGTACATTTTGATAGAATCGTCTATAAAAGTTGATAATTCAGAAGAAATACAGAAGTTCGGGAAATGGAAGAGAATCTGATAAGTTTGCAAAGCCTTAATAGCATTGAACTCGTTGTCATGATGAACTGCAAAGAGCAATACTCCTTCCAAAAGTCTGTGGCTAACCATTTCTCTAGGAATGCCATGGAAAATCCCAAGAGTGCATAAGATTTTGGCTCTTAGCAAGTGCCTTTGATCTGTTTCCACAAAAGCCGGTTCAATGGATTCCAAATGTTTGGATAAAAAACCCAAGGCATCTTCGAGGGTTGGATGGTCACGATCATACATCTGCAGCTCATCAATTGAGATCATAAGTGACTAAAGATTATCAATTAAATGATTACTATAGACAAACATACATCATAGAAAAGAAGCTGATCCGTAAATGACATTGCTTGAACATTTGTCTGAATGAGGCCGCCAACTTCCGAGGCAGCAGAATACATTTCCGGAGGCATATTATAATGACGCATAATTGCACCTGCAAAATAAGCGATTATTAGATTCCAATTGTTGATGATTTAATTTCAAAACGAGAGGTAAGTTAATAAACTCTTGCAAAGAGTGACACTTTCCCAAGCGACTACATTCTACGGCGAAAATATGAAGGCATCTATTGCTTGCTAATACATTTTGGACCAATAGGCATTTTAAAGAGTATGAAATGTATAAGTCGAGACGATGTAATAAATCAAAATAAAGATAATTTTATTGAAAAAGAAAATAAAATACACGCAAAGATTATATATTTAAAGAAGTTATGTTATGCTAAATATTACTCGTACAAATCAGATCGTTTTAAAACTTTGATGGTAAAATGATGGCCTTTTCGTTTTCTACAATTTTTCCAAAATTGTTGCAAAGACGTTTTGTTTTGTTAAAAAATGAAACATTTTTAAATAATTCTCTTTTTCCACGATACTAGCTTTTTCAAAAGAAGGTGGTGAATGGTGAATAAAGTCACTTGTTCTTGGAGCCGACAGCCCCATCACATGCATACCTACATCACTCTGAGATACAAAATATGTTTTCGCAAATGTTTTTAAACTGGCACCGATTTTTTGTAGAGAAATCACTTTTCCAACCTCTACCTTCGATAAGAGGACTTTTACATTGTTATGACAAAACGCGTTTTTACTGGCGTCTTTTTGCTTTCTTCGAACAGGAGCACAGTATTCAGATTCACCATCACTTGAGCATCTAGTAGATGAAGTTCCTTTTTTTAAGAGTTCTTTGTTCCTTTCAGAGGTGTTATTATCTGTAGGAGTTTCATCGCAATCAGACTGATCATTGCCACAAGTTACTTTGCAACTAGAATTACTTTCTACACTCCTTTCTCTTGGTTCTTTTTGAAGGTTAGCAATTGCCAAGTTTGTTTCTAATATTTTGTTCAAAAGAGCATCCTTTTCAGCTAAAAAATTGTTTTTAATCGCTTCAAATTCAAGTAGTCTTTCTTTAAGTTGATTGTCTTTTAAATAATTTAAAATTTCAAGTTCATTAATTTCATTCCGCAATAACTCATTTGCATTGTTTAGATTGTCACTAATACAGGCTGTATTGTTATTTTGATCTAGAAAAAATTAACATAATTATCATCGCTTGCTACAATTACTTACTTTCACCAAGAATATCCATTTTTGTGTTCAGATTATAAGTAATGTACCTACAACCACTATCAACAAAATGTAATATTTGATTTTATTATTCGATCTAAAACATATGATATTATGCTACATAATATACATATACTTGAAATTAACATTAACATTTTTTCACATTATTTCGAGAGACACGTACTAGCAAAAGTATACAAACATATAATTTGACAATTCAATTACAAAGCACATGGTTAATTAACACAATTGTCTCATCAAAAATGTAATTCATTTTAAAGATTAGAACTGGCAACGATCATTATTATGAGTTTGGTTCAGAAAATGAATCTCATCGCGACAAAAATTGGAATCATATGGCTTTGTAAGCATGCTATCATGGTCTGTTTAATCAAATCTGCATTCTTAAGAACTTGAAATGCTTATAATAAGTGAAAAGGCGTCCAAAGTATGTATCGTGAAGAATATTTCAACTACCGACACACCTTTATGCATATTTCTTATATTGTAAACAAAGATACGTGACCATTTATTTCAAGTGACTATATATCTCGCAAAATTAATAATGCAGAATGCAATTATTTAGTTATAATGAGCGAAGAGAATTATTTTGTTTTTAGTGACGTTTATCAACCTCTCACAGACAGTAATTCTTCCTTTCTAAGAACAACATATCAATACACATCTGGATTGGCTTGGTTGTTTTAAAAAAGTATGTTTTGTTCAATAATCAAACTTTATATCAGTAACAATTATAACTTTAATTTTGTAACTCTATTTATAGGTTCTTTTAATGATATCATGAAAGTACGAGATTGAGTTGGTGTATAGAAAATTATTCCTCAATACCACTTTTATTCCCATTAAATGCCTTATTATATGTATTCCTTGAATCTACATCCTTACTCTTGTTCCAAAATAATCTCAAAACGAAGATGAATGATCAATTGGGATTTGATTTATTGAAGTCAACATTTGTTGTCTTTTGTATGTTTATTTAAAAATGACCCTTGGTACGAAACCTCCTCAACCACCCATTCCCTTTGTCACTCCTATGGAAAGAATTTCTAAACTTAAAGCCATTGCGAGGGAACACTGGAAAAGGAGATGTCTTGTTTGTGGTATAATATTCGATACTTCCCTACATTTTCAAGAGCATATGTTCATCCATGATCTTGTTAATGCTTGTTATCTTACGGTTTGCGAAGATGATGTCACGAAATGCGAGTTACCTAAATTTGTAAGTTTACACAACTCTTTTAACTCACTAATAACATTTTAGGATGATCAAAGTGGATCTAGAAATGATACTAAAAATAGTATTCACATTAGCAATGGTAAACTCGAACTGTTACTTTCACCATCCAATAATCAACCAGAAAATGATGGCAGAACAAAGCAAGCACCAAACCCAAAAAGACGCAAAACAAATGGCCACTTCTAATCTAACTCTTTCACCAATGGACATAATATTTTGGGTTATTATCTTTTGTTTATATACACTTTTTGCCTTTTAATAAATGATGTTAATCATAGTGATTTATTAATCAGAATTAAGTGTTGTTAACAATAAAGAATAACGATTATACTGCACAAATCTTTAAAAAGTTGATATCTTTGGTGTTGAATAACTTCCATCATGACAGCCTCTATAAACATTATACTATTCTTTATTTTACACTTTTGATCTCGGTAATCACCATACAATTCGTCTTACTAGTTTCTTCTTCACCATCTTTATCATTACCACTAAGAACATCTTGTAAGTTTGTTGCGACGTTAATAATTTGATTCTCCTGAATCATACTCAAAATGCTGTTTCCATTGTTCCCCAGATTCAACCAAATTAGCCACTACAAAAGCTCTTTTATTAATTGTCGTTGCAACATTCACACCAACGAAGGTTTAATATTAAATAAAGCAGATCTAATTTTGTATTTAAATTAACAGAATCAGATTTAAATATTGCAAAAACAATAAACGGAATTAAATTTTGTTGGAAGAGGAGAAATTTTGATTTGATTAAATTAATAATTGTGTTAGTAATTTTAGTTTGTTATTGGTTCATTCGTATTTTCATTGAGAGGGCGAAAGTTTGTAGACTGTGTTTGTAAAAAAGACGTCTAATGTTGAAGGTCTCTATAGTTGTACTAAAACAAGATGTCACTACAACTGAATAAACTATTTTGATTAATTCCATATGAATTTCTTGGATCAATTATGAACTAAAGCCAGTTAACAAAGTTGGTGTTCATTGTTTGAACTAATTTATTTGTTACGACCTGAACAACTTTATCAGGTAACAAATGTTTCATCATTTTCGCCGTGTCTTTATAACTGGTGATTATGCTGACTAATCTACAGTGATGATGCTGAGGTGTTTCCAGAATGACTTGATCTAAACGTAGCAAATACTTTTGCGATCTGATTCTTAAAGGTATAAATATAATCATGTTTGTTATCATCTGTTGTTTTTTCAAATAAAATGTATGTTATTGGAGGTTCTGTGTCAAATAATGTAACGAGCGACATTGCTGAATAGTAAGTACCACAATCCTGATTAATTATTTTATTTCAATGTTTTGAACTTGAAAAAATGACTTGGATGAGAGCTCCAAATACATTAGGAACATTAACACGCCATGATTCAGTAATTGGCGATAATACCATTTATACTGCTGGAACTTATGATTCTTGTAATTTGCAAAGGTAAGTTTTGGAATTACTTAAATAACTAAATTATTTAGACTTGATCCTCGTGAAGGAGAATGGAGTTTGTTAAAGGATATGCTACATATAACAATTCATCCTGCTTTATCAACACTCAATCAAACAATTACTTGCATCGGAGGTAATACAAATACATCCCTTTGTCAAGTTTATGATATAAGAATGAATAAATGGGTTCAATTAGCAAACTTGCCTATTCTTATTCAAAGAGCTAAATTCATGGAAGCTGAAGAACGTATAATTGTTGTCGGTGGTACTAATACCAAAAAAATTCAAGTTTACGACAAAATGGACGGAACATGGAGAATCCATTATCTCAAAACGCCTGGGCCAATTTGCTACAGTTTAAAAGTTTTATTATAATCTTAAATAGTGCTGTTTAGACTTTTATGTAATTTTTAACTAATAAAACATTTTAAATTTAATTGTTTAAAAGCAAGTTTATTTATTTATATTTAACCTGGTTTATTACATACTGTCCACATGTGGTCGTTTGTTTCAACTTCTTCTTGGTCTCACACACTTTAACGCCAATCTACTTATCTGCCACCCTTGTTGTTTTGAGAAAACACCATAGATTGCAAACAAGATATGGCACCTTCACGGCCTTCTATACAAAACCCCTTCCAACAGTGCATTCCAATCTCCTATTCAGCATCTATTTTATCTCTATCATCCAGATCCCCTGAAAAGTACACTCTCAAAGCCAAATACACTTAAAAGCACCATAATACATACAACTTTTAAGTGTTCACATACTCCATTTATGATTTAACTAAACTAATTGCAACTTATATGCTCTCCATGGAGGATGTTTTTGTAATTTATGTATAAGGAAAATAACTATTAAACAAAAATAATTTATTATTCAATAAAGTAGGTAAACTGATGTATTAATAAATGACATAATTTTCAATTTTTTAAGTAAAGCAACAATAGTTTTAGAGTCTCTTCGGCACTCATCTCCTGAATGTTATTGTCTTCGTCGTTCAAGTCGAATTTGATTTCTCTAGTACTTCATCTTGAGCTGGCTAAATAATTGCCTGATATCTTACACAAAGAAAGTGTACACCCTCGTTCACTGCCAATTGTAGGAAACAAATATTCTTTGCAATCACTAAATTGAGTCATTAAAGATTTATTTTTATAAATTATACTAAAATGGATGGACAAGCTAAATCATGGGAATCGTCTTTTCTTCAAGACTGAAGCCGTTATATTGGATGTGCATTATGATCTTGATATTGCAATTGTTGTGTTTAGATATGGATCCATCACTTGGGAGTCTTCTAATATTAATGTCACCTCCATCCTAACAAGCACATTCGTCATCGCCTTTTCACTCTCCAGTTGCCTTCCTAACTTTCAACCATCAATTACTGATGCACTACAAAATGATGCCTTCTCGCATTAAATTGCATAGTCTTAATAAAAGATATCAATATCGAGCGATGCTACGCAATCTGATATTCATTCTCTAACCTAAGTCAATACCTAATATTTTCTATCCAACATCGTGACTTTAAAAGTCTTCTCCAATGTTCCAATATCTCCGTATAATAAATCTCAAAAGAATAATTCTGTTTGTAAAGAAGAACCATGACTACGGCAAAACAATTATATGGTTGCTTTTGCCCACTTATTGGACATATCGAGTTGTGGATGTTCAAGTGATTTCTTGTTAGCATCTTTCTGATGCCAGTTTATTAATTAATACAGAGGTAACGAGTAAATAAGATTGATGATGAAAGTTTGAGCTGCTCTAATTTGTTTGTTCTTCTAAAGGTTCTTGAGCCAAGTCAGAACAATATTACGTGAATCATATGTTTGTTCTGTTAAACAAAGGTGGTAAAAACCTTTATGTCCATGCAAATAAGATATTAAAATACAGTTGTTTAATCGAAAAAGTTATTCATTCAGGATCAGGCCAAATTAGTATCACATGAAAGATTGCAAATTTAATACAAAATTGGTTTGCCCCGTTTTAATTTGAGACTATGTATAATTAAAAGAATTAAGTATGTTTATTGAAAAGTTGGCATTTTATAATAATAAACATCTATTTATACAAAAGAAGGAGAGATTAGCAAGTTACTTTTAAAACTACATCCTCTTTTTAACTTAAATTGTTGACAATTTGCTAAATTATTATAACAAATATCTTTAAATAAGTTCCTTTGCTATTTATACATATCGCCAGTTGCTTTTTGGTCTGATTAGTTGATTCAATCGTATTTGTGCTTATTTACTTAAATCAAAATAATTTGAACTATGGCGTTTGGATTTGTTGTAAATATTTTTAACAATAATCATTAATACTGGCCGCCAATCAGATTTAAATTGATCATAAGACTCTGCATTTTTGTTTGAACCTTTAATGATCATGACGTATTTGATTAAGAGAAATAATTTATTTGTACTTATTTATTTAAATGAACGATGATCACTAAAACCACTTTGTTGTGGATTCTATAAAATGAGAATCATTCTCCATAAACAAAAAGGTTTTACTAATATTAACTATTGCAAAATACATTCCAAGTTTTTAAGAATTTATGTAATAATATAGGTTTTATTGTCAGTATTTTTGCAGCAATCAGATTCAGGATCACCAAACAAAAGCAATAGAATACCAAAACTCCCATCCAATACACCAAACACAACGATGCAGACTAGGTCTAGAAAGGTATTTGCATTTATCCAAGAGGATTAAAGAGACCTTTGCACGGATCAGACACAACGTGCTTTCAAAGAAAGACTTCTTTGCCACTATTGCTACTGGATAATCATCATTTTGTTGCTCTTGAACCAATGCATTGAAAGCAAAATCTAGATATAGCTTCCATTTTGCCAATTGTCCCATTAATTTCAATATAACAATTCGCATCAAAGATATACTCAATGTCATCTCCTATTTGCAGTGACAAAACAGTGTTATTTCGTTTGTCGAAGTTGAACAGAAAAGCGACTTTCCACGATTATCAGCACTTGATTATAATGTCGAGTTAACTCTGAAAACAACAATTTCATTTGGAAGAGGTGGTACTTCTGCATATTCAGCGGAATAGGTTTAAGATAAGACTTTGAAATGTTTCCTCTTTTAATGGACTCATTTTTATAAGCAACAGAATGAACAATAAGAACACAGCATATTAATATGATTTTATTTAGCAACTAAACATAAATATTTATGCAAAACATATCAATTGTTTTACAAGAAAAATGAGTTAAAAATAAAAAGTATTAAAATAGGCATTTCAAATATCAATTATAGATATTCTTATCAAAATATTATACAAAAAGAAGGAAAAGGGTACAATTGTCAAGCCCATTTTGACTGATATAGATCACTAGCCTTCCCCAATCCATCAAAGTGTTCTCAGCACATCAGTTCTGATTCGCTAAATTCACTCTTTACACTTACCATATCATCAGGAGATTGGGAACTAAAAAAGATGCATTTAAAGTATGAATGAAAGTTGATTACTGACCGCATCACGATTGATTCACTAAGTTCACGTTTAGGAGTGTTGGAAATCTTGTCTGATGGAGCCTCTTTTTATTGATAATCATTCAAGGTATCGAGCGCAAATTTTTAGCAATTCTAACAGAACGACGTACATTGCCCATTGACTCAGAAACATCCATGATTTCGGTTTCTACTTCAACATCATCCATGCTATCATTAGAGACAGTTCTTTGCGTGTGACCATCTTTAAGTGTTAGAGGCCATTCATTTTCGTCCACATTCAAGCTCCAACCACCCATACGCCTTCTTGGAAGAGGCTCGGGCTTAATGGTTTCTTCTTCCGTGTAGTACTCTATCATCTTTTTTAGCATCACTATGTACTCATTTGTCTCAGGCAACGGTTCACTGTGAAGGTCAATAAAGTCTTGATAGGCCATCTGCACTTTTACGAGATCACTAATATCACCTTCAACTTCGGCTTTTATCTTTTCAACATAAAGGTTGTGTCTCGCCATAATGAATGACTTCCTTAGCCATGGTGTTGTGAGTTCATTATTTTTCAATTTGACAAGAAACGCATGTTGTCCTTTTCTGTCTGATGGGCGGTGGTCAACAATTGATTCCACATTATACCTTTCCACGGGAGGGTTTCTTGGAGGCATTATCTTTTGCACAATAATTTGTGGCAATGTATCACGTTTGATTTAAAAAATAAAATTGTTTGATACTCTTATCCCAAAAGTTTATTGCTTGTTAAAAGACAATAAATAGTAATGGAATAAGTTAAGAATATTGATATCTATAGCGGTTCAATGAACAGTCAAGTTTAAAGATGTCTTTTGCAAATTGTCCTTCATACCCTCTCTTTTGAAGAATTTGATCTTTACGTAAGAGTAATGGGTTCTGTTGTATTGTTTCAATCGAAGCCAGTACGAACGACGCTCGTGTATCTTGGTTTCTTAACTTTACAACCTGTGTATCTCCATGATACTGCAGAAGTACCTCAGTCAACTTAATTTGCTAGCACATGGCAATGATGTCAATTTTATGTGGGCGACGAACTGAAGTTCCTTCTTTTTCTTATCGCTGGCTAAAAGGTTCTTTATAAATTTGCATCTTGGTACACCATCAGCCAACAATTGTTCTTTCTTAAAAACTTTGTCACAAAGCACCGAATTATATACAAATTGAAAGTATAAAATAAAGTTTCCAGGTTCTCGCAAATTTAAGTTTATTTTTACTATCAAATCATTGAAAAGGTAAATTGACTATTAGTCAACAAACTCCACCAGCA
The DNA here is from genome assembly GCA_963281155.1 of Rhabditophanes sp. KR3021. Lineage (NCBI taxonomy): Eukaryota > Metazoa > Nematoda > Chromadorea > Rhabditida > Alloionematidae > Rhabditophanes > Rhabditophanes sp. KR3021. The sequence continues at coordinate 9,293,505 of CAUJLY010000001.1, forward strand.
GAAATATTTGAAAAGATTTGATGAATAACAGTTTTAGTAGAATCAACTAATTTAGCATGTTTTAACATGATCCCGGTTAATATTAGTTGATTTGCTTGTTACCGATTGTAAAGCAAAGTTCATCCAGTGTCGATTATAAAACCCAGTATTTCCATCATTTGGATCATTTACCTCTTTTTCCAACTAACTTTCCATAACAAGAAGTTTAGGCAACGATTTTCCCGCGAATAAGTGAACAAACGTTTCCCTTCGTTTCTTCATTTATACTAGCAGGATCCTTCAGTTTCTTAAAATAAGGCATGGCACGTCTTTCAATCAGTCCATTTAAAAAATAATCTTCTCGATATATAGATATGTTATAGACTAAACCAGGCCGTCCATGTTTTATTTTATAGACCGATCAATTAAGTAAGCCAGTATTGGTTTAAACTTTAATGAAGCTAAAGAAAAATCAGAATTTAGTACTGATAAATGCTTATTAGTTTGAGGAAAATGGCAATTATTAGCTTAGATTTTGATGATATAACATATTACTTTTTTATAGGAGGACTCTCGCAAAATAAATTGTGGCATTCTCAAAGATTCAAACTTGCCAAGACTAATAATTGGTCATTTTGACGACTACTCCCAACACTAATATATCACGTCAAATAATGTTAAACTAATTCAATTTGGTTAACAAATATAAATTAACTTACTAGTGATGGTAAATATTCAATTTAATTGAAAATATTTCCATTCTCTTTAGAACAAACATATTTATTGCTTTCAATGCACTTTACCTCAACCCATCTTTTAAGTTTACTTCCTCATAGTGATCCTCTTTCCAATTCAATAATTGGTTAGCAGTTTGTATCAATTAATTTACTCATATCTTTTAATGTCAAACAATTCAACACCTTTTTAAATAAACAAATTTCATCACATATTACAACAACAAAAACACATCTTTATTTAATATATTCAAAATACAATGGCAATCAACTTTAAAAACACAATCACTCATTTGGAATTAAAAAATATTATTCTAAATATATAAAACAACCGTTTGTTCAATTAATATTAGGATCTTTGGTTTGATTATATTTCACTTAATTATAATTTATTGTTAGATGGTTGTTCACCACCTTCCCATTTATAAGTGCCTGTATAGACAAAGCCGTGAGTATTCATCAGAACATCAGCCGACTCCGGTCCTCTGCTCCCAAAGACATACTTTTCAGGTTTGATTGAATTGTTTTCAAGATATTGAAGGAATGGAGTAAAGATTTGCCAGGCCAATTCAAGTTCATCTGTGCGAACGAAGTTTAATTGCGACCCCAAAAATACTTCAAGGATTAGTCTTTCGTAAGCATCTGGTAATCGCACGCCCTAAAATTATGAAAGTTACTTATAGTTACACATTTATATTACCTTATATCTAGAACTGTAAGTCAAGTCCAATTCCGTTTCCTCAACCTCGAATTCTAGCTTTGGAGTCTTGGCGTTCAGTTTAACGTAAACAGCCTCATTTGGTTGAACTCTCATCACAAGCTCGTTTCTCTTTAGATTACCAAAGTCAAAGATGTCTTTCTTGATGTCTGGAACATCCTTGTATTGAACACGAACCTCGGCCTTTCTCTCATTTAAAGCTTTGCCGCAACGTAGGAAGAATGGAACTCCACGCCATCGTTCGTTGTCAATGTAGAAAACAATCATAGCATATGTTGGAGTATTTGAGTCTTCTGGGACTCCTTGATCATCCAAGTATCCTAAACGATGTTCAGGATTTGACGATTCACTATTGCCAACATATTGTCCAAGGACAAAGTCTTGCTTGCTAATTGGCCTGACGGCTCTAAGAACTCTAACCTTTTCATCACGGATATCATCACCGCCCAAGCTCTTTGGTTTTTCCATAGCAAATAAAGTTAAAATTTGGAATAAATGGTTCTGCATGATATCACGAATGATACCACTCTTGTCAAAGTACCCTCCCCGACCTGCAGTTCCAAAATCTTCCTTGAATGTAATGGTCACAGAAGATATGTGTTCCTTGTTCCAGGTTGGATTGAAAATGATGTTTCCGAAACGTAGAACCATCAAGTTTTGAACCATTTCTTTGCCAAGATAGTGGTCAATTCTGTAAAGTTCATCTTCATTGAACAGTCTGGCTAAATGGTCAGACAAAGCAGTTGATGAAGCAGTATCATGACCAAATGGTTTTTCGATGATAATTCTAGTCCAGCATTTTTGTTTGGGGCCCATGCAGTTTGTGTAAATTTTGGCGGTAACATCTGTGTATGTGGTTGGTGGAAGAGCCAGATAGTAAACCCTGTTGACGGCTTGCCCAACTTTCGTAGCCAAATGTTCGATTTCAGTTTGAAGTCTAGAATACCCTTCATCGGTATCATAAGCGCCAGAGATGTATTTTAATCCGCAACAGAAAGTATTGAATTGTTCTTTGTCTTCCTCGTTGACTTTGCAATATTTTTGAAACCCTTTCCTCCAGGTTGGCTTGTCAAGGTTGGTTCTAGCGTAACCAAAGATTGCGGTCTTGTATGGGAGTAGTTGTTGATTGTACAAATGCCAAAGAGTTGGTATGATCTTCTTTTTAGCCAAATCCCCTGATGCTCCAAAAATGACAAAAACATGCGGAGAAGAGGAGTCAATAGACTTGCGGCGTAATTGCTTCCGATAATCTTCAGCTAATCCATTCTCCCAATGATAAGGACAAGTGTCATCAGAAACACAAAGGCTTACTTCTTCTTCAGCTTGTCTAGACATGCTCTGAAATATAATAAAGTGAATATGATATTTAGTATAAAATAAATTAACAATGTTGAATACTACACTCAAACTAAGGTAACAAATGCAATGAATATTTAACCGAGTGCTAATTAAATATATGAGCTAATTAGATGGAGATAGATAGCAAATGATAGCTAAAAAGAACTAGTCTAAAAGTGATAAAAACCGCTTTTTTACAGATAATGTTATCAAATGCACATTTTATTTTAGTTATGATAATGAGTAGTAATAAGTGGGTTGCAAATATGCAAATTGTGTCGTTATCTTTTTTGTTTGATAATGCAGCTAAGAACATCACACTTGTTGTGTATGATTGAACAATGCTTCGACGCACATTATAAATAAACATACTTTTAAGTTGTTGCTTTCATAGAACTTTAAAGGTTGCAAAAAAGTTGATGGAAATGTGCTAACTATTTATAATCAAGATGATGATAAGACTGTTGACGCAAGTATTTTGGAGAATTAGTTGTTTTTATTCCGGAGTGAAGAACGCTTTTTAGATTTCACTTAATATTGCCAAATTTGTGTTTATTGTTACATTTGGGACTAGATCTCAAACAATAAAGAGAAAGTTAACAATATGTGTTAAAGTCTAAAACATTTAATTTGTGTAACTATGAAAGCCCACATTTTCGCGTGGTAAGACCATTCTATTTTTAAAAGCTCGTAGGGAATCAATTAGTGGTCTAGCGTTAAAAGTAACTCAAAGTATGTACGAATATACTAATAAACAAAAAAATATTCTTTCACCTATAGATTTACCACTGAGATATACACAACCAATAGATGGAATTAATTGAAAGTATTTGATTGAATACATTCTTGTGCCAATAAAAATAAATTCATCCAATAGTATACTGTTTTAATATTGTAAAGGAGTGAGAAGTTGATTAAAAGGCAGATTATATTAAATACCGATGAAAGAGTAAAAGTATTTGTTCGTTGCTATTATTATCAAAGAAAAAGTTTGTAGTTTATTAAGACAGATGAAAGACAAATTATAAGATATTCGGGAACAAATGTGTATCAAAATCGTGGAATGTTTTTTGTGTTATAAAATGCATTTAATTTACACAGACTTCTTTAGTCAATTATTGCAATGTTACGAAATTGTCTTATATGTAAAACACGAAATATAACTGTTGTTACATACCAAACTTAATATCATCGTTCGTTCTCATTTTCCTTTGGTGATTTTTAATGCTTTGAGAGGTTAATGTATGTTCGGTTTTATTAAAAAATTATCAATAGAAAATATGTTTAATGAACGAACTATTATTAAACTTGAGCATCAAGATTGTTAACAATATTTGATAAGTTTATTGAATCGAGGATAGTGTGTCTGGAGTCTAAGAAATATTAAAGTTGAATTCAGAATACCATCGCACAATAGAAGCTAAGATAAATAAGGACAATGCTAGAGACAGAGGAGATTTCAGAGGTGGTTATGACTTTAGAAGAGCACTCCATCCCGTTACTGTCCGTCAATCTCAAACAACACATGTGCTGGAGTCATTTGTTAAGAAAGCTTTTTTGTGCTTGAAATTAGTTGTTTATCTACTTTTTTTGCAAAAATAAGAAGTGCTAATAATTTGATTCTAAATTAATAATCGTGTCGGGTATGCCCATGACCAACTCACCCTCCTCTCCTTATATCCTCTATTCCAATAATGTGTTTTCTAACGCCTTTATATGTAACGCATAATGTGAAAACGTAATAAAGTAAGTTCCCTATATTTTGTTGAACAAATATCTAATACATATCATTAAATATCTCTAAACAACTCTCTACCTTATTTAGTACTTTAAAATTCAGGTCAAATGGACATTCTATTTAGAACATTGACTCACAAAAGTCGGACTGTTTCCATCGATGGACCCACACCGGTAGACACAATTTTGCAGAAATTGGAAGGTATGTTCCCACCAATAGAAGATACTTTTGATGGAGTTGAACAGTCGTTGGTATATGCTGGAAAAGTTTATCACAGTATGGATATCTTCGATCCTTCTAAAGTAAACAGCCACAAATTTGTCCTCTACTTTCAAATGGGAGCAGACAACGATTATGATGACTCGGAGGATTCCGTCCAGTCAGTGGAAAGGGATGTCATAGATGCTAATGAGATGGAAATTATAGATCTGGAAAATAATAGTAACATCTATGGTATGATTTACAATGAAAGTCACTCGAATGGTCATCAAACTTCTGGATTGACTGATGAGTCTTTGGATGAATCAGAACAAGATAACGATGAGGAGGATGAGGGAGGTAAAATAGGACGTACTGATACTTTTGATTCGTCTACTTTTTTTTTTGGCCTTTTAGATGCTTTTGAAGATACAGAAGATTCGGATGATCCTCACGATTATTTGGAAAGTGATACGCTTCGTATTTCGGAACTAGAGCCAGCTTCAACTGAAGGAACTGAAACAACTGATGAACTTTACGAGACTGAGGAGGAAAACAACAATTAGGTATCTTACTAGAGCAACTATTGGCCTTGGATTTACTAAGGAGGAGGTTGAAAAAGCTTTAAAGTCATCAAACAATGACTCTGAATATGCCATTTCTCTTCTGATTGCTAATTGTCAAGACGACTCACAAGAAGATATTGCTGCAATCATTCCGAATCTCCCAATTCACGAAAACAAAACTGATTGTCTCGTGACTTCTCCTTACTTTCAAGACTTGGCTGATATTATGCAAAGGAATCCCCGTAGATTAAGAAGTTACATCAAGTCTGTTTCAAAAGAATCTCCTGAAATGATAATTTTTTTCAAACAATACGAAGATATTTTTTTGAATTTGCTAAATAAGCCTACAAGAATTAGGGATTGCTGCGATTTCTTCAGCACAGGAGAATCAGAAGATACGGGACACAGAGTCATGGGAACAGACGCCAATTCTGTTAGATTACGTCAGGAAGCTCTGAGAGCATTTGCAATAAACAATGGCTTGTTGATGGGACCTCCCGACAACGCAACATTGAATGTACATGCCATGGATCAACTCATACGTCTTTCACTGAGTTCACGAGATTTGGCTTCGATTAAACTTATCCAAGACATGGGCTTTGATCGGGAAAGAGTTATTGGAAGCTACATTGCACACGACCGGTCTGAGAATGACACTATTGACGCCTTGTTAAAGAATGACGAAGATGTCTAGAATTATTTATTGTAACAAACCCGATGGTGTTTTTACAATTTACATATGCTTTTTAGTCATTTTAAAAGCTAATAAAATACAGTTACTTTAATTTTTTGTCGATACAATCAGATACATTCTTTGTTTGAACTCTTTTTATTTAGAGACATGATGACAGTAAGATAATAAATAAAAATATTTATTCAGTTGCCCATGGAAAGACAACTCCTTTGTTTAAAAGTCCCGCTTCAAGAACAGCGAGTATGCAATTTCTCTTTTCTAGTGTTGAAGGTCGTCATCACTTCTTTGGGATAAAGAGCAATTATTCTGCTAAGTCCAACAACATTTTCATACGCTTTTGTAAATGTTTCATGATTACTGGAGGCAGCAAGTTTAATCTCTGGGAATAATGATCGACCATCAGATGCAGCTCAAAAATAAAACTTATTAATCAGCGAATAAATAACTAAACACAAATATTTGTATTTTTTAGGTAAAATCATGAGAAAGTAGATCAAATAAATGTAAATAATAGACCATCAAACACGAGTTTGATTCATGAATAAACAGGCCTTATGAATAATTGCTTTGTTGTAAGATTGAAATCGACATCCCGACAATAGTACATTTTCATTTATGACAGATCATTTATTTAATGAAAAACAAGTGGTTTTTAAAGGGTCAATTCTGGTTCGTTGTATGAGTATGCTTAGGAAACGCCTTATTTCGATGAAACTCACTGTGAGTGGGGTTGTTGGAGAGAGGGAAGAAGAGAGATAGTTACTACTATCATTCATCCTTATTTTGTTAAACTATGCACTACGGGGCAGATTAAGAACCCTTTCAGCACGTTAGTTTAGGCATTTTATTATAAATTTGTTTAGACTCTTTGATCTATTGCTTACAGTCGAACAATGTGTCTAATTATTAATAGATCCAATTTTGAAAAAAGAAAGATTTGTAGCTTTCATTCAAGGTTCCCTCAATCTTATTTGCTAATATATCAAATCTTTCAACACCGTCAACATTTTTCCATATCCGCTGAATATTCTGCAATTATTTAATTTAAATGTCATTTTACTTGAAAGGAATAATTAAAAAAGATTTGATCAGATAATCCTCACATAATTAAATCTTATCCATATTAATATAACAACATAACATATAAAGCCACCACAATATTGCAATGAATAATAAAAAATTATTAAACTTTTCAAAAATATTTGCTTCTATAACAATATACGTCCCACTTTGTCATTTTTAAATTGGAAATAACAAAAAGGTTTCATTAAAAAACGAAGCCTTGTATAAATATTTTGTGATTGATGAAGTCATTAATAAATAAGCAAGAGCAAGTTGTTTTGGCATTTTTCTCAAATGTTCTTCTTTTTAAGCTAGGTACTTTACCGCGCCAAAAATATACTTAAAATCAATTTTTAAAAGCAAGAGATAAGGGGAAAGTATTTTATTGGGTAGAAAAATATACATATGAAGTAGACATGAACATTTTGTCAAAAGGACACAAAAGGTATTTATATACAGAATATTAATCAACCGCTTTTATTGCTTTAGTTCCTTGTAGCTTTCCATAGCCTTAGAGTTAGCGAATTTTATCTTCTGCGGCCTTAAGCTCCCCAGGTCTTCTTGTCAGCAGGATCCATTTCTTTCCATTCTTTCCCGGCAGCCCTAGCGATGTCAGTTGCAGATGCTTCTGGATTCTTTTCCTTTAGGGTTGGTCGGTTGGCAGAGAGCCAAGATGAAGTAAGAGGTAAGAGCCTTTTTGGGTTCATTGGGATCCTTGATCTTCTTAACCTTGGTTTCTTTTCATGGGTTGGTTGGGATCTTTGACCTTCTTAACCTTGGGTTCTTTCATGGATTGCTTGGGGTCCTTGACCTTCTTAACTTTGTTTTCCTTCTCGGATCCATTCTACAAGAAAAGTAACATTAAGTTATGGAAGTGTATTAATTTAACTTACAGTCTTAGCCATTATAAAATATTATTATTATTCGTTAGCAAGTAGATTTCAAGCAGAGCTATCTTAATAGAGCAACCTTTTAATTTCTAAAAGAATTAATAAATGAGTAAAAGTAGTAAAGATAGTCTCAAAAAATGATGAGAAGCGCAAACAAATTATTAGAGTAGTACAATTTGGTTTGTGTAGACTGAGTCTGTCTAATTCGGCATTAAAAAACAATGACTATTGCATACAACAGTCTAGAGCAAATGTTCGGTTTGGGAGGGTTGGAGATATATATATTCAAATAATATGACTGCGTATAAAATTGGCGGCAAATGGTTTAAGCACCAGATACCAAAATAATTGTTCTCATCACCGAAAGACAATATTCAAAAACATCAACAGCTGCATTCTCCAAAGGAACATTAGCCATATCACATGCAGTAACACCTTTTTTCAATTGCTTCGACCGTTTCTCCCATTTTAAAAGTTACCTAAAATTAATTCAAAACTAAGTCAAAGCCAATAAACAAACAATGGCAAATACAAATCACAAAACATCGGATGAACGTAAAATTTTCAATTTAAATTAAACTTTGCAAAGGATTGTTACTTCAATACTTCTTTTTGAAACACCCTTATCAAAATAGATTCTTAATTGTAATAAAAAGGGTAAGCCACTGTCTCAATATTTGTATGAATTCCGTTGGAAGATCATACTTTGATGTTGAGTCAATCATCTCCAAAATTAAAATATAAATCCTTTGTGATGAGTCATAAATAAATACATTTCCGACAAATTATTCATGGAAATTGATGTCAAATCGTGATCACAAAGTCAGTTATAGATAGGAAGAATGTTAACATATTACAAAATTGATTTAACGAAATTGGCATAAAATTAATCCACACTTGGATTATTCTCGAGACAACCCCGAAGCTGGATGTTGCACCACCAAAATTGTCTTATTAACCAATTGCATTAATTGGTCCAGCTGGAAGCTTCATTTAGATCGAGTTCTCATTATAATGGTATAATTAGTTTCCGTATTAATTTAGAATGAGATGTTAAACGTTCACAAGGAATTTAGAAAAGAATTGAAATAGTCGATAGATACGCATTTGAGTTGGAAGAAAGCACAGACAGTATGTAATGTCGGAAATGATGATGAGTGACTAATTAACTTTTTAGTTTATCATACGTTCCTTTTTAGCACATGATTAGAAGTTATTTAAAGGACATCAAAATGACAATTAAAGATGATAATAATTAGCATTTTATTTTGTTTGATATTCTTGGGGTAATTCGGTTCTTCTTCATCATCAGAAAAGCATGTTGTATCAAACATTTAATTACTAGTAGTCATAGACTTAAAATGGCCCTTCAACAAAGTTTAACAAAACCTTTTACTTCCAATAGCAACAAGCAAATCTTCTCCTTACACCACAACACCTGCAGTTGACTTAGTGTCAAAGGCAATACATTGGTGAGTCAATTGAATCCATGGCATCGTAAATAACTCTAATGCATACCCTTTTGAAGTAGAAGACATTTGTTTCTAAGTTGTAGACTCTCACTGATAGTTCTGAGTTTTCAATGGTAACGACGATATTCAATACTTGCCCAAGTAATTTTGTTTCCGGCAAGAAAAGTCTATTGTCAGTCATGATTCTGGAATGTATTCGTCAACTGCAGAGAACATTGAATAGTTTGAACCTACTGAGGATATGGAGGAATAAACGGACAGCTTTTCGGTTAAGGCATTTGCGATGGGTAAGAATACTAAAAGGTTTATTGTTTAGCTTAAAAGATAAGGAACTTACGTATTTATTTCCCTGTCATCTTAATCAGTGTTGTTGCCACAACCTAAAGGCTCTTTGTCGATGCCGATAAACATGGGATCATGGTTTAAGTTGGCATTTTGGGTCTTTAAGAGAGATGTAGTGTAACATATGGAATACCAAGAACTTCTGTCTCCGTAGTTTCAAGATTTATAATATTATAAATAATCATCATTAACAGTATGATCCTCTCGAGAACATAATGTATGATACTGATGTCCATTTTAATAATTGAAATGAATTTATTAAATAGTTTTTAAAGATAGTTGTGAAGGTTAGGAAAAGAACTCTCCAAACTATGAAATATTCGCTTTCATGACTTCTTAAAAATAAAGTAAATTCATAAATCTGTGTGATTTTGCTTAATTGAAATAGGTTGTAAACATGAGACAAAGTCTGTTTACTAAGGAATTTTCTTTTTTATATTTTTTCCAGAATAAAGATTCAAAACAAGCTATTCGATGGATATTTTATTACTTTAAATTACTTGAAGGTTTCACAACTTTTCTCAATAGAATATTTTCTCCCAATCATCATCATATATTTATCAATTACCAAAAATGTGCCACAATCAAATATTAGTACAAAGAACAAAGTTGTTGCAAAGCTTGATAGTCACTTCCCCACTTGTATTCATACCATTTGTCTTACAACGACTCTTTTTGTGATAAGTCAGCATTTTGGTTTTTACTAAAGTTATCATAAAAATTGCTCCTTTCTTGGCAATCAAATAACAACGATTTTAATTAAAGTAAGTTAGAATATCCTTTTACTTAATTAGTTATACTTTATAGAATGTCTAGTGGGCAGAGTTGTGGAAGAAGTCGAATAAGTAATGTACGTGCCATCTCTGCTGCTTTGGTAGAAAACAAAAATGCTCCCAATCAACTGACAAATGGACCATTGGTGAGGATACAGCTGGTCGTCGAATTTGGATCCTGGTAACCGCTGAGGAGGCTGAAAGAGACGCAAAAAACTGCAAGTAAAGGCAGGGGAGATAGGACAAAAACTGCTCGAAACTTCTGAATGAATTGAAGGAACAAGGCCTGACTCGATCATCTCTTAAGGATCATGATGCACAAATGAGAGCAGGAATTGCCTTGTTGGCTAGAAGAGTTCAAAGCATGTCAACAGTACTTAGAAAGCAATGGAGTTTCGGAATTAGTTGATTCTGAGGGCTATCTTCACGCCTGGGGAGTTCGCAGAATATGAAGACATTTTAAGAGAGGACCTTGAAAATAATGGGGAAGTCGTACTTAAAACCACATCATTCGAGGAAGTACAGCCACCACAATTCGAGTTTAGAAGATCCCAGTATGGCATGTCTCTGGAATCTGACCCTGATAAGAATCGTCGTGGGAACTATCTTGAAACTTCATCAACTCAAGAGGAGGATATGGATATTGATAGTGATCAGAATGTTTTTAGTGACGAAGAAGAAAGGAAATTGGATAAAAAAAGTCGTTGGATTAAAAGATTAAACTGCTTCGTTTTTCCTGATCAAATTATTGCCGGAAAAGTGAGTATTACATCTTACGGCAGTTGGGATGATATCAACGACTTTGATTCCACACAGATAGCGTGGAGTCTCAAAAAGTTCAGTCGTCCTCCAAAAGCTGCTATTTGCTCTCAATTGAAAATGGAAAATTGTTCAAAAGTGAAATATGAAATGATTCAACAAAAAGCAAATCTTGATCAATTCCACGCCGCTTGCAAACCTGGCTCTCTATTTCCTGATGGTGTCATTGGGGACGTATCCAAAGCTCCGAAAACTGATTGTGTTCAAGTTGCTCGATTGGAAACGCCACAAACTACCGTTGTTCCTCCCTATCTTCAAAGAGTCCGTGGAAATCAAAAGCACTACTACAATGCTTACTACGAGGCCAATCATTATAATTTGCAGATACAACAAGCTCAAGTCATAGCAAATCCTGATCCCAGTGGACATGACTTCATTTATCTCAGTGAATAAACATTTCTTTTTGCATATCATCTAACCATTTACATCTCATTATTTAGTTATTTTAAATTAGATATTTCCTTTTAATAAGATTCAAACGAATAAAATAAATTTTTGGAAAGCTTTGTTTATAGTATCTAATTTATTGAAAAATCATTACATTAAAAAATGTATAAATTATCACCACACAGTTAATGTAAATCTACTTTGGATACATTCTTTTAATCTTTGTTGAAGTTTTCCCATGGATAATGTTGGCCATATTCTTTCAAATGCTCTTTTAATTCACCAACTTGTCTTTGAAGGTGGCTTGTTGATTTGCTCGGCAGTATTGAAAGCCTTCAACACTTCTTGACGGGCTTCTTTGGTCCAAGCTTTGTCTTCACCCTCACTCCAATATCCTTTGCCGATGATGTATTTGGCGAATCTTTCAATTGGTGAATCCTTACTTGTACAGTCCTTTACTTCTTCAGCTGTTCTATAGGCAGTTGAATCATCTGATATCCAAAAGTCTGTTTGAGCAAGTCGTCAACCATTTCACAGATTCCCTTTTCCACCATGTGGTTTTGATTCGTTTCAAGATTGAGCATGTTGAATGGAAAAGTGTTTACTCTAATAGTGGTCATATTTTTCCTTGCCACAGAGTAGTGCTGGTTTTTTGAATCTGTGGATTGCATTTAGATTAAATTACCATTTTAAGTTGACTATTTTTTGGTAATAGTCATAATATTAGTAATTGATTCAATACATTGATCTAAGTTACACGAAATGGTCCAAGATATCAAGCACGTTGTAAAGGACGTTAATATGGCTGATGTATGCTTTAATGACATTTATTATATTTAAATAACTGTCCTGCTTGTTTTTAGGAGTGCAATGTTATTGCCAAGCGAATGGAAGAAATGGAAAAGGAGGCAATGTCAATTAAAATACTTCAAAAGGAAAGTGAGAACAAAATGCATTCAACTGCCATACCATCCTTCCCACCTACTCTTACATCTGAAGAAAAAGCTGACATCGACCACAGATCAGTGTATGTCGGGAATGTAGACTATGGAACTACAGAAAATGAGTTAAAAGAACACTTTGAAAGGTATGGAGAAGTGAAGCAAGTCACCATTCTGCATGATAAGTTTTCGGGGCAACCAAAAGGATTTGCGTACATTGAGTTTGTGGAAGAAGAGACAGTTGGACATGCTCTCGAATTATACGAATCTTTGTTCAGAGGTCGTCAAATAACTGTCCTCAAGAAGAGAACCAACAAACCAGGCATCAGCACTACCAACAGATATCCACGTAGAGCAGTCCGTGGCTTGAGGGGTAGATTCCAAAGAGGAGCTGGTTTCAGAGGAGGGCGTTTTGTCCGTTCCCAAGATCGCGGTGTCCTTCCAACTTGTGGATAATCCATTCCTGTTTATATACCATACAAAATTTCATTTTTAATTCACTAAATATGAGTATGTCCTGGGAGAATGTGTATTAATTTTTCATTATTTAAAATATCACCTTCAATTAATTAAAATATGTTCGTTTATTGAAGTTAGAAGTTCTTTAATATACTTTCTGATTTTGTTTTAATGTTCTTAAATGTCATTTGATTCGATGAAAGGCAAAACGTAGTATTACACTGTCGTTTATTGGATAACAGGTTTGAAAATGAACGGCTTGCTCATTTTTATCAATTCAGTCATAATTTGATTAAGTCATCTAACCAACTTATATAACAATATCTCTCAGCATGTCTACATTTATTGATGACTCGATTCAGAGATCTTAAAACTGAAACAGACCTCCAATGTTGTATTCCTGAAAATCCTGATTTTGACTCTTCAGATGCGGAGGTATGTTATATTGATTGCTTGTACTAGTTTTGAGAAACTGTCAAAAGATACGATTAATAGAAAGTTCGTATTTACTTAAAATGATTTGTAACGAATAGATGTGTTCTTTTTAATACAAATTTAAGTAACTCATTTATTGGCAGAAATATTAAAATTAAATAAGTACAATGAAATAATAGCTTAATTTGAAGTATATATTATTGAATAAAAAAGTTTACTTGTTCGAAAGAGAACTAAATAGGCATAACTTCATATCTTTTGAAAGTAGTTAGTCGTAAGTAGGAATTCGCTTGATTTTCCTTGAAAGTGTCAAAATTTGAAGTGCCTGGTTTGGGTTTGTTTTAGATTTCCGTAAAATCCGTTTCGTTATCTTCAGTTTCCACTGGAACAGAACTTATTAGTCCATGCGAGGCAGTAAGAGGTTCTATATTCAAGGATTCCAATAGATGATAATAAATGTCGCATTGATGGGAGGGATACAATTGGCACTACATCTGTTGGATGATTAATACTAACTGAGTCACTGGAATTACTCTTATCAGCTCCATTTCTCATAAACACATTAGGAGAAGAAATTATGTCTGCAGTGGATAACTTTTTGGATCGCTTTTTAGATGGAGACAACTTATTGTTTTCATCATCACTACTATCAATTAATGTGAAGCATTCGATTTCCTCTGCACTACCATTTTGGTTTCTTATTGACACAATTGTCTTCCTGAATCAACGCTTAGTTTTCCCAGTATTCAACTCTGTTGTCGTTTGTATAGATAATTGCAGAGCTGAATTGCAATATCGAGCTGATTGAGAAGTAAAGGAAGCTGGTGAAATTGGTGAAATAGAAGAGCCTACTCAAGATTGGTGAAGGTAGAACCAAACGGAGTTTGAGCATTTGAGTGATGATTGAAACTATTTCCATCATTTGAAAACCAGTTTGCAGAATGCGCATCATCAAAATCATTAGATGATATATCATCTGTAAAAGCAGCCTCATCTTCGAGCTATCCTCTGAACTATCCCCCCAAGCCATCGTCTGAACTATCCTCCGAGCTATCCTCCCAACTATCCTCCGAGATATCCTTCCCAACTATCTCGGTCAATAACAATGACTTCGTTCTGCTTAAGCCATTGTTGAATAACATCCTTTCATTTTGATATCCATCATCGCTATCACTTAAATTTTCACACGGTAATTCATCTTGACATATTGTAACTGTGATTTGGCCATCCTTAGACAAATCCACTTCCATCGCAGTTTCGTTCTTAGTGAGTAAATCGGAATAAATTCCTATTCAATAAAAATGTCATCCGGTCTCATAGGCTGCTTACAGATCTTACACTCCCATTTTTCGGTAAATTCATTATTTTCCAAATACTCTTCTAAATCATCAATCAAAAGGGTGGCGACAATTGGTTCCTCTAATAGGAATCTTGATCCTGGTTGCTGTAAGATACGACGCCAAAGAAACAGTAACCTTTTCCAATAATATTTCCCCACCACCATCCATATAGTTGTTAAGTTCTACCTTAAAGTGCTCAATAGACTTTTTTGGCCGAGAAGTACGATTTGGTTTAGTACCTCCTGAATTGATCGTTTCTCACCCAAAATCACAGCCATTGCATACCTTTTATTAGATTTAACCTCATTGTTACTTCTAAATAGCATTGATAATTCCGCTTCAACTCTGCCCTCAATGATATCATTTGAGAGATAATCATTCAAAATAGTTGGAATAGAGGCAAGCTTTACTTCGTCAAATAAACTACTAGTAACTACTCGTGGCAAGGCTCTTGTACAATTTTCAGTTCCAATATACAAGAATAGAGTACTTGGATAATCATCCCGTTGGGGCAGATGCATTTGACCATCAACAATAACACAGCAACGCAATATGATTGAGAGATCAGATTTGTTGTTTGTGGAGGCTATTCGATCACCATAACCAGGTTCAACTGTGAAGTTGAACCACCTTCGAGTATGGTCTTTCAGACAAAGGAACCACTGCCCAAATCTATTATCTCAGTCCATTTGCAAAGATATTGCTCATTTTTCAAATAAACAATTTTATTCATAGTTGGATTAATTACAGGCGGCGGTGGTTTGAGACCCGTGATACTTGATGGATCACAATTCAATACATCAATGTTCATCCTTAAAGCAATCGCTTCAACCAACCATGCAGCCGTTCTTGATGTTGCTTCTTGAGTAAGAGAATTCTGAGTCGTCCCAACCAACTCTAATTTCGATCCTGTTTTACATAGCAATAAGGAATTCAAAATTTCTCTAATAGTTTCAGCTGCGAAATACTTCCCAATCATGTATTTCAAATGGGGAATCGGAGCTCTTCTGTTGTGGGAGTTATTAAGACTCGTGTTTATTTCTAAAAGTACAAAAAATAAGTATTGAAATGTCTAGTTTAGAAATAACAAAGAATTTTTAATCAATAACGAAATAACCGTGATATTGTCGCAACAAAATGTAAATAATGTAACCAGAACAATACACTTAATAAGCTTCTCAATAAACGTACAACTAATAGTTGTTTGAGGAAGAAGCAAACTATCCTCCGGTAAGTAAAAGTAGTACAATGAAAATGCGCGCAAAAATAATGATGACTTGTAACAGTCGTACAATGAAACGTGTGATGATCAAATATAAATAAAGTATGATGCAAAAGTAAATGTGTGAGATCGCTTTCCAATTTAGTTTGTAGCTTGAGGTAAGGAATAATTGGCGATATGAAACATGGTAAAGTCGTCACTTTGTCCTACTATTACAATATTCTTTTCTCATAACTAAGAAACTGGGATTGTATTATAGCTACAAAGTTTATATGAGTGATTCTTACATAATACTTGTAGATATCCCAACTATGTAGACTGGAGATGAGGGGATAACAATGGAAAGTTTTAAGGGTAATGCTATGAATATTAGGAACATAAATATGCAAAATAGAAACTTGTGTTATATTGGTAAATGCTAATTAAGATGATTTAGCTGAAATGTTTTGGGAACGTCATGACTTATGTTTTGTTCCAACTTGTTTGGGTCAAAGTAATTGTTTTGATACACCATGACGCTGAGTTTGTGGGAAAACTTCAATTCGATCCAAACTTTGCTTATTGTACTTATTTTACTCTCAAAGATTAAGATAGCCATGATGGAATAGACAAAAAATAGACTTTTACAAGTGATACTCTTAATTTTAAATGTTTGAAAAGTACTAATTTAAATGACTGAGTAATTGTATGAATGAGAAGTGTAGTAAAAATGTAAAAAGAGCCCTTTGAGATTTATCGCACAAAATATAACACAAACACTCATCAATCGTTTTTTGAAAAGTCAAACAAATGAATTATTTTGTATTGTATTAGACAATATGGAAGAATAATATTGATGTCTATGAAGAATGCTCTACTATTTGCGTTTACATACATATCTGTGTAATTGTTTCTTTAAAATTGATAAATGTGCAATATCTAATGGATACCATTGTAGCAACAATAAAAGGTTTAATAATAATAAAGACTATCCTAATGAATAAATAGGTGAATACAGAATATACCAGAAATGCAGCCGATATTTATGTTGCATTGAAATTGATTAAAAAGAATTCTGGAGTCGTCCAAGATACTTTTAGTTCGATCAAAATTCACATCGCAATAAGGATACAAAATTTCTCTAATAGTTTCAATTGAAAAGACAATATCTATCACTGCATTGAAAAAGGGGAATAGGCCAATTCTTCGTCTGGGGAAGTTATTAAGACTCGTTTCCATTTACTTTAAAATGTGAAAACAAACTTAAACCTAATAAGTATTTATATGATTGAAAAGAAAAAAATTAGAATATTTATAATTTGGTCCAATTCAACCATCAAGTAATAAGAATGGCAATATTTTAAAAATAAACTCTAATATTAGTTGAATAACACATTTTAAAGCTGCACTCCAAGTTTTATTAGACAAGTCATTATTTCTATTAAGCTTCCAATGAAAACCTGTCAAGAAATAATGTATCTAAATTGCTGTATGTTTATTTATCAACCTAAGCATATAAAAAATATTTACATAAAAGTATTAAATATTTATTAGAACATTTAGTTGAATATCTTTCTAGAAAACATTTAAAATGAGCACAAGGATAAATCAAAGATATTGGAGTCAACGGCGTCCGTGGGTGCAATGGTCAGCATGCGCGCCTTCCAAGCACGCGATAGGGGTTCGATTCCCCTCGGACGCATATATTTTTACTTTCATTAACAATATCGTGTTAAGTTTAGCGCAATTGCTAATTAAGATGTTTTAGCTGAATAACTATTATGTTGTACCTTAATAATATGCATCCTATCTTAATCTAGTTATCCGAGAAAACACATAATCTAACCCAATTAGTTTGTAAAATGGATGTGACTGTATATGGCAAACATAAATGAACATGAGCAACCATCCACTTTTTATCCTTAATCATCTACCCACTTTCTATTATTAATCATGTCAGCTCAATCTATCCCAGTAATCTCAAAAGATCAACACGAATTGGATCTTCCAATGTGTGTTATTGAACGTTCAGGCACTTTACTTCAAATGATCAATGGCACGTTATTTAATTAGATAAATAATAATCATGTTTTTAGATTCTGGAACATTCAATTAGATTCAGACGAACCAATGGAAATTGAAAGAATTGCCTTTGCAATGTACTGAACAGTCCTTAAACAAAATCATTGAGATCTGTGAATTCTACCATAACAATCCCAAACCACAAGATGACGAGACCGATGATGCTAAAGCCGTTTACCAACAGAATATTCTAGCATACCTCAGACAAGTTCATGAGGACGTTAAGGATTATAATTGGGTGATGATCTTGGATACTGATTATCTAGAAATCAACTTCTTATTTGACATTCTTTGCTGTCACGTTGCAGAAACAATGAGAGGTAAAACAACTGAAGAACTTCGTGAAATGTACGATATTGAAAATCATTTTTCCCAGGAGGACCTGGAATATGTAAGTCTAATTTGACTATGTTATTTTTATTAAAGCATTTTTTAGATTGAAAACTCAGGCAAATTTAGCGATATCTAAAAATACAGCCGTATATTTGAAACAATTTCATTCAATGTTTTTCAGATTTAATTAACTATTTAGTTTCAATATCTATTGGTAGATGTATTCTCTTTTTTAAATTACTACATTTAATTATCATTATTGTTTTTGTCATTCCATATAAAATGCTTCGTTTAAATCTTATCGTGTAGTTTGATGTATCTTGCAATCTGTTTTAAGGTTTATTCCCAATTTGTTTAATAAAATATTGACGGATTCGTAAGGAAAGGCATTTTAAAACCGCCAAGTTTTGCCTCTTGAATTGTGGATAATGTTCCCGTATGCTTTCATTTACCCTTTTGTAACAAATACACAAACTTTCCTTACTTTTGAAAATTATATAACTGATTTTTTAATGAAATTGATCTCACAAATATATTTAGCCAAATTTGTCGTGATAAATATTACTAGGAAAAAGAAACAATCTAAATAGACAGCATATATTTGCATCCGAATTTGAATACTTTTCAAAGAAAGAATATTTTAACATTTTTTCTATTTTGACTACTGCCTACCGTAACAACGTGATATTAATTGGTTTTAGTTCCAGTCTTAGATTCGATAGACAAAGACCATTTCCCGATTTCCATTCCTTCAAATATATTTGT